>CM052798.1:63760687-64013799 GCA_028533885.1 Nasua narica
GGGGGGGGGGGGGGGGGGGGGGGGAGTCACCACCGTTAGTCCTCGCAGCGCGGGGTCGGGGCACCGAGCGCGGAGGTTTGGGTCTCCTCACAAGGGGGGAGGGGCTGCGGGCCGGTCTGACACCCACCAGGCTGGGGAAGGGGGCCCGGGCTCCCCAGGGCTGGAGGTGGGAGGGGTGGTGCGGCATCCCGCAGGAGCTGACTGCGTGTGAGGGGAACGAAGTGCCGGTCCCCAGGAGAGGGCTCAGGAGGAAGGGGGCGGAGGCCGGGGCCACGGTCGGGAAACTGGGTCAGGAACCTCACCTCCTCAGGCGCCTTGACGACGTGCCTCTCCCAGTCTATCTGTTTGTTGAGCGGGTTGTACAGAAAGGCCGGGCGAGTCACGCTCCGAAACAATTCGTCGGGTCCTGGCAGCCGCTTCTCGGCCTTCTTCCCACAGCCGCCCGCCGGCTTCGCAGGATCTGGGGTCCTGCGACTCGTTTCCTCCGGCTCGCTGTTATCTTCCTCGCCCGAGGAACCTGAGCTGCTGCTACCGTAAGCCGCGAAATAGCTCAGAGGGTCCTTCTCCTCGGTCGCCATGACGGCCGCGCGCGACGACCGTGGGCTCCGCCGGAAGCCGGAAGCTGCTTCAGGGCCCGCCCCGCGTTTGGCTCCGCCCCAAGTCTTGCGGTAAAGTGTAGAGCGTGCGCCTCCAGACGGCTGCACCAGGCCTCTGTCGCCCGACTCGGGACTGAGGCTGGAGGTGGGGAGCATACTTTGCCAAGCAGGGGCTGCTTTATGCTCCTTTCTGAGGATCCCTGAGAAGAGAAGTCCTGAACCAGTGGTCGCAACCAAACTTTCAACATTCAGTAAGAATTTATTAAAGGCATACTAGAGATAAGAATTCGTTTTTTCACTACCGCTTCACCTTAGCCAGTGCCCAGACGCCAGGATTTCTCTCTGATCTCACTGCATCTCCTCTTCAAAATGAAAATTACTCTCAGTATGATTGCTTCCCACAGTCACCATGGGAGACCTCTATGAGTGGTGGACTTACCAAGTCACAAACTAAATCTTCTCCTGCTTGACCTCATTCCAATGGGGTCTGAACCACTGTCTCTAATGAAATTCCTCTTGGATTGCATCCCACCACTCAGTGGGTCTTCCAAACTCTACGGCTTCTCATTGTCAGCTTTTTTCCATTCTTGCTTTGCCCTGTATGGCCCTTAAATGCTGGTGTTTCCCAATTTATTATATCATCTTTCAGCAATACTTATCTTGTGGAAGTCATTACAAAGTTGCAAGCCAACCCATTTCTTTTCATGGCATTAACTACCTTATGCTTGTGACTCCCAAATCTGGGTTTCCACCCCCAATCTTTTTGTCCAACCTCTGGACCAGACCTCCATTTGACTCTTAAACCTTCCATGTGGACTTCTGCTGGGGCCTCAAACACCCATTTACTAGATCAGTAACTTGTCCTTTCCATATGACTTGTTTCTGTGTGTGTTCCCTCTCTTAGAAAATGATATAACCTAGTCACCAAGAAAACTAGAAATCTTTCACTCCTCCTGGTGACCTAAGATGGAATGATACCTAAATTAAAGTGAAAAAGTTGGTTGTAGGGTGCCTGGGTGGCTCGGTTAAGTGTCTGCCTTTGGTTCAGGTCATGATCCTGGGGCCCCAGGAGTGAGCCCTGTATTGAGCTCCCTGCTCAGCAGGGAGTCTGATTCTCCCTCTCCCTCTGCTGCTCTCTCCATTTGTGCCCTCTCTCTCAAATAAATAAATAAAATCTTAAAAAAAAAAACCACAAACTAGCCCAGCCCACAGTTGAGTGCCTCTGTGGTTGGGGTACCCAGTTTGAGTCACGAGTCCCTGTTATCAAAGCCACCAACAGCCTCAGTGTGACCAAATCCAAGGGCTGCTTCTTCACCTTTTAACAAGATAGGCCTCCTTCTTGAAACATTTTTTTCTCTTGCCTTTTACCAGATCATACACTTTAGTTCTCTTCCTATTTCACAGAGCTCTTTTCAGTTTCCTCTCTTGCCTTCTTCCGTCTCACTTCTAGATGTGGGAGCACCTCACGCTCAGTCCTGGAACAGCCTTTCTTTTCTATGAACCCTATGTTTCAAGGTGAATTCATCAAGTCTCATGGCTTAAAATACCATTTTATGCTAATAACTCCCACATTTATAGAACCAGTCCAGAAGTATTCCCTGAACACCAAATCCTGCACCCAATTTCCACCTTCAAATATCTAACAAGCACTGCAAATTTAACATATTTGTGGTAGATTTTCTACCAAGATGGCAGCCAACAATTCCTGCCATGCCAGTGCCGTATGCCACTTCTTCCATCATGGGGTATATTTCCTCTCCCTTTGGATCTGGGCTAGCCTTGTGCCTTGCTTTGATGACTAGAATGCCCTCATTTTTTTTCCCCTGGGAGCCCTGAGCTGCCATGTAAGGAGAGGTCTAGCTCCTCTGCTGGAGATACCATGAATAAGGAACTTCAGTCAGCACCCGGCGAGTGTATCCATCCTAGGTAAGGCACTAGACTTGTGCCTTATACAATTTATACAACTTATACAACTCCAGTTGAGCCTATATAAGATTGCAGAATGATCCCAGGATAGACCATCATAAGAACTAAGAAGCCAAGTCTAGCCCAATTTGCAGAATCATGAACAAATAAATGGTCATTATTTTAAACCACTAAATTTTAGGGTGGGATGTTCTGCAGCAATAGATACCTGAAAAACATGTCCCAACTGAACTCTTCATTTCCTACCCTCAATACTCCCCACCTCCCATAATCTTCCCCATCTCTTTAAATTGCAGCATACCATTATTTTTGAGTAATCGCTGCACCAAATATGGGGCTTGAATTCATGACCCTGAGATCAAGAGTCACGTGCTCTATGGACTAAGCCAGCCAGGCATCCCAAATTGCAGCATTGTTAATCCAGGTGCTCAGGTCACAAGTCATCAAGAGTTATCATTTCAAATTTAAAATATAGTCCAAGTCCAAACACTTATTACCAATTCTACCTCAACTACCTTTCTTTTTCCTTGCTTGCTAATTTTCTTAACATTTAATAATCTTTAAATTGGTTTAGATTCATGCATTACGTTTAGTGGCCGTGTCTCTTTATCTCCTTTAACCTGAAATGGTTTCTGTCTTTAAGTTTTATGACCTTGATATTTAGACTATAGACCAGTTATTTTGTAGAAGATGCCTCAATTTGTCCTATTCAGGTTACAAATCTTTGTTAAGAATATCATGAAAGTGGTGTTGTGTTCTTCTCATTGCATTCTATCGGGAGGCATGCGATTTCATTTGCTAATGATTTTTAACTTTAAGATTTTATTTTTCGGTAATCTCTACACCTAACGCAGGTCTCAAACTCAAACCTCAAGATCAAGAGTCACGTGTTCTACCAGCTGGGCCAGCCAGGCACCTCTGATTTTTTTGTTTAAGGTAGTATCTGGCAGGGTTTTCTACTATCAAGTTAGTTTTTTCCTCCTTTGTAATTAATAAGTGTTTTGTAGGGAGATATTTGAGACTATTCTTATTCTATTGAATAATTCTATTATTATTTGAGACTATTCAATATCCCATTCTTTATCACATTATTTGTCCATTTACATTAGCATTGACTTGTGGGTTATTTTATCCAATGATTTATAATCTATTATTATTATGATTTATTTTGATGTTGAAATTATTCCTGATTTGGCCACTGGGAGCCCCTTGTGAGGCACAGGTTTCTATGCCTTTTGGACATGTCTCAGCTCAACGGTCACCTGCTCTGAGAGGAGTTCCCTGATGGTGCTATCTATACTCTTTCCCAAGTTATGTTTTAATTCACACACGCCCTATTTTATATCCATGGTAAATAGAATTACCCAGGTTTCCCTTATATTTTACCTCCCCCAACTACAACATGAGTTCTGTGAGAACACAGATTTTATCACTGTATCTCTAGCACCTAGAAAATGGGTACTCAATAAATAATTACTAAAATAAATGAGTGAAGGGACGCCTGGGTGGCGCAGTTGGTTGGGCAACTGCCTTGGGCTCAGGTCATGATCCCAGCGTCTTGGGATCGAGTCCCGCATCGGGCTCCTTGCTCCGCAGGGAGCCTGCTCCTCTCTCTGCTTCTGCCTGCCTCTCTGCCTGCTTGTGTTCTCTCTCTGTTAAATGAATAAATAAAATCTTTAAAAAAAAAAAATAAAAAAATAGATGAGTGAAAAGAATATATTATCTCCACTCTTAACTTTGTTATTTAAGAAATACTAAGAAAAACATGGAGTTGTGGAAAGAACATTGAGTGTGGAGCCAAACAGACTGGATTTTTATCCTAAATAGCTGTGTGATATTGAGTCATTCACTTTATTCTCAGTTTGTTTGAGTTCTGCTTTCCGACAGCATTCATAAGATTACACTTAACAACTATAGACAGACTTGCTTCTTGGTTTGCTTTTTTCCCCAAAGTCAAAAGTGTGTATATTTATCCACTGATACAAGATAAGACCAGAGCCTAGAACTTTCTGCTCCCTTTTATACTGCTTAGGTAAAAGACAGTACCTGTAAGTCTTGACTTCTACCTTATACCGTACACAGAAATTACTTTATAATGAATTATATGGCCAATTGTGAAACTAAAACAACTAAGTTTCCAGAAAAAAACACAGGAGAATATCATCATGACATTGAGATAAGCCAAGATTTCTAACACAGAAGACAGAAATCGCTAACTGCAGAAGATTGATAAATTGGATTATTTAATGGAAATAAAAAGACTTTATCAAAATAAACAAGTCCCAAAACTCTCAAACAGAAGCAAAACACTTCTTAAAAAAAATTGAAACAAACAAAACAAAAATTTACCATTATTCTGGCCTGTTCCTAATTTGCCAATGTTTGACCTTGCACGAAGAGCAACATGTTGACCAAAGATGTGTAATCACCTCATGAAAAGTTGCACTCACTACAAAAAGACATGGAGAAAACTTAGGTTACATACTACTTGGGCTACATATGATTCCAACTATGTGACAGTCTGGAAGAAAACAGTACAGAGAAAATAAAAGGATCAGTGGTTGCCAGGGTTGGAAGGGGAAGGGAAGAGAAAGAGGTGAATAAGTGGGACAAAGGAAATTTTCAGGGCAGTGAAACTGTCCCGTATGATATTACACTGGTAGATACATGACTCTACATATTTATTAAAACCTATAGAACCAGGGTGCCTGGGTGGCTCTGTCAGTTAAGTGTCCGACTCTTGATTTCAGCTCAGCTC
The DNA here is from genome assembly GCA_028533885.1 of Nasua narica. Classification (NCBI taxonomy): domain Eukaryota; kingdom Metazoa; phylum Chordata; class Mammalia; order Carnivora; family Procyonidae; genus Nasua; species Nasua narica. The sequence goes on from CM052798.1 coordinate 63,765,968, forward strand.
ATGATCTCAAGGTCATGAGATTGAGCCCTGCATCGGCTCCATGCTCAGTGGGGAGTCTGCTGGAGAACTCTCTCCCTCTGCCTCTCTCTCTCTGCTAGCACATGCACTATCTAAATAAACAAGTAAAATCTTACCAAAAAACCACAAAACAACAAACCTGGAGAACTGCATGGCACAGAGTGAATCCTAATGTAAACTGCTAGCTTTAGTTAATGATGTTTCAAGACTAGTTCGTCAATTCTAACAAATGTACCACACTAATGCAAGACGTGAAAATGGAAAACAGGAAGAGGGTGTAAACGGGAACATTGTACTTTCTGCTTAATTTTCCTATCTAAAACTATGCTAAAAAATAAAGTCTATTAATTAAGATAAAGTTTTAAAAGTGAGCTCACAATTGTTGTTTTTGTATGAAGTGATAATATGGCATCTGTAAAAAGTAGCTTTTTCAATCCCGCATTCACCCACCTGTCAGTCTGACCTTCTAGTTTATGTATTTTCAGCAAGAGGTGGTTTTCAGTGTTTAAAGAAAAAAAAAATTGACTTCATGGGATTCAGAAAACCCAAAAGGCTAAGTCTGTTAAAACCTTAATTTTATTGTCTGTATAGTTGACAGTCTGAAAGAGAACTCAGTGTTATAAACTATAAATGTAAGTGATACAGCATATCTAAATTCTTTTTGATTCGGAGTAAATTCTATTTAAAGTAACCACATATCAAATTTTATTTTGATTAATGAAATGAAAATCTTGCTTCTGCTTTTTAATGAGACTTCTTTAAATGTAATGCCACTATTTTCTTAGGCCTTGCTGAAGGTGAAACATGCTTCCCATAATCTTTAGAAAATGTTACACTACAAAAATCATCCAGGCTTGAAAAAAATTTATCTAAAGAATATGCCATAATAAGAATATTCTAAAGAATATTCTTCATGACTGATAAAGGCATGAGTCTATCCTGAAATGCAACTTGATCTCACAACTTGAAGTAATGTTTCTATAAAAATTGGCACATATAAAAAAGTATTTTAGGTATTTACTTCCTATTGAAATACCTGAAACTTCCAAAAAAAAAATAGCACTATAATTGAAAAACTTTTATTGTTAATGGCCTATTTCCATCTCTACTTCTTAAAAGTAATGGAAATATGAGACGTATATCAGGAAATAGGCAGAATTATAACTTAAATAAAAACAATTACGGCATAAAATTTATAAAGATGTAAAATTAGTCAAACTTTGTAATAATAAAAAGACACATCAGGCTAATGGCCCACTTGTTCCAAAAAGTATTGAAAGACAGAACTGACACACAGATACACACAACACAACATTTTGTTCTAGTTATTTCAACTTGTATAGTGGTCCTCATTTGAAAAGAGAATGAAAAGTACAGAAAAATATTTTTAAAATCTCACCAAATTACACGCAATTGCAGGCTTTTGCCGAGATTTTTCTGTAGGAATGAAAATGATATGCAAAGATCGTGAAAATCCTAAGAAAATCGTATTGATTAGTAAGGTTAATAAGAAATGTATTTTGGCAAAGTGAGATCTTAGGTGGCTCAAACTCCCTTAGATGTTCCTCCGCATCAGAGGGGGACTCTTGTAAGTGTCTCTAAGCCCAAGAGAGTGGGAGATTCTTTTCAGTACACTGGTAGTTTTCCTGTCAGTGATTGGCTTTATTACCATATAGATGTAGCTTAATCTGCAAATTTACTGCTGAATAGTTGGAAAGGACTATTAGACTGAAAATTCTAGTACAAATGCACTGAGACATTATTCCCAGCCTTAGAGTCTATTCTCAAATAGACAAATGTTCCCTATTAAAGTTAATCTTAAAACATAAAAATGTGAAAACACTCAATACCTCAAAATGCAAAGAATAGAAAACACTGAAAAGTACACGATCAACATGATTTTCTTTAGCTATCTAAAAGTATGCTTCTTCTGTCCTAAAAAAAGTCTATTTACAAAGGATGGTTCCATTGCATTTTAAAAGACATATATCAAATGTTGTCATTATAGCAATTTTATAAAAAGATTGATACCCTTTCAAATATTTTATCATTATTAAAAAAAATTAAAAGGCTGTAAACTGTCATTGATGGGAAACAGCACGTGATCTCAAGGGAAGAAATATCTCACTAGAGTTTCCACAAGTTCCTCCTTCTTCTAATTGCAGCTCCGGTGGCAAAGGAGGAGCCCCAGGGTCCCCAGGTCTGGGAAGCGTAGTTGAAGAGAAGGTGGAATTTTCAGTTCTGCCGACTTCGAGAACAGGCAAATTCAGAGAAGACTCCGTAGAAAAAAAGGGGGCCGTGCTGGATTCTCCTTCTGGATGGTATATGACAGTGGATGCTCTCAGTTTTTCAGAGATGTTACTCTCATCTGAATTTGATCGAGAGAAGTTGTTTGTGGCTCCATCTGGGAAAGGCTCACAGCTGCTACATTTCAGTCCTATAATAAAATTATTCAGATATAAATAAAAAAAGTAACTTAAAAAATTGAGTCCATACCCATCTTATAAGTTTTTAAAGATTACAAGCTAGTTACCACACAACCAAGATTTAAAGAGCAATTTATAAATTCTGTCATAATCCGTTTCATATTTCATTTGCTTTTCCCAACAACCATGAAGTATACCATTATTTTTATTTCCTAGATAAGGAAATAGTCTCAAGTAAGCTAAATGACATGCTACAATTCACATTTAATTTGTACCCTTATATGCTTAATCACTGAATGACCTGGAAAAAATTAAGTAGCCCCTAAACTTTTTCATAAAATAAGAAACAGCTGTCACAACTAATATTCTTTAGCATTCTGGCACAAAACGTATTACCCAATAAAAAACAAACTTTAAACAGAGCATATGCTACAATTCTGAGTTAATTAATACCAATTACGGATTCTTGAATCACAGGGTGTTAGAAGTGGAAGGGATTTCAGAGATCCCCTGGGACAGCTTCTCACTAGTATAGATGAAAAAATAGAGGCCCCAAATAGTTAAGTCCTGCCCAACATTCTAGAACTACCTCATGGGAAAGTGAGCACTATAACCCAGGTCTCCTCTTCACATTAAATAATGTCCTGGTTCTCAACTTGTTTACTTAAACGACAGTGATCGCTCTAATCAAAGAATTTTGCCATATCCAATGGGTATAGCTAACAATTAACCTCAGGGTGAAAGAATAAGCACACACAAATTTTATCTTCTTTGTTAGTCTTAGCAAATATTTAACCTAACTCTCTAGAGGCACAGAACCTCCTGAGTTGACAAATTTCATGTAAAATCTGTGAAGTCTATAAAGTACATTTATATGTCATTTTTCCCCCACTAGCTTTTCAACTTCACAATACATTTGGCATTTCTCTTCTATGCTATAGAAACTATTTTCTAAAATATGGCTCAGGAGGAGAGACTTCCAATGTGCCCTAATATGGACTTAGAGAGTTTCTTAAGGGCGGAGCCCTAAATTACTCTTTTCTGTATCCCCAGTGCCTAGATCAGCTGAAGTAGAGCTATATCACATGCACATTTATCTTAAGCGCGCTACAGAAAGGCACAGGGAGAGAGAGAGAGAGATGGGGTTTGTGGGGGAGGAGGATTTAAACACCGCAAGCAATTCTCTGTGGTATTCCAATTAGTGATGTGTGCTCCAGGGAGAGGGTGAAGCACAGGAAGTGAATTTGCTATGCCATTAATCAATTTCCATTCCCACACCTCTCTCATCATGCCAGACTGAGTGTGACTCTAGTGTTTAAAGTGATGGATAACTTATATAACATGACTCTTACAAGCATACGCCCACCACTTCATTCTGTGATCAACTGGTGGAAAAAGAACCATCAGAGTTGGACTGACTAAAAATACTTTGCCTATATATTGTTTTTCATGTATGAGGTGCATTTTCAAGGGTTACTTCTGAAGAGATTGATCTTACATTCTGCAGACCTCAGAAACAAACTTATGTGTATACTGGGATTTCATTAAAGTTTTGTATAAATGGTATTGTGAAATGAATATAAATACAGAACACTGGGTGATACTCCATTTTTTCAATGAAATGACAAGGTAAAAAAATGTAAATCAAATGTAATTGTGAAGCTAAAACTTATTGAAAATAAATGATTATCTCTGGGTTTTTTTTGTTTTGTATTCTACTTTAAAAGCATTATCACACTTAAATGAATTCTTGGACACCAAAATTATCTTACCTTTCAGATGTTCTAGTTTTATATTTCTAAGTTTCAGCACTTCATCTGTAATCTTCTGAATGAGGAAGTTCTGTGTTTTTTCTCGCCGAATAGATTCAACCAGTGTATCTAGTCCTTTGGGGTTTTCTTGTAAGTAGTCTAACAATTTTCCAGCCCTTTTTCTACTTGAGGTTCGGCAGGAAATTTCTTCAGTGTCTTCTCTACTGAGTATTTTTTTTGCACGTAGATGATCGAAATGTCTCTCAGCTATGATTTTTTCACACAGGTATACACGTAGATTTTCTAAAGCCTAAAAGACATAAAAGTGTGTTTCAGTGTTTTTCTTTTTTTGTTTTTTTTAACACCTGAGGAAATCACATAGGTGACTGATTATTAGTTAGGAATCTTAACTGGTGAAGTCAGGAAGCTCAAGAATACTAAAATCCATGTTATTAAGACGAAGAGCCAAATAAACAGAAGTGGGTTCTAGACTAAACATTCCTCGCAGCTCTGTCCTGCTTTAATCTCATCTTCACACCTACAAACCAAGACCAGGGTATTCTGAGGAGGGAGCTGGTGGAATCTAGAGGGCCCGAGTCTGTCGACATAGGGAGGTAGGCTTCAGGGGTAAAATGAGAGCAGAGGCTTCCATACATTTGATTACGATTTAACAAGGAAATCTGGATTAGTCAGGACCAAAGAGGATAACTTAGTGAGGCCTCATAATTTATAACTTTCTGATGTTTGTGAATTTTCCATTTTCCTGGGGTAAAACCGTAAGAGTGTCTATCCTCGAGTAAGAGTATCTTTCCTAGAGTAAAACCTAAGAGTCCATAATGTGTCTATCTTTGGGGTCAGTTGGAAAGACTATACCCTAATTCAGTGAGTCAGTTGGTAGAAGGGAAGTGAGCATGGGACCGGGAGAGTATGCTAAAGAAATTGTGAATGTTGGACAAAATTAACGAAATGAAGAAAAGGAAATCACAGAAAACAGGCTGAAGTCTGAGAGGTACCTTAGGGACCTTAATTAGCAGAAAGCTGATGTGGGTCCAATAAATAGCATTAAAAATTTGATGTCAGTGACTGTACTCTAGCTCTTCTTCCATTTACTAGATATGTGATCTTCGGTAAGTAACTTAACTCCTCTGTGCCTCAGTTTCTTCATCTGAGCATTATGAGGAATAATATATGTAAAGTACTTAGGAAAGTGCCTGGTACATAGTAAGTCGTCAACAAATGTTAGTGAAGCAGACAGTGATGACTAATTTGACTTACATTTATCATGATGAGCTAGCTAAAGGCATTGGACGATCTTAGAAGTATCCAAGTACATGGTGGCAGGAAAGTAGGCTGGATGAAGGGTTCTCATAGTCCTCAGTCCACCGAACCCCCACATTCATTTATTTATTCATACAACAAACATTTCAAATATCTAAATACCTAATATGCCAAGTGCTGAGCATACAAAGATGAACAAGACTTGAATCCTGTACACAAAGGGCACATGGTCTAGTTGGAGAGTATGTATCAGACACAAGCCAATAATTATAAGGTAAGTGTTATGACCCAGAAAAAAAAACAAAACACAAGCACTGGGGAAGCACAGAGTAAACAACTGACCATACCTCCATGACCTGGGAAATTTACAGAGGCTATACTTGTAGCATGAAGGTACATGGAGGGGAATACTAACAAGTCTGGGGTAGTTGGGATGCAGGGCGAACATGGAACAGTGGTAAGACATGAGGCTGAAAAGGAAACAGGTTGGATTATGGAAGAATTTTTTTTTTTAAGATTTTATTTATTTATTTGACAGAGAGAGAGAACACAAGTAGGCAGAGAAGTAGGCAGAGAGAGGGAAGCAGGCTCCTCGCTGAGCAGAGAGCCCAAGGCGAGCTCAATCCCAGGACCCTGAGATCATGACCTGAGCCAAAGGCAGAGGCTTTAACCCACTGAGCCACCCAGGCGCCCCTGGAAGGATTTTTATAATGTGTTGAAGAACATAAAATTCCCTGTAGCCAAAAGAGTCATTAAAGGTTTATAAATAAGAAACAGTTAAAAAACCTTTGCATATAACTGTGGGAAACAAAAACTGGGAGAACTGTAAGAAGATTGCCACAATATTTTCCATAAGCTATGCTGAGTGCATGAATTTAAGCTGTGGGGATGGAGAGAGAGAACAGATTTCAAGAACTCCTTGAAAAAACTTCGTTGTCATCTCTACGACTTATATGCTGATGATCCCCAAGTTCGTGTATGCAATCAAGACTTTCTAGACTTAGACATCCCAAAGATCCTTCAAATTCAGCTTGTCCAAAACCAAATTTGTTATCTTTGCCTGTCCTTTTCCTCTGATATTCTTAACTCATTTGGGAGTACCACCATCCATCCAATCATGCAATAAACCTACAAGTCATCTTCCACTTCCTGTCTTTGGCTCACTTGCCACATCTGAGCGCCCACCCACCAAGTCCTGTCAATTTGCCCCTTATGTTTATCTAATCTGCTCCTTCACTTCATTTCTATTATTAGCATTGCCTTAGCTCAGGTCTTCATCAGATGTTGCATGGACTATTAACAAACAAGACACCTAGCTGTACTTCCTATTTCTTTCCCCGTGCTCAAATTTCTCCTTCACACCTCTATCAGATATTCCGATTTTTCAAGAGAAAATGGAAATCTGGAGTGTTATGCGAATTCTGCTAATATTGAAATGTCGGTGAATTCTGTAAAAATTTAAAACTTGGTTGTGTTCCACCAACTTAAAAGATAAAGTTACTCCCCTTTGGCAGAATAGTAGAGAGGTCAGGAGTGGAGCTCTGGATCAGGCCCACTTCAGTTCAGATCGTAAATCTGCCATATACTCCTGTAAGAGCCGGGACAAATAACCTAAGTTTTGGGTTATTTATAAAATAGTGATGAACACTTATCCTGTAGGACCACTAGAAGGTCTAAGTAGGACGGTGAATGTGAAGACTTGAGACAGTCTCTGATACACAGTAAGTACTCAATAAATAACAGCTGTTTGATAAGGGGAGCCTGGGTACTTCATTATATGGAGCCAGCCTACCTCTGGAGCTTAATCCATCACCACCTCTACCTGTCCTGGTACTTTATTTTCTACCTCAAAACTGCTGTTTGTCACTCCCTAGTTCTTTGTATTGTTACTTTGTCTAGTTTTCTCTTCTCATACCCTAAGTCCCTATTTATCACTTATGATGCAGCACAGTGGTCACCTCCTTTAGGAAGCTTTCCTTAAACTCCCCAGAGAGAGTTAGGCACCCTTCTCCTCTGTCCTTACAATCCCCTGTGTGTCTGATTTCACTTTTCTATATACCAGGACTCTACTGCTTATCTCCCAATTCATTTGTATTCTGTGTCACTCTTTTCGGCCACCAATAATAACCTCCTTACTCTCAAATCTCATACTTGTCAGTCTTTATCTTACCTCTCAGTGGCATGGACACAGCTGACCACTCACTCCCTCCTTCAAATACTGGTTTCTTGTCTTATATGAATACTATACTCCCCTGGCTTCATTCCCACCTCTGGGGGCTATAAGCTTTCACTTTTTAAAACTCCCCTATGATCTCCCTTTTCCCTTCTAGCTCTCAAGTTCCAAGTCAACTCATTCAATCCCACACTTATGTTTCTCGCCCAGATCTCCTTTCTGATCTTCAGACTTGTAGGTCTAATTGCTGATTTGACGTTTTCACTTACCAGTCAGATACCACTCTTTTTCAACTCAATCCATCACCAAGTCCTATCATTTCTATGTCAAAAATCATCTGGAATTCTCTTGTTCCATCCATTGCCACTGCTTTCGCCCTGATCCAAATCACCAGCAGCTTTCAATTGTATAAATTTCAAGACTCTCCTCACTGGTTTCCCTCTTCTTCTTCTTCTTCTTTTTTTAAGATTTTATTTATTTATTTGACACAGAGAGAGAGAGTGAAAGAGGGAGCACAAGCAGGGGGAGTGCAGGGAGAGGGAGAAGCAGGCTCCCACCTGAGCAAGGAGCCCCACGAGAGGCTCAATCCCTGGACCGTAGGATCATGACCTGAACCAAAGGCAGCAGCTTAACCGACTGAGCCACCCAGCAGGTGCCCCTGGTTTCTCCTCAGTCCACACAATAGGAAAAGGGATTAAAAATATAACATAGTTCTTCAACAGACACTACTATACTTGGGGAAAAAATTCTAACACTTTGTTACCATCTGTAAGACCCTTCAGGAACTAGCTCTAGCTCACCTTCATAACTTCACCCCAGGGCACCCTCTGCCTGTGTTTCCAATTTCCCCAAGTCACCAAGGTCTTGCCTGTTTTAGATCCTTTGCAAATTCTATTCTGCCTAGATTATTCGCCCAGTTCTGTTATATTCTTCAGCAACCAGTTTAAAAGTAACCTTCCCTGACCATCCTATGTCAAGTAGATTCCCCCTGCTACTCTCAATGCTTGTTCGTCTCCTTTATAGTACTTAGCATAATTTGTAATCGTATATTTGTTTTCAACCTAAATGATCTGTATGTTTAAAGCAGGCAAAAACCAGGCATGCTTTGTTCAACTCTGTATATCCTGTACTTGGAGTGTCAAGTAGACAGTTTCCAATGGATGGAAAATTCATTCACTTATACTGTAATTTGAAATTATTAATTTATGTCTGTCTACCTCCTCCCAAGAAATCAAGCTCTTTTCAAACTGGGATTGTGTCTTAGTCTATAATTTTTTAAACTCTTGGAATCATGGGGCACCTGAGTGGCTCAGTTGATTAAGCAACTGCCTCCAGCTCAGGTCATGATCCCGGAGTCCCTGGATCGAGCCCCACATCAGACTCCCAGCTCCATGGGGAGTCTGCTTCTCCCTCTGACCTTCTCCCCTCTCATGTTCTCTCTCACTCTCTCTCTCAAATAAATAAAATCTTTAAAAAAATAAAAAATAAAAAAAAACCTCTTAGAATCATGCATTCCTCACAGCAGCTTATAATCCTTATTTATGAAACTGAACTAAATTCAACCCAAAAGATGAGGTAAACAACTAGAGGGGGTGGAGGGGCATTGTGAAAAAGTGGGACTTTCCAGGAGGATGGGTGGAGGTATACTATCCATCAAGACAGAGAATACTGTCATGGACAGTAAGCCGCTTTGGGGAAGGGATGATAAAAAGTTCAATTTTTGATAAGACGAGGAGTGTGCAGAATATAAAAGTGGATTTCCAGTAGATATTTGGAAATAAGGTCCTAGAGATGACAAAGAAGGAAGTCCAAATATGTGTATGATAATTTTAAAGCCTTCTGAGGTCATCAACCATTTTGAAAATAACATGAAAAAAATTTCTAAGAAAGAAAATGTACATATACTTTTTTTTCATAGACCTCCTGAAACCCATTCATGCTTCCCCAAGGTTATGAATTTCTGATATAGCTGTAAACTGAAATTGTGGAGATGGGTACTATCAATGAACTGATAGGAAAAAAATGAATAAAAACCTGGAAGACACTTCACAACTGTGTTTGTGAAGAGGTTCCATATTTATGTTCATCTGTAACCTTTCACAGCCTTTTCTCATCAGCTGTAAAATGGGAATGACAATTATTATTTCCCTTAGACGCTGCTGTAAATTGTGTGATAAAGAATCCGGAACACCACAGGCCTAGCTTTTAAAGTTCATGGTTTCACTGGCACAAATCTTATATAAGACAACACTCATTTACTCTATGGTAGTTATCAATGTCCCAGTCTTATCTCAAATAGAATATAAGGCAGAGGCCTGACTGTCCTTTCTTTTTTTTTTTTTTTATCTTTCTAGGCCCAAGAAGAGTACTTTCCATATACTAAGTGCTCCACAAAAATCTGCTGAATGAGGAAACTAAGGCACAAATCCCAGTCATACCCAGTTTCCTTCTACTAATGAGTCACGCCAATTGTAATTATGTAATTATGAGTACAGTGTAATAGACTTTTCAAGGTAGGGAAAGGGGAAGAATTTAAGGTAGATGAACATTTAAAAAGCTGCTGTCTTGTCCACTTCACAAACATGATTCTGTATAAGTACTAAGGTGTTAAACCGCAATTCACTTTCTGTTGAGTTTCCGTGTTTAATTTGAAATTACATGAAGTTATTTCAGTGGTACTCATGTAGGTCTCATATGGCAAAACAAGTAATTAAAAGCAAAAGAAACAAGAATACCTTAACAAAGAAGTGTTAAGTGCTAAGATTTGGGCAGTTCTGCAGCTTGGTCTTGGTCCAAGCAAAGACCATAATTTAGGTACTGAATATTTTCAGCATTTACCTGTAAACTAATTTTTCGGCTACACTCCCCCCCAATTTAAATATGTGGGCGTTTGCTTACTAGGGGAATTCCAGGTTGTGCTTTCAGCTGTTGAGCTTCCCCCAACCCCCTTTATAAAAAGAGTTTCACATATTTGCTCCACTGCTTGGGGTCCTTTAACTGGTCCAGCTTTTGCTCCAGGTTGAGTCAACAGCCTAAGAATTCTGATTCAAGGATGAACCTGGGCAGTCGATTCCCAACAACGCAGCTCCAAAACGCAGCGGGGGTAAAAATCACCAGTGAAGAGCGGGCAAGAAGCTGACTGCGAAGAAACGCTCCACTGGACAAGGTTTCAGGAACCCAAGCCCTGCTTTTAGTGATTTTAAACGTGGATTAACAGGTCACGAGGGATCACTTCCACCAAGGTCCCTCGGGTGCCGTCCTGCGGTGCCTGGACCTTCCGCTTCTTCCACCCGAAGGCTCCTCTTCCGACTCGAACTCCCACACCGGGTTTCCGCTTTCCTCGCCCGCCGGGCCGCAGCCTGCCCCTGCCCACCCTCGACCCCTGGCCCTGGACGGCGCGTGGGCAAGGTGGTGCTACTCACGTCCTTCTTCACTTCGGTCAGGTCCTCCTCGGTGAGGGACGGCGCGGTGGGCTCCATGGCGGAAGAGGGAGTAAGTGCTTCTTCCGGGTCCGGGAGCTCCGGCAGCACCGCCCGGCCAGGCTGGGGACTTCGGCCTCCGGGTGAAGGGGGAGAAGGGCAGGCGGAACAGGTCGAGAGGAGGAGAACTGGCCCTTCGACAACAGAGGGGCTCAGGGATGAAACCGTAGAGCTTTTGGCTCCGCCTCTGGGGCCGAAGGCGCCGCAGACCTAGGCTTCCCAAAGCCGGGTTCCGTCTGGTGCTCCTTCCTCTCCCGGAGACTTAGGCTCAGGCTCCGCCCCTCGACGAGCCTGGGCCAGTCTTAGAACCCGCCCCATCTCAGAGGGAGCCAATTGGTGCCGGCCAGTGGGCCAAGCCTGTCCCTGCCTCCCGGCCGTTGCCTTTGAGGGGTGGCTCCGCCCACGGCCCCCGCACGTCATTTGCGAGGAGCAGCGTGTTAGCCTCCCGGTTAGGACTCGTTTCCGTGGGTGGGGCCCGTTGTTCCTCCCGCCGCACGCCCCGCCTCCTCACACTGCTCACCGGTGGAGGCGGGTCTGTGCCTGTCAGTACCTCTGGGTTCCGCCCCTTTTCCCAGACCCTGCTCTACAATTTCCGGGTGCTGTGTTAGCCCACTGAAGTTGTTGGGTTATTTGCTCACGTTCAGATACCGGCGCGTGCGCATACGGCGGCACACACACGCAGCTTAACTACAATATTAAAGAAATTTTTGAAAGAGAAAAACCACCTATAATCCCCTCGTTTTAATACCTAATTTAACGTCAGCATACTTTTTGGGTCACTTTTTAATAATCCTGTTTCCTTATTTGTTCATCTGTGTGATGAAGATACATCTAGCTCACACTTCTCACAGGGCTGCTGTGAGAATTGAATGATACTATATACGTAAGGTTCTTAGAAGTACTTGGCACACAGTATGAACTCAATTTATTATCTTGTATGACTTTTATTGAATCCTAATATGTCCTAGTCATCTTATCCTGGAAGAGTTCTATTTTTATGGGGGAGACTGATAAAAAGACCACTATTCCCAGAATGGTATCTAACTATTAATAGAGGTGTATACAAAACAACATGAATAATGAATAATGTGGGTGAGAAACTCAAAACACAGCCTGGGCACAAGACATGTTTGGACAACATGATAAATAAACTGGATGGTATTTAAAGTGGTGAGGGTAGATAGAAATGACAAGAGGGACAAAGACAAACTTGGGAACTCCAACATTTTTTAAAAGAAAACTCTACACCCAACATGAGGCTCAAACTCATAACCCAATATCAAGAGTTACGTGCTCTACCCACTGAGCCAGCCAGTCAGGCACCTCTTGAGAGCTCTAACATTTAACAGAAGGGAATGCAAAAGAACTAGAAAAGAACAATGTTGCCAAGGTCACACCAATGTAGTTTTGATCAGGTTGCATCATAAGCTTCTAACACTTACATTACATCATATGTCTTTTCCTATGTTGATACACAGTTCAAGTCCAGTTTTTTCTGATTGCTTAATCTTCCCTCATCTTGGTATGACCCAATTTACTTAACCATTTATGCTTTCATTTCACAAATATTTATTGAATGTCAACTATGTACCAGACACTGTTTTAGGTGCTGGGGAAACAGCTGTGAACAAAATAGATAAAAATTCCTTTCTTCCTGGAGTTTAAATTCTAGCATATATGTGTTTTGGAGCAGGACAGACAGACATTTAGAAAACGATATGTGAAGTTATTATGTTAGAAGATGACAAATGCTAAGAGAAAATACAAAACAGGAAAGTAAGATGAGGGTATATGGAATGTTAACATTAAAATTTTTTATTTAAGTATAATTAATATACAGTGTTATATTAATTTCAGATGTACAATATAATGATTCAACAATTCTTTTTTTTTAAGATTTTATTTATTTATTTGACAGAGAGAGAGATCACAAGTAGGCAGAGAGGCAGGCAGAGAGAGAGGGGGAAGCAGGCTCCCTGCTGAGCAGAGAACCCCAATGCAAGGCTCAATCCCAGGACCCTGAGATCATGACCTGAGCTGAAGACAGAGGCTTTAACCCACTGAGCCACCCAGGCGCCCCGGATTCAACAATTCTATACATTACTCAGCACAGTGCTGGAGTGGTAACATTTAAATCAGGGTGGTTAGTGAAGATCTCACAGAGAAGGGGAGATTTAAGTTACCACTTGAAGGAAGTGAAGGAATGAGTCATGTGGACAAACAGAGAAAGAACATTAGGAGTAGAGGGAACAGCCAAAGAAAAATATCCACTGGGACTGGGAAGGAGCTGAGGTCCTTATGTGCTACTATAAATGTGTACTCTGACTTGACTCTGAGTCATATGGGTGTACTCTGAGTCAAACGGGAAGCCACTGGAGGATTCTGAGTAGGGGAGTGACATGACCGGATTTATGATTTGATAAAGGAACACTTTCACTGTTGCCTTGAGGGGAAAGAAGATGGAAAAGGGGAGACCAGTTAGGGTGCTGTTCCCCAAATCCAGGCCTCAGGAGGGTGGCTCAGGTCAGGGTTAGTAGCAGCGAGGGTGGTGGGAACCTTTGGAAGAGAAGTGGGGACGTAATTTCATTTCCATTTAAAAAGGTTACTCTGGCTGCTGAGAGTAGACTATAGGGGTAAGGGTGGACGCGGAGACAGCTAGAGGCTACCCCAGTGATTTAGGGGAAGAGGAGGGTGGCCTGATCGGAGTAGGAGCAGGGGTGAGCACTCCCCCATGGTTACCCTAAGTTTTTCCCCATTTGTCATTGCTATAAATAATCTTGTCCCCCAATTTTTCATCTACATATTCTCTATCATTTTTTCTTTTGAATTACCATTTCCTTTGCCTAAATTCTCAGGAGTAGGAGTTCAGAGCCCAAGGAAACGTCTTTTCCTATATATTTCCACAGCTTCTCTCCAGAGTATTGGTCCATCTGTGTGTGGAAATGAACTGTTTTGCCACAACCATACAAGATCTGCTCACGAAGGAGAAGATTCAGCATCCTTCAAAGTAAAGTGATTTGAACGATGCCAATTTGACACATGCATTTTGAAACAACCATTAGGAGGTGGTTGTTGTTCTATTATTCCATTATTCTATTATTTATTTATTTATTTATTTATATTCTTTTTTTTCTAGAGAAAGAGAGTACCCATGCATGCTTACCTGTGAATGGAAGAGGGGGGAAGGGGAGTGGAGGTCAGGGGTTGAGGAAAAGGGAGAGAAGAAATCTCAAGCAGGCTCCACACCCAGCACAAGAGCCCAACATGGGGCTCAATCTCACGATCCCGAGATCATGACCTGAGCTGAAATCAAGAGTTGGATGCTTAACCCACTAAGCCACCCAGGCGCCCTTGTTGTTCTTTTTTTAAACAAAACATTTAAATCACACCGAACTATAAAGAAAAATATCACAAACATCTGTATTTACTACCAAGATTTGACAAATATTGCTATTTTGCTACATTGCCTTGTGTTACCACTATTGGTTACCCAATGTTACTGGCAGACATCTCTGATTCTTAAGGCTTCTTTCATGACTCTTGCTATACATCTGACTTTTTCCTTGTTGTTCACCTGGATCTCATTTCTGACACCTCCAACCTCCTTCTATCCTTATTATACGGTTCTTTATTCATTTACACTTAACTAAAAAGTTAAGTGTATGCTATGTGTCAGAAGTGGGGGTTATGGAGAGAGGATCAGGGACTGAGAGGGACTGAGTGAGGAGCTTAGGAATTTTTTAAAGCCAAGAGGTTACTATTTTGTTTTTGAGGCCATGGCTCAAGGTTCCCACGTCGATAGTCTGTGTCGAAGCAGCCATATCTGAACGTCATGTGCCCAATCACAGAGCTGCTTCATGGCAAGCCTTACAGTTCCCAGCCCTGTTTCCTTTCTAATGCACCATACTTCCTTCATGAGCAGACACATTTCCCCTTCTCTGCTAAACCGCATGGTCAGACTATAATTGTAAAGGATTGGGCACCTTGTCAAGAAATAGCCCTGTCCATTTTCTACCTCGCCATAGTTTGACCTTTCCCTCCCCTCCCCCTCCATTCCTGCCTCAAGTTCTAGGTGAACCATCTCTCTCCTACCATGAAACACAAGGCATCTGATAAATGTACTGTGAAAGATAGAGTTTAGGTGCTGCAAACACAAGACAGCACATCATAGTGGCTAAATATGCTGATGTCTGGCATCTGACAGACTTAGGCTGGTATATTAGTTTCCTAGAGCTGCTGTAGCGAATACCACAAACCGGGTGACTTAAAACAACAGAAACGTATTCCCTCACAGTACTGGAGGCTAAGAGTTAAAAACCGGCAGGGCCATGTCCCCTCTGAAGACTTGGGGAAGAGCTGTTTCCTTGCCTCTTCGTAGCTTCTCGTGGTTGCCAGAAATCCTTGGCATCCCTTGGCTTTGGCAACATGACTCTAATCTCTGCCTCTGTGTTTATCTGGCCTTCTCTGTTTTCCTACTGTCTCTTTGTCTCCAAATTTCCCTCTTCTTGTAACAACACTAATCATTGCACTTAAGCCCACTCTAAGTCTCTTAACTCAAATGCAACTTAAAGACATTATTTTCAAATAAGGCTGCAATCCCATGTTCCAGTGGACATGGATTTTGGGAAGACACTGTTTAACTCAGTACAGTTAGATTCTAGCCTTGCCAATTACCAGCTATATGACCTGGGAATAATGAATAAGCATTCAATTAAGATAGCAGAGAAGGGAAGAAGAAACCATTTCTGACTGATAAGACATGAAAGAGGTGTATTTAGATTTCTTTAAAAGATTTTATTTATTTATTTGAGAGAGAGAGAGAAAAAGAGAGAGAGAGCACAAGCAGGGGGCAGAGGGAGCGGGAGAAGCAGGCTCCCCGCTGAGCAGGGAGCCTGATGGGGGGCTCAATCCCAGGACCCCAGGATCATGACCTGAGATGAAGGCAGATGCTTAATTGACTGAGCCACCCAGGCGCCCTGAAAGAGGTGTATTTAAACTGGACCAGAGGACTTTAATATGTGGTACTTGAACTGCTATTTAATGATTTATTTCCGATATTTCCTACCAGATTCCAGGTGCCGTGTTGAGAAATGAATTCTATTCCAAGTGACTGTGAATTATGAATTTCCTGTAAATAATGGAGGAAAAAAGTGGCCAATTTTGAGTCAGACACTCCTGGGTTTTCATGACCAGACAAGATGGGTGGAATTCAGACAGTTCCGCTTAGGAACTTTGTGAATTTTCCAAGTAATCTGTCGCAGGAGTGGCCCCCCATTTTTAGGAAGGTAAGCATGGGCCTGAACACATACTCAGAGGGCATTCACAAGTATACCCCAAGACTAGGATATTGTTGGGGTTGTTGAGGAAATGAGGGAAGGGATCAGTCTCTCTGCCTTGCCCCTAGGAGGTCTGACTGGAAAGTGAAGACTGGAATTGGGTATTAGAGGCTTGCATGATTATGCAACAAAGTACCTTAAATATAGTTGAGGAGAGGCGCTACCTTACATACCGGCTGGGAAATCTTGATGGCGGGGTTAGATCTCCCAGTCATACAGATGCCTGGGAAGAAATGATCCCTAGCGATTTATTTCAGCCACTCTCAACTGAGCACAATACCTCCGCTCTTGCAATTTAATACTGATACCGGAACTTCCGGGTAGGCTTTATTATACTCACTTAACAGATGAGAATTCTGAGGCTTAGAAAATTTTAATTGCCCAAGGCCACTCCTCTACCAACTAGCAGAATCAGGATTCCAACTCAGCACATCCAATTACAAGGCCCGAGTTCTGAACTAGCTGTAGACTTAGCTAAGTGCTTTAGGATGCCCGGTGATTCAGAGGAGCTAAGAACATTCCGTGGGGCGAGGGCAAAGATCTAAGGCATTCAGGTCTGTTCTCTGTGCCTGAGGTAGGAAAAAGAAAAGCTAGGAAACTTATCACGGGATTGTCCAACTCCCTCAATGGGAAAGAGAACATCCCACAATTGACAGGGAAGAGAGCCTTTCGGTTTTGGTAGGCCCTGAATTAATTGTTGCCTTCCAAGAGCAGCCTGCCAAGAGACTTCTTAGTCTCTAGTGAGTTTCTGCACATGGACTCTTCTCTTGTGAATGAAGAGATGGTCACAAAACAGCTTCACATGAGCTCAGAGGTCATGGTTCTGTCAGATGGCCCCTTGGAGTATACAGAAGCAATCTTGTACACGAGAATGCCTGATCCTGCTGAAGATCCACAAGGCATGACGATCCACGTGCAACAGTGAGGGGACTTAAATACAGGTTGCAGAAGGAGAAAGAAGGCTGTCCTTGCAAACTCCAAGCGGGCCTCCAACACAGGCTTACTTTGGGAAGGAATTTTGAAGGCGTAGCTTATGAGTGCCCAGAGTGGAACAATACCCAGGGCTCCCCCAGGGCACTGTGTGCAAAACAGTGATCCAGAAGGCATTTGAACCCAACTAATTTGTGGGTAATCCAAAACTGAGAACATAAAACACTTTCAATGCCCGACTCAGGGTTAACATGAACTCTAATGGGGATCAGTATAAGGCACACAAAACAAGACAAAACCAAACAGAAACGGAAATTCTCTGGAGTGGATTGAGTTGAGAAACACAAAGTTTTCTTTCCTGCCAGGTGTCCAAGCATATCCCAGATAAATTTTTCTGAGGGGATTCACAAACGGAAGGCAGAAGGCAAGGTGGTTGGCCCCAGTGATTCTGACAGGGCTTCTAACCCTAAGCCTTGTGGAGCCCATGTTCAGACCCCCATAGTCACGTGGACCTTGAGAATCTTTGCTAAATAGTGGAAGGAGGTTGGCCTGCGGGATAGGAAGTTGTTTATCTCTTTATCTTATCCCTAATTTTTAAAATCCAGTTCCAGCAGGATTGTTCCTTGGAAAGAGCTGGTGGTGACAGCACAACACATCAGATGTACTGTTTTTATTGTTTAATATTCAATCTGTTATTCAGCTAACTCGTAACTTCAGTAAGGCCAATGTTTTATCTACTTTTTCAGTGTTGTTTCTATAACAGTGTCTGCTACACGGTAGGTTTTCGAGATGAATGTGTCTCCCCAAAACTCATGTGTTGAAATCCTAACCCTCAATGTGAATATGAGGAGGGGCCTATGAGAGGCGATTAGGTCATGAGGGCTCCCCCCTCATGAATGGGATTGTGAAGGAGACCCCAGAGAGTTCCCTTGCTCTTTCTGCCAAGTGAAGACGTAACAAGAAGTTGGCAGTCTGCCACCTGGAAGAAGGCTCCCACCAGAACTGGACCACGTTGGCACCCCAATCTCGGTCTTACATCTTCTAGAACTGTGAGAAATAAATTTCCAGTATGTCCATAAGCCAGTTGGCCAATTTTGTTATAGCAGCCTCAGTGGACTAAGTTAGTAGGTATTCAATGAATACATGTTGAATGACTGGCTAACTATTCAATACATATAAACTTTCAATTATGGAGGTACCTGGGTGGTGTAGTCATTTAAGTACCCGACTCTTGATTTTGGCTCAGATCATGATTTCAGGGTTGTGAGATCGAGCCCCGCACCAGGCTCCACACTCAATGCAGAGTCTGCTTGAGATTCTCTTTCCCTGTCCCTGCCCCACTCCCTACTTGTGCTCTCTCTCTCTTAAAGAGAGAAACAAATTTCTAAAAAAAAGTTTCACTTAAGATGAATATGTGCTAGAGACCTGCTGTACAGCCCTCTGCCTATAGTTAACAATACTGTACTGTGCACCTAAAATTTTGTTAGGAGGGTAGATACCATGTTAAGTGTTCTTACCACAATGGAAAAAAGAAAGCAAAATAAGATAATCATTCTTCTTTACACTGGCATGCTCTTTCCATGATCCCCATCCAGTCCTGCGTGGTTCCTCTCAGGAGCAATTCTCACGTCTATGACATACCAGGACACAGCTGAAGGAGAATCTTGTGTTCTGTAACTCGTCCTGGCCTTAGCTCTAACCCACTTGACTCAACTCATCCCTTGCCTGTCCTCCATCCTGACCTCCATCTTGTGGTCTCTGACTCACACCTCACTGTCTGGTTTTCAGCTTTACTTCACTTGGCCTTGAGTCATTCCTTAACCACTTACTCTTCGAGTTCAGGCAAGTTTCCTAACTGCTATATGCCTGAGGTTTCTCATCTACCCTGGAAAAAAGTTTAGATATGTGAGGAGAGCAGGAATAAAGGTGGAATGTTGGGAAATACTAACATATAAAGGATAGGAAATAGCAACTACTCATCTCATAGACTGAATACATGTTAACTTGCTTAGTTCCTCATGTATACCAAGTGGGCAGTAGATGTTAGCAATTAGTCGCTTTTGTTATTCTTGAGACTTATTGTCATTGTTAAGTCATCCTTCAGAGCTAATGCTTGTCAGCACCTTCTTCTTGATGATGACCTTGATTCCCCTCAGCCCAGTGCTGTTTCTCCCCCAACTATGCTGCCTTGAGGAAACTCAGCCCCTAGGCTGCCTCTCCAGGTGTTAGTTCTCCCTCGGCAGCACCCACACCGTCTGGTCCTACTTTCAGAGCAGAAGCAAAACCTGATTGGACATTGGACACCTACTTTCATTCAAGTCAGGCTGCTGGATGTGAAAATTAACCTACAGCTCCGGAACGTCTGGGCAATGACTTAGCTTCACATGTCTTAAACTGCTTGGTGTCAGCTCTCCAAACCCCCAGACATCCACTTGTGATGATCTGGGTTGCCGTCAAGATTAGCTTAGCTCTGGTACCATCCGCACTTTCTCAGAATCTTTGCCAACTACAGATAGTTCCTACAGCAGTGAGAAGCATGTCAACCTTTTTTAAATGGGAAGAGCATTTCACTCTTGTTTTGAAAGAAAAAAAAAAAAAAACTACTCCAGTGTGCTTTTTCTGAGCATGATTCTACTGACAAATGAACCTGTGTCTCTCGGAGTATATTTTATCAAGGGATCTTTGGTAAACATATTACCAATTTCAGAAGGCCTGATTCAGGAAAAAGACAGTGACAGGATTTGATTTGTATTTTGGGGAATGATCGCTCTGGCGGCAACATGGGGGTTGGGGTAGAGAAGAGTAAGACTAGAGCTCAGGAGGGAGAGCACCTTGAAGGTTGAGGCCTCAAACTCGTAAAACGGTGCCAGGAGTGGGAGAGAGGGTGTGGGTTTGAGAGAACCAGCAGAGTCGCCAGATGTAAGCAACACCTCAGCTCTGTTTTCCATAAGAAATCCAGTTACACTTGGCATCTTGGGATGCTTAGGAATTTACTGACTGTTTGGGGATGCTTTAGGATGAAAATCATACATTACCCCAGAGCTTTCTCTCGTCTTCCAGCCTCTGACTCATATTCTCCAGGCTCCAAATGTTAAGGCCTTTCCTTGCTTGTTCAGAAAGGACATTTTGGTGTCCAACTTCTAAAAACTATCAGTAACGGAGGCCTATAGTTTAATGATGTCTGCCTGTACTGTAAAGTGATCTCCAGGAGGACACAAGTCTTCGTCTTATTTTCTGATGTATCGAAGGTGCTTATAACAACGCTCAGTTTATAGTGATAAGTAAATACTTATTGACATGGAGTAAACCAAGAAAGTGCCGTTCACTATGTTGAATGCTGCAGAAAAAATTCAAGTAGGATGAGAATGTAGAGAATATTTCTGACTAGGTTTATTAGGACAGGAACTCACTGGTGACCTTAAGGAGAGTAATTTCAATAGAGAGGGTTGTGGAAGCCAAAATTAATTGTTGCCCTTGTCATTTTAAATTCACTTTTTGGAAAAGGTAGTGAAGGCTACATGGTTTTAAGAAGTAAGGATATAAAGTTGCAGCTTCAAACTGGTCTTCTGTAAGATACTTTGTTCATTTCTTTCATTTCTAATGTGTGGCTCATGGCAGTCAACATATATTGGCCTATATTTGGTGAACATGATGGCTTGAGAAAAAAAAAATGCCTGTGAAAACAGTCAGTTCCATTCTGTTTAAGAGGTTTGGAGCTGTACAGATAAGCAAGAAGGAATTTTCCATTTTCATTCGGTAAATACAAAACAAAATATTTTGTTAATACATGTGGACATTTTGGGGTCAGGTTTCTTCTAATGATACTTCAGTGCTTGCTGACATAAAATTGCTCTCTCATCTTTGCTCTATGCCCTAATAGAACTGTTCTCTCTCTCCCTTTTTAAGATTTTATTTATTTGACAGAGAGAGAGGGAGAGAGAGAGAGAGAGAGAGAGATCACAGGCAAGGGGAGCAGGAGGCAGAGGGAGAGGGGAAGCGGGCTCTCCGCTAAGTAGGGAGCCCAACCTGGGGCTTGATCCCAGGACCCTGGGATCATGAACTAATCCGAAGGCAGACATTTAACTGACTGAGCCACCTAAGTGGCCCCTTGATAGAGCTGTTCTATGTGTTCAATGTTGTTTGACATAGGTATAAATCATGCTCTAACTCCTTGAAACATGCACCTGTTCTAGAAGGAAGCACTTCTTCTGGAGGAATTTATAAACAGTGTTTTCATCAATCTGCATCTTAACCTGCCATTGTTTTTCTTTCTGAGGTATGGATGGAGGATTCTCTGAAGTCATCCTGACTGTAGAAGCAAACTGAGACTTAACTTAAAGCCATCAGGTGTCCAGGCTTTACCACCCATGCCTACAGAAATCTAAGTTTCCTTTTAAATGTAAAATTGTGACAGCTAGTACACCCTCCCCTTGGTTTGGGGGCTAGAAACCATCCTCTGGCCTGAGGGTCTCCAGCACCATCTCGTGTGAAAGCAAATGAGTCCCTTGTGTTCCTCTGCCCCAGCCTCATTGTCACTCGGCTAACTTGCTGCTGGTGACCTTTCTGAAATTGCCCCCAGCTGGGCATGGCTATCTCCATGGGTCCTGCTACTGCTACCTCCACTTTGGCCTCAGGGGAGGGGACATTGTTCTGTCCTTCACTTTCGAGGCTCAAGAACAGACCCTTCCCTCAGGTTGTCACAGCATAGAACACACCTTGCTGAAACTTTAAACAAGTATTTACCCCATGTCAAAATAGCAGAAGGAAAGTTCAAAATTGAAACAGCCCAACAGCTATTATGAGATGTGGCTACCCTTAGAGCTTAGAGGTTTAGATTCATCATGTCTCAGGCTGTGGTCCCTAGAAGCTGACTCAGAGGCACAGATATAGACAAAAGTAGTTCATTTGGCAGGTGACCTCAGGCAGCACTAGTGAAGGACTGCAGAAGTCATTCGGGGAAGGGAAGGAAGTCTGAATAGGGTGCATCAGTATGAAGATATATCACCGTAGGCAACTGGGACTCAATAGCACCCAGCAACTTTGAAAGACCGTATAGAACTGGCCTGGCCAGTATGATAATCACGAGTCACTTGTGGCTGCCTAGCATTTAAAATGTGTCTAATCAGAATTGAGCTGGGCTCTAAATGTAAAATACACGTTGGGTTTCTAACATACAAAAAAAAAAAAAAAAAAGGTACCAAAAAAGTAAACTATCTCGTTGATAATTTTTATATCGATTATATATTGACATGATAATATTTTAGATCCATGGGTTAAACAAAATATTTCATTGAAACTTATTTCACCTGCCTATGACTTTTTAAAATGTGTCCACAAGAAAGTGTGAAATTACATGAGGATTACACGATGATTACGACTTACATTCTATTTCTGTTGGACAGTAATGGCGTAGGACATGCCTCGGAATTGTCCTGGGGATCGAAGAGATTGGGTATATTTATCCAATTGCTCCAGACCATCCCCGGCTGACACTCCCCTGGGGGTGTTAGGTCCTTGGTACTTCTGGCTACACGCGCAGAGCGGAGGGTGCTTCCAAGCTACTAGGCAGGGGCCTATAAGATGCGGTGGGTGCCGAGCCACTCTGTGGGGGTACGCTCCCTCATTTCTACCTCCCATAGGAAAGGCCATCCTAACCAACAAACCCCACCTCCCCAGACAGGACGGTTTCACTCATGCTCCTGCTCAGAATTTAGGTTTGACTCACCCCAGGGAAAAGGAAAAGCTATTTGCTTATTTTTTCCCCTTCCCTCAGCTCTAGATCAGCCTACCCAAAAATGATCGAAAGGACACCCATTTAAGGGAAAAGCATACCTTCCTTGCTGGCTGTGAGGTCTGGCATGATGTTCTTCCAAAAAAACCAAAGGAAGTAAAGCCTCATATCAGTACGTTTCTCGAGCTCTGGTCCCTTCAACAATTCTGCGGCCTGATATCCGTGGGTCAGCCCGCGCTGTGCGGCACCAAGTCAAATCCAGCCAATTGTCCTGCTTTCTCCTCTGGGTAAGGTCCCCTTGACTGTCGTGTAGCCCTGCAGGAAACCACGTGAGCAAGAACACAAAACTCCATAGTAACAAGCATCGTATTCTGGGCACAATGCCTCATCCAAATGGAATGCGATAATATTTTCAGGAATCATTTCTGTGTTCCCACTCACCCCTCAACACCCACCGTGCTTCCAACTCTGCACTCTCTGGCTTTCTCTACCTGCACCCTGAAAATCTTCCTCCCAGCCCAGAAAACTAGATATGAGTCATGCTGTGCTTCTAGGGGAAGGATGTTCGTCTTGAGGCAGAGAATAAAGGAGGTGAATTAGTATGTTTAAGTTCGAAAGTCATGGGTACAGGTGTGAGACAGAAAGTGCCGGATACATCGTTGCATAAGTGCAAACAGAGGTCTGCCCCGAGACTAAAGATTCCACAGACGGCGGGGGGTGGGGGTGGGCAGAGAGGAAGGACCTCAAGAATAGAAAGAGAGAGAGCTGTGCTCCAGTGGAACATGGCCCCTGGCCCAGCAGCTCACACGTACGACCTCCACCCGTCCTGAGGACCTGGATTAGATGTCCTGTGCCCCTGTGGCGAGGAATGCTCATTGGCTGTAGTCACAGTGATGATTAGCTGGGTCTGAAAGCAACCACTTGTGCCCCAGGATTTCCTTCAGCTGCCCCCTTCCAGTAGTTCAGAACATTTCAAATCTCCAGGATCGAAGCCTTAAACACCTAGATGGTCTTCAAGGAGTCATACGTGGGCAAGCAATACCATGGAACCAAATAGAACTGGCCCCAAACCCTCTCCACAAGCCAGGACAGTGGGGGACATACACCTGCATTACACTTTCCTAGGGTAGGAATATTTCTATAAAGGAGTCATCATCTTTGGAGTGATGTGTCTGTCCAGTGATGACAAAACTTATGTGAATGTGCACAGGAGCCTCTCTGCTTGCAGCCACCATGTTTTACCCTCCCCACCACCCCCTGTCTATCGAATAGACTTTCCACCACAGAGGAACATTTTGCTCAAGGGTAATTCAATTGAAAAATATCAAGTATTCAAAAAACCCGAAGTATGACCTCACCTGGTGCCATCTTATATCACATACACCTGGGCTCACTGGCCAGCAAGCCATTTCAATGAGTCAGAAGAGTCATCGAGTCATCATCAAGTAGCCATCGTAAGGCCGTGAGAGCTGGCCTCCTAATTACCCATAGATGATTGTGTTTTGGGTGCATCCAGGATACACTCTCTTGCTCTTTGAGGGGGTTAGATTCAATGGGTACATTCCAGGAGTTATTTTCTCAGGCCCCAAAGTCAATGAAAGAGGAAGGTGGAAAGTTGCCCACAGGATTTCTGTCACACTTGGCTTCTTTAGGCTAATTTAGTGGTAAACATTTCTCTGTCATTGACTCATGATTGCTCCTTTAGATCCACAAGCCCTGGAACAAAAGTTTCATGCCCTAGTGACCCAGCAAACCTTTCACAGGGCAGCCTTTTCTATTTTATGCTCCCAGTGCTAGGCGATGGGATGTGAATGACAGAGAAAACAAATGGAAAATATCTGGATATTTGAAAAGAAATGACAATAAACTTTTTCAGATGTTTTCAATCTGGAGTACATACACCACCTCTTGGCTAAGGTGGAGATGGCAGGTGTCCTTTGGGGTGATTCTCAGCCACATAGTCTGTTCTCTGAACCCTACTGGCTACCACGCCCGTACAATGTGACCCCACCCCACAGCTGATGAGAAGGGGTGTGGACACTTGATCCAAGCTGGTGCCATCATCTTCTCCCCTTGGAACCGGGAACTGGGTGTGGGACTACTGAGCAGCCATATTTGGCTCCTGTGAGAGGTTGGCCGTGAGAGAAGGAAGCAGGCACCCAGAGCAAAGGAGAGATGACAATATAGCGGGCCTAGCAGTGACATTACAGCCTCTGGCTCCTGGCTTTCCAGGGCTGACTCCAGGCCCTTCTGAGGCCTCACTGTACCACCTCTTCATGGGTGCCCTGAGCTATCTAAACTGCCTGTGGGAGTCTGTGCAAACCATGTTCCCCATTTTCTGAAGCTCGGCGGGTCCCTTCCCGCACAGGGGTAGTGTGGCTGGAACCCTCTCCAGGACAGCTCCGAATCTCTGGTCTGCCACATTCCTTAGAGCATTCTTCCTCTGCATCTTGAAGGATACATAGCCCGACACATTTCTCACTTTCCTCACCTGTTCTCCCACCACAGATGTTTTCTGGACCCTGCTGCCCACACTGAAGAGACAGGGAGCAGGTCAGCCGAGGGCAGAAGAACAGTTTCTTTTTTCTCCCTGGAGGTTCTCACTGCTCTACATTTTAAAAAAGTTGATTGAATAGAGCAGTGGGGGGGACGAGGAGACCCACCCTTCCTTCCTCTCTCTCTTTCTCCGTTTATTCACTCCATTGAAATTCTTTAGGCACTTATCACATGTCAGGCACTATTTAAGATACTGTAGCTAAGGTATCTTCTGGGGCTTTCATTGTAATGGATGGAGACATACGATAACCAAACATACAGCTAAAATAATTTCAGATAGCGTCTTCGCCATCGGAAACAGATGAAACAGGGAAGGATGATAGAAACTGACTGTGTGTATGTGTGTGTGTGTTCATGTGCCCATTCTGTGATTCCTTTAGGAAGGATGCAGACCCTCTGGACGGACATGGGAGTGACAGAAGGGAAGGAGCTGGCCACAAGAAAGTGTAGTGTGGGGACAGCTTTCTGGAAAGGAGTACTAACATATGCATGGGTGTTACAGACCCCGGCCCCTCTTGAGCTCCTCACTTCTTTGCTTTCCTTTCCCTTTCCTCAAATAGTAACTGAGGCACCCCCACTAGGAGTCAGGAGCTAGCTGGAGGAGATCCAAAAAAATAAGACAGAGTTTTGCCTTTGGCGGATTTGTAGAGTAGATAAGGAGAGAAAGGAGCAAGTCATGAAAATACAGATGGTGTGTACATGGCCGAAGGAAGTATAAAGGGTTGTTGGGAAGGTAACGGAAGCCCAGGGGAGGAGGGAACTACCTGCCAAGTTCCGTTAGACATCTGCCCAGCTGCTGGCACCCCAAAGGAGGAGGCTCTGAATTTGGAAAGTTCAATTCCTTTCCAGCATATTGCACTTTGCCTTAGATGCCTTTGGAACAGAGTGGGAAGCTGATTGGAACAATCCAGCAAAGCATGCACGCTGAACACGAGGAAGCCCAGAAGAAAATTGGAATTGATTCAGTTTGCTGAAAAAACAGGAAAGGTGGCTTTTATTTGCAGGACCAGGACCCTGATATGAAAACACACATGCACAATGCTCAGAGGAGGACAGAGGAAAAGGAGCAATTGGCAGTTGTCCCTGGAAATGTGTAATCCAAGAATGAAAGTTTTACAGAACAAGGGAAAAACCGTAACACAACACGGGGTCAGAGTGAACTCTTTGGTACTTGTGTAACTGATTAAGTGCCTAAAGGAAACTGTATATTTACTTAATGGTATGACTCATTTGAATGGAACAGACTTAAACAAAAAAACCCACAATGATTAGGTTTTCCATTTGTTGTTGTTGTGGGTTCATGTAACACTAATGACACTGGAGTCCAAAAATATGGAAACCGCCGAAGAATGTGCCTATGTAAGGACCAAAGAGGGGCAGGTTGTATCATTTAAATGGTTTAAGAGGAAACGCTAACTCGGGCCACTCTGTCATGCGAGCCTTCAGACTACAGCTGGCGGTGAGTAGGTGTCGGGTGTTAGGTAAACGGAGGAAGTGACTGCAGTGGTGGGAGGTGTGAGTGCCAGAACACAACTGGGGTTTGTGGTAAACACCAAAAGGAGCATGCAATGGAGGTGTGTTAATTACTATGTCGGGAGAGAATAGATCATAGGGTAACCAGATGTCCCTCTTGAAGGGAAGTGTCATTCTGTAAACATTTGCCTCAACGAGACTTTGAGAGCAAAGAATCGTCCTGGGCTAGGATTAGTCTAGGGCAGAGTTCCTTCCACTTGGTGGGCTTGGGCAGAAAACAGGGAGCTTGGCTCGGTGCCTCACCTTTTCCCATTGGGAGCAGGTTCGTCTGCTGTGAGCACGTGCTCGGCTCAGTTCTTCCAGAAGGCTCCATCCCACTCTCTGCCGGGGGAGGCTCGCTCTAGTCCGGCACTTCCTCAACAGGGTCCAGCCTAAAGGTGAGGTTCCATTTGCCAACTGATACCAGTTAGATTTTCCAACCTAACCTGTATCAGCAAGAAAAAAAAAAAAAGACATTTTGGTCTCTAACTATTTGGTCTTTCGCCTCACTTCTCAGTAGGTTCAGAACTCAGGCTGGGAAGTAAAGCATTGTTACTGAGCCCTCAACGGGGTCCTGCAGGGCACCTCAAAGGGTCCACTGCAGCTGCTGCATTTGACACTCAGCCAGAAGCCCGAGCACCTGCCAATTTGGAGAGAGGCGAGTCTTGTACGTTAGGACAAAGGAAACATATTGTGGTTTCTGATCCAAGCCCCAAATCAAAGGTCACAAGGACCGACGCTCAGAGCGCCAGGTGTGAGTTTGGAGTTGAGCCTCTTCTCACCTGAGCAAGACTATGTAGCCAGCTTCAGGGTGAGAATTCTTTCTCCAGAGAATCATGTCTCTGTCTCAGCCATGCTGGGAGGCCAGCTGGGTTTTCAAAATGCCACTAAATTCCCTTATGAACTGGAATGTGCGCAGAAATCAGAACTAAAAAACAAGAAAACCAAGGACCCTAGAACAAAACAAACATCCCCTTCCTCCTCAAAATAAAACCAGCCCTTTTAATGGATGGCATGTGATGCATAGAGAGGAGTTCCTGTACTGAAAAATAAAACAATGGAACATACGTTCTGTACAGCACGTTACAGTTAACAAAGCACCTTTAGGCACATCTACTTTGATGTACTTAACACCCTCATTGTATTAACATGATCTCCACTTACAGGAAAGGATGACAAGAGGAAGAAGAGTGGAAAAAATAAGGGGGCCGGAAAGATGGTGCTGGGGCATCTCCTCGAATCTGAGTGGACACACCAGGGCAAGATTTTTTCCACGTATGTCCTTGTGGGGTTTTCTGGGGCAGGCCTGACAAGGGTGGCAGAAAAGTTTCATTTATTGAGCACCTCCAATGTCTTACAAATGCACAGAATAGGAACATACATAATAAAATTCTCCTAATGACCTACGCGGGAGGTGTAATGCCGTTTTACAAAAGAAGAATTTGAGCCTTTGAGAGGCTGAATGACTTGTGCAATCCAACTCTGGTGTCAGATAACATCTGAAATCTCCAGGAGGAGCTGGGCAAACATTGGGATTAATGAAAGGAATAAGCAAAAAGAAAAGGGGAATACTTGCTGAAGACAGGGTTACGACAGGTAGAGAGAGAGGTGCAGACTCATGGAGCTTGATGATTTACTTTGAAATACTGGGAACAAAGTTATGCAAGTTTTGCCAATAATTAATTGCGTTTGCAGCAATTCAGCGAAGAGGAATCTATCTGAAAAGAAAGCTGCTTAAGAGGGCAAGTCCCTGAGAAAAAGCCAACCAGGGTATGCCATTCAGATTGGGAGCCCAAAGGCTGTCACCACCCAGATACTGAGAATGGGATACACTTTGGCTCCTGATGTCATTGATGGCAAATGACCAGTTTTCACAGGATGCAGAATGAAATTATAGTAATCTGGGAATGGGGTATTTTCTGAGGCAGATTAACTGAGATAAGCAGGTAACTTTTAAACTTTCAATCCAACCCCAACAGGTGGGCATTATTATCTCTATCATACAACTTGGAAACTGAGGCACATAGAGGAAAGGCCTGACTTTATATTGTTGTTATAAGGATTAAATAAGAAAATTCACAAAATTTTGCTAGCTCAAGACGACATGAACAGGCATTTCTGCAAAGAAGACAACCAAATGGCCAACAGACACATGAAAAAGTGCTCAACATCACTTGGCATCAGGG
Organism: Nasua narica; assembly: GCA_028533885.1. NCBI lineage: Eukaryota > Metazoa > Chordata > Mammalia > Carnivora > Procyonidae > Nasua > Nasua narica. Next base: position 63,795,344 of record CM052798.1, read on the forward strand.
AAATACAAATCAAAACCACAGTGAGATACCACCTCACACCAGTCAGAATGGCTACAATTAACAAGTCAGGAAATGACAGATGTTGGCGAGGATGCAGAGAAAGGTGAACCCTCTTACACTGTTGGTGGGAATGCAAGCTGGTGCAGCCACTCTGGAAAACAGTATGGAGGTTCCTCAAAAGGTTGAAAATAGAGCTACCCTATGACCCAGCAATCGCTCTACTGGGTATTTACCCCAAAGATACAAATGTAGTGATCCGAAGGGGCACCTGCACTCCAATGTTTATAGCAGCAATGTCCACAATAACTAAACTATGGAAAGAGCTTAGATGTCCATTGATAGATGAATGGATAGAGAAAATGTGGTTTAGGGGCATCTGGGTGGCTCAGTGGGTTAAAGCCTCTGCCTTCAGCTCAGGTCATGATCTCAAGGTTCTGGGATCGAGCCCCACATCGGGCTCTCTGCTCAGCACGGAGCCTGCTTCCCTCTCTCTCTGCCTGCCTCTCTGCCTACTTGTGATCTGTCTCTCTGTCAAATAAATAGGTAAAATCTTTAAAAAAAAAAAAAAGAAAATGTGGTTTATATATACAATGAAATATTTTGCAACCATCAAAAAATGAAATCTTGCCACTTGCAATGACATGGATGGAACTAGAGGGTATTATGCTAAGCGGAATAAGTTGATCAGAGAAAGATAATTATCATATGATCTCACTGATATGAGGAATCTGAGAAATAAGGCAGAGGTTCATAAGAGAAGAGAGGAAAAAACGAAACAAGATGAAACCAGAGAGGGAGACAAATCATAAGAGACTCTTAACTTCAGGAAACAAACTGAGGGTTGCTGGAGGGGAAGAGGGTGGGAGGGATGGGGTGGCTGGGTGATGGACATTGGGGAGGGTATGTGCTATCGTGAGCACTGTGAATTGTGTAAGACTGATGAATCACAGACCTGTACCCCTGGAACAAATAATACATTACATGTTAATCAAAATTTTTTTTAAAAATTGCTAGTTCAGTGCCTGGAAAACAGAAAGCACTCAATAACTCTACCAACTTCTATTGTCTTAACAGAGGAGTAAACTGGGCCTTACTGAAAGCAAATGTTTTGCGAGGGTTGGTTGGCTCCAGAATTTTAACTATAGGCGGGGTCAGGGTAGTGAGCTGGTTTGGAATGTTGCGGGGACTGATAAGGGATTTGTCTGGAAGCTGTGTTTGTAGAAAAAGCACACCGTGTTAACTTAGCTCATGTATAACAACAAAAAACCCCAACATTTTCTTATATGCTTATAATCACATAAGATGGAGATTATTTCAACTGTTCATTACAACGATGGTGATGGCCTTCATTTGGAATAGCTTGAGGTCTGATGGAGATCTTGGGGGGCTAAGCTACCTTTTGGTGTCACCACTGTAATGGCCCAAGCCAGCAGATGATGGAGCCTCCATTGGAGGGCAGCTCTGATTCCTGAGCTCACCTCTTCACTACCACCAGACTGCACCTCTGTGAGTGGCCGGAAGTGGCGACTCACTGGGGTTTGGTTTTCCTTGAGCCCGACCTCCTCCCTGAAGAGTTGGGGGTTGACAAGCTCCCAGACTTCTGTGACTCTCTGGAACCCCCGTCACTGTTTTCCACAAGAAAACTAAGACACAGAAACCCCAAAGGTAGATTTCTCTTTCTTGCTTTTCCTGAAGAGCAGAGACTTCCAGCAAGGAAGATGAACTTGGACTCCATCTCTTTACCCTTTCCAAATTGTTCTGGAAACCTATCTTCGTAGCGTTAGGGCAACTCTCCTGTAGCCCAGCAGGTTCCCGGGCCATGAGTGGCTCCATTTAATCAGGATTTTCCTTCTCCCCTGGAAGGGCCCACAGTGCTATTGTTGCAGGCCACTCTCAAGACAGCCCTAATTGTAGTCTTTCCTTGAAGGGGTCAGATGGCACTCTGACAGTTTCTCCTCGCTGTGGCGACAGCAGGCAAAGCTGGGATTTTGCAAACAAAGGCTTCTGAAATCTGAAGTGAATGGAAAAGATACCAATTTATTAAAGCCTGTTCTCAGACTCTGACGAGAAGTCAGAGTGGTTTTTGGTCAGCTCCAAGTGAAACGGAAGGCAAGCCCCATCTCTAAGAAGGGAATCACTCAGTGGTCCCTGGGTAGGTCACCAAACATTTATTGGGCACCTTCTGTGTGTCAAACACCATGCTTAGCATTGGGAATGGATGACACGCACAGCCCTGAACTCAGAGTTTACCTCCCTCTAGAAAGGGCACAGCTCTGTAATGAGATGAGTGCTGTATATTCTTTATATTGGGCCCGAATCTGTGATTTTGTTCATTTGTCTGTTTTTAGACTTTTCAAACATCCTGAGCACTCACTGTGTCAGATGTTGGGGGTATGATGCCAGAAAAGGATGTTTCTGCCCTTAGCCTCTACCGTCTAGGGTGAGAACAGCCTGGACACAAGCCACCAACAAGTGGTGTGCCAGCAGGGCTCTTGCCAAGTGGGATGGTTCATTTTTATGTGTGAACTTGACTGTGCCATAGGGTGCCAGATATCTGGTTGAATATTATTTGAGGGTGTCTGTGAGGTTGTTTCTGGATGAGATGAAAATTCGAATCTGTAGACTGAGTTAAGCAGATTGCCCTTCCCAGTGTGGATGGACCTCATCCCACTGGGGCCTGAGAAGAATAAAAAGCTGACTAAGAGAGAATTCTCTCTCTTTCTCTGCCTCTTTGATCTGGGACACCAGTCTTCTCCTGCCTTCGGGCTTGGACTCAGACTGAAACTTGCACCATCCAGTGTCCTGGTTCTCAGGTCCTCAGCCTTGAACTGGAACCATACCACTGGCTCTCCTGAGTCTCCAGCTTACTGCTGTGGATCACGATGGAACTTAGGCCCCAAATCTCATGAGCCAATTCCTTATAGTAACTCTATCCACCTACCTACCTACCTCTCTGACCTATTCATTCTGCTTCCCTGGAGAGCCTAGACTATACACAGATCCAGAAGGGAGTCCAGTGGGGAGCCTTTGGGATGTCTTGTGTATTGGACACACTGCCTCTGCAGGTCCCTCCTGCTTCTGAAGTTTGAGGCAACGTGGACTGAGCGAGATTGCAGAGAGGTCTGGGCTCCCCTCCCATCCTCTCTTCTTGTGCCCTTCCTGCCTTTCCCTCTCCCTCCCCCTTCTCTCCTCTCTTGGATTCCTCTTCCTTTCTCTATTTCTCGCCTTCCCCACTACTCCTGGCTCTCAGCATCCCTTCTTCTCTTTTCCTTGAAACACTCGTTATCAGGGATGGACCAGATGGACATATTTCACATGAAGATGTGAATAATTGCTAAGAACTAAAGTGTTGCTGCTCTCACCCCTATCCCAGGGTTGGTGATTTTTTTTTCCAGCAAGGGAACAAAGCTTTAGCTAGAGCTGGTGCTCCATGGGAGGAGATGCAGGTGTGGGTCCAGGAGTGGGTGACAGGGGGCATGTTTCTGGCCCAGAAGACTTCAGACTTCCTATGGGTCTGCATGGATCTTCAAACCTCTGTTGGGACTTTGACTGCACTTCCGGTTTCAGCCACGGTGGGAGAGTCCAGGCATAGAATCTGCCCAGGTCCACAGCCAGCTCCTCGGGGGTCACACATACATACCACGAAGACCATCAGGTTCCCAGCGCAGCTTCCTTCTTCCTTCTTCTCGCCTAGGGGCCACATGAGAAAATGCTCATTACCACCTGGGGGCGCTGTTACTCCACACTTTCTCTATAAAAACTGCTGTCTGCAACCAAGAATGTCCAGGCTCCCTTGGTTTTTGAGGCTCAACATGAATGCCTCTGGGATGAGAGGGATGCCTTTGGGAGAAAGGGGCAAAACACACTCCCAGATCCAGGTTAATGTGCAAAAGCAGAGGTAGGAAAACTTCACGCATTCTGAAAATGCCTTGATGTGTAGCAGTTTGGAAATTGTAAGAGGGCACTAGTTTCCAGTGTGCAGCATAGAACAATGAGGAAGAGCATGGGCTCTGCTGTTCAAACAGAATCAGGGTTTGAGCCCTGGTGCCACCTCCACCAGCTGTGTGACTTTGGTGACTAAGTCTCTCTGGGCTTCGGTTTTGCCATTTGGCTCATAAGGCACTCATAAGGAGGCAGGCACACAGCACTTCTTGGCACCACGCCAGGTACACAGAACTTTAAAAAAAAGCTCTTATCATTAGATACTATTTACAAAATGTAAAAAAGAGATCAAGAGGGCATCTGTTGCTTGCAAGCCAAATGAAACGTGGCTGGGGTCCAAGGCTGCATAATTGGATGAAAAAGCTAGGGTTATTTAGACTGCAGGATTGGCCAGGTCAGCCATGTAAAGAAAATGCCACTGGAAAGGGTCACTTGATTTCTCCCTGCTTCTCCTCTCTGAAAACGGTGCGCTGGTGCTGCATTCAGAGGCTCACCTGGCCAAGAACCAGATGCTTTCAATATTGTGCTCAACCTCACCGCTTTGAGCAAATATCTTTCTCATCTCCTGTTGCCTATTCAGACTGCTGTTCACCGCGGCTCTGAAGAGCATAGCGATGGCCAGAATAATGAGAGGTTTGGGAACTTGAGAGGAAAGGAATGATTACCAGTTAGCACATTATTATACATACCCTGTGGACCTCATGGTTGATGCAGCGAAGAACTTGGTATGTGTGGTAATTACGCAACACTTGAGCTGAATTTTAGAAAAACATATAAAAGAAATGTTATTTCCTCTTTTAAAAAGGCTGTGATGGTAAGAAGCATTGCACAAGCAACTATTATGCAGAGCTATTTCAAGGGCGAAATGGATGAATTTGTCAACAAATTTTAATGACTGAAGAAAAGGAAATCTAATTGGAGGCTAAGGTAGTTTTAGAAATGGCAGCCTATGAGTTCTGCAGTGAGAGGTGCAGGTGGGAAAAGCTGATTGGTCCCATTCAGGAATACAATAGGCTGCATTTGTATAGCACAGCATAGGGTACCAAGTATTTTCACATAAATCCTCTCATTTAGAGTTCGTAACCACTCTTTGAGATATGAAGAGGACAAAGAGTATTATTATCGTTATTTAAAAAAAACAGTTTTATCGAGATATCATTGATATACCAAACAATCCACCCATTTAAGGTGTATGACTCAGGGGCTTTAAGCATATTCACAGATATATGCAGCCACCGCCACAATCGCTTTTAGAACATTTTCATTCTGTGAAAAAGAAACCTTCTATTCCTAAGCTGTCACTCCCTCTATTCTCCCCTCCTCCCCTCTTGACTCTGAGCAACCAGTAATTTCCTTTCTCTCTCTAGTGATTTGGCTATTATGGAATTTCACATACATGAAACCATACAATATGGGGACTTTGGTGACTGGCTTCCTTCCCTTTGCGTAATGTTTTCAAGGTTCCTTCATGTTGTAGCATGTATCAATACTCCATTCTTTTATATGGCTCAATAGTACTCCACTGTGTGGAGCTCACTCATTTTGTTTATCCAGTCATCATTTGGTGTATGTTGGGGTTGTTCCTACCCTTTGGTTCTTTGGAATAATGCTGCAGCAAGCGTTCACGTCCAGGTTTTTGCATGGATGCAGGCATTCATTTCTCTTGGGTATATGGCGAGGAGGGGAAATGCTGGGTCGTATGGCAACTGAATGTGGACATGTTAAGGAACTGCAGGACTGTTTTCCAAAGTGGCTGCATTTTACATTCCCAATAGCAGTGTATAGGGCTCTGATTCTCCACATCCTTGCCAATACTTTTATTACCCGACTTTTTGATTCTTCTCATTCTGATGGGTATGAAGTGGTATCTCCTGGTGATGTTGTTTCGCATCAGAGATGTTGATCCCTGATGACTAATGATGTTTCGTTTGTTTATTGGTCATCAGTGTGACTTCTCTGGAGAAATACCTCTTCAGATCCTTTCACCATGTTAAAATTGGGTTATTTGTCTTTATCATTATTATTATTAAGAGTTCTTTATATATTCTAAATGTAATACCTTATCAGATATATGATTTGCATATATTTTCTCCCATTTGGTGAATGTCTTTTAATTTTCTTGATGGTGTCCTTTGAAACACAAAGTTTTCAATTTTGAGGAATTCCAATTTATCTCTCTCTTTTTTTTCCTTTTGTTGCTTGTGCTTTTGGGGTCTTATCTAAGAACCCATTGCCAAATTCAAGGTCGTGAAGATTTGCTGCTATGTTTTCTTTCAAGAATTTTGTGTTTTTCCTTTTACATTTAGCTATCTGACCCGTTTTGAGTTCACTTTTTTAATTAATTCATTTTTGAAAAGATTGTATTTATTTATTTGAGAGAGAGAGTGAGCAGGAGGGAGGGAGAGAGAATCTGAAGGAGACTCCAAGCTGAGCTCAGAGCCCGATGCAGAGCTCAATCCCACAACTGTGAGATCATGACCTGAGCTGAAACCAACAGTTGTTAGATGATTAACTGACTGAGCCACCCAAGCACCCCATTGAATTAATTTCTTTTAAAGATTTTATGAGAGAGAGAGAGAGAGAGAGAGAGAGAATGAATGGGGGAGGGGCAGGGGGTGAGGGACAAGCAGACTCCCCGCTGAACAGGAGCCTAGACATGGGGCTCAATTTCAGGACCCAGGGATCGTGACCTGAGCCAAAGACAGATGCTTAACTGACTGAGCCAACTAGGTGACCCTTGAGTTAATTTTTGTATATGGTGTGAGGGAAGAGTCTGATTTCATTTTTTTTGAGGTGGATATCCAGTTTCCCCAGCAGCATTTGTTGGGGAGATTATCCATTTCCCCCATTAAATACTCTTTCACACCCTAGCTGAAAACCAGTTGACTATAAAAACATAGATTTATTTCTGGACTCTCAATTCTATTCTCTCTCTCTCTTTTTTTTTTTTTTTAGAGAGAGAGATCACAAGTAGGCAGAGAGGCAGGCAGAGACGGGGGAAAGCAGGCTTCCTGCTGAGCAGAGAGCCCGATGTGGGGCTCGATCCCAGGACCCTGAGATCATGACCTGAGCCGAAGGCAGAGGCTTAACCCACTGAGCGACCCAGGCGCCCCTCAATTCTATTCTCTTGATCTATCTCTCTCTCTATCCTTATGCCAGTACTACACTATTTTAATTATTGTTGGTTTTGAAGTTCACCATTGGGAAGTGTGAGTCCTCCAACTTTGTTTCTCTTTTTCAGTATTTTGGTTATTGGGGGATCCTTGTAATTCCATACGAATTTTAGAATCAGTTTGTCAATTTTTATAAAGAAGTTAGCGGGGATTCTAATAAGTTTTGCATTGAATCCATAGATCAGTTGGGGAAGTATCACCATTTTAATACTATTAAGTCTTCTAATCAATGAACATGAGAGATTTTTCCATTTATTTAGCGCTTCTTTAATTTCTTTCAATAGTGTTTTGTCATTTTCAGAGTATAAGTTTTGCACTTCTATTAATTTATTCCTAAGTACTGTATTCTTTCTGATAAGTGGAATTGTTTTTCTTAATTTCACTTTCAGGTTGTTCACTGCAAGTATATAGAAATGCAATTGATTTTTTGATATTGGTCTTGTATCCTAAAACCTTGCTGAACTCTTTTTATTAGGTCTAATCATTGGTTAGTGGGTTCCTCAGGATTTTATATATATAAAAGATCATGTTATCTGTGAACAGGAGTAGTTTTACATCTTCCTTTTTCAAGCTAGCTGCCTAAAGTTTAGCCTAACCTACCACATTTCTCCCAGTTGCTTTTCATTACAATCTCCAACAGTTTTTGAGAGTACCTTTAGACTTGAACTTCCTTACACTCCGTTGCAAATGAAGTCAGTACTTTGGTGAGGAATTTGAGGCTCTTGGTTCTATAGCCTGCTTCTTCCCTTGGGCAAAATCTCTGAGGTTTGGCTCTGTCGCTGGGGGCAGGGAAAATGGTGAGCTCCTCTCTCCAGTGCCGTCTTTGCTTTAGCTGGTGAGTGTTAGTTGAAGGGGACACTATGGCCTCAGGTCCTTTTGGCATGCCTTTTCTGGCTAGAACCCCCATCCCATGAGCTAGGGGAAGGATCACAGAAACAGGTGGCTAGGGGCAGGATGAACAATGGAGAGGTCTCTCCTCTTACCTGTAGGGAGAAAGGGCTCGGTGTTCTTAGCTCTCAGTCTGGAGTGGAGGTCTCTCTCACTGAGCTGGGAGGGGAGAAAGAAGGGGGCAAATACCACAGATTCTCACTGATCTTAACAAGTTTAGAAGATTTTCTTGACTGTTTCTTCACTTGATGCATCCACATACAACCATTTCCAGAGGCTGTGTTTCTTTAAAAAAATAATCTTCTCTGTCAACTATACTTAAAAAAAAATTCGAGTGTACAGATTGGGAACTGTTGTTAATAATACTGTATTGTATACTTGATACTCGCTAAGAGTTTACTGTGAGTAGTTCACTAAAAAATATTATCTATATAAAGGTAAAATTGATGTGTTAATTGACTATGGGAATCATTTCATAATGTATATATGTATATCCAATTATCATGCTGTACAATGTAAACACATTACAATTTTGGCACTTATACCTGAATCAACCTGGAAAAAAATGACTCATCAAAAAAAATGTTCATCAGTGTTGCTGGGGGTCAGTCCACAGATCTCTTCCTGCGATCATGCAAGAAGTAGAATTCCTATTATTGTTACCTACTAGATGAGAACAACGTTCATATTAGAGCCTGGGGGGGAGGGTCGGGGGGGAGGGAAGTGGGAAGGAAATCCTCCAGGATCAGAACAGCAGGGTGGCAAATGACATTAGAGGTCATCTAGATCAGATTTTACCGGCTAGAACAATCTCTCCACAACCACTCTTGCTTGTGGTCCTTGAGTCTCTGCTTGTATACCTCCGAGAATGGAGAATTAACTGAGTGTAGACTGAATATTATCCCCAGGAACATTATCCCCAGGAACAACGTAACTATGTAAAACCAAACACAGCTTGTGCCTAGCAGGATCAGCTGTGTGTACAAACAAAAGGGGAAACAGAGAAAATAGGTTCTGTGGAATCCTAAACAACTTTCTGTCACCAGCAGGTCATGAGCATGCTGTAAAAAGACACCTAGCTGTTTCTGAACACCAGGTGCCCAAGAGATTGTGCTAATTTTAGAATTAACATAGTGCTTACTAAAGAGGTCCAGAACTCATGGGTCTGGAATATGACGTTCTCTCCCCCTCTGGTAGTGCTGGCTCACGTCCTACTGTTGATTCTGCTCCAGTCACTTTCTGATATTCAGAGAGGGAGAACCAGACCATGGAACTGGCACGTGCCTAAGGAATTTGCCAAGAAATAGGATTTAAATGCCAACCTGGAGAGACAGAGTTGGCGATGGCCACTCCCTGAAGGGCCAAGAGCTCCTTTTCATAGTGGCATTGTGCTGATTGCCCTCCACCTTCTCCAGCTCCTTCCTCTGCCCTTCTCTGGCAGCTCCAGGGCTCAGGAAGCTCACCTCTGAAGAAGGCATTGCCTGGGCTCCCCCAACTAGCCATCTGGCCTCTGTGTTCAGTCAAAGGAGATCAGAGAGTGGGAAGAGAGAGGTTGAGTTATGTTTCCCTGCTCTGGAACCTAGTCTCTGCCTGGAGCTGTGGTCCTTCTTTTTCTGTCTCAGAGGCAGTAGCATGATTTCCTGTTCTTGTCCTGTTGGGCCTAGAGGTGCTGCTGACAGCTGGTTTCTGGGTGTCACCACCCCTTGTTTGCACCCTGAACACACATATCTTTGACACATACCATCATTAAAATATCTTTATTTGATCGGGGGGGGGTGAATTATATTTCCTATCAGATAAACTCCTTGTTACTATCCTTTCATGATCACAATGTACCTTCAGTCTCCCCCAATTATAATCAAGCCTAGAAAGGAAGCAAGCCCAATGTTGCTGTCCTAGCATTAACTCGAGGGGACCTCATATGCTCACATGGGTCCCAGGTAAACAAACAGATGACTTTGTTCATATCCTGCCCTGGAATTTGAAGCCTCTGTTGGATCCATGAATCTGTTTATTCAGCTCTTTCCAGAGGTAAGAGAGGTAACATTTCTACATAGCTTGGTTGTTGCTTAGAATCAGATTTTGTTTGGTTCCTGAACTTTTTCTGCCTCAATGTGAAATGTGTAGTCTTTGTACCCTTGAGGGATAGTGGGAAATTTCAACACATAGCACATGGTTTCCTAATTTAATTTGGAGCTGTTGTCCTCTGAGTTCTGTACCAAAGTCCTTCCTAGCTAATCAAAAAGTCCCTTGTCCATGGACGAGAACTTAAAAAATTATTTTTTTAAATTTTTTTAAAAAAAGATTTTATCTATCTATTTTGACAGAGAGAAGGAGACCACAAGTAGGCAGAGAGGCAGGCAGAGAGAGAGGAGGAAGCAGGCCCCCCATCGAGGCAGAGGCTCCCAGGCGCCCTTAAAAAATTATTTTAAAAGTTTAACCGAAGGGGTCCGTGGGTGGCTCTGTTGTTAAGCATCTGCCTTCGGCTCAGGTCATGATCCCAGGGTCCTGGGATCAAGCCCCACATTGGGCTCTCTGCTCAGTGGGGAGCCTGCTTCTCCCTCTCCCACTTCTCTCAGTGTGTCTCTCTCTGTGAAATAAATAAATAAAATCTTTAAAAAAGAAATAAAAGTTTAACTGGAGGAAAAATCAAGCTACCTTCTTAGGTCTGTGTTAATTCACTCAAGCTCCTTCTTTGTATTCATAGCCAGATGACTAAGCTTCCTATTTATAAATACAGGGGCTTCCCAAGACCTAGAGACCCATCATTACTTGTAGGCATTCATGTCACAAGCCAGCCCAAGCTATATTTTACCAAGAGGTTAGCTGGCATACTGGTTTGAATCTTTTACTTATTTATAGCGACAATAACATATTTGGCTCTTACACATTCTCCTAAAAGCCTGATAACCCCAGTTATCTTGTGCTATAAGTGACCAGCTTTCACTGAGTTAGAAATGAGTGTTTGGAGGGGGAAGGGGGATGGGGATGGGGAAAATTCCAACTTACCAACAGTTCCCTAATGCAAGTATGTCTTTGGAAAAGCCGTGTCCGCTACCAAGGAAACCTGCGAATTCGTCATGGAAGCTGTCAGGCTAGCTTAGAGGCATCGATGATGAAAATCTTGAGTTATTTCTGGAGTGGTGATTGATGTTTCAAATCGCAGATGACATTTTGATGGGATCCTGACTTGCTGTGATAGGAGTTAATGAGGATAATGATGATGATAATGATATTTACATTATACCTTTCCTCCAAAGACCTCTTTAGTCCTTTTATCTCATCTGTGTTGAAAATGTCCCTTTGGAGTTGGGAGGGAAAGGTGTTATTAATTTGTTTTTCATGAGAGAGAGAAAAAATATGTAATATATATAGAGAGATAATTGCCCAGCTTTCAGGCTCCATTTTGGAGATGAGATGTTTAAATGACAAATTAAACTAGGGGAAATTAAACTTAGAGAAATACCAGTCTCAGTCCCCATCATCCTATTTAGTTGCCATGTCAAGCTCCGGTAATATCACTCCCTCGCCCTAGAGTCTTCAGGAGATGCTCACAGACTGCGTAATTCGGTCCTAGTATCCTATCTTAGCAGGCGAGACTGTTGACGTCCCAACCCACATGGTCTCGTGGCGCTCTTGTACTTCCCCATGTTTCAGCCAAATGGGTCCACTTGCTTGCCCCTGTCATCTGCTCTGAGCACCCCATTCTCCTTCCACAGTGTTCACCGCACATGCCGTAGCTTGCTTAATGTCTGTCTTTCTCTGGATGTAAATTCCAGGAAAGCAGGTCCTGTTGTCATTGTCCCCCCAGGGTCTAGTAGTGTTAAGTGGTCCATGATGGACACTTCTGAAGTGTACGCTATGCTCTCCCACCTCCATTCCTTTTACTCACGCTGTTTCCTGCTCCTCAAAGGCCTGACCTCCTAGCTTGGCCTGAAGCCAGGGCTGTTCTTCAAGCCTAGATGAAACCTCCAGTTCCTCCATCAGGTTTTCCCTTCTTGGGAACCACCATGGTGCTTTTCCTTTTAGTTCTTACCTTACCTTCTCTTGTGTTGTAATCATTTGTGATCTTGTGGTAGTCTTCCTTCCTCGCCCCTCCCAGACTGCCAGCTCTGGAAAGACAGGAGCAGTACCCCAGAGCCTGTTAAACGTGTGCCCACCTGTCTAAAACTATTGTTGACCAGAATTATTCATTCAGCAAAAGTTCCATTTCCAGAATCCGCAGCTTGTCACGAGAGGGGATTTTTCTCCTTCTTACCTTCCGTCATCCTTCTGGAAGGCTGGGAGAAAGATCAGTCAGGGAAACCCCGACAACTCTTCCTTTAAAAAGCATCTCCATTCTCTTCTGTGAGGAGTAAGTACTCCAGCACTTAGGTGGAGGGTTCCATTGCCTTATGGGGGCTCAGGGCAGGTGTGCAGGGGTGGTAGGTGGCTTTTTATTTATTTTTTTAGCATCTGTGTCCATTTCAATGCTGGCCTGAATAAGGGAGTACTAATCAATGCAATATCAACGGAGAAGGTATGAATACATCAACGACCTTTTCAAGGAATTTTGATACTAGTCTGTGCTTCTAGTGAGCAATTGCACGTACCATTCGGTTTCCATACGAAAACCACAGATTGAACTAATTCTGGGTGTGTGTGAAATCTCATAAGCAGCACATTTTTGACAGCTTGAAGACCCCAGGCTACTAGCAACATGGGCATACTGAACATCTGTGACATAGCACTCCATATAAATTAGAGCTTCTTCGACAATAGTATCATGGAATAGTCAGGGCTCTTAAAATTGATGATGTGGATCTCTGTTTATTGATATGGAGAGATGCCTCCAATCTATTACTAAGTGAAGGAAGCAAGCTATCAAACAGCATGATGATGTAAAATTATTCCACATTTATATCTCTATTTATTCATAGATGGGTGGATAGTCTTCAAAATGTTAACACTGGCGTCTCTTTATGATGAAATTTTGGGTAATTTTTCTCTTTTGGTTTTATAGTTTCTCCTGTATGATTTGAATTTTATTTTTACGGTGAGCGATCATTTTTACAGTCAGAAAAGGAAAACAATAAAGCTGCTTCTGGCTCAAAAAAATTGTTGGAAATAAAAAAGACTCATTAAAAAATCTTCAAGTGAAAAAAAAAATCTTCAAGTGTCCTAACAGATGCTTACTGTAAAACAAGCAAACAAAAACCATAACCAAACTCTTGCACACACAAGGGAAAACCTGTTTCATTGCTTCCGTGACTGAGCCATATCATGTGCTTACTACAGTTAGGAGTGAAAAGGAGCAAAGGAAACATCCAAGGGGGAGTGCAGGCGAGACCAAGACCTCTTGACCTCACGTGGCTGTCAGGCATGCTTTTTAAGGGCTTGCAGTATAAACTATTATTTCAGATACCATTTTAATCCAAGCTTTTGATGGCAGTTGATTTACAGGCGCAGTATTTCTAATTATGGGACAATAGAGAAAACTTCCTCTGACAGCAAAGCAATGATGACTGCATTTACTACAGCAGTTTCTGTTGCAAAAAAGAGACATGTGCTGTTGGTCACAGTACAATTCACACTTTATTCCATCGTGATTGGTATACTTGTAGTATCAGGACAGCAAGAGACTAAAATCGGTGCAGAACTTCTCTGGACTAGAGAGCGGTGAAAGGCATGACTGGTTTTGGCACACAGAGTGGATAACCATACATTGGCTGGAATGTGATGGTCAGTAAAACAAAATGCACGAGTCTAACACCATGTTGAGGCCATGTCTGAGCTCTGTAGGATGTTAAAGGGTAAATAATTACAAAGACTTAACATGCAACTCTATATAAGTCACATTATTCATCTACAGACTATTTCCCCTTTAGAGGTGAAGAGATAGCCTTAGTAATCTGTTCACAGTAGCTTAAAGAGCAATCAATACACATTAGAGATCTGCCTGCTGATTTCTATAGCAATCCATTATAGTTGAAGAGATAATGCTAAATAATGTACTTACGCTCTATTCCCCCTGTTAGATTGAATCTTACTAACCAAGTAATTCGGAATCAACTTTTCCTTACTTTAATACAATTCCTAATGTCTATACAATGTCAAAGAGCAGCTTCTGTTAGTTTATTTATCTTTATAAATCACAATAGACTAGAGGAGAACCTATGTAATGGGTCATCTTTCCTCTGCAAAGATAATGTTATGGTGATGAGAACATCAAAACTTGCTACTACTATGCTGCAGATATTTTGGGTTTTCACATCATCATATCACACAGGGAGTCCAAAGAAGACAATCTATTCAGTGACATAGCAGAGAATACCAATCTGTGGAAGAGGCACACAGATTCTAACTGATTTCTTGAGACAGAGGAGCAAAGAGGGAAAAAAGCAAAGGAAAGGAAAAGGGAAAAACAGCCTTCTGTAGAACAAATTGTTCAAAAGAAAAACCTATTCACTTGCAATTGACTAAATACAGTTCCTCAATTTGGGATGATAGACGTAAAGATATTGAAAATTATATGCCACTTAGCATTAATGGTAAGCCTAATGTGGCTGACTGGGTTAACTTTCCCGAGGTTGTTTTTGAGATGCTAGACTCCCCCAGGGAGAAGTTCTGCTCTGGCCATCGCAGAGCCAGATTTAACCCAAAAGGACCATAATTGTGGAGGACAATCTTTGCTTATGAACTAGACCATGTGGGTAACATTCGTTTTCTCTCTGGTAAAAACACACTATTCACCCATGTTGAGACCCTTTGAAATAAAGCAGTGACCAAGATATGGTTCATTTATACAAGGCTATAACTAAGATATCTGCACGGAAATGAATTAGAAGTTAAGCAAAAAGGAGGAGAAGGAATTTCTTCAAATTTTGGCATAAAATCATCGCATAAATGAAAAAGATAGATAGTGGTTAAGGATGTCTTGGTTTTGATGGAGGCTTATCACTTCCATTTGCTAAGGGGAGATATGAATGGAGGGAATTCTGTCTTGGTTACCAAACATGAGGAATGTTTGGTTAGAAATACATAGGTAAGGGGCATCCGGGTGGCTCAGTCAGTTAAGCATCTGACTCTTGATTTTGGCTCAGGTCATGATCTCAGGGTCATGAGATCAAGCCCTGGGTCAGGCTCCATGCTCAGCGGGGAGTTTGCTTAATAAAACTGTCTCTCTACCCTCCCCCACCCTCACCCATGCAGTCTCTCAAATAAATCTTAAAAAAAAAATCACATAGGTAAGCAGAGCAAGCCTTGAAGGCCTATTTCTTAATCTCCCTGATTGTTAATCTTCAACAACAAGCTACAGGCAATACAGGAAAGGTGGGGACGACTAGGAAGTCTGATAACATGTCTGGATCAGTCACCATTCCTTGGAAAGTACCATTTCCCTGGCCTGCTAACAGGCTGATTCTTTCAGGTTTAAGTAAAAGACAATCATCTCTCCCTTCACTGTGGCATTGTTCTTTGTAAGAGACCAGCACCGGTTTCAGGTTGTGTAATTTAAAAGCTAGAGAGGAAAGAAGTTTTAATTGAATTCCACAGTATATATTCATAGATATTCCAAAGTGGAATTGTCCATTGTCTGCGGTTTCAAGCACCAAGCTGATCACTTCCTGAACATGTGCCATCTGGCTCTCACTAGACCATCAATAATCATTTGTAGATGCAATGTCTCTTTTGAAAGAGGTTACTTTACTAGACCAGGGTAACTGCAGGGGGTAGAAGGCTGGAAGTACGGTGAGTCATGATGAGTGGGGGTAGGAAGAGAAAGGAGCTGAAGGAAAAAATAAGACTATTCCCCGAGGTCTATAAATGGTCGGTAATGAAGCAAAAATTCATGGAATGTGACTTAAAGACTTTCTGAGATGTACCCATGGGGTGTTTCCAGGCTTCTTGATCTGTGATCTCTAGTAGCCCTCTGGAGCTGAATGTACCTTCCTAGGTGTGGTGCCGTACTTCTTCTGGAATTCAGATCTCTGGGACAAACCCCGTCAGGATATGCCTCTGCCTGGCTAACTCTCCCCCAAATAGCCGTTCTGATTTTGGTCACAGTTCTGCCGAGGGACCCGTCTGCCCTTCCTGGGGAGAGAGGGTGGAGGCTGAGGACAGAGCCATGGGCCAGAGGAGGCTATTGTGGCCAGCAAGAGGGACCTGCAGGAAGGTATCCAGAAGGCAAGACCTCGGATTTTACCCAAGGCAACAGAAGTGAGAAAGGCAAAAGAAAGCAACTGGCAACAAAATTTCCAGACTTCAGATGAAAAAAAGGAAGGAAAGGGGGAGAAGCCAGGAACTAGGGAATTTCACAGGAACCAAAGATGATGAACGATACAGACAGGGAAAAAGAACCCCTGGCCTATCTGACTGATCAAGAAGACACTCTTTAGCCTATATTGACAACTCAACAGCATATATATATTCGCACTGGTCATACAAATACGAAAATGAATGTTTCTTTACTATTATTAATCACAGTTCAATAATTCATTAGCTCTATATTTCTAGATTGCTTAATTCGTTGAGCAAAACCCACAGTTTAGGTACCACCGCAAGGGGAGGGAGGGGGGAGTGCAGAACGTAGCAAACTCAGAAGGAGACTTTTGTAAACCAGAGTTAGTAGCACAGTGGCAAGTAGATTGTCAATGAACACGACAGAAGCGTACAGTCGTCGGCCTTGCGAGTGCGGTATTGCCGGCTACGGGGGGTGGGATACTCCGACTCAGGAGTCTACCTTCTTGTTAATTAAAATCGAGCTGCATGTGAGCAGCCCGTCCACCTTTTCCAGTTCAGAATGGCTCACGGGGATCAGCATATGGTCCTTCAGCTTCTCATAAACCTGCAGCAGGAATCAAGGAAAGGGAAAGCAGAAGGGTTATGTTTCCGCCTCTGTCTTACCTCGGGCCGCCCTCCACCTCCCACTCCTCGCCCAGTGTGAGAGTTCATTTGGCTTGTGAGTTTAGGCTTCTCTCAGCCACTGAACCCCAAGATGTGTGTGCAGTCTAGACCACAAGTGCCCCCAGCCATACCAACGGAGCGAGAGGCCTTGGTTAACCACTAGCTCTGTGCTTTAACCTCAAAGTCAAAGATGTGTCAAAAATGTGGTTGTTCCCAGAGACGCCTTCACTCTGCGGCTGTCACCGGGAGACCGAGTGATGCGTGAAGGCCAGTGGCAGTGTTTTCAGTCTGAATATGACCCTTCCTCGCCACACTTTAAAACCCTCTCTACCGAACTTTCAGATTTCTTTTCTTACCGACACCCCTGGAAAAACTTGACAAAACAGACTCCGAGTGAAGTGTTTCAGGTCACACTGCTTTTCAATTGCAGGTGTGAATTTTATAGCATCTTTTGACACTAATAGAAAGCATGTGTCAAAACTTCGAATTAACAGTCCACAGATTTTTCTCTGATGATCCAATGAAGCATTTTTTTTTTTTAAAGTACAAAATCACCTGGAACACACTGTCTAGAAAACAACCTACCATGCTTCTTTAGGAAGAATTGTTCCTTAAAATTCACTGCAGTGGCTAATGGCTCCAAACCCCGTTCTGTCAACTCACCACCTAAGGTGTGACTGCAGCCAAGTGTCAGATCCCCTCCTAGCCTCAGATCCCCTCCTAGCCTCGGGTTACTGTTTGGTCGAGGTACATTAACAAGGGCGCCCTCACAAGGCTGCTGCGAGGTACAAGTCAGATCGTGCCCACAGCGGGCTGGGCCCAGAGCCTGGCACAGGGGAAGCCTCAGTGAGCGTGGAGGTTATCGTCGTTACTGAGGCTAGACACCGCGCTGACTCCAAAGCCGTTAATCATCTGGTCGTCAGGTGATCCTTGGGGCTGGAGAACCGCGAACGTTCAGAGCCCTGTTTCTCCAAGTGAGTTCTGTGACCCGGGTGCTTATTGAAATTGTGGATTCTAGGGTAAGGGTCTAGAGACCTGTACTGTTAACAACCCTGATGCACAATAAAGTATGAGACCCTCTATTCATCTGAGAGCTGATTAAGCCCCGTTTTGGGATCAGGGGTCCTCTATTCTTCTCAGGTTCACACTTCCAGCCATGGAAACAGAGAAATCATCCAAGTCTCTCTCCATTCTTTTCTTTTTATCTGCTGAGAAGGTGACTGCTTCAGAAGATAAACCTAGTGATTACACAGTATCACATATCTGAAAGATGGCCCCAATATTTTCTAAAATTTTTAAAGATATAAATTTTTAAGATGCGTAAACAAAAAAATCAGTGGCTATTAAAGGCTCTTCTGTAGCGCTGAGTGTAAGTATCCAATGCCTCTGGGCAGAGAGGAAGATGCTGAAATGCCTAAAACAGATATGGCCACTTGGAGGGTCTATGGATGAGCACTGCTGGGTCTGCGTGTGCAGAAGAGACTGGCAGAACGCCCTGAAGGACAAGGAACATCTTCTTAGACCAGGAAAGAATCCCCATGTCTAGGGACAATTGCCATATTAGCGAACAAATGCAGAAGCTCTTAGAGGGACAGGTGCCTGATGGCAAGTATAACATATTTTTGTTCTTTTTGGTCCTTCGCTACCTGGGAGGCATAGCCCAAAGCTCCTTTTTGGCAGCCCTAACAAGGCTAACACCCACCTCTTTGGGTCACTCACACTTCTCTGCCGTAAAAAACAAATGACCTTCCGATGAAGAGCAGCTCAGATTTGTCAGAAAACAACGACACAGTTGACCGTCTAATTGTAGGTCTCTCTGCTTAGCGAGTATCTAAGTGTGGGGAGATACGTGTAATCAGAGCTGCAGCAAAAACGTGGGAGATCTAAGTACTTATTTGAAAAGTTTTGAATACCAGGCATGATCATCTCA
Source organism: Nasua narica (assembly GCA_028533885.1). Taxonomy (NCBI): domain Eukaryota; kingdom Metazoa; phylum Chordata; class Mammalia; order Carnivora; family Procyonidae; genus Nasua; species Nasua narica. The sequence goes on from CM052798.1 coordinate 63,814,160, forward strand.
ATTACTGTGCATGCGTTCATCATCAGTGACATGAATGAGGAGAATGAGTTAAATTAACTTTTCTTGTGCCCTAAAATTAGATTATCCTCTCTGCTTTCATAATGATTTGACAGGTATAGAGGAAAAGGAAGCCCCTGTTATTTGTCACTCCATCATGAAAAAAATCCCCAGGCAGGAAGACTGTCACAGAGAGGCCTACTCAGCTGCAGTGGCCAAGAAGGCTGTTTTTTTTTTTACCTTTGCACTTTCTGGATATTCTTCTGGGGTGCGGTGTAGCAAGACGTGGCCTTTGCTGGGGATATTTAGGTATATACAGTTTGCGGCCATGTCGTCAGGCACAGTGAGTTTGTCATAGCGGTGGTCACTCATCTGTTGCATGATCTGGAAGGAGAAACACATCAGGCTTAAGCAGAGCACTTCCCCACACTTTCAAACGGAAGGCAGGCAGCATGTGGGTATAAGCTCGCGGACGCCAAAGAATGTTCCGGAAAAGTTTCTGTCTATTTCCTCTAATCATTTAGATCCCAAGAGGAAATCCCCATGAAGCCACGATTCTTTGGAAGAACTGCAAGGTTCTTCTTGTTATTTTGAAAGTGCGTCATTTGCCTGTAATTTTAAAAAGATTTTAAAACTGGCCATAATTTTTCTAGTTTTTGTTCATAAGATCTATCAGTGAGAAATGAAATGGACACATATACGAAAGGCCTAGCTGGGGTTTTGATGACATCCTTGGCTGAGTAAGCTGGGCTGCCCTAGTCTATAGGAAAAAGGGACCAGAGCGGTAATCATTCTGGTCAATAATCTGATTTAGCAATAACCACACACACACACACACACACACACACACACACGCGTGCGTGCGCGCGCCCACACACACACACAATTTCCTCTTGTGGATACACTTAAATCGATTCAACCTGTCTGTTGGCAGGGGATGCCCTTAATACAATAAGCATAAAAATCACTTGAGGAGAATGTTAAACTCATATTCTTAGGCTTCACCCCCAGGAATTCTGATCTGGTAGATCTGAAGTGAGGCAAAGAAATTTATATTCTAAAGTTCTCCAGGTAATTCTGAGGCAGATGGCCCCAGACCACACTTCATTAAAAAAACAAAAACAAAAACAAAAAAAACCCACCTGATTTAATAGATCTATTCATCAAATGATGGGTTTATTAATGCCTTCATATACAATAACTTTAAAAAAAATCACCAAAGTGAACTCTACAAAATTTTAAAAAATTGACACCTTATCCTCATCTCCTCAACACAATCAAAAGAGAAACCCAAAAATCAACCACCTCTCTCATACTACAAAAATATCCAAATACAAAAAACAAACAAAAATCCAAATATATTTTCTGCCTAGTCATGTTGTCTCTTTCCATCCTTTATCAATAGCCATACATTTTAAGGAATTTGCTGAAATGTCATGCCATAAAGGTATAACAAGGTCTTTTCCATAATCTGGTTGGAATCTACCTTTCCAACCAGGTCTCCCTGTAGCCTTCAATATCTGTGTGGAAATGTGCTTCATGTTACTAGACCTCAGAAGTAGGTAGACTTGCCCACTCAGCGGTGGCAGCAATGGAGAGTAGTCACAGTATGGAAGAGTGCAAGAGACTGCATGCTCCCTGTGGAAATTTCATTCCAAAGAGAACATGGAGAGTGGCATAGGATGAGCTCTTCCTGACTCACTGGTCAAGTAAACCATTCACTTCTCCTTATGTGGAATATGTCAAAAGCCGGGAGAGGGCAGGAGTAATCTCAAAATGGACTATCCTTTGCACAGAAGCATCAGGCATGGGGATGAGCTTAAGCCCTGCACCAAAGGCTGAGAGACACAAAGATGAACGGGACACAGATCCAGTTTGGGAGGAGGTTACAGCCTAATGGGGGAGACTGGCAGACAATTACACAGTAAGAAGAAACAGGGCACCAGGGGAGACATTTAAAATTTATTATATGATCCCCAAATTCCCATTTTACAGATGAACAAACCGGACTGAGAGAGATACAATAACTTACTTGCTCAGAGTCATATGAGTAGATTTAAACCCACATCTGGACAACTCAAAACCTTCTTTATTAATCATCTTACTCTGCCCTCTTTCTTGACCTCCAGAACTGCAGCACATCTTGCTCTCCCATAAACTGCTATGACATCTACTTTTTTGCCCTCATTTGGTACCATAATTAATTCTCTAAAGCACCATTAACTCTTCTTTCACACGTAATCCTATTATGATTTGGTGTAGCTACAGGACTCGGCTGGACATCTGTCCTGTGCTTCTTAAACTATTCCCTAAAAGGATAGGCCCATGGTGGTGCTTCTTTAGAGCCCTGACGGAGAAATCTTGGATCTACTTGAATATGTGGACATTTAAGAAGTTGAAGACATTCCTCAAGGGTAGCTATTCTAAGAAAATTACAAACATATTCAACCTAGCCTTCTTTATAAACTGGATATGCCCAGAGATACTATGGAGAGGCTTATGAGAAAAAAAAAAAAATCCACATTGAGGTAGCTCTCTTCTATTATGAATTACTAGATAAATACATTTTATGCAGACTTTCTTTTTGGCTGCTTTTAAAACATATTAATAGTAGCTTCCATTGTGTGGAAGGGGGCAACTGGATGGAGTAAGACCTGGGTTTGAGTCACAGCTCTAGACTTTATTAGGTAAATTTAAGCTTTTTTTGTTTTTTGACCTCTTGGTTTTCTCACTATAAAACTGGGATAATAATAGTCTTTCATATACTTATTGTGAAAGTTAAATGAAGATAATGTATATAATAAGACACAGTAATAAGCCCTTAATAAGCTGCTGGTACTTTATGGCAGCATGACCAGACAAATAAGGGTTAAGTTTCTGTCTGCAATCGGAAAGGGCTAGGTCTGAATCCTGGCTCTGCTCTACACTGTGTGACCTTGAGCAAGCTCGCCAAGCCTCAATTTCCTCAGCTATATACCTATTTCTTATAGAGTAACTCTGAAGATTTTATTTTTTATTTTATTTTTAAATAATTCATTTTTATTTTATTTTTTAAATAAAATTTTAAATTTTATTTTTTTAAAGTAGGCTCCATGCCTAGCATGGAGCCCAAAGCGGGGCTTGAATTCAAAACCTTCAGATCAAGACCTGAGCTAAATTCAAGAGTCAGACATTTAACCAACTGAGCCACCAGGTACCCCTGAAGATTATTTTTAAAAACAAAGCAAAACAGATCAGGTCCGTGAAGTGCTTAGCACAAGTTCCTAGTACATATTAAATGTGTAATAAATGTGCACCCTTCCCTCCCTGTTTTTTGCAAGTCATTTGGCATCTAGCAGGTGATCGAAATATGCTTGCAACTAACTGATTCACTTCTTCACTCCTTTCCTCTTCTTCTTTTTTAAAAGATTTTTATTTATTTGAGAGAAAGAGAGCATGTGGCGGGGGAGGGGCAGAGGGAGAGGGAAAAGCAGACTCTCTGCTGAGAAGGGAGCCCGATGTGGGGCTCCATCCCAGGACCCCGGGATCATGACTTGATCCAAAAGAAGACCTTAACTGACTGAGCCACCCAGGCGCCCCTTCTTTGCTCCTTTCAAAGGCTATAGCAAACCTCAAGAGTACACTGAAATGTTCACAATTTATATATGTGAACAACTGCATATATAAAAACAAGGTACTGTCTTCGTCCAGAAAAAGAAATATAATTCATTAATTAATGTGAATGGGGCTAAATCAGTGAGGCCAATGTTTGGCTTTTTCCTAATGCTGTACAATAGGACACTACACTCTATGGTCCTAACCCAAATGATTTTGGATATAACATAATAGGGAGTGGTGGGTCTGGGGCAAACTAGATAGTTTGCAGCACTGAAAGCATTAAAACAAAGAAAGAAAAGAAAAAAACCTGTGTATATCAAACTAAACATACATATGGTTCTGTCAGTTTGTGACCTATGGTTTAGTAAAATGGTCCAGAAGCCCAATGAGCAGATGGATTCTTCAAGGTATAAGTGAACTGTTTCTAAATGCAACACACAAGTTAGGATTTATGAAACTTTTCAGCAATCACTCTTGGTCAGTCTGGCCAGCATGTTTCTTTCTGGGTGCAGGGAAAAGGACTGTAGTATCTCTGAATCTCTACTTACTGTGTGTTATTGAAGATGGGCCGAGATGGCTAGTCTGCTCATTTACAGTTAGAACTGACTGTCATCTTTATATGGATTAGATTGAGTTTACCCAAGAAATTCAGGATTTCTTCCAGACCACCAGGAGATAGTTCCCTGGGCTAGAGGCTTACTAAGTAGGACAAAGATCCTTAAAACATGGTATGTACAGCCACTGATACCTGGTCAAGCTTAGACACAAAGAAAACAAACCCCAGAAAACTGAATATTTCCATTGACCTAATTTTCTAAGCCACCGGGAGAATTGTGGCAGCATATTTTGGTCCACCACATTCAGACTAGATGCTCCCACTATTCATAAGCACTAGAGAGTTGCCAGTTGGTTTTCCAGTTTCATTCATAGTCTATAGATAATTCACTACACTCTTTATCCAAAGGTTACACTACGAATCCTAGTGTAAATTGAAAGAGAAAGAAGCACGGCAAGATCACACCTATGGGCCTAACTATACCTTCAACAATCCCAGGAGCAGCCTGGCAACTTCCCAACCTCTCAGTCTGACTCATGCCCATCCGGTAGTGACTAAGGAGCAGAAACACGGAATGTCGTACATTCCAGGGGAAGTGTTATCAAGGAGCTTTATCAGTGCTCCTTGTTTATTAGTGAGGGAACAGATTAAAATCTCCAAGGTTGTGCCTACTTCAGAAAGCACCCAGTTTCTTTTGAGTAATGGAGACTAAATTTCCGTTCCAGGGGTGTTTTATTTACTTGGGCTCCATCGCTTTCCACCCTCCCTCCCATCCCCCATCCTCAGTTCCTGGAGTGAACCATCCTGCCCCTTTGGTTCCATTGTGTTTGCTTTGTTCTTCAGTTAATGACATTTCTTTGAAATTGTAATCCCTGCTTTTCCACCCTCATTAGTATTTCTCTTCTTTTCCAGACCTTATGTTTATAATTTATAGCTTCTGGTGGGAATATTATTAAAATTACTGACATCAGAGCTAGTACCAACCTTGCATTGTTTGAGGATAGTCACATTTTTTCATGGTTGTCAGGAAAGGAGTTATCATACCCTTGGCGGGGAAATAGTTTAACAGTGGGACTAGATAAAGTAATTCACCGATAAATGCTACTCTTAAAATAAATGTCTTAACAAAGCCATCTTAGGAGAAGTTTATCAATCAATTTATCAAGGCCCCATGCTTATCATTTTAAGACAGGTTGAAAAATGTGCTTAGAGAAATGACTTAAAAAAAAAGATTTTATTTATTTATTTGACACAGAGAGAGATCACAAGTAGGCAGAGAGGCAAGCAGAGAGAGAGGGAGAAGCAGACTCCCCACTGAGCAGAGAGCCTGATGCGGGGCTGGGTTCCAGGACCCTGAGATCATGACCTGAGCCGAAGGCAGAGGCCCAAGCCACTGAGCCACTCAGGCGTCCCGAGAAATGACTTTTAATAACAGAACAGGCTCCATTTGGAGTAGTGGGAGGGGGGGTTCTGTTCAACAGTGGAAAGGAGACAGAGATGTCAGGCGCAGTCTTTCTAAATGAAAAGGATTTAGGAAGTGGTAACTATAAATAATAAACAAAAAATACATTGTTTTTTTTTTCTTAAAAAAGCCAAGGTGCTTATTCTAAACACAAAGAGTTTCTGTGTTCTGGAACAAAGAACAGGTCTCTCTTTTCCTGTGACAGTGATTGTTTTCGTCGCTGCTATATGTTGCTATTGTCTGAATAAGACAGCTTGCCATTTATTTATAGCTGGGATCAGGGAATACACCGATATACACAAGGCAGGGCACTCACTGTTCGGAGAGGAACAGACAGAAAAAGATTCAGAAGACCGTATCTCTAACATCTTTCCTCTTCGTTGGAAACCGTGCTTTGAGGCTGTGTTCATGGGTCCACCTGGCAGGGTAGCGCCCCAAAGAGCTCAGGCTCCCGAGGACGAAGATGCAGCTGCACTGAGGGGAGGAGCAGGTTTTCTTTGCACTTCGTGGATGCACAGAAGCCTTTGTTTAAAGATGAGCATCATTCCAAGTATCTTGAGAATGTGGCTGTTGGCTGTGCAGTTCTATGTGCCAGCATTTTTTTCCTAAAACAGGGTGGAGGTGGTGTATTGCTCCAGAGCTCTGTGAAAAGTATTCTTTTAACCCCAGGGGATCAACTTCCTGCTTCTCACTGTGTCCCAAGCCAGAACGGAAAGGAGAAAGCACCTAAACCCTCCACAGACACTCTAAAGTCCAGAGAGGCCCTAGACTCTGGATAATACGCAGGAGTTCAACCTGGCTTTAGAGAAAGATCTGAGGCGTCAAGTCCTTGCTCTAAATGCCATTTCTGACTTATGCCATTTCCCAAAGGAATTACTCCACTTTGTGTAAAACAGAGTATTATGGGGATTAGACACAACTAGTGTTGGGTTCAATCCAACAGTTCTCTATGGAGGACCCCCCTGCCCCAGGGGCTAGGCATGACAGTGAGAGGTGGGAAAGAGAAAGACACCCAAAGACAATTGAGTTGCAGGGCTCTTCCTTCTTCCATTACAGACACGCTCTTAATGAAGAAGGCACACGGCAGAGTGGAAATGGCTCTGAGAACCACGGTGGCCAAATCATCGTGGTTTGTTACACAGCTGCTGGTTTGGAGGAATCAGCCCTGGTCCCCAGAGTAGAGCTGTCACAAAACAGAGTGGGAAACGTCTGGCTTTCAGCCCAAGAGAATTTGCATGGCTAGTTGCATTAACGACCAGGCATTTCCGGCAGTTCCCAGCATTTCTGGGAATTTTCTCATTCAAAGGGCTGGAAGGCAGCTACATTCTCCCACTTGTTACTCGTGATTTCTTTGTATTGCATCAATTATTAAAAAAAAATTCTTGGGCTAATGTTGTTTCACAGAACACTTTAAGACTTTTATGGGTCAAATACTGAAAGGGGTCTAGAAGGTATTTAGAGATGGTTAGGGAATATTCAGAGCATGTTTGGTTCACTCATAATTGATCATTTATGAAATATACATTTGTACCCTTGCCAATATATCAAAACAGCCAACATTAAAAAGGACAGATTATAGATTCTATTGCGATATATAATATGATTCTCAAGCATATTTTTGGTTGCTACTGTGTATCTAAAATCATCCATTCATTTATCTGTCCATCCGGAGTTTATTGAGAGCTGACAATTTATCAGGCATTAAGCCCAGACAGTCCTTTTAAGGCTGAGTCAATATAGCTATGGATAATATTCTAGAACTATTATGCCTTCATTTTTTATGGATCTTTCCATGGATCAGCTCAAAATGAACAGAATCTGAAAGAAGCTAGCTGTTAAACATCCTCTCTGAATTGATGGGCTATACAGATCCTAAGAACGAAGTAACATGGTTTCTTTTAGTTAAATCTGGGCCCACTTTCAAAGCCAAATATTCCCTTTGAAGCTAACTGCCATTTCCTCCACAAATTCTCTCTCCTATTTAGAGTTGCTGCTCTTGTTCAGATCATAATGCCCAACTGAAAATGGGGACTGAAGACTTCTCTCCTTCAAACTACCACCACAAAGCACATGAACCATTTCTGAAAGAGATTCTCAAAAACAATGGTTTCTGTGGGAGGCTGGGAAAAACTCTCACCCTCTTATTAGAGGATCACTTGGAGCTCTAAGGGGGTCTGGGGGGCGGGGCATAGACAAGAGGAACAAGGGAGATTCTCTGGGTGAGCCACAGTGCCCATTTTCTAATTTCAGAGGTATAGAGGAAAGAAATTCATACCAAAGCAGCTCTTCCAAAATGCAAAATCTGGGATTCTACCTCCTTTCTAACCCCTGCCATGCATTCTCTAAGACTAGCTCTGTGGCAGAAACCGATCTCCTATAGTCTTGTTCATAAAGACATATCTTGTTGTCTACTTGGGTATTGAAGTCATGCCATGGCCATGCTTCCCCAGATACCTGCACCCTAATCCCACCTTCAAAAATTAAAAAAAAAAAATTAATTCCCTTGGGTACTGGGGGCTTGGGGATCTCCTAGGTTCCCTGCGTCATTTGATAGCAAGAAACAACTGGAGCATTTATTGAGCTATCTTCTATTCATTGGTGGTTCATCTATTCTTCATTCATTTCTCACAATTATTCATTTTTACAAATGAGAAAACCAAGGTTCAGAGAAATTCAGTAATTTGTCCAAGGTCACGTGTTAAGACAGTAAATCCAGGATTCAAGTCCAGGTACATCGACCTCCAAATGCGTACCTTTTTCCTGTCACACCAAACTGCCACCTCTCCAATATCCCTTGAAAGACTAGATTCTGAGCTCACTAACTTGCAGCCTTTGGACTGATTTTTTTTCTGTAGATAACAACTTATTTGACATGCATATATTTATATTTTTTATTTTTAAAAAATATTTTTGTTACTTATTTGAGAGAGAGAGAGAAAGAGGGCTTAAGTGGGGGAGGGAGAAGTAGACTCCCCGCTGAGCAGGGAGCCCAATGTGGGACTCAATCCCAGGACCTGAGCCTAAGGCAGATGCTTAACCGACAGCCACCTAGGTGCCTGACATGCATATATTTTTACAAATTTGCATTTAAAGCATTTAAATGAATGAATGGAGAAGGTCTGGCTCCTGAAGCCATCCAAGTTCTCTACTGAACTACAGGGGTTGGTTTTCTTAAAGCTAGCTGTTATGTTCTTTAAGTAGATGATAGAAGAGCAAAGCCGTTGGGAATGGAAAAATACAGTGGGTAAAGAGGAATTATCGCTTCTAGAGTGGCAGAAAAGCAGGCTCCAAAGTGAGAGAGGAAAAATGACCAAACACACACACTTTGCAATGATGCCACCAATCAATCCAGTTCAGTCTGACCCTACCAGTGGTGGATTAATGCTTATTTTCTATATGAGCAAATATTCCTTGGCTATCTCATAGTAGGGCATGCATTTAAATTTTTTTTTTTTACAGTAATTGTGATTGTTTTGCTTTAGAGTCATTCAAAATCCTCTGTCCAGTCTGCTTGGCCATTGCGAAAGGGTTGCCTTGGGGTTAGGGAAGAATCTATCCTCATGAAAGAGAGTGCCTTTTTTTTTTTTCTTGAATGAGATGAAGAAAATCATCACTGGGGCCTCCAATTACATCTTAGCTTAGGTGGTTAAAAAAAAATCTTTAATGTATGTTCAGTACTCTGAGATTTTTAGCTTCAGGCAGCAGTATGCTGGTAAATGTAGGGGAAAATATATGTGTAATATACCCACATAAATTTATTATATATTTTACTGATATGAAGGATGGGTAACACACAATTTATAAATAACAATAAAATGGTCAATACTCTTACATGTGAATTTCCTATTGCCAATTGGTTGTTGTAAGAGAATGCTTCTGTTGATTTTTGTTGAGCAGGGAGCCTGACGTGGGGCTCAATCCCAGGACCCTGGGATCATGACCTGAGCTGAAGACAGTCGCTAAACCAACTGAGCCACCCAGGTGCCCCCAAAAACCTGAAAATTTAACAATGAGCCCTTGTAAGCTAGTAGAAGCTGACTCCAGCAAACCGCTGCCCTACACAGGAGACTCCATGGTTTTATTAGACGTGATTCCTGGATGTTATTAGCGTTATTAAGCTCTTCGTAGAAAGAACGTTACTTTAAGAGGTCTTCAGCCTCTTTGGTAAGGCCATGGATAACTTTAGCTTTAAAATTTGGCTCATATAACTTCTGTGTCCTCATGAGCAAACAATAATTGGGGATTAACCTTCAATGGGTTTCTGAAACTCATGAACTCCTGGAAGGAAGAGTGGCAAATTGGGTTTGTTAAATAGGAGCTTAAATTCATCGAAGCTCTCAAACACGCCAAAGAAGGTGAAAAGGGTTTCTCTTTTTACACTGACTAACTGGAAGCTTAAAATCTGATTGTCCTATGTGTAAAGAATGAAATGAGAATCCATGGTCTATATTCTTAAACTTGGCTCCAATTTAATCTTTTTTTTTTTTTTTTTTTTTAAGTAGGTTCCATGTCCAGCATGGAGCCTAACATGGGGCTTGAACTCACGACCCTGAGATCAAGAGTCAGATGCTTAACTGACTGAACCACCCAGGGACCCCTTGGCTCCAAGTTAAATCACTGTTTTCCTTTTAAATCATCTTACCCCTTTTATTTCTGGTTATTTTCCTATCCTTCATGCATCTCTGTAAGCCGCTTTTACAAAATGAGATGAGGTAGGAGAATCTAATTTCAGATAATTCTTCTAAAAACATGGCTTTAATACTAAACAAGTTATGAACAAAATTACAACACAAAAGCTTCTTATAAAAGATTCAACTATGAAAAGTTAAAGTTCTATTAGACTTAAAACAACTGATGGAACTGTACATTTGAAGTGTGAATTGTATGGAAATTAAGTGTTATATGGAAGTTATATTTCATAAAGCTGATTTTAAAAAATTGAAGTCGTCTTTCTCCTGTCTCTGCCTCATCTTACTTTTCTCTTTCCCTTTCCCTATAGTAACCACTATTAAAAGTTTGACATGAGTTCTTTAGATCTTTTTTTAAAACATACACACTCAAAACAAAATCCGTTTCCCCCCACTGAATTTGTCAGTAAAGGAGGCTGAACATTGTAGTTCAGAGGCCCTGACTCTACTTCCCTCAAAGGCTGGTCAAGCCAATCTATAGAGGCAATTACATGTAACCTTGTTACTCAATTTCTGCAATCATTTCACATTTATTTCCTTTTTGTCCATGTATACTAAGTAGTTCCAATATCTGAAAATAATGTTATACAAAAAATCTACCAAACATTGGGACTGTATATAGCTATTTAATTCCTGGCTCCTAAAAACACTCTCACTGACATGGGCTACTTGATGTTCAGGACAGTCAATGCTGTCCCTAATTAGGGAGAAGCACCTTAACTGTGATATGCTCAGAAATTACAATTTCTGTGAAACAGGGCTGACAAATCTCATTCATATTTTAGGACTGGGCTTCTTAACCTCAGCACTATTGATATTTTGGGCTAGATCGTTCTTTGTTACTGGGGCCGTCCCATCCATTGTAGGATGCTTAGCAGCATCCCCGGGCTCTACGGATTACATGCCAGGAGCATCCACTCCCCCACTCACTACGTTGTAACAAAAATATCTCCAGACGTTACCAAATGTCCCCTGAGGGGCAAAGTTGCCTCTGGTTGAAAACCACTGTTTTTAGGAGAAAGTCATCAGGTTTATTTATATTTTAAGAGAAGAGCAGATATTTATGGGAAAGAGAAGGAAAAAACCATAAAAAGAAAGAAATCAAATTTCCATATAAGTATACTATTTACTCTTCTATTCTTCCTCTGAATTAACAAGAGCCCTGAAAAGAAAGGGATAAGTGTTTAAGAAAATAGCTGTTGTCCCCATATATCTCTCCCCAGAAACCGAAATACCCTATAAATGATCACAACCAAACCACGGCTAATGAAGAAAACAGCCATCCCCACCTTGCCTACTCTTGTGTGGGGAGTTACCTTGGGGTTGAGGAGAAAGCTTGGTTTCCTTCTGGAGGTGGTCTTTGTTATTGCCAGAGAGTGAATGTTGATAAAGTACTCTGAGCAGCTAAGGAAGTGATATCATTTTATAGAACACTAAGAATCATAAGTTTGAGAACTAGGCATGAATTTGGAAATTATCAAGCCCACTTCTCTTTTACAGATTCAAAGATGAAAAATTAATTGACAGGTAAAAGCATACAAGGTTAGTGAACTGCAAGGTGAGGACTAGATCTTAGCTCTCCTGACTCAGTCCAGGCTTTTCTATAGGTCTTAGTTTGGTAGAGAGAATTGAAGTGGGACAAGAAGGAGCAATGTCAACTTCTCCCTTATCCTCTCCTCCACCTCCACTTTAAGGGGTCTCTCTTCTCTTCGAGATCTAAATAAGAATGTCTTGTACCTCTATTCCTTGATTTATATAATGGATATTACACAGGCCAGTGGTTCTCAACCATGGCTACAGATTAAAATCATCTGGGGTGCTTTTTAAAAAGTACAGATTTCTGAGTCCCAACCACAGAGATTTTTTATTTACTTGGTCTGGAGTAAGACAAAAGCTCGGTATTTCTTTTTAAACATTTCCACCCCCCCCCCCCCAGGTGACTCTAATATGTAGACAGGATCAGAACCACTATTCTGTGCCCTCTCCGTAATTTCTACCTATCTCGGGGGCTAAGGGTGGCAGGGGGGAAAGAGGGAGCTTATATTCTCATGTTATCTCTGGCCCCAGCTTCCAGTGAATTAGATTCACTCAGAGATACAGTTATTTTACAGGTGCTATTCTTCTTTTTAACCATGTCAACATAGGCAGGGACTTTAGTCTTTCTTCGATTGCCTCAAAAAAACCCTATTCACATAGGGTAATAGACTTTTCTCAGGTTTGGGAGGTTGGAGTATTGCAGTAATATGAACACTTAAAATTGAATACTGAATGCTGGTGTTCTTCAAAGACTTGACAACCCTGTCTAGTGGCTGAGGCCTCTTCTCACTCCATTTTCTCTTCTCTTTCCCTGTCTCCCCATTCCTAGTGCTTCTAACAAAGGATATTTTTGATTTCTCTTTTGCTGTATTGTCGACTGACCCCAAGCCTTCAAGGAGAGCACCTTTCACCCCAAAAGGACCCATTATATTTTCCTAAACAAAGACAATTCCCTCCCCAAGAGCAAGCCAGGGTCTAGCTCTTCTGAGGGTCTGGTGAACTTTCTGGTTGCTTCCCCCACATCTATTCTCTGGTTTCTTAGTAACTACCCCACTTTTCATTATATCTACACTGACCTGTGTAGCCCACATAATCGGAGGAAGTTAATTCTACCTGATTCTGGACCAGAGGTTCCTTTCTTGGTTCACCGAGCCCGCGGTGTCTCAGTAATATTTTTATGGTGTCTTGAGGCCAACCAAACCAAACCAAAACCAAAGTAAAGAAAATACAACTACCCTCCTGGCTTCCCCAAAAAAGTTTCCCCCGACAACTCTAACACTTTTGTTTATTAAAAATCTAGATCCAAGCAAACAAACAGTAGAATTGTGTATGTTATCTGACAGGTATTTCTGCACTATTTTTGAAACGTTAAGACAGGCCATGGTGCCCCTGAGAGTTTGCTGCAGTGCCCGGCATGTCTCCATGCAGTCAGGAAACGGCAGCTCTGGTGTAAGTCAGCCCTTGCTTACAGTCAGTGGTTCAAAGATGGGTGGATGACCAATTCAGACTCATAAGAACAGATAAGATCTGAAAGAAGCTTCCTTACTTTTCTGAGAGGATGAACATTCCCCTCCCTGAATATAGGTGTGCAAGTCTGTCGTCAGAAGGTTCTGGAAGTTCTGAACCAGCTTTATGCCCTGAACGGGAGCCAGCTTTATGATGAAGTGCATGTGTGTTAGGTGCGGAAGAGACACCAAAGATTCTGGTTCTTGGATGGAGACATCAAGCAGATCAATCAAACCCACTGCAGAGTCTGCATTACTTTAGAGCTATGGACCAATAAATCTTCCTTGTTTAGGCAGCTTGCATTGAGTTTTCTCTTAATGCCTAAGGCAGTAAAAGGTAGAGCCTTTACCTCCATTTGGCTATAATAGAATAAACTTGGCTATAATAGAAACGACCTGCCCCCCAAAATGACTTTAAAAAACATTTATTTCTCTCTCACGAGAGGAGTTTTGAGGTCATAATGTAGTGTAGTCACTTGACAGTCATCACGAATCCAGGGTCCTTCTAGCGTTTTGCTCTTCCAGACCTAGGGTTGAGCATGCCCCTGTCCTCGTGGTATAAAATAGCTCTGGTGCTCCAACCATCACATCCTTTGTTTCAAGCAGTAAGATTCGGGAAGGGGAAAAAGGCACAAGTCCTCCTTTTGGTCCACGGCTTGGATTTCATACCCAGCACTTCTACTTTTCTCTCATTGGCAATACTTAGTCTCCTTGTTATACCTAGCACAAAGGAAGCTGAGAAATGGGGACTTTCTTCCAAGTGGCAATGTGCTCACTTAAAACTCAAGGTTCAGTTAATAAAAAGGATGGGTGGAATTAGAGGTTGGGAAAGGCAACTACCTGGCAGTCATCAACTGAATCAGAAAGTAATATATTTTTACATCACCATTATATATATATTTTTTGATCCCTTTGGCAATTGACATACTGTTTGAATCCAATGAAGTCAAGATATCCAAGTCATCCCAGAAGGACAGATGATTTAAAAACTTCCAGAGAGTCACAGTTACACCACTGGGCCCTTGGGCAGTGCTTTGCCCCAGTCCTTGGCATGTGGTAGACACTCAATACATATTTGTTCAATGTTGAGTGAATGAATCATTTTTAGCACTGCATTTCAGCACTTCAGTAACTCTTAAAATCCTTCTAAAATCCCGTAACACAATTTCCTATAAGACACAATTAGAGCTCAACCTTTACTGAATAGCAAGGAGGAGTTGCCCATCAACACTTGTGCCCTATCCTTCTGTGTAACCAACGCTGGTCACCAAATCTTGGTTTAACCTGCTTCGATTGCTCTCCAGAGGCCCCTTCTCAAATTCTCCCTAACAAGCTCAGGGATGGGACCAAACTTCTTACCCAAATAGACATCTGGGTTTCCCTCCTCCTTCCTCCATTCCCTCTTCCTTCCTCTATTCATTAATTAAAATTTTACTTATTTATTTGAGAAAGAGCACGCACACACAATGGGTGGGTGAGGGGCTGAAGAGGAGGGAGAATCAGACTCTGCTTCAACATGGAGCTTGATCCCAAGCATCCCAGATGCTTAACTGACTGAGCCACCCAGGTGTCCTGCCCTACTTGACGAATTTAGTATCATGTTTATTTTCAAGCCACAGGACTTCAGAGCTCACAAAAAATGGACACTTTTCTATTCAAGTCTGATGGCCTATGTGCCTAATGAGAATTAGAGCAATAACTAACTTTGGATACATTGTTTTTAACATGCAAGTATTAGGAACAGAGAGAGATGGGACACATGATATGTATCTTTCACTCTATAAGCATTTCTCCCTGAAAAGACAGCATTTTAGAGAAGAGTGAGTTCTTTGTAAGCAGTTATATTTCAATAATCTAGTGGAGTTCTGCATTTTCTTTCACATAAGAGCTGTTTCTCTTAAGTGTCAGTTATTTTACTCAGTATGATATTATTCTGAATGATAGTTTGTGGCATTTTCTGTTCAAGGACATAGAAATTTACTTTTAGAATGAATTTTCTTCCCCTGCCTTCATATCCCAGTGTAGGAACTGCTATCTGGTGAATTCCAGACAGAGCCAGTGTTGCTCACAAGGAGATCTATGGGTTACCTACATCCAAATCATGCAGTGGGTTCCTGGGTTCCTTCCCAGCCTTGTTGAATCAGAATTTGTCCTGGTAAATCCGAGGAACGTGATGTGCATTTCAAATGTGCATTTTATGTGATTCTTGGGTACACTAAAATTTGAAAACCACCAATTTAGATTTCTCAAATTAAATTAACCTGATTTTTACACCTAAAAGATATTATTACTACCGATATTACAACTACTACTAGTTTTATATTGAGCAATAGTGAGCTCTTATCCCTTGCCAGAATGTGGATGGAAAAACAAATGAGTGATGAGAAAATGTGCACAAAACGCAAGAGACTCAACACCTTTCCTTTTAGTTTCCAATTGGCTTTTTTTTGGGGGGGGTTGAAACTCTATATGATGAGTCACCTCTGGATATGTGGTCACAGCTTTGAACTTAATCCCACTTCAGAAAGAGATTAAAAGGGAATGGCTGTTGTAACATATCTGCAAATCTTCCCTTTTTTTTTTTAATATATCTGTAGACAGTGTTTGAGACAGACAGTGGTTGAGCGGGCTCCAACCACAGCATCCAGTGAGTATCTATGAAAAGTAGATTTAGAAATGTTCTTAAAGATTGCTAGACTAATATGACATTTTGAAAGATAAAAATAAAGATAGTGATTATTTTTTTAAAAGATTTGTTTATTTGAGAGAGAGAGCTAATGAGCGAGTGGGGGAAGGAGCAGCGGGAGAGACTATCCAAGCAGACTCCTGCTGAGCATGGAGCCCCAACGTGAGGCTCGATCTCACAAGCCACGAGATCAGGACCTGAGCCGAATCCAAGAGTCAGATGCTTAACCAACCGAGCCACCCAGGTGCCCCAGTAAGTGATTATTAATAGCAGGGTAATAATACTAGTGGAATGGTTTTGCAGGAAGGTGGTGGCAAACTGAATTTCTCTTGCTTATCATTATATCTAAGGATGGCCCAAATCCTGTTTTTGTATGAGGTAGTACGGATGGTTTCCCTACAAGCTGGAGAATAATTCAGGGTTGTCACTTCTAATTTAGTGTCTACATTTTACCATATGCTTTATTAACCTTCAGCCAAGCAATAGGATACTCATCAACACCTAAGGCATTTAATACATGTGATTCCACAGAGAAACAGTAACCCAAAACTCAACCATCCTCCCTCTAGCTCAACTGATACATTTCCTAATCCCTTCAACATCAAGGGTACTGGCATTGGCATGGCCGGGAGTGTCACACAGGTCATGCTGTGATGCACATTTTCAGCCCACGACACAATAATCATCCTGGGGTTTTTTTTTGGAGGGGGGCAGTCTTTTGCCAACTCAATTCAGCCAAAAAATAATAGGACACCACTGGAGATGGAGAGCATGGAATATGTTTTAGTGATTTTTTGGTATGCCTTTAGGGTGAGTGGATAAAGATAAAAAAATAAATGGAAAAGGGTTAAGGACAGAGATTCCAAATTTGGATGAGCCACTGACTGCTGCCAATAGAAACTGAAGTGGGAGCCAACCCCGTTAGTGTGTTACAAGCTTAGACTTGCGATGTCTACCCGAGCCACTGTCAGTTGAGTATGTCTGAGTATAGCTCAGTTTCCAAAACGTGAATCTAGGTCAGTGAAATCCCGCAACATACTTTTGCCCCCATCGATTTTCTATGGTTTGTTCCTGTGTAGATGGGGAAGACTGAGTTCATGGTGATAAGGAGAGTTGGAACTCTTTTCCAAAAATTCCACCAAAGTCATCCCATTTGGTAGTCATTTCTGAAGTCATTTCGTTCCTCATTGTTCCCTAGGACCTAGTACAAGGCCTGATACAGCGCGGGAGTTCTATAAATATCTGTCAAAGTGCTGATCTGTTCCTTTAGTCTCCCGTGCCCCTCAAATCCCTCAGTCACAGTGTTCTGTTACTTCTCTAAATGGAACTGTGCTTCTGCATGATCCTTTCTATTTTCACGGCTCCTTCTCTAGTCCAGACTCTCCTCTTTATTTCTGGAGTGTATGATGGCACCTAACTAATTTTATTACTCCTAATCTCTATGCCTCTTAAATCATTACAGGCATACTGCCAGATAGAATTTTTCTAAAATACCACCTTCAGCTTGTACACCTCTGCTAAAAAATTCTGAGTGCCTCCCCCCGGCCTGAAGACAAGAAAACCCCCATTCCTTGGCCTTTGGATCAGCCCCGACTTATATCTGGAAGCTTAATTTTTTTTTTTTCCTGCACCCAGCCCTTGCTCCAGCCATTGTCTATTGATTATTAAATAGATATTCCCCCAGCTATCCTGTTTGTAATCACCACTCCTCCTCTATGACTGGCTTGCTGTTCATTCTGGTCCACTTGGACTTTGACTCCCACCTCCTGTGATCACTCCCTTCTTAGAACTCCTATCCCTTCCAGGAGAACCCCATGCCTACTAGTCATTGATCCTGTGTTACACTGTGACAGTATTTATCTTATGATGTCCTGTTCTGTCTCTTCAATTAAGCCAGAGGGGCCTTGAGGGCAGAGACTGTTTCTTACTCATCTCAGTGTCCCCTGTGCTTGGGATAGAATCTCTCACAGAGCTGCTGCTCAATAAAGGGTATTGCTGGATGGGGCTCAGGGAGCTCGAGCTTCAAGCTCATCTGTGACTCTTTTCAACTGCCCGCTGTTTTATTTCATCCTGTTGCCTTTTAAGAAGTCTTTCTGCAAAAGGAACAGTAATGAGAGGTTTTAGAAGCTTCACCCTTCACCTTTTTTTTGGTTGTTGTTTTTAGCAGAAAGAGAGCAAGCATATGGGAGGGGGAGGGGCAGAGAATCTTAAACTGGGTATGAAGCTCTACCCGGGTCTCAATCTCACCACCCTGGGATCACAACCTGAGCTGAAATCAACAGCCAGATGCTTAACAGACTGAGCCACCCAGGTGGCCTGAATCACCTTTTTTTCCTATTAGATTTGTATGTATAAATTAGGAAATGCTGTTGTTTGTTAGATATCCAATTTGATAGTTATTCAATTGACGCCTCCTCAAAGAAAAGTGGAATTAGGTTGGAGTCTTCTGTGGTTTTCTATCCTCAAACAAGCATGAAGATATTCAGCTATGCACAAGTCTCCCATCACCCACAGCCACTGAAAGAACAATGTCACTGAGGCCAAGAGTCTACAGTCAACCCACTTTGGAACTATCCCTATGGCTGGTGCTCTAAAATTAAATGGTTGCTACTTTTTGCCAGGTGTTTGCACATCCACGTGTTCAAGACACAGTCCTTCACCTTAACTGCCCATCCTGAAGCTTCTGATCGGAAGGAATGAAGCTCTCATTCCCTAGTGAGGCTGATTCAACTTTGTTCAGGATGAAACTGAGTACAGGAGACAGAGTCACACAGGGAGAACTGGTGGTAGAGCCCGAAGGACAACCCATGAACTGGGATTCTAAGTTATCTGCTTAGCATTTATTGCCATTTTGGCACTTTAGATAACTATGCTTCTTTAGTAGAATCAACATGATTATTTTTAAAGATAAATTCTTCTTTAACATCAGTAATGGTGTTAAGTTTAACCTTTTTGTCTCTTTGGCACAAATCTTCACACCGGGAGATCAGGTCCTGTTAGATTCTTCTGTTTGTGTGTGTGTGTGTATGTGTGTGTGTGTTGGGGGAGGGGTATGGAAACATGAGTCAAAGGCAAATATCCTGTCCTCAGAAAATGGTAAGAGCAATTTTTTTGGTCAACTGAAATATTTTAATAAGGAATTTTAGCATGCCAAATGGAGTACATGATGGCATTTGAGTTATTATCCAGTTAGGTATTATATTTTAAGTTATACAATGTTGAACTCTAGGCAGCAAAAAGATAAGGAGTTTCTAGTTTTTGATGGCCTTAATCATGACACTTTCTCTACTTTTATTGAAACTTGGAATATATACCTTTGTACCTATGATGTATAGTGGTTGCCTTCTTCAGGTGTGCATTATTCAGGATTTTAAGTAGGTGCTTTTGGAAGTTGCAGAAATCCTCAAAGGCAGTGGCTCTCAATTGATCTGTGCTCCAAAATCACCTGTGAAGCTTTTCAGAAATGAAAAATGCGATCCAGACCCAGAACATTAGAATTTTTTCGGAGGCAGGTCCAGGTCAGTATGTTTTCAGAAAGTTCCTCAGGTGGTTTTAAGCCATTGAAACCCACTAATTTAAGGTCACTTAGGCCTTTTCTCTTGTAAGAGTCTTGGATTCAACGGCCACCCAACAGATGCTTGAATTTCCCCTCTAAATACCACAAAGTCTGTTGGATATTTATCAATGGACATTCAATGGACATCATATAATGGACAGAATGAACAGCGCTTTAAATGTAATTTCTTCATCTTTTTTTCTCTGAAATTTTCTTGAAAGCTCAAGAGAATAAAAACCCTATTATTATTCCCTTTCTCCTACTTGGCCAATTTTGCCTTCTTCCTGCCTTGGAACTGGTGCCGAAATTCAGCATGGCTGTTTTGGTCTCAAAGCTGCAGATTATTTATGGCCCTATTATGCCAACTATTTTATTTTGGCCACCCCAGCCTTGTTGGCATACAGCTCTGGGAATATCGTCAGATAAGACAACTGCTGCCAGGAAAAGCAGCATCAACAGTTGTTACAAACTCAGAAGCTATTTGGTTTTCTGTTAATTTCTTAATTCAGGCATGGTAGTTGTTTTTTTTTTTAATCATTGTTTTGTGGATCTGGTGAATACAACTGGAACAGACAACCAAATAATAAGACTAAATTAAACCCACAATGGGACTGTCAGCATCCGTTTCACAGTTAAGACCCAAAGTGGGAAATTCTGTGGCTACACACTGTAATTCCCTGTGACAACAACAACTTGAAATGCAGAGTCTTTATTTTTTCATTTCAATCACCCTGTTGATACTAGTTAGCTCTCATTCTGTCTTTCGGTTTTTGCTGTTTGTTGTTCCAGTTGTCATCAAAGGAAATTCCAGGCAATAAAAAAAACATGCAAAATCCAAACACATTAAGGGTTTTTCCATTTTCTTTCTTTATATGACCATCTATAAAATAACATGGACATTTTTGGACATAAAATCAATGCTGAAGCTGAGTCAAAAATGAGAGGAAATACTGTCTGAGTGACCTCTATTATCTAGTTAGTCATTCAAAAGAAAAAAACATGCTTCGTGCTATGCAATTTAAATTAGCTGCAAAGCAGCCCATGTGCTCATTCAAGGAATCTTACAAATGCAGCTAGTTATTTCAGGAAGTAGATAAGAAACCAAAAGACATTTCCATCAAGATACATTATGAGCATCATAATTTAAAATTACAAGTCTACTGGAATTCCACTTACTAGATTTCAGCTCCATTTACATGACAAAGACCAAAAAAAGGAATGGTGATCTCATAATTCTTTTCTTACCACATCCTTTCAGTACTTTTATCAAAAGCATTTTAAAATAATAATTCATCATGATACAAAAGAATAGAATTATTAAGCTAAAAAAAAAGGCCAACAAACAAAATTGCAGATGCCAAAAGAGGAAAAGAACTGGTTTCTGCAAGGGGTTAGGAAGGCAAGGGTGCTCTCCTTGCTGCCTGGCCAGCAGAGGGCACAGCCCCCCAGCTTGTCAGCACCATGGCCCCTCCAGCTCAGACCTGCCTCATCTGATTAGTCTGGGGAAAGTTTTAGCTAAATGCCACTCCCCCACCTCTTCCCACCTTTTCTGCCTCCATCCCTTTGTCCACGTTCCTTCCTTTCTTTTTTTTCCCCCCTAATTGACTGGAGGACTGAACGCTACCAAGGAGATTGAGTTAAAAATCAATATAGTGAGTCCCTCCAGAGGGCAGGAATTACAGTCTGCCCTCTTATGACAGAGAGCATGTAATTAATCCAGGTTCCTGGAAAGGAAGTCGATTTTGGAATGGATTTAGGAAAAAATGGATGGGATGTGGTACAGATCTACTCTTTGCCATGCCTTTGCCTCCCCAATTTTACTGAGGTATAACTGACAATTAAAATTTGTATATATTTAAGGTTTAAGGGCTAGGGGGAGGGAAAATGGGGAGCTGCTGCTCATGGGGTATGACATTTGTCTTTTTTTTTTCTTAATAAAATAAAAAACAGGTTAGTCTGCAGTAAAGGCAAGAATCATTAGAAGGTAAAAGCAGGGGTTTAAGAGACCCTGCCATTGGAAAATTATTTATGTAAGTTAATCTCAACCCACTTCCAGTAATATATTATATACCTATTTTTGTACACTTTAAAAATTAAACACACAAAGCAGCCTCCTGGACCAGGACTCCCTCACTCCTTAAATTACCACTATTCTGACTGTTGATAACATAGTTTTGTCTCCTGATTAAATGAAGGAAATAACAGAATATGTATTTATTTTTATACTTTTTAAAATTAAAAAATTTTTTTTATTTATTTGAGATAGAGAAAGCCAGAGACAGCATGAAGGGAGGAGACGGGGCAGAGGGAGAGGGAGAAGCAGACTCCCTGCTGAGCAGGAAGCCCTATGCCATGTGGGACTGGGATGGGGCTCGATCCCAGGACCCCGAGATCATGAGCTGAGCTGAAGGCAGATGCTTAACTGACTGAGCCACTCAGGCGCCCCAAGAATATGTATTTCTTGGTGATTGACTTCTTTTGCTCAAATTATGTTTGTGACCAGCAGTTGCAGATGTGCAGCAACTGGAGTTCTGACCATCTTTGAGAAGGCAAACATTCCTTCTGCAAGATTACTAGTAGGTCTACTGCCTGTGCAAGAATTATTCTTACGTTATTTTCTTTTATAGCTAGAAGGGCAGGATGAAAGTATGCCCAGAAGCACGTGCAGAATGATGGAAAGTGTGGGGGGAAAAAAACTACAGAATGAACAAGTTGTTCTGAAGATGGGTTTTGCTGAGATAATAGTATTTCCAGGATAAGACTTGCTATCAAATGTCTCTGGGTATTTGCTCAAATCGACCTAACCTCTAGTGCCTTGGCCATGTGTATCAACAGAAAACTACAGTAATAATATGTCCTCCTTTCTTCCTTCCCTTCATTAAACAAGCTCTGTATTAAATGTGTATTAAATGTGCCCTGTGTTAAACGTGTTCTGGCTTTTTCAGCAAAGAGTCACTAAAGTCTTCCTAGATTGATGATTTCATTTAAATATACAACGCACACACTATTAAATCTACTACAACCTAGACAGGTATGAGACTATCTCCACAAGATTCCACTTCATTAACCAAGAATCGATTCAACCCATTATAAAGTGTTTCAAATGCAACAAGACTATCCAGAAACCCTTGGGCTCTCAGGTTTGCATGAATATGTAAGAAGCAGTTTCCTGGCTCTGAAGGAAGCAAGTATTCAGAAAGCTGTGACAGATGTGGGAAGTACTCAAGCTCTCAGTGTGTGGCACAGGAGGGCACAATTCACCTCCGTTTAAGTGCTATGCCCTTCAAAGAGATGCCCAAGTGGCCTTGGGCTTCTCTACAAAGATATCAAGATTTGCAAGGGAAAAAAAGACATCTGGGACCAAACTTACATCTTTCCTCATAGGTCAGATCCTGGACACCACAGCAAAAAATAGGAAGAGGTAGTGGGTAGTTGGAGAGAAGGGAGGAGAAAGAGGAAGCTCAGCTGAAACAAATTTATGGCAAAATAATTGGAAAAATCTTTCCAGTTGAAAAAGAATGAGTATGGAGTGGGGTGGACAATTGGAGGGAGGAAAATTAGGGCCCCAGGAAATCTGATTCCAGAAGATTGTATTTAAAATGTTTTATTTAATCAGATCTCAGTATTTTCATCTATAAATGGAAAAAAATGAAACTGATACATGTTCACTATATGTAAATGGCCTGTCTCTATCTATCTGTCTTCTTGCCTACTTATACCAGTATTATTATCTCCAAATTAGTAGTAGGACTTACCACACTATCAATTTTATTGACTTTTCTAATACAAGAGCCAAAACTGTTCTCAAATACATAAACAGTTCAGCTCACTACATGTACATTTCAGCAAACCACCTAGTTCTGACCTGAGAACATGCCTGCATGGAGATCTCATTATTCTTCCATAAATAATTCTTCCATAAATTCTTCAATTTATTCCTCGACTTTCACTACAAAGCGAGAGAACCTTTTTGATGCTAGAAACATGGCAGGTGGGCATTTGCCAACTCTACGGGCCCATAGTTTAGGAAGCACTTTGCTGATGGAAAATATGATCTCCAAAGAGTGAATACCATTCCAGTAAGTGAGGATTATTTATAGCTTCTGACACAGAAGGTTTCAAGTATAGAGTGAATATCATTATTAACACTAACTCAAATAAACTCTACAGGAAGGAGGACTATAAAGTCCACACAGGATGCTCTTAAAATATGTGATCTTAGAGGACTTGACTTGATGATGAGATGGGAATGATGAGAGGAGAAATGGTAGTGAATCCAAGGCATACAATGAGATTTAGGGCTTGGCTTTTTTTTTCTAGGTTATCAGTGGTTCTCTTTTCTGATTACAGCATCTTTCCCCTCTCTCCCTCCCTCTCTTCCTTCCTTTTTTTTTTCTCCAAAAGCAATGGTGGTCCAACATTTCTAAAGCAATACAGACCCTTCTGTTCAGAAGCCCAGACTCCTGCTTCACGGAGATAAACTCATCTTGTTCCTCACTTTTAAGTCACTACCTCTTCAGACGTCACCTGCTCCATCCAGGCATATCTCCAGGAGCTCATAGGAAAACTCTTTATCAGTTGGATTAGTTTGCTCAAATCTCATGTATGTATCTGGCTCAGTCTTTGTCTATACTGTGTCCCCACCTGGAACACTGTCTTACTGAATCCTGCCGAACCCTTTAAGACATACTTCTAGTCCCATTTTCATCCACAAGGTTCTCTCTGAACATTTAGCCCTCAAAGAGCTCCATCCTATCCTGTGAATAGCAGAGAGAGCTACATCACATAATGTTTTGCTAGTTAGTCATATTGTATTATCTCTTAGTTTGTTATGAGTTAGTTTCTCTGGACTCTTTAAGTTAGGGACCTATCTGAATTAGGGACCAAGCTCTTTCAGTTAGGGATCTAGTCTACCTAGAATGGCAGATGGAGCTACTTTCTGTAATCTGTCTACCCAGAGGATGTTCCATCTGCTAATTAACACAAGAGCACAGTGTAGACCAGCTTCAGCCCTCTCCTTCTCTTAGACTCAATTTCAGACATGTGCTGACCAACCCAGCTGCTATGGATAGACACCACAGTTGGTCCCTGAGGAGAAAAATAATCCTCCTAGATCCTTCAAGTGATACCATCCATCAACTATTTTTGTTCAAGACATCACCTTTCCTTTATGTGGAAAGTTGACACAGCCTTCCAGATGAAGCAGAACAAAAGACATTTTCTAAAGGAAACAGAAAAAACCACCAAATTAAAATTCTGAGGCAGGCTCTTTAACAACAATTATTAAAAGTCCTAGAAATACAATCAAAGATACAGTATGAGTAAAGGAAGATGGAAAGGGCAGGAGAGCAGGCTGAAGGAGCAGGAATTCCAAGGGTGGGGGGGGGAGGGGCTCAGCAATTGGAAGGCCATGATTTCTTCTGAGGTAAAATGCACCAAGTCTAGCACTGAGGTAGATGAGTAAAGACCTAAAAGGGCAAAAAAAATTGTGCACCTTGGGACACACAGATTTCCTCTCTTTGCCTGAGAGGAGCTTTTGTCTTTGGTCCTTTACTAAGTCATGAGGAAGGGTGGTAATCCCAGCCCACCATTTAGTGTTAGCCCTATGGCCTGGGGTGAATCATTTAATCTAGTTCTCATCTGCAAAATGGAAATAATACCACCTCTCTCGTTTATTTATTCATCCATTCATCTGATATATATTAAGGGCCCACCATGCATCAAACGTGAAGGGGAACAATGGTGAGCAAAACAGACATGGTCTTTGCCACGATGGAGGGTCCAGATCATCTTGCTATTACAGAGTAGGAAAAGCACTGTAGCAGTGGAAGGTTTTCTTCATTATCAATGACTTCCACTCTTGACCTAGCTGTGTGATTTGTTGACCTAGCTGTGTGATTTGGGCAAGTCATAATTTTTTCTGGGCTTCCCTATTCTCACCTGTGAAATGAGACAAATTCTTGTCCTAAAATTTTAGTATTCCAAATGCAAACAAAGAAGTTAAGGTTTTTATGTACTTCTGAATCACGCTTTTCTCAAAGATTATTATGAAATATTTCAGACACACAAAAGGATAAGAATAATGTAACAACCCCTCGCGTACTAACTATCTTACTTAAGAAAAGTGCTACTGGTGGCATGCCCTCCTTTTCCCCAGAGGAAATAACTGTGATGTGTTTGGTATTTCTTATTCTAAGTCATGGCCTTTCGAGGATACCTGGTGTATGAGTAAAACAGTTCACCAGTGAAGAGTTCTTCCATTTAGGTGTTCCTGGTTCCCAATGAATGTGAGGTCATGACAGTGTTGAGAAAGCTTGAGTACCAGGCTGTTCTCATCCCACCACTCCTGCTTGCTGCCCACCCAGTAGACAGAATCAGAAACGCCATGTGGCAGCCATTGCCAGCTGCATTTTGAATGAGCATAGTTTTCCATCTACCTTTAGGGCCTTCTGCGCAGGTTCGCTGGATCCAATTGCGATCAGGTTAGGCCCAGCCATGCTGCAGAAACTCTTCAAATGCAAAGCATCAGCCACTGGGACCGTGGAGACAGCATAGTCCTATGTGTATAATAGAAACAAGCAGTTTGGCATTGCAGAATAGTTCTAAAACTGATTTAAACCTGCCTAAAACATGGTTATTTCTAGTGAGGCTACCAGGGGCCCTGAATATCTGGAAGAAAAACTGGGATCTGTAGGTTTTGGTATTGCCAGTTAAATAAAGACTACTTAGACTATTTTTTTTTTTTTTAAGAAAGAGAGTGAGCACATGCATGGGGGTAGGGAAGGGCAGAGGTGGAGGGGGAGAGAGAATCTTGAGCAGGCTCCATGCCCAGCATGGAGCCAGGCACAGAGCTCTATTTCTGGACCCTGAGATTAATCATGACCTGAGCCGAAATCAAGAGTTGGACACTTAACTGACTGAGCCACCCAGGCACCCCAATAAAGACTACTTTTAAGAAGAAAGTGCAGAGCCTCCTTCTAGCTGTGTGATTATGTCAACAGCTAGCTTTGCTGGTTGATCCATGGAGTGGGCTACTATGGAAAGTTATGTCTGAATATCCTGTGCAAACTAGAGCCTCATGTCCTCAAGGGTAAAAGAGCTTCTTAAGCAGTCTGGTGAGCCAATCTATTAATAATCAGTGGAGTAAAGGGACCTTGAGAGGGTGTATGTGCAACATCCAGCGCAGTTTCCAGCACACAGTAGATACTAAGTACAAGTGATCCTTGATTCCATTGTGAAAAATCCATGTTTCATGTTTGAGTCATTTGGGTCTCCAGATTTTTTTGAAAGTCACTTATTGTGCAGGAAATCTGTCAGATGGCTGTCGATCATATGGTGAGAGAAAACAGAAGATGTCCAAAACTTTGTCTTTTGTGGCTATGGTAGCTCAATGCAGCCTATTTATTGAGAAATTTGAATTTGATAGCTCTTAAAACTTCTAGCAAATGTACAAATATTAGGAATTATTTTGCAGAGCTGGTGACGTATAGATACCATTATTCATGACACTGATTCCATGTGTCTATGAATGTTTATTAATTATTGTATGTCAGGCATCAATGATCTAACTTTACCTACCTTAAAAGTATCAGCCAAGATTTCAGCACCTCGTTGATTTGTCCTTTTGGAAAGGCCCACAAAAAATTCTCTGCCTATAATAAATGTCATGGAACACAGTGAGTAACATGGCACCAGTGATGGCATACTGTTTATCTGTAAATAATGATCTTAAAGCATCACACAGTTCTTTCCTATCACACAAGGCAGCTCTGCTTGTACTCTGACCTCTGCTCTCTTTATACAGATCTGATTTCAAACTACCATCCTTAGAGAGAAACTTTTTCAAATTCACAGAGGCAGAAAGTAGAATAGTGGCTGCCACGGTTTGAGGGAAGGAGGAACTGGGAAGTCAGTGTAATGGGTATGAAGTTTCAGTGCGTGAAGGTGAAAATGTGCTGGACATGGAGAGTAGTGATGGTTGAACACTGAACTATACACTTAAAAAATAGTTAAATGCTAAGTTTTATGTTATATAATTTTAGCACAATAAAATAATAAATGTTCCACGTAGGAAATAACAGAATTAAACACCTTCATGTGTAATAAAAAATTAAGTAATTGCAATGAGAAGTTAGTAATGCTTCCCTTTTTTCCCCTAAAAGAATAATATCAGACATTCATGACGAAGTCGGATTCCTTTTCTTCTAACAACGATGTAAAGGCTGAAGAAACTATCTGTGTAAAGGGAGTTTAAGGGCTGATTGGTCTTCAGGCCTGACCTCTAAAGAGAAGTCCTTAAAAACTCTTATTTGTTGTTTCAAGTCAAAACATCAGAGATACCTATTTGCAAAGTACTAAAGTTTAGGAGGATGGAGGTGTCTAGTCATTTGGCTTTTCTGAAATTTCATAAATTTTCTTCTCAGAAGGCAAAACTCCAAATAAAAATGGTCCCCCAGTGAGAGGCAAGCAAATAATTACAGTAGATAGGTACAATAATTACAGTAGATGAGGCAATATACAATTGTGAGAATTCTTGACTTCCCTTAATTCTTTGAAGAATTCTACTGAAATGCGAAAAAATATTCAAAGAGAAATCAGTATAGATTTTGATCCAGAACATTAGGGAAGAGTATAAGAGAAACCATGTAGAAATAATTACTTGGTAGACTTTACAAATGTTACAACCTTAATCCTCATGATGTCCTTAAAAAAGAGGTAAATGACCTAAGTCAAATGATGTTATGATAAGTTCCAATGGCTTATGCTCTTGGCAGACAGAGGACTGTTTGGTGGGACATTGACAGGTTTTTTGTTTTTTTGTTTTTGTTTGGTAATGGTATGTCTGTATTGCCCCTTGAGAAAACTCACTACATACAAATCAAAACTTAACTAAGGGAAAGATATTTTATTTGAGAAAAGTATTACTTTATTTAAAAATGAAATTTTAAAAATTTCCTTAATTCTTCAAAGATAAAAATAGATTTCTAAATTGTATTTATATACAATTTTTAGGAAAACAATTTAATGGATTAAGCAAATTTAAACAAATTTATAATGGGGCATGTGCACTATTTCTATTTTAAAAGACTAAGGTAGCAAAGCACAAAGAACAGCAAACTGCCTATTTTTTTAAAAAGTCAGTTGGACTTCTGTTTCTGGCAGTATGGAACTATATCCCCTAAATGGCCTTTTTTTTTTTTTAATTTTAAGATTTTATTTATTGGCAGAGTGAGACAGCACAAGTGGGGAAGAGGGAAAGGGAGAAGCAGCCTCCCTGCTGAGTAGGGAATGGGATGTGGGGTTCAATGCTAGGACCCTGGGATCATGACCTGAGTTGAAGACAGATGCTTCACTGTGCCACCCAGGCACCCCGAAGTTTCTAAATGGTCTTTCTGATGAACATAACTGAGCTTCTGGAATTGAAATATTAAACAACATTTTTGTTGTTGTTATGTCTGTTATGTCAACTTTTTCTGTTATCAATACCCTGTTTCCCCTCATTCATCTATAGGAGAAGTCACATCATTTGTCCTATTGATGATCCTACGTTCTGGATTTGACTGGTTGTTTCTCTGTATATCATCTAACATGAAATTGTTCTTTTGCCCTTTGTATGTTCAATAAACTGATCGTTTCATGTAGATGTTTAACTAGATTCTTGTTAAAATTTTTTTTTTTTTTTGCTAGGACTACTTCAGAGGCGGGGCTGTAGTATTGTATCACATCATGAGGCACATGACTGACAGCCACATTGTCAGTGATACCAGAATAATCTGTGTGTTCAAGGGGTATCAGCCTGATCCCTCCATTATAAAGTTCCTCATCAAGCTTTCATATAAAGGTTTTAATAGCCTTGGATGATCATTACAGTGATCCATTATTTTACTAGGAATCTATATTTACTGGCTAGAATTCTTAAAAAACAACAACAACAACACTTTATGAATCAAGTATTTGGTCTACTTGAAATAGAATTTGTAAAGGAAAGATAGCTCAATGCCTGAATCTTTCCTTTACTTATTAACTACCAGAGTAGTAAGGTGGTATCCCCAGCAACTTACAATAATGACTGATACATTTTTTAAATAACATCATTATCCATGAATGAGTCAAAGAATAAACCATAATGGAAATCAGAAAACATTTAAAATTAATGATAACAAATATATGTCAAAACAAAGGATTCAGCTAAAGCAGTACTTGGAAAGTTATACAGCTTTAACCGCTTGCTTTAAGATGAGAAAAGGTTCAACATTAAAGAGACAAAGTTCCAACTTGAAATTTAAGAAAAAAAGAGCAGAATAAAAACAAAGAAATTTGAAGGAGAGAATTAAGGATAGAAACAGGAAGAGGAGAGGAAATACACAAGTGTGAGAGAATTCAACAAAGCCCAAAATTGGTTCTTTGAAAAGATGAGTGAATTGACAGATCTCTGGCACAAAAGAAAAAAGAGAAGGCAAAAATAAACATTACGAATGAAAATGAGACATAGCTATAATGCTGTGAAGCTTAAAACAGATATTAAGAAGGTATGAGGAAGTTTATACCCAACATTTTGAAAACTTAGATAAAATATTAGAAAACAGAACTCACAATAACTGACTCAGAAAACCCTCAATAGTCACAACCATTAAAGGAATTGAATCAGTTTAAAATCTCCCCACAGACCTAGCCCACAGAGCCTGTTTATAGGTAAGTTCTACCAAAGTTCAAGGAATGTACAATTCAAATAGTACTGATTCTAGAGAACAGAAACATGGGAAATAGTTCCCAATACATGTTATGAGGTTAACATAATTCTTTTATCAAAGCCAGAGAAGGAAAGCAAGCAAGAAAAATTACAAGCCACAGAAACAAAAGTCTTAAGGAAAAAAATGAACTAAATCCAGCACTGTAGTAAAAAGAGAGTATATCAAAATGGAGTTTGACTTCATCCCAGGGATGCAAGACTGATCAAATATCAGAAAGATCCATTAGTGCAATTGAGCACATCAATAGATTCAAGAAAATCACACAGATTTTACTGGAGCAAAAAGAGTTTATCACTGAAACTCCATTGATCCTAATCATATAAAGTTATAAGACAAGCAAAACTAAACAATCATATAATTTAGATTGAGGTAAAATTCAAAGAAAGACAAGCAGTGATTAATATAAAATGCAGGACACTGGTTACCTCAGGCTGAGAGGAGAGAGAGGCTGGGAGTGGGGCTCCTATGGTCATGGTAACATTCCATTTCTTAAAGCCAGGTGGCAGACACCAGGTGCTCCTTTTATCGTTGGTCTTTAAAGTGTACATAGACACTCACAACTCTTTTTTTATTTGCTCCATATTTCACAAAAATAAAAAAAAATGAAAATAGAGGTAAGCTGATGTCTATTTAAGAGAAATAGGACTGAAATAATTTCTGCCAGTAGCTGATCGCCTGACTCGCAAGATTCCCAGTGGAACTGGAGTTGGATAGCTGCTTTCCTTCTGTCCATTTCCTGATCGACTGTTAATGAAGCTCGGAGTTGCAAAAGGAAGAGGAACCAGAATGCGTGGAAAGGGCTACAGATTTTGTTTCTTACCCGACTCTGCTGAATCCAAAAATTGAGTGAGGAGGGTTGCACAATATGGTGAATGTGGTTAGTGTCACTTGAACTGTATACTTAAAAATGGTTCAGATGGCAAATTTCATGTTACATGTATTTTACCACAAAAAAAAAAAAAAGAAAAAGAAAAAAATTGAGAGGTAGGAAATGGAAGGCAGGACCAGGTATCAGGCATGAATGAAGTGCCAAGCAGATATCCCAACACGATCTCAGTTTTGAATAAAATAACTTTCAAGATATTAACGTAAGGATTGAATATTAACAAAACGAGCTCACAGATAGTGTCAAAGGCAAGACTCACTACTTGGGTACCTAATTAGAAGTTGGGACAAAAACATCAGGATTGAAATGCTGTGGAAAGATCTCTGACCAAAGGAAAAGGTTCCTACAGCATAAGCTGAGCCGTAACTTGAGACAATTTTAGGAAATCTGTTCAGCTCAGCTGTTAAGATAGCTAAATGGTTGTGAACACAGCTTGTTTTAAACCACACTTCAAATATTATCAGTACCTGCTCACAAGAAGCTATATATTATATGGCTATGTTCCAGTAAAAAAGAGTTTTATTGTAAGGAAGCATGATTTAAACATCTAGCTTTTCACAAAAGCCTATTTTCTAAGAGAAATAGACTGTTGTTTTGTGCTGCCAAAAAGAACGAAAGTGCCATCAATGGGAAACACAAAGAATATTCTAAGGGGAACTTACTAGGCAGATTCGAAAGAATGCCTGAGTCTGCTTGGACATGGCTAGAGCTGAGAATGCAGCGTAGGCCTCCTTGACCCCTTGTTCTGGTTCTTATGGCTCAATGGGTGTGCACTCCGTGCTCCGGAGGCAGGGCCATTGCCTGTGACAACGGTAGCCTAGGCTGTGCACTGCACAACTCCAGTGGGTACTATTCATAAACCTGTGATAAGAATGGCGCCACCTGGAGCTCAGCAACACAGT
This sequence comes from Nasua narica, assembly GCA_028533885.1. Lineage (NCBI taxonomy): Eukaryota > Metazoa > Chordata > Mammalia > Carnivora > Procyonidae > Nasua > Nasua narica. The sequence continues at coordinate 63,846,282 of CM052798.1, forward strand.
GGCCCCACCCATGCAAACGCGACACTGAGCAAGGAACTACTCAAATGTCACAGGATAAATACCTCTCCTCCTCCAAGAACATTAATTATATCAAAATGTAAGTAATACAAAGCATTATGTTTAGATTAAAATGAAGATGGCTGTATTTTCTCTATACACAAGGGATTCAGTATAAAATTCATATCAGCTACAATATTAGACTTCTAAGAAGCTTCATATTATCAGCGGGGCCACCTGGGCTACATTCCCAAATCCCTGGGAACCAGCCCCTGCTGGTAGGGTTAGATCTATGAAACAGGTATTGATTCTCTGACATTCAGGGTAAAATAAACTCTCACTATAAATTAAAAATTATTATCGATTGTCTTGCTTACCAGTATAACTAGAATGAATTTGGAGATCCAAATTTTAGGACATGACTTTTGCAAAACAGTAATATGACCATAAAGAACTAGAAAGGTTAAATGTTGCAATTACTATTTCTTTAGTAGCAATATTATGGCCACTACAAACACTGATTCCAGTTAGATCCAAAATAATATTAGCTGTTTGTATTTGGTTGAGTTCTGCTATTATTCTTCTAGCAATGACGCCAAATCAATTTGCACTGATAATTATTTAATTTCATCTTGCTGTCTGGGCAAGAAAATTATTTGTAAATTATACATCTTGAATTAAAAATCTTTTCAATACAAACCAGAACTATGCAACCCACAAGCTAAATAAAGTTGTAGAATATAGTAGATGCAACCTACAAAATGGTAGGTACATGCTGGTAACATATTTGTAAAAAGTATGCATATATTGCATGCATATATGCATGCAATATATGCATATAAAAGTACTAAAAGGACATACACCCAAATGTTGAAATGATTATCTTTGAATGACAGGTCATTTTCATTTTATTCCTTTTGTGCTTTCCAGTATTTTCCAAATTCCCTGCAGTTAGCATTTTTACTTTGGTAATTAAAAAAACAAAACAAAACAAAATACCCTACAGTTATACCCTTGAATACAAGCCAGGTATTAGGAATAGTTTTGGAGAGGAGAAAGTGAGGATGAAGATACCTGTGAATAAGACGTCTCCACCATCTAAGGTTGCGTTTTCATCTTTCATCTCTACTAGATTAAGCTGAAGTTTTTCTAATGCTTCTTTCATCATGTCAACCTGTTGAAAATAAAATGATTCAGATTGATATCCCACCGTTTTCTAACAAGAAAACTAATCATCTAAAACTTCTGAACACTGAATCATGCTCTTACATACATAAGTGCACACACATACACACACACCCCCTTGTGAATATATATATTCACATATATGTGAATATATGTAGTGTGGTTTGGACTTGCAATGACCATTTGCGAGAGAATAAATCATGTACTAGAAATTGTCCATTTTGTCTCTGTCAAGTCTATGCTAAAGTCAGTATTATAGTCCCTTTTTCTGTTAGAGGCTGACTGAGTAGGACACTGTTGGAGGCTGACTAGTTAGGGCATATTACTCAGGAATGGTGGAAGGCAGAACAAATCCTCCTACTCTTGCCAGAAAGTACAAGATTTAATTTTAAACCTTAAGTCAGTCAGTCTTTCAGAATTGTATACACTGAGGACTATAAGGAAGAACTATCAATGACAATAACTAGCAACTTGAAATCTCAGCTTACAGGACAGTCATTGTTTTCTGTTCAAATATATTCTAAAATGTCAGAACATCTAAGGCTTCTCTGTAAGTCTGAACAGCTAATTAAATTTAATCTAGGTCCCTAGGGGTGATTAACAAATACAATAATTGCGACCAAACCAAAGAATACTTGAAAAATGAATTTTAGGGTCTTTCTAGGATTGCAGGATTGGTCTATAAAGCACAGAGATATTTTGAGCTGAATTGGGGAATACTTCTAGTGAGGTTTATTTTTAATGCAAGAAAAAAATTTAAGGCATAACAAATGCCCTTTGAAATTCACAGTTCAATTCAAGTCCTTCTAGCAGCTCAATAATTTAAATATTTCTGAAGGTCTGTATAACCTTTGACATGGCGAAGACACACATCAAGAAAACACGAATGGGGCGAAAGGAAAAACAAAAGATCACATGATACTGAGAAAAGAAGGCGGTTCTGCCAAAATACAGCATGCCCAGGACACATACTGAATTATCAATGAAGAGTTTAGGAGATACAACTCCAGCAGAATAACTTCTAAAGTAATAAAAATATGGAAATATTCTGACAACAAGGCTGACATTCACGCAGTCAAGAAAAAAAAAGAGGATACAAATTAAAATAAATATATCATCTCATCCTTGTCTTGGAACTCATGTAAAAATTCCACAAAACAGAGTGACTCAGAACAAAAAAAAATTATTTCCATGGACAAAATGGTCTTCATGTTGTAATAAATATATCTAGTGTTCTCTTAGCAGAATAGGTTTTTCTGATGATAACAGAAAGGGGAATCATTACTGTAGCATAAAAAAAGAAACAAAACAACATTTACCATGGCTTGCTGGGCTATAGTGAACTCAAGAAAACACACAACTGTCTCCTTCTGGCAGCTGCCTCTGGGTCTATAGAAAATTTTCTGAGCTTGGAGAGAAATCTTTAGAATGCCAGCTACTGTACCTTTTGTCTTTCTTATGATGCTATTGCTTCTATTGTAACTTAACATTTCAAAGATTACTAGGAATCAGCAGTAACATGTATTTTGGTCTGAAAAATGCATATGTAATTTTGTTCAATTCTTGAGTTTCAAGAGGAACTTTATTTGATTCTTAGGAGTTTAAAGAGAACTGAAGTAGGGAGGCTGATATATACCAGTTTCAGAAACGCTGTATTTCTTTAAAAGTCCTGTGTCTTTCAAATTATAAAGTTTTAGAGGATAAAATGCTTGTGGTTTTTTAAAAGTTAAAACAGCTGCACCAATAGGAAAAAACTGGCTTATGCACAAGGCCTGTACTTTTTCCCCCCCTTAAATATTCAGTCACATCTATACAAACAAAGTCTTCAGGATTGATCCATAACACAAACATTGATGATACCATATTACTTTCAGAGTTAAGGGTATGGACAAGTTTAAAAATTTGTTAAATGTCAAGTAAATAGTTCTAAGAACTGTAGAACCATATGGCATCAAATTGGCAAGGCTAACTCCAGGGAAATTTCTGGAGAAGAAACAAGAGAGGCTGAACCCGGAGGCTGTGCACTGAGAACCACGAACTCTTGGCATAGTGGTTCCACGAAGCAAACTCAGCTCCAAACCAGGCCCCGTATGGCCCTGACACACGGACCTAAGAGCAAGTCAGTTATCCAGGCAGTTGGAACACTAAATATAACTATAGAGGTGGGAATTTTTGCAGGAAAAGATCCAAACCATGAACCTTCAAAGAAACTGCCCATTCTGCGGTTGCATAGCCATGGTTAATGTTGACTTAATTAACTTCCAAGGGGAAAGAAAAAAAAGTCTAAACACACCCACCTTTCACTGAGACACTAACCTTGCAGAGTGGAACTTAGCATTACTCAGGGTGGAGAGAAACTGTCAGAAAACAGCATTAGCTCTAAAGGTTGAGTTGAATAGTTCACTTTACCCCCATGAAATTAGAAATAAAAGGGTAAATGAGAGAAACAACCTTAATTAACTTAAAACCTACCAATATTATTTTTGTACTCTAAAGACAGACAAGGCCTTTCCTCCCCTGCCCCCACTCTGCATGCGCTTTGTTTCATTCTTTTACTCTGTACTCCTATTTCTTTTTGCCCCTTCTTTGCTCCTCCCATCCTTCGCTAAAGATTCCTTCCCTGACCACAGTGGGTTCAGACCACCTCTGTGGCTTCCGACCATCCAACCCACATGTCCTTCTCAAGAACTGGTACTAGTTTTGAGATCATTATTTTTTCCTTTTCTTCTTTCTTCCCTCCCCACCTCCTTTTTTCCTTCCTTCTTTCTTTTTTTTTTCCTGGAGTACTATTGTCAAAAACTGTGGAGCTCTTGGGGTTACACAGACAGAATGCCCTGGGAATGTCTGCATCGTGTAGTGTTATCCCTTAGGACCTAGGATTCAAATCCCACTTGGCTACTTATTAGCCAGTGACAGCTTGATTAACTTTCTGGGCCTCAGTTTTCTCATCTTTAAAATGGGTGGTTAGTTATAATGGTATCAACTTCCTCGGCTCCTCCTGATGATGAAGTACACGCAAAGCACTTAGCACATTGTTATTGCTCAATAAATATTAGATAGGACTTCTATCATTTTGATGAATTTCAGCTTGTGTGAACCCAATGACAAATACTTGTACTAAGAAACTGACCCAAAAAAGAAAGCTGTTACTTTTTTTCTTACATTTGGACACATTTCTTATGTTTTCCCCATATGACAGATCCCATCTGCTTTCCAGTGAATTAAAATTACAGTCTTTCTGCAAAGCCAATGTAAAGTTAGAGCACATACACTGAAGACACACTGAAATTTAAATCATGCCCGTTTGATTTCCTTCCAGCTCCTGGAATCTGTCAGGCTATGCGGTAGATTTCTTATATAATCTGTGCTTTAAAACAGCCCCTGGGTGCCTGGGTGGCTCAGGGGGTAAAGCCTCTGCCTTTGGTTCAGGTCATGATCTCAGGGTCCTGGGATCGAGCTCTGCATCAGGCTCTCTGCTCAGTGGGGAGCCTGTTTCCCCCTCTCTCTCTGCCTATTTGTGATCTCTCTTTCTGTCAAATAAATAAATAAAATCTTAAAAAAACAAAACAAAAACAAAAAAAACAGCCCCTTGGATGTGCTACATCAGGTGGGAAATGGGCCTGCCTGGTAAGATGTCCCACAGGACTCAAAGGAGTGTCAGCCAAGATGATACAGAATGATTCGGTTCTTGAAGATAGGACCACTCTAAAAGAACCTAAGGCATTCCCTCCCTTTGTCAATGCTCAGTCCCTTTCCCTACATTTTCTCTTCTCTTCTCTTCTCATTTTCTTTCACGGCCCTCATTTCTGTTCTCTCATTTGTCCTTCACGTCTACATCATCACCCTGCCTTCTTCTCATCTCACTCCTTTTGGGTTCTCATGGTGAATGGAAAGAATTGGGGATTTGAACTACTATTAGGTATGTTACTTGGGACGAGTTATACTTTCTGAGCCTCAGTTTTCTAAGCCACAAATGGGAATGTTTTCTCTCTAAAAGGGATTATGTAACAAATAAGCTAATACATAGTGCCTGCACATTGCACTCAAAAACAGTGGTTGCTGATGTCATTGTTTTGCCCTAAATTAACTTAGAGCTTGGTTTGGATTCTGGCTACCTTTCAAAAAAAAAAAAAAAAAAAAAAGACAGAAATAAACCATTTGATCCCAACTCTTCTTTGCTTCTTGCAAAATATCCCCCAGATACAAAATACTAAAACAAATATAAAACCTTACACCTTTTTATTGGGAAGTTATATTCACAATAGCTTGCAAGAGCACTGTCATTAGCTCAATATTCTTTACTTAGATGCCGACATTTTCCAGTTGGCCTCGTCCAAAGTTGCCTTTGCTGCCTATTTTCAACTACGTCCACTTTGAATGTTTCACATCTTTACTTTGGAAGTCGTGAATGTGCTCACGAGGATTGATGAGCAGTTTTGTGCTGCGATTCCATTAAGAGTCTGTACCAACTTGTTTGCCAAACTACTTTGTTTTAGCTGCTTCTGCTCAATGGGGGTGCCAGATGTTATGACTACAAATGAGGACCTTGGTAGTGGCTTGTCTGTGGCGGATATTTCACTGTCCCCCACAGACCTGCCATGTGTTGGGAGCTGTGTTAGCAACACTATCACCACTAGATTTTCAATGCCCATTTCTATGTTCCAAGTCCCTTTACTACTCATCATATTATAAGAGCTTTAAAATTCTACTGTCATCTTATTCATACTCTATGTAGCTCTTAAAAGCTGAATAGCAGCAACATGGCTTTGTTGACAGTAAATAGCTTCATTTTCTAAATTTGTCGCTGATTTTGTTTGCCTTTAAATGTTAAGTGTGACATGTAGATAATGCTGACGGAGCCATTCAAGAAGCTGATGTGATGTCTCTATCATGTCAAGGCACAGCTGGCTTGAAACTTGTGGACACATCAAAGTTATACTCTATTGTCCCTGGCCACACTCAAAAGGCCACACTTCATTGGTACCACTTCAGTGTTCTTTGTTAATCAGCACATCTCTGATCCTGTGGCCACGTGGAACAGTGTACGTTCGGCTGATTTTATAATAATACTTAATGTCTCTATCATGCTTTTATATATCTTTTCTCACTTAATCAACATTTCAGTTCAACAAACATTTAGTAGATGCAAACTTTTTTAAAAAAAGGTCGGGCTACAAATATTTAGGAAAACACAAAAGCAGTCTCTGTTCCTGGGAAGATAACAAGCCAATGGGATGGATATACCTTATGGATATGGTGGTGGTAAAATACTTGTTGTGATGGTAGTGAGGATGGGCATTAGTGTAGCCATTTCACATATGAGTAAACTAGGTTAGAGGAGGTTGACTGATTTGTTGAGTCAAGCCTCCTGAGTCCATACTCATGTTCCTATTCACTGCACTGTGTGATTATCATTTTCCTGAAGTCTCGTCACAAAGCGAGGCCCACATCAGAATTGCAGCTCATGCCTTCTGTTTTCCAGCTCTGTAAATTTAAGTCCACTTGGCATTACAAGATCTTATTCCAGGTGACTCTGCATTCCATGATCTCTTCAGAGATGAGTGACATTTCTGTATACTAGGGCCTCAGGATGCTAAGGTATAGTAAAATTAAAATGCTAAGTAATATGAACAGAATGTATGAACCACATCAGGAATGCTCACCAATGACAGCTTACATATGGATGCCTGAGGTTTGTTCAGTGGTTTATTCCTTAACTTTTCCACATGTGCTAATTAAATTACTAAAACTAACGAGACCTACCAAAAAAAAAAAAAAAAAGATCAAGGAGAGGCTTAACATACTAAATGACTCGGTCTTAAAAATTCCTACGTAAAAATATATTGCTATCAGAAGGACAAAACTCTTAGGAGGAATTTAATTACCAATGATAACAGCAAACATTTATGTAGTCTTTCTATGTGCCAGACACTCTCTTAAGAACTCATATTTAATTAATAGAACCCTCATAATCCAACGAAATAAGTACAGCATTACTTCTGTGTTAGAGATGAGGAAGCAGAGGCACAGTAGGTGACTGGCCCAAGGTCTTATAGCAGCAGAGCTGAGATTTGAACTCAGAGAACTTACTCTGCAGTTTGGGTTCTTTCCTATACACCTTGTCACTAACAACAAGATCATTTATATATCTATTATGTAGTCAAATGAAAATAATTAGAAAAGATTGTGATCATCTATAATACTCTTTTTTTTTAATTTTTTTTAAAGATTTTATTTATTTATTTATTAGGAAAGAGAGAGAGTGAGAGAGAGCATGAGAAGGGAGAAGGTCAGAGTGAGACGCGGACTCCCCATGGAGCTGGGAGCCCGATGTGGGACTCGATCCTGGGACTCCGGGATCATGACCTGAGCCGAAGGCAGTCGCTTAACCAACTGCACCACCCAGGCGCCCTATAATACTCTTAAAAACAGATTATGTTCACTTTGTTTATTTGAACAAAAATGTGTACTCAGTCCTTCTGGAGGAATGGGAGTTGCTGGGGGGGAGGCTACAAATTGCAGTAATGTGAACTTACGTTTGGTTTCTAAAGATCCTAAATTTTGTTTTCCTAAGCATATACAAACTAATGAATTTTGGGAGCCACGACTTCATCCTTCTAGTTTCTAGATCGGATTATGAGAAGGAGTCATTTGCAGAAGAATCTTTAGATAGTCAACAAATGTACCTTAATATCAGTAAGATTACAAAAGCACACAGACATGAAGATACACACCAAACCATGTCATCATACACATGCCAAATCAATTCAATCAATTGGGAAGGATTCGGAGAATCTATACACTGGGAAGTATGGAGGAAGAATTCTAAGATGGCCAAGACTGCCACCTGATGTGTATGCCACGCACAAATCTCTCCCTTTGGGTGTCAAAAGAACATATAAATATGATGACATATCACTCCTGTGATTAGGCGTGTTTTATGCCACAGGGAAAGATATTTTGCAGATGCAGTTAAGTCTCCAATCAGTTTACTTGGGTTAATTAAAAGGAAGATTATCTTGGGTGGGCCTGACCTAATCAAGTGAGCCCTTTAAAAGGGAGTTTACACTGAGGGTGGCTGGAGGTAGGGGAGGTAGGGATAGGGTGGCTGGGTTATGGACATTGAGGAGGGTATGTGCTTTGGCAAGTGCTGTGAAATGTGTAAGCCTGATGATTCACAGACATGTACCCTGGGGCACATAATACATTATATGTTAATAAAAAAATAAAGAGATTTAAAAAAAGGTAGTTGACAGGTCAGAGATGAAAGAAGTCAGAGAGATGTTGTCCTGCTAGTCTGAAAAAAAGCAAACAGCCATGTTGGGAAAGACTTATGCAGGAATACCTACAGAGCAGCCTCTAGGAACTGAGAGCAACTCCTAGTCAACTGCCAGCAAAAAAACAGGGACCTCGATCCCACAACCACAAGGAACTGATTTCAGCTTACAACCTGAATGAGGCTGGAAGAAGATCTAAGCTCCAGATGAGACCAGAGCCCCACCAACGACCAGGCATGCTATGCCCAGATTTCCGATCTGTGAAATCTGTGAGATAATAAGTAGGTATTCTTTTAAGTGCTATGTTTATGGTAAGCGGTTACACAGCAATAAAAAACTAATACAGAAAGCCCCAAATTTAAACATATTTTATTAAAAAAATTTATTTATAAAGGCCTTTGGTCAGAAGCAAAATGTTGAGTTGAATGCTTATTTCCAAGTTGTTTGTCCAGAATATGGTGCAAAAGTTCTTAAGATGTTCTTAAGAAATTCCAAAGAAAACAATGTTTTTAAATGAGCTTAAAGCCCCAGATCCCAAACTTCCTTAATCCATTATTTACTGAAATGTTGTACAGTTATATTTTAAAATATGGAAAACAAGTTGCAATAGTGTTTTTCTAAAGTTACAAATCTAACATACTGTTCATAGAAGTGAAAATGATAAAAGTATATATGCAAGTAGTAACACTAAGTAAAAATGTGCCTTGAGCCACCACAATCTTATTCTTAGTTTCATTCCTTCAGTAAATATCAAGTGTCTGTTCTGAGCTAGATACCACGATAGACAGTGATCAGTGGTCATCAAAAAATAGACGTGACTCCTGCTATATAGTGCCTTTAGGGTAACAGATGTTAAAGATTCACCCAAATCAACATATAGCTATACATTATGATAAGGGTTACGCAGGAAAACAACAGTGTGCTTTGAGAATTAAGAAGGGTACATAATTCAGGGAATCAGGGAAGGTCACTTTAACTAAGAAATAAAATGTTAATCATGGTTATCTATTCCTGCTAGTGGGTCATCTGGAAGTCTTCCTTAGAAATAAAACAGATTTCTGGATGATTCTCAGATCATAAACAGCTTCCCTTAATATATGAAAAATCAATTAAGGGCTTACTGTGCTAAGAAAATGGTCAGTATAACTGGAGATTATTTATTACATTAAAATCTTCAAAAGTTATCAGACAGAGTCAAGTAAATGTCATTAATCCTGTGATTATTCTGGGAACTCATGATATTCACAATGGCCAACATGTATGAAAGTTTTATAACTACCTCATTCACTTTCCTTTTATTGAGCTTTAATAATAATAACTGTCGCATGAATAAGATCTCTGAAACATTTCCCACACACTATTAAGTACCCATTGCATTTTCCCCATTGATTTCTTGGATTTCTAAACTTATTAGTTTATCTCTAGTGATATGGATTTCTAAATGTATCAGTTCAGCTCTAGTGACAAGTTCTAAAAATTAACCAGGATATTTAGCATCTTGGTTTCCATATTTGTAAAATGAGGGGGTAGAGCTTAAAAATGAAGTCATTTCCAGCTCTAGATTTCAGAGTTGTAGTCTCAAATGGTTTTTGGCATTCATAACTGTGACTCTAACTGTAATTCTATTTCCCTCCAAGAGAGTTTACTGAAAACATCCCAGATGGTTATTCATGCATAAAGTATTCTGATGTTTAATGAAATTCAGTCAGAAGCAAGAAGCTGAGTATATGGATGGGGGTGGGGGAAAGAAATGGCAAACCCAAAACTAGATTAAAAAATCCAAGTAAGGGGGTACTTGGGGGGCTGAGTCGGTTAAGCATCTGCCTTTGGCTTGGGTCATGATCCCAGGGTCCTGGGATGGAGCCCCGCATCGGGCTTCCTGCTTGGCAGGGGAGTCTGCTTCTCCCTCTCCCTCTGCCCCTGCTTGTGTGCTCTCTCTCTCTTGCTCACTCTCTCTCTCTCATATAAATAATTAAATCTTAAAAAAAAAATCAAAGTAGGATGAAAACCCTCAGAACCAAACAGAAGGATTCTGTTGTAATGGGCAAAACTATAGGAAACAAGGTGTGTTAGTGTCAACTTAACACTAACTTATGATTCTTTGTGAGGTTTTTTTAGTGCTGCTAATTACTTGCTAACAGTGATAATGATTACACTATGCAGAGCATTAATAATTTTCTTATGAGAAAACAGCTATCAGGCCCTGCTTAGCTGTTAACCTCTGCATACTTTCTCATATCCATATGTGGTAGAGGAGACTTCATCAACTTTGGATTCATCCCTCCCCAGTTCCCAAGATCAATCACCATCTAAAAAAGGAGGCTCTAATAAGCTCCAGGCCAATCCTCCTGCGACTCAGCATGAAGTCATTCTTTATGTTTTGTTCCACTTTAGACCATATATGTAGGTGCTACTTTGGATCTTTTTCCTGGCAGCCCGGTTTCACTAGCTTATCCCAATCTCTTCCTATGAGTAGGGACCTTCTCTGTGCTCTCTCTAAAGATCTAAGCCTTCATCCTGCAACCCTGCACTGTAGATGGACTTTCCAGGTGCACCTACTACATGCAAGTGGGGCTTGCCATCTCCCTCCATCTCCTCAACATAGAATTACGATCCTCAAGGGCTGAGGAATCTACCTCTTAACTCCTCATAACTCTGGACCTCTCTTACAATTTAATACCACAGACTTAACTTATCATCATTAATAATATATAAAATTTATTAAGCTCTTTCTAAGTGCTCAGCATTGTGCTAAGTGATTTTACATGAGTTACCTTATTTAACAATACCATATCCCTTCAGGTACCTCCTACTCTGGATCAGTCATGGCAATTCTGACCCTCTCGCCAGAGATTGGTGCAAATAACCCAATTTTGGCCACTGAAGGGAAGTCCGTTGAGAGGTTCCTGGAGGTATAGAAAGAAACTTAATCCCACCTCTTCTTTTGCACATTGCCTTGTCTGGACAGGGTAGCTGGTACCCATGCTGGTCTAAGAACACAACGGTCATCAAGGATGATGGGGCAGAAAGATGGAAAGAACTGGGTCCTTGATGACATTGTTGAGCTGATGAATCAATCAATCCTGGAGTTCTGAATTTCTTGGCATACGAAATTTTTTATTTCCTTAACCAATCCTAATTGAGTTTCTGTTAGCTGCAGATACTTATATAACAAAACTCACCAGCAGTATCCAAAGAGTCCATAACAACAGACCACATTACTAAAACTCATTAAGTTCTGATGCAGAAACAACTATTAAATAGGGGGCTTTTCTTTCCTTAGAAATATACCATGACTTGCCATTCAACAAATGACACAATATGGAAGGTGTTATTTTAACTGATAATACCTACTATCAGGGCTATTAAGAATGTTGATCAAATGCCATTGGTGACACAAAGACCATACTGTCTATAGAAAACGGCAGATTGTAAATAATAATTTGTAAAGCCAAAAGGAACTATTATACCGCCTTAATTCTGTAGATAAAGCAAAATTGTTCTAGCTCTGTCTGTCAGAGTTGGAAGTTAATGTCCAACCCTCTCATCCCTGAACTAGTACTCAGATCTGAAGGACATGTGAATAGAAAGATTTGACAGAAATTCAGAAGGAAAATTAATGGGGCCCGAGTACCCAGGAGAGATAAAAATAGCTCTGAAGAAAACTGGGAAAGATCCCTCTCATTATCTAGAAATTTCTAGATATTCAAAGGCCCGCTCCAGGAAACTGGACAGTTGTATGTAAATGAATGAAACTGGACTACTTTCTAACACCGTACACAAAAATTAACTCAAAATGGATTAAAGACATAAACATGAGATCTGAAACCATAAAAATCATAAAAGAGAACATAGCCTGTAATTTCTTTCACATCAGCCATAGCAACATTAAAGCAAAAATAAACTACAGGACTAAACCAAAATAAAAAGCTTTTGCACATCAAAGGAAACCATCAATTAAACAAAAAGACAACCTACTGAATGGGAGAAGATATCTGCAAATGATATATCTCATAAGGGGTTAATATCCAAAATATATAAGTAACTTATACCACTTAACACCAGAAAAACCAAACTATTTGATTAAAAATAGGCAGAGGAAACCAGTGCAGACACTCTGGAAAGCAGTGCAGAGTTTCCTCAAAAAGTTAAAAACAGAACTACTTTATGATCCAGCAATTGCACTACTAGGTATTTACCCAAAGAATGCAAAACTACTAATTCAAAGGGATCCATGCAGCATTATCTGCAATAGCCAAATTAAGGAAACAGCCCAAGCATCCATCGACTGATGAATAAAGAAAATATATCTATATATACACACCACATTTTCTTTATTCTCCTATTTTCTTTATTCTATTCTATGCTGTTCTATTAAACAGCATAGAATATTACTCAGCCATAAAAACGAAATCCTGCCATTTGCAATGACATGATGGAACTGGAGTAGAGAGTATAATGCTAAGTTAAATAAGTCAGTCAGAGAAAGACAAATACCATACGATTTCACTCCTATGTGGAATTTAAGAAACAAATGAACAAAGGGGAAAGGGGGGGGCAAACCAAGAAACAGACTCTTACCTATAGAGAACAACCTGATGGCTTACCAAAGGGAAGGTGGGTTAAATATGTGATGGGGATTAAAGAGTGCACTTATGAGGGGCGCTGGGCCTACAACAGTGCGAGGTGTGTTAAGCTTTTGAATCACTATATGGTACACTTGAAACTAATATTACACTGTATGTTAACTAACTGGAATTTAAGTAAAAACTTAATTAAAAATATAAACAAAAAATGGGCAGAGGACCTGAACAGGCATTTTTCCAAAGAAGACATACATGACTAAAGATGCATGAAAAGATGCTCAACATCACTCATCATCAGGGAAATACAAGTCAAAACCACAATGATACATCACCTCACACCTGTCAGAACGGCTAAAATCAAGGGGACAAGAAATAACAAAGTGTTGGTGAGGATGTGGAGAAAAAGGAACCTTGTGCACTGTTGGTGGGAATGTAAACTGGTACAGCCACTGTGGACAATAGGATGGAGGTTCCTCAAAAATTTAAAAATAGAAATACCATATGATCCAATAATTCCACCAATGAGTATTTACCCAGGGAAAATTAAAACTGTAACTCAAAAAGCTGTATGCACCCCTACATTTATTGCAGGGTTATTAACAACAACCAAGATATGGAGGCTGCCTAAGTGCCTATCAATAGACAAATGGATAAGGAAAATGTGGTACACACACACGCACACACATTACACGCCATAAAAAAGGATGAGATTGTGCCATCTGAGACAACATGGATGGACCCAGAGAGAATTATGCTAAGTGAAGTAAGTCTGACTAAAAATTACAAATACTCATACATGGAATCTAAAAATATGAATTTAAAAAAAGCAAAATCAGAACTATAAATATAGAGAACAAAACTGATGATTGTCAGAGCAGAAAGGGGTGGGAAACTGGGCAAAATGGGTGAAAGGAAGAGGGAGATACAGGCCTCCATTTATGGAACGAGTAAATCATGGGAATAAAAAACAAAACATAAGGAATATAGTCAGTGATACCATAACAGAGAAGTATTGGGACAGATGGTAGCTATACTAGTGGTGAATACTGTATAATGTATAAACTTGTCAAATCACAATGTACACATGAAACCAATGCAACATTGTATGCCAACTATACTAAACAAACAACCAAGAAAAAACCAAACCAAACCAAACCAAACAAAAACAAAAAAACAAGAAACAGACAAAAATCCAGAGGCCCCCCCTCCATAACGATGTCACAAGACAGTTTCCCAGAAGACGACTGAAAGTAACATTTAGCTTTTTAAATGAAAAACAAGGCAGGAGCTCCACTGGTCTTGTCACTCTCCTGACACATAATGTACTAATTCAAGTGGTCTATATCCTTGTTGACAATGATGACACAATACATGTACTGAGTGTCTAAGAGCCACTGCCATTCTGTCTGCAGAGAACAAAAAGAAATATGATTTGTCACCAGATACCAAATAAAAATAACTGTCAGCTGCTAAAAGATCTGAAAAATTTAGTATGTTAAAAACTAAGGAAATGACAAGGTTCTAAAATTTTAAAGTAATTTTCCCAAAAGTCGAGAAGCAAAAAATTTGCTGCACATACCATCCAAAATAAACACCAGACATAGGACTCGAAGTGCCCATAATGTTTGATCAATTCAGAGAAGCAGTATGCTGCCATTTATAAAGGTAAACAGGTGTAAAGTATGACAAATATTTTGTATGTCCAGTACACAATACCTGGAAGGCATTAAGTTGCCTTAAAAGCCTTCCAAGAGACCCCTGGGCCCACCCCAACTACAAGCTCTGCCTGGGATAGATATGCCTTCTGTGCACTCCCATGTTTCCTAGGGTGTTCTACTAACTAAAGATCTGGCCACAACAGACTCTCCATATGTTTACTGAATGAATAGCTGAAAAATTCTGCATGTTACACATAATTTCTAGAAATGTTATAATAAACTTATGCCTCACGTAAAAATATCCACTTTGTCTAGACAAGGCATAGCCACAAGGTGGGGTGACCTCTTCCAGACAGCTCTTAGAACATGTCAATGATAAGGCGCCCCTTCATCTTTATTTCTAAAGACCTCCAAGGGGGAAAACTGTCCTTGGTCTATTCATCACAATAATCACTTAACTGCCAGTCTTCGCTTTACCATCTTTAATGATTTCATTCATTTATCCAGTCATTCAATAAGTATCTATTCAAGATTCTTAACACACTTGGCACTATTGTGGGCCCTAGAAATACGCCAGTCAAGAGAAAAGATCTTGTATTTATTCTTGTGGGGGAAATGGAGAGAGAGACAATACATAATAAATAGAAGAATATGGGGTCCCTGGGTGGCTCAGTGGGTTAAGCCTCTGCCTTCGGCTCAGGTCATAATCTCAGGGTCCTGGGATCGAGCCGTGCATCGGGCTCTCTGCTCAGTGGGGAGCCTGCTTTCCTCTCTTCCTCCACCTGCCTCTCTGCCTACTTGTGGTCTCTTTCTGTCAAATAAGTGAATAAAATCTTTTTTTTTTTTAAAAAAAAAGAAAAATATTAGGTAGTATTAGGTACCACACAGAGAGTTAATTCAGGGGATGTGACATATAGGCATACCTCACTTTATGGTACTTTATTGCACTTTGCATCTACTCCTTTTTGTTTTTAAATAAATTAAAGGCTTGTGTCAACTCTGCACTGAGCAAGACTATTAATGCCATTTTACCAATAACATGTGTTCATTTTGTGTCTCAGTGTCACATTTTTGTAATTCCTACAATACTTCAAACTTTTTCATTTTTGGTATGGTGATCTGTGATTAGTTGTCACTACTTTGATGTCACCTACTATAATTGTTTTGAGGGATCCATGAACCACATCAGATAAGGTGGCACACTTAATTGATAAATGTTGCGTGTATTCTGACTGTTCCACAGACCAGCTGTTTCCCCATCTCTCCCCCTCTCCTCAAGCCTCCCTGTTTCCTGAGACACAACAATACTGAAATTAGACCAGTTAACAACCTTAGAAGGGCCTTTAAGTGTTCAAGTGAAAGGCAGAGTCTCACTTTAAAGCTAAAACTAGAAATGATTAAGCTTAGTGCAGAAGGCATGTCAAAAGCCGAGTTAGGCAGAAAGCTAGGCCTCTTGCACCAAACAGCCAAGTTGTGAACACAAAGAAAAAGCTCTTGAAGGAAATTAAAAGTGTTACTCCAGTGAACACACAAATGAAAAGAAAGCAGAACAGTTTCATTGCTGATAGGGAGAAAGTTTTAGTGGTCTGGAAAAAAGACCAAAACAGCCACCACATTCCTGTAAGCCAAAGCCTAATTCAGAGCAAGGCCCTAACTCTCCTCAATGCTATGAAGGCTGAGAGAGGGGAGGAAGCTGCAGAAGAAAGTTTTGAAGCAGCAAAGGTGGGTTCGTGAGCTTTAAGGAAAGAAGCCTTCTACAAGACATAGCAGTGCAAGGTGAAGTGGCAAGTGCTGTCTTAGAAGCTGCAGCAGGTGATCCAGAAGATCTGGCTACGAGAATTCATGAAGCTGGCTACACTCAACAACAGATTTTCAGCGTAGAGGCAACAGCCTTCTACTGGAAGAAGATGCCATCTAAGTCTTTCTTAGCTAGAGAGGAGAAGTCAATGCCTGGCTTCAAACTTCAAAGGACAGCCTGACTCTGTTGTTAGGGGCTAATGCAGCTCCCTTCCCCCACAAATCCTCATTTTAAGTCAAAGCCATTGTTTATGCACCATTCTGAAAATCCTAAGGTTCTTAAGGATTATGATAAATCTATCAATGCTTTATTAATGGAACAATAAAGCCTGGATGGCACATCTGTTTCAAACAAGGTTTACTGAATATTTTAACCCCACTATCAAGACCTACAGCTCAGAAAAAAAAGATTCCTTTCAAAAAATTACTGCTTATTGACAAAGGACCTGGTCACCCAAGAGCTCTGATGGAGAAGATGGACAATGAGATTAATATTGTTTTCATGCCTGCTAATACAACATCCACTCTGTAGCCCATGAATCTACACGTAACTTTGATTTTCAGGTCTTATTATTTAAGAAATGCATTTTGTAAGGCCAAAGATATGTGCCAAAGATAGTGATCCCTCTGATGGATCTGGGCAAAGTATATTGAGAATCTTTTGGAAAGGATTTGCTCTTTTAATTGCCATTAAGAACATTTGTGATTCATGGAAAGAGGTCAAAATATCACCATAAACAGGAACTTAGAAGATGTTGGTTCTAACTCTCATGGATTGACTTTGAGGGGCTCAAGACTTCAGTCAAAGAAATAACCATAGATGTGGTGGAAACAAGTGAACTAGAATTAGAAGTGAAGCCTGAAGATGTGAATGAATGGCTGAAATACCATGACAAAACTTGTATGGATGAGGAATTGCTTCTTATGAGAGAGCAAAGAAAGTGGTTTCTTGAGATGAAATCTCCTTCTTTTTTTTTTTTTTTAAAGATTTTATTTATTTATTTGACAGAGATCACAAGTAGGCAGAGAGGCAGGCAGAGAGAGAGGAGGAAGCAGGCTCCCTGCTGAGCAGAGAGTCCAATGTGAGGCTCGATCCCAGGACCCTGAGACCATGACCTGAGCTGAAGGCAGAGGCTTTAACCCACTGAGCCACCCAGACACTCCGAGATGGAATCTACTTCTGGTAGATTCTGATAGATTCTGGTAGTGCTCTGAAGACTGTTGAAGACTGTTGAAATGACAACAAAGGATATACAGTATTACATAAACTTAGTTGATAAAACAGTGGCAGGGTTTGAGAGGATGGGCTCCAATCTTGAATGAAGTTCTGTTGGTTAAAATGCTATCAGACAGTATGACATGCTACAGAGAAATTGCTGGTGAGAGGAAGAGTCGATTGATGTGGAAAACTTCCTTGTCTTATTTTAAGAAATTACTACAGCCACCTCAACCTTCAGCAACCACCACCCTCATCAGTCAGGAGCCAACAACACTGAGGCAAGACCCTCCCCAAGCAAAAGGACTCAATGAAAGCTCAGATGATGGTTAGCATTCTTTTCTTAGCAATAATGTAGTTTTCAATTAAAGTATACATATTGTTTTTTAGACTTAATGCTATTGTGCACTTAACCGACTATAGTAGAGTATAAACATAACTTTTATATGTACTGGGAAACCAAAAAAATCCAGTTGGATCACTTCATTGCTGTGAGGGAACTGAACATGCCGTATCTCTGAGGTGTGCCTGGAAAATGAGAGGGCTCGATTGGGAGGTCAGGAACAGCCTTTCGGAACATGTGCTTTATGAATGAGTCGACTGAAAGAACCAACCACATTGCCATCAGGGAAAGAACATTCCAACAAGAGCCAGGGCAAACATCTTAAAGTGGGATCAAGCCTAATTTGTTCAAGGAACAGAAAGACAGCTAGTATGGGGCTAAACAAATAGGGCAAGTGTTATGAGATGAATTGTCTCCCCCCCAAAGTTCATATGTTGAAGTCCTGATCCCCAGTATTTTGGAATGTGATTGAATTGGAAGATAAGGCATTTAAAGAGGTAATTAAATTAAAATGAGGTCATTAGTGTGGGTCCTAATCCAATATGACTGGCATCCTTATGAAAAGAGATTAGGACAGAGGTACTGAGGGAAGATCATGGTAAAAACATAAAGTGAAGGTGGCCATCTGCAAGCCAGAGGGAGGCTTCAGGAGAAACAATCCAGCCCACACCCCGATCTCAGATATCTAGGCTCCAGAATTATAAAAAAATAAACTTCTATTGTTTAAGGCACCCAGTGTGTGGTACTTTGTTATGGCAGCTCTAGAAAATGAATACAGCAAGGTACTACATAAAACTGGGGATGTAGGCAGAGGACAGGTCATAAAAAACAGTAAACTAGCATTAAGGATTCGAATTTTAAGTGTTATCTGAAGCCACTGGAAATTTGAAGGAGGAGAGTGACATAATCTAGTTTACAAAGATAATTCCGGCTAGCTGCTTTGTGGAAAATGGACTGGAAGGCAAGAATGGAAGCAGAGAATTCAGTTAAGAGGCATTTACAGTAGTTCAAGCAAAAGATAACGATGACTTGGACAAAGGTGATGAGAGTGGAGACAAAAAAAAAAACAAACGAACAAAACCTCGCAGATTTTGGGATGTGTTTTGAAAGAGAGTTGGCAGGACTTGGTGGTGGATTAGATGTGGGAGGGAAGGAAAGAAAACAATCAAGAATGACTAAGATTTCTGACTGGAGCAGTTGGGTGGATGATAGCATTAATTCCTGATATAGAAAAGGCAGAGGAAGGGAACAAGTCTAGAGAGAAAATTCAAGAGTTTTGTTTTAGCCAAGCTGAGTTTGAAATGCCTTCTAGATATTTTCCATAGGGAGAGAGCACCACATTTGAATATATTAACCTAAGCTTCTGGGGATGTAGTCAGAACTGCAAGTAAGACGTAAAACCAAGGGAAAATAGAACTATCTCCAACTGTGTTCTGCAGCAAGTGATGTGAGAAATCTGGCCTTGACAATTCCTATTAACAACTGTATTCCAAGAAATAGACTCCGGGAGATATTTTTGAGCAATTCCTGTTGCACAGTATGGTGGCTGGTTGCAACGATGGAAGGAATAATCCCCCTTTGGCAGGAAAAAAAAAATACTTAATGCACATACATTATGATTGCACAGATACCACCAAGATAGAAGGTCTGGAAAAAAATAAATGGATTGTAATGAACTTTCTGGATGTAATAAGTATGTTAAGCCTTCAAGTGCTACTTACTGTCAAATGCCTATGCGGTTTCTTGTTAGATTCAGTTTTGTGGAAGCTATAAAACATTGCAGCAGTATAAGATTTCATTCTTTCAGAAACCATACATTTTGAAATTGTGATCACTTTGAACAGGAGACAGGGTGAAGTTCATTAAGCAAATAGAGTTAGCAAGGCTATAGGAAGAACAACTTTCAAACACATTTTAGATCAATTAGTCCAAAATAATTGTACCGAAGCACCATAGGACTAAATGGATGCTTGCTGTGCTAATTAAAACACTCTTACTCACTTATTCAAGTAGGTTTGCTAAAGATCTCAATTTAGAAACCCTTCATTAGTACATCCTAAATGACTGTTGTATTGTGCTAAAAATGAACAAGCCTGCATATCTTTAAAAAATATTATTCTTACTAATTTTTTTACCAGTTAAAACTAACTTTCTTCACAACTGGTATAAGTTGGCACTTTTTAAACTGTACCACAATGCCCAGTGTTTGAACACAATATTTAGTATGGTTTTTGGAATTCTAGGGTTATTTTGGGGGGGAATGCTGCTTTTCTTTTTCCCTTCCTAGTCCCAGACTTTTCTGTGTGTTGTGATTGCAGCCTTCAGTAGAAATGGTTGTGATAGGCTACAGTCATTGGTAGTAGAGGACATAGTAATTCATTCTGAGAAGTCCCCTTTGATTCCAGGCTGCTACATGGCAAGCGATTTTGTAAATATTCACCCTTTGTCATATGTTCAAACATTTGCTTCTCCTAGAGCTTATTTAAAATGTTAGTGAAAAACCATCAGCTGAATATTTGTATGCTTATAAATATTAAGTACAGGCTTAGTTGTATGAAATGGCTAGTTTTAAGAAATTGTTCTTGTTTTTGACAGCTGTCCAAGTTCTAACATAGTGGTAACAAAAATAGTGAGTAATTTCTCTTCTCTGTTATCGAATCTGGGTATTTTCAGCTGGACTGAGACTGGAACAGTTCGATAATATTTTCCTAATAGAAACATTCCAGTCAACGTTTTACCAAGGAAAACTAATTATTGTCGAGGTGGTGAGTTTTGCCTTTCCCAAATTGTTTTAGAAAAATATGGTAACATTCTTGTCCTTACAGTTTTCTCCTTTTTTTAAAAGTTTATTTCTGTTTTCAATTTATCACTAAGTATTAACTAACTTTCAACTAAAACATTTATTTGAGGTATAGCTACTAGTCCCTTCTGTAACATGGAAAGCACTTTGTAGCTGGTTTTGAGTAATTCTCAAAGTACAGTAACCTTAATGCCATCTAGATGCTCTGTCTTATGAGGCAGTGCATGATGAAATTAGATTCTCCTAAATGTCATTGCCCTTATTTATTGTCTTTTTCCTTGAACCACGGCTGAGCTGGCTAAGTTCCATTGTCTCTCAACCAGATTTATTATGGATCAGATGCATTCCATTTCACAACAGGAATGTGCTTATTATAAAATGTACAAACCTTATAATCTAACAAAGCACAAAAGCTGTTGGCAAAAACCACTTTGCTTAATAGAGGGCACACTTTATAAAATTTTCAAAGGTATCTGAACTAAATTTAGTATCATATAAGTTGACACTCAAATCTTGAAATAAAGACCAAGTGAACACAGTAATGTTTATGCTAAACACAAAGCTAAATTAACTTTAGTTTTACACAAATATATGCCCTAAGTATTTCTTATTGACATATAGTTAGCCAGATTTTCTTTGCTTCAGTTTCTCTTGGATAGTGCCTCAGGACCTTTGAAAAGCAGATTAACTCAGGTCTTCAGAGGAGCACAATTTAACATACTGCCTCTTCAGTGATTAATGTCATTTAGTTTTTGTGCAAAGAACTGAAATGCATCTTTCTAGATACCCAGGGAGAAACTAAGAGGTATCTCTTAAGAATAAGAAGAGTATGGATAAATTTAGTTGTTAAAGAACTAGATTGCAACATTTTTTAAAACGTTGCAAATGACTGTTAACAAAGATTAAAAGGAAATGTGCACAAATGAAAAGAGCTGTGGTTGGTCAGTGGATAACATTTGTTGCGTCACTGATGGAAAAGTTGAGAAACACCTGAACCTTTAAAACTTCATCTACTACCTACAACTACAGTAACCACTCCCAAGGCAGATCTGTGCACAGAGGACATGGCTTGCTAATGCGCGCTTTCTACTATTCTAAACATGCAAATGCTGATGTGACTCTGGGCAAGGAAGAGTGGAACCACTACCAGCGCCTTGTTCACTGTGGTTCACTCCATTCAGGCTCTCACTGTGGGGGTCCCCTTGCTTCTGTGGGCAATAACCTTGCACTGGACTTGAAACAGCCCCAGTCCAGCTTTTGCTTCTGCATTCCTAGTCCAAGCAAACACTTTCACAAACTCAGGCAGGGTGTCTGTCCCCAACAAAGTGGCACTCTTCTGGTTCTACATCTAAGCCATTAGTCGCCCAGTTTCTTGCTCTTCGGGTCTCCCAGAACAGTGCCCAGAGCACTGCCAACTGCAGGCAGTATTTATCAACTCTCTGAGAGGTCTCTGTAAAACGTACTCTC
Organism: Nasua narica; assembly: GCA_028533885.1. Taxonomy (NCBI): domain Eukaryota; kingdom Metazoa; phylum Chordata; class Mammalia; order Carnivora; family Procyonidae; genus Nasua; species Nasua narica. Next base: position 63,868,608 of record CM052798.1, read on the forward strand.
GCTAGACTCGAGATGAAAAAGGTAGCACATCCCATTCCATACATTCAATGCAGAAAAATTAGAAAGTACAGATCAGTAAAAATAAAACCGTTAAAAAATCTGTAATCCCAATACTATTTATAGATACCACTACTAATAATCTGTCACATAAACTTCCAAAGTTTTCTACTGTGTTTATGAAAATATTTTTCTGCTCATGCTATTATAAAATGACACCATAAATACCCATATTACATATTTAAATAAAATATAGGGCACTGTTATAAGGTAATTTAAGAATGAATTCATACTTTAAATTGAGATTGCTTTACAACGGATTTCTTCAAAAATTACCTTCTGAAAAGAGTCTTTGGTTGTAAGGTAGTTCCAGATACCATTAGTAAGGCTCCTTGTATTGAATTCCAGAATACTTCAATTCTTTTATCCCCAGGCAAAGATTCAGATTTTTATAGTGGTAAAAGAATTTGAGAACAGCTTTATAAAACATTTAAATATTTAAAGAAGTACTTCAGGACCGATCCGGATATGGGTTAAAATTTGAGGCTACAAATCTATGTCACGATTCGCAGAGGCTTTCTTCTCTAAATATACATGAATCTGATAGGAGAAAGGAAAAAAAATCGAAATATTTAGCTGCCAAAAAATAATCGGTTCTGAGACATTAGTAAAGATTTTCTTCTGTGAGGATGTGAAGTTTAAGTCTTGAACCAAATGCGGGGAAAGTAACTGTACAACTGCAAAGTAATTATTAAATTTTAGACAGAAAGTGGTCCTCTGTTCTTTGTGGATATGCAGAGCAGACCCAGAATGCACCCGGGGAATCCAGATCCTCAGTATGTTGAAGACACCTGATATCCCATAACACCCGGCGAGGCTGCCAACTCCTTGTCCACACAGACTACATGCCATGGAACCCATTTTATGTCTCAAAAGGATTTAAAATTCATGAAGCTTGTTGAAAGCTCAACTGTCACATTCAACTCATTCCAAAGTGTATGGGAAAAAAAGCAGAGCAGACATTTCAACTGAAGCTATTATTGTGCTTGAATAACCATATTCCATTAAATTGCTAATAAACCTCCTAGAAGATGTTGATCACATCAACCATACAGTTTCATTCCTTTCCTTTATACCAACTTGCTCCATTTCGTTTTATGCAGTATTACTCTTTCTGTGCCCTTTATTCCAAGGTTGCCCAGGATTCAAAGCACTTATTCAGTAAGTTTGTAATCCAGTTTAGTGTGCTATTAACAGAATTCTTTAGAGAAGATCATGGAAAAAGAAAAACTTATTTTTGGGTCAGTGACCAATTTTAAAGGAAACACATACTAAACCAGTTTAAAGGAAAAGGTCAGGATCCATGAGGTACTAAGGAAAGAAGAAAAAGAAAAAACATTCATTTCCACAATTTTCCGACATTCCTTAAAAATAAAAACAAGCCTAAGTATGGAATGGCAAGGTCCTGGTTCCCTGCACTGTGGTGAACAATACTGCCATTCATAGGAAGTTAGAAAGCAGGGGTTTTTCCTCAACACCAGGGAAGTTTTGCCTTTCCTTCCCTTTATTTATTCTGAGGTTCAAAATTGAACCTTATAAATCCTGAGTTAGTCTCTCAGAACAAATAATAATATAAAGTGTATTAAATGCTCTAAAGTTTGCTTCTTACTAGCATAACTAACTCCCTCTCCATTACAAATGGCTTATTAAGGCATGGTGGTGTTAGTGTTAAATACTGAAAATAAATGAAGCTGAATATACAGCCTATAGAATTAGGCATTTTTAAAGAACTAATACACGATCTCAGTAAGTCTATCAGATGACTGAGTTAAATAGTTAAATAGCCCTCACTTGAATATTAATTGAAAACATATGATGGGAAAAAAAATCAAAGTTAAGGGAACAAATGTTATAATTTTAAAGTTCTTTTATTAAGCAGGGAACAATTTGTTTCCTATAAGTTTTTTTTTTTCCATTCAGTATATACATCTAAGAGCCTTAGGAGAAAGGATACCTATCCCCAAGCTCAGGGTACCTAATATTTGTCTCTAACTAGTTTTCCAATGGATAGAGTTTGAGGTACCATTTCTTTCCATAGGGCAACTGACCATTATCAGAATGTTTGAGCTTTTTACCACTAGTAAAGCCAAGTCAAATAAAAGTAAAATTTACTTTCTGGATTATTTTATGATGAGGAAAATAGTTGTGTCTATCTTTTTGCTTTTTATTTTTATTTTTTTAAGATTTATTTATTTATTTGAGAGAGAGAGAGAGAGAGTGCGCTGAAGAAGGGGCAGGGGCAGAAAGAGAGAATCCTGACGCAGACTCCCCACTGAGTGTGGAGCCCAAGGATACTTTGACATGTCGAGGGGCTCCCAGGGCTAGATCCCACAACCCGGAGATCACGACCCGAGCCCAAATCAAGAGTTGGCCACTTAACCCATTCAGCCACCCTTTATCTTTTTAGAGTGACCAAGATTAGGTGTAGTGAGAGTTTTCCCCGCTGAGTCCTCTCTGAAATACCTTAGCGAGAACACATAAAAACCAACTCTACATCATGCACAAAGCTGTGATAGAGAGGAAGTAAATGTTAAAGCAGCAATAATATCATTCAGCAAGAATAAAGATGAGTAACAGCTCGATTTGAAAAGCTGTGAAATTACAGTAATTTTACAACCCATCAGAAACAGCAAAACACACCATTACTTTAACAAATATTTATCGATTACCTAATAGATATCAAAGCTAGATGCACATACATGTGTAATAAATTTCTGGACTGGAGAATTAAATGAAAAGAAACTGGCACATGATACAACTCATGGAATCGTGGAATATTAAAATCAGAAGACATCTTAGCAGTCATAGAGATCAGGGAACTAAGTCCCATTAGCTTTAAGTAACTTTCCTCTGTTCCTAAGTAACAGTCATAGGGGCCACAGCAGGACTTAGATCCCAAGGCCCATATTTACAATATAACAAGATTCCTGACTCAGTAAAAAAAAAAAAAAAAATATATATATATATATATATATATATTTTTTTTTTTTTTAAAGATATTTATTTATTTGCCAGAGAGAGAAAGTGAGCACAAACAGGGGAGTGACAGGCAGAGGGAGAAGCAGATTCACTGCTGATCAGGGAGTCTTATGTGGGACTCGATCCCAGAACCCTAGGATCATGACCTGAGCCAAAGGCAGACACTGAACTCACTGAGCCACCCAGGCATCCCAGTAAAAATGTTTTTAAGACAAAAAGCTGATGTTAAGACTACTAACATAAAATTAATTCTACTTAAACAGCTTTAAAATAATTAATATATAATTATATATACATATAAACTTCAATTATCTTCTTAGACTCAAGTGCAAATTACCAGATTTCATTTATAAAGTTTTCATTTTAGCTGGAATTTTGCTTTCTGTGGCATGAAATGAGGAAGCATCTGCCATCTGACAAAACCAAAGATCACAGAATAGATGTGACTTGGCACTGGAAGACAAGAGTGAGGACCGTGGCCCTCTGTGACATTATCCCGGCAGGCACATTTTTAGATGTTTCCGCACAATGCACAGTTAGTGGCCCAGGTGTTTTTCAACTGTTTTTCAACTGATAAGAAAAAATTTTAAATCAAAGCTACTCCCAATGTCTGCCAGATTTTCCCTAAATGGTTCTTTCGCAAGGCAAAACATAACTTCCTCCCCGCCAATATACACACACACAATACATACACACCCATGTACAATAAGACTTTTGAGTAATCTGAGAACTGAAGATTTGGCTTCCTAAATAAGTTGACAACCTCTCTTCCTCTTCACCCTATCCACATGAAAAATTGGAAAATATATAGTGTAAACCACGACACAGTTTTTGTATTTGATTTCTCATCCAGTAGCCGAACACTCAGAAAATATAAATAAAATGAATAGTAAACATATGTCATATGAAGAAAGTTTTTGACCTGAATATGAGATAATAATTTGTGCTGATTTTTACAGGTGACTTATTGGACTCCATTTTATTATTTCAGCCATATTCCTCATATTGCGTTTTACAAAGGACATAAGTTAAAAATGATTTTGTTCAATACATATGGGTGGATGTCAAATTCTACAAACCAGAAAGGGATAGAAGAAGTTAATTAGGGTGAAGAAAATCTCCCCTATTAAAGGCAAAATTATAGAGGAGATATAAGCTATTAAGAGGGAGTACTTTGGGATCTTTTCCATAAGCTCCTCCTTCATAGGCTTTCCCCCAAATGCACCACATGCAAATGCACCACATGCAAATGTTACTTTGTTTAGGTGCTTAGCATGTTTCTACTAATAAAAATTTCTAGTAACCTATTAGGAAGAGGACTGCTTTCTGCTCTAGAAGGCTTACCAAAAAACAGCAAATTAATACCCTATGGAGACTGGGATTTTTTTTAACGAGTTAAAATCCTGGCAAATAAAATACCCTATTCTTGCAGATGAAATAAGCATAAGTTGTTTTGTGACATCAGTAAGCCAAGCATAGCAGGAGAAGGCTCCATACATTTACTAGAAACACTGCAGAAAACTTACCGTGACAGGTAAATAGAAAAGCCACTAGAATAATGCACAGTTGAAAATCTAAATTAAAAAGAAAAGTTCCAGGGGTGCCTGGGTGGCTCAGTCGGTTAAGTGTCTGCCTTCAGCTCAGGTCATGATCCCAGGGTCCTGGGATTGAGCCTCACATCAGGCTCTCTGCTCAGCGGGGAGCCTGCTTCTCCCTCTCCGTCTGCCTGCTGCTCTGCCTACTTGTAAGCTCTCTCTCTGTCAAATAAATAAATAAAATCTTAAAAAAAAAATTTCCAGAGGCAAATTTCAAAGATTTTTACCTTTACCATGTCTAAATTTCTAATACGCTTAAAATGCAAAAATATGTCTTAGGGACACATAGGTACTTGAAAATGTGCTGAACATCATTGATTGCTCCATTATCTGTGAATAAATTATTTGGTCATACTCCCACTGGACACTGATGACATTGTTCATGTTGACTTCTCCAGCTGTAGTATATTCTGGTTCTGACTATAAGATCCCTTTGCACTATTGGCTCTCTACTTTGTCTGCCTATCCTGTGGGTGCACATGTGCACACACGTTTTGAGATACTCTCCATTCTGGCTGGTAGGAATATGAACTATTCTCATCTATTTTAAGTTCCAGGAATTTTTTGGCCTATTTTCTAGTGGTTCTCTCTCCAGTCTTAAGTATTTGCTTTTATGCATGCACAGACAAATTTATAGCCAAAGACTGAAGGAGCAATTCTGCAGATGTCTAGAATGTTCTCCTCATGAAGCACTCTCACCTCGGTATTCTGTCTTGAAATTCTTGATCTCGTCAAACTCTCATCTTTATCCTCTGAACTCTGTAAGACCACTGAGCTCTGTTCTGTTCCCCTTTTTCCCTATGTGGCCTGGAAATGGACTCCAGACAGTGATGTGGAGCAGGTGAAGGTATCACTTCATTTGTTTCCTTTCTCTCAGGGATCACAGTCCCATACTTCCTCTTCTATACTGTCTGAAAACCAGGGTTTCACATATTTGGTCCAGTTTTCTAACTGTTCACAACAAAAGGGAAAGTCCTGTAGGCTTTCATGGCTAGAAGTGAAAGGCTCAAGTCCATATACTCAAACATTGTAACTTTATTTCCCTAACGACCTCTGGGACAACATTCTATAATTTCTCCTAACTCAAGTGATTGTTTTTCCTCATTAAAACAGCGAGAGCCAACATCTTCCCCTTTAACAAATAAATGGATGGTCTAGAAAATACTTCTGTAGAACAAGTGTGATTCTTGATGGTTTCAGTGACAATGATATGAAAGGAAGCAGTCAGTAAGTGTGATAAAAACTCCTTGAGGATTTATTTAAATGTTATTTAAATGCTCTGCCCTGATACAGCCATTAACTCTAACAGAGCTTGGAAACTAATTAAGAAAGCCATTTGTTAACTACACAGCACTGTGTTTCTGGACTGTGTTTAGGAGATGAACCTGTAGCAAAGAAATTAATAAGAAAATTCAGCCATTATATTAAAATTAACAGAGACCCAGAAGCACAATTCAAAATCATGGCTGAGTCTTCTCCTCTGTTGTATCTATTTAAGCTCTTGTATAAGAGAACCTCAGCAGGCCAGAGTGCCCTTGCTCAAGGAGTCAAAACCATGGGCAAAGAGCAGAGCAGCTGAAAACAACTGATCCACATCTATACCCAGGGAGCTTTCTTAACTTGAAGCAAAAACAATTCAGAATGGCTTGGGAAAAAATACTGAATTTTAGGTCTGGTGAAGAACACCAGGAACATCTTAGAAGAAAATAAATATTAAATGGGTATTAAATATAATTTTAATGATGGGTGTTCTTAATAATTTGCTTTTAGGAGAACTATCTCATTTTAAAGCACTCTTTTTAAAAGCGATTTTATGTATTTGTTTATTTTATAAAGAGCTAGAGAGAGCACGAGCAGGGGGAGGGGCAATAGGAGAGGGTGAGAGACAATCTCTAGTAGACTCCTGGCTGACCACAGAGTCCAACATGGAGTTCCATCTCAGGACCCTGAGATCATGACCTGAGCTGAAATCAAGCATCAGATGCTTGATCTACTGAGCCACCCAGGTGCCCCTTAAGACACACTTTAAACGAATATTATCAAGTTGGAAATGTGCCACTTTCTTCGTCAAATAATCTTACCCTGGGAAACTCATATGTTTGGACTGCAAGGCCTTACTGGATGCAGTGTAGCCAACAGTCAGGCCAGCCTTTCAAGGAGGTGAGCCAGGGGAGTCATTGAATTCATGGACACCGGAATCCGCCAGCCTTCATTCTGAGCATAAAATAAGCCACTTAATAGCTGTGCGACCCTGGGATAATCCTCCACCCCTACAAATTCAAGTTCTTTCACGTGACCTGTCCAACTTTTGGATCTTTTTTTAAGTGGAGATTATAATTACTATCTCCCAGGGTTGAGGGGATGATCAAATGAAATAATGAATGTAAAGGCTTTAGCACAAAGCCTGGAACATAATAAACAATTTTAGCTATTGTTACTGTTGCTACTATTGTTAAGGAAAAAAAACCCCAAACTGCCTCTTGAACACTAGCTTTGTAAATACAAGTTATATAGAGAGTAAATGCCATAGGCTATAGAAATAATCTGAAAGGTTGAGTGAAAAGTAATCATATAATTTTATCCCATCTTTACTGTTTTCCCTAAGAAATGAAACTGGAATGATGGTGAAAGGGAACAACATATTTAATTTGTCTCACTTCACCTCTCCCTGTCCCTCCCCCTGCCCCCATTTCTAAATGTGTTGTCCAGAATCATTTAGTCCCTTAGGAAACTATAAAGTTACATTTTATATTAAAACTCATGAAAATTTCACTGTAAGAATCCATAGGCATCTCTTCTTTAACTTAGCTGGATGTGGCATTCAGGAAGGTCCTGCTTAGATATACTACCACTCTAGGACAATCAATGGCTCCCTGAAAAAAATGACAACAAAACAAAGTGTCATCTTCACTGTGCTCCTGATAAAGCTATTTTTATCTGCTTTCAATGGGGAATATTTGGTCTCCTGGCTGATAAGTTAAGATCCCAGGATTCACTAAAAGGAGTTGAAAGAGATAATCCCTGAGAGATTATACAGAAAAATTCTTAAGTTCACAGGCTTTGGAATTGAACAACTCCATTCACATCCTTGTTCTGATAGTTTCTGTTTGATTGGGCAAGTTACTTATACCCTGAGCCTCAGTTTCCTCAGTTGTAAAACGGCCATTAAAAGTTGCTTTTACCTGACAGAGTTGTTGTGATGAATAAAATTGTATATATAAAGCACTTAGCATGGTGTCCTACCCACAGTAAATGTTCACTGAATATTACTGTCTGTTAAACTTTAGCCTGGAAATCCAGATAATCCACACAAAAAACTCAGGACACGGACTACGTGCCACTTCCCTCACCACTGATTGATTCATCCACTGAGCAGACGTGCGCTGAGTGGCTGATGCTGTGAGCCCCTGTGCTCAATGCTGCACTTCCCTGAAAGCCTCTGTCATGAGGGGCATCACCGTAGACTGTGAGGCGGCATCTCTGCTCTCATGCTAACGGCTACCTCACCGTGGGACCTGGTGCAAGACCCACCACATAGGAGATGCTAACAAGCTAGGTTGGTTTTTCTTGTTGAATGAATATGTAAGTAAGGGATGAATGAATGAATGGCATGATACAAGAATGAATAAAACGAATTCTTTGATCTCAGAGGACTCATGTTCTAGCTGAAGTTGGAATAAGCCCTCCAAAAGGAAAATGAAAGCAGGGAGGATTTAAGGAGGGTATTTCAGATAGTAGGATCACCATGAGTAAAATACTGAAAAAAAAATTTTTTTAAGATTTTTTGTTAATTTATTTGAGAGAGAGAGAGAGAGAGAGAGAGAGGAGAGAGAGCACACAAGTAGGGGTGGGGGGAGCAGACGGAGAAGCATACCCTCTGCTGAGGAGGGAGCCTAACACGGGGCTCGATCCCAACCAAGACTTTGAGATCATGACCTGAACTGAAGGCAGATGTTTAACCAACTGAGCCACTCAGGTGCTCCCCCACCCTTTTTTTTTAAATACTGAAAATTCCTATTCTAGTTATGGTAGTATAGTTCAGCAATAATGGCAAAAGAATGTGTAATCAAACTTGACATTTCTGGAAGACCTTTTAACTTTCAACAAAAAACATACCAATAGATTTATTACTTATCATAGAAAAAAGAAATTCTAGCCAATTTTATATCTGAAGTCAAAGGACAAAAGGGAATATACTGTCACAAACTGTTCTCTGTCAGTCAAGCCTCATCCCGTCTCAGTGTCCTTGCCTTATTTGCCAGTGGTTAGTGGTACCAATTAATACCCGCTCCTCTTCTCCATCCTATGGCTAAGTAGGAAGAGACAAAGGAAGGACAGGGATCAGGTATCAGCTTTATCCAGGGACCCCTGGTAAAGAGCTAATTGGAGAACTGGCAAGGTCTCCTACCTTCCAGTCAGAACTAAACACAACTTGATCCATGAGCTGGGCTGATGTCATTTTAAAACCCAATCACACCATTTTTCACCCCATGTCCCACCCACATGTCCCAAGACATTACACAAGGAAATAGGAAACACAGGGGAATGCTTGGCTGAGCAAAGAGATAAAGGTGGAACCCGCTTCCTACTTTAAGCAAAATGACCTGCGAATCTACTAAAATATGTGGCTGACCAACAGGATTAGCAGCTTACTGCATGGATCAGAGGACCAGAATGTTTCAGTGCAATGGACTCCTTTAAGAAAACATGAGGAAAAGAAATAAAGAGTCCCTACATATCCTGTACTCCAAGTACAACTTTTTACTTAGGAGAGAGAGGATGTACTTTATTTGGATGAAATAGATTCTTGTTCTTCTGCTATAGATAGCAGAAAGCCAAGATTCCTGATTTGGCGTACTTTATCTCTAACTAAGAATGGCCTAATACGACAAACTCACAGCCTGGAACAACCAAAAAAGCAAAACAAAAACAAAAACAAAATAAAAAAAACCCACAAACAAACAAAAAAACAAAAAATCATCGAAAACCAAACCAAAGCAAAAAACTCCAGAAACAAAACCAAAACCAAAACCAAAGTACTGTAACTCAAATATCCTAAAACCAAAGTTATTTCATTGGTTGTATATCTTGTAAGTAATAATCTGGGCAGAATTAAATCATTTAGTTGTCTGGGTGTGCAGTTTTCAAGTAGTTCATCTTGGAGACAATGCAAGAATACAGTATCACCCAAGTTCAATATATATTTAATCCATGTTTTATTGGGATGTCATAAGGAGTGCAGATCTAGGACCTCACATTTTTCCAAGATTGCATCTATGTCAGCCCTGTTAAAGGAACAAAACTATGGAGTTGTGAAAGTCTACTTTTGTTATTTTTGTTGTTGTTTTTTGGTCTATGTGCCTGAGTAGTCCCAAAAATTTCTGCTTAGGAAAATCTTGGCTTTGTTTTTCTATGTCTCTGCTACTTTTTCATAACAAAATCATGAGCTCATTGGCACAATTTATTAAAAACAATCAGGAAGGACTGCCTAAAGAACAACAGTCTACTCTTCAGAAATCTAAAATGTACACCTGAATTAAGAGAGTTCACCTACTGTAATACTGTATTTACTGAGTTGTACCTACTATAGAAACGTGATAGATGATGCCATTTATATCATCACACGATGGCTACATGGGGCCCCAAGAGGAAATTCTGAGCTTAGCAGTAAAAACACTGTCACTTCTCAGTAACTGATTTGCCTGTATCTTCAGGGCCTTACGGACTGAAACACCTACCAGGTCCACCTCTTACTATTGGAGTTTTCAAGCTTAGCATGAAATTTGTTACCCATCTGCAACAACGGCTAGATCATGCATATTAACTGCATTCCTGGCTCTTCCTGATAGTAATTATTCTTATTTTCTTCCTTTCTCCATATTTTGATTGATTCTGCCTTGTATTTTATATATCCTACTAAAGCTGTCTTCTGTCCCTTCTGCAGCATGATGATACATAAATGGAAAACATATAAAAATGTAAGCAGAGATATCATGCACACTCACAACGTGATTACACTCTTCAAAGACATGGTAAACAAATATCTGGGATTTCTAAAGCTTTATCTATACAGTTAAAGAACAAAGGGCTGAAAAGTTAACACTTCTGAGTACACTAGTTTGACACTCCTTCATCAATAAATTCTCATGCTGTATAGAAACTGCCTTTGAGTATTAAGAGTAGCTATGATAATATACCATGTTCACACAGTTTAACAAAAAAATGACAGAAATGTTCCCTTTTCCCATGAGCCTAGAGCTCCTGAGAAGGGAGACTACTGTGAAAACTTGAAATTTGTTAAAAGTGAAATCTTTCATTCTTGACAACTTCTTTTATTTGGACTTGTTCACTTTCCAGGGGGCAGAAAAGAACAACTAGCTATATCCAAAATACTAAAGACAGTTTTAACAGCATATACAGAAGAACATGGTTCATATTTACCTTAAGGAAAAAAGGCTGCAATGAGGCTGAAATATAATTTTACTTTGAATTTTAAAAGCAGCAGCTTTTGAGCTATTTTAAAATTCCTTTCATTTAAGCACAGAATCAGATATTGTTACATATAAAATTTTTAAAAGAAGCACTATCAGTATTTTATTTGAAGGAAAACATTTTTCATAAACTGTTTTGTACCCAGTTCTTTTGTAATGTGCTCTGAAATTGTGGCTTTTTTTTTTTTAAGAATTTATTTATTTGAGAGAGAGAGAGAGAGCAAAAGGGGGTAAGGTCAGAGGGAGAAGCAGACTCCCCACAGAGCTGGGAGCCCAATGTGGGATTCGATCCTGAGAATCCGGGAACCTGACCTGAGCTGAAGGCAGTTGCTTAACAACTGAGTCACCCAGGTGCCCTGAAATTGTAGTTTTTAGAAAAGCTCACCTCCTGTTTCTCTTTTCAAGCCAAGAATTCTTGTTTTTTTCTTCAAAAATATTAGTTTAACCTCAACAGATATCTGCTCTCTTAAGACAGTGATGTGTGCACCCACAGAGGAGTGTCTGTTCCAAGTGATAAGAAGGGAATCTGTGTGTGTTGGCAGTGGGCTGGGACCCTCCCTAGGGCCTGCTAGGGTTTGATCTGGAAAGGAATGATAGCAAGTTTGAGGAAATTTTTCCCTTGGACATGGAAACTCTTGGGTTTACCAAATAGAATTACAGAAAAGCAGCAAAACAAAATGAAACAGTTATAGCCAAGAAAAATCTGAGAAGCACCATTCAAAAACGTGCGAGACACACTGTACTTAAAATGTACTTGAAGGCTCATTTCTGTAAGGGCCGCCTTAACATCCCCAAGCCCTACTATTCAGGAATCTTATTTCCAGGCACAGTGTCCTGGAGCACTTGCAATTTTTCAATTGGAACTCTCAGCACTTTAAAAATAGTCTAAAGTCAGAAATTGAAATACTGATCTATTTTTCAACCCCCAAGTTGCTCCTTAGTCAATATAACACTGACCGAATTCTGAACAAAGGGATTCTTAAGGCTGGCTGTGGTTCAGGCATGTCTTAAACTTACTAAGGGAGAAAATAAGTTATTCACAAAAGAAAAAAAAATTCTATCCTCAGTTGGAAAAAGATCTATCTTCCCCCTAACACTGAATTATGTATTCAATCCGTTCAAATTTTATTTTGGATCATTAATCTGTAATTTAACATAGTTGTTAAAATAAATGGATGTCTCAGTCTATTGTATATCAGATTGTTTACTAGAAAAATAATTCAATGGGAACACATAAAGTATAGTTTCCCTTGTGTAACTGCTTACAAGTGGATACAGGTACCCTTGGCAAAATGTACATGTTACATTTTAACAATGTAATTGCTGACAATAAAACACTTTAGGTAATAAAAAACAATTTCTACATCTTAAATCATAACCATATACTTTTCATAGGATAAGAAATCTTTCTATAACTCGTTTTTAACAGTAAATTTCTAGAATATTTTCAAGCCCACACAAAAAGTTTATGTAATTTTCTTTTAAGAATTGCAGTATTACATTTCACACATAAAGCTAATCAGAGAAATTCAAAACAACATTACAATTACGAATATTAAGAGAATTCAAAAACCTCCATTTCTAGGATCCACTTCTTAGAGGATGCCACCTGGTCCTAAAGACCCATTTTACATGAAACTTCTGCCTAAGGATTGCAGGTGACAAAACTTGCACGCCCACATTCTAGAAGGTACTGCTAGGCTTCATTTGTCCTTACCATAGCTGACTGCCATCAAACTGCCATCCAAAACTGCTTTAGGGAAGCAGTTCCTCCGCAATCTTTTCAACAGATTCCCTGTTTTAACATCCACCTGTGTTACTGCAGAACAGTCTGACCCGGATTGAGCCATGGAGCAAATAATAACACTAACTGCAACTCCAGACAGAAAAAAATTGAAGTTAATTTTCCAGACTCTTGTGGGAATATAGAGCATGTCTGCTGAAACTGAATCCAAGAGTTCAATGATACTGTAGACTCAAGTACTTCTTTATATTCCACGTAATGGCTTTTCCGTTCTTGGGGTTTTATAACACACTACTGAACCATGATTTAGAAAGTGAGGGAAGTTCTCCCTCACCCTCCTTCCCTCTCTTCTCTCTCAGGTTGAATTGTATGAAAATTATAATTGCAAAGTGAAACTCTAACAGAAAGCCACAAGAGTTGTTCCATGTAGGGCTTAGCGAATGCCATCACTGCAATTGAAGTTAGTTTATGCCGACTTTATTTTTTCAGGGAACAATTTTCTTTAGGCATTAAACCTAAACTTCTTTCCTCTGGGGTTTGTTTTGCTTCATTTTTGTCAGGGAATAACCAACTCTACAATCTGTCCTTAGGCAGACACTCTCTGTCCTTTACCTCTGTTTTATTTTCTCTTGGCGAGGACAGATAGGTTCCTTTGCTGATACTACTGTTAAGCTACAACAGGATTTCTCTTTTTATGCAGGGGCTACCAGATGCTCTTTCAGTTGTATACAGCTGCCACTTTGTATCGCTCTGAGAGCAGAGATGTTAGCAATTCTCTTCAGTGTAACTAAATGATAGGCCAAATGGGTTCATTTCCATTTGGTCTACGAACAAGCGTAATAACAAAGATTACCTAAAACAAATAGGGTTAAAAGTGTATCTAAGACAACAAAGGAAAACACCCAAACACCTGAGGAAAAGATACTGTTTTCCCCTGACATTAAAAAACTTACTGTAAAAATAATGTAGTTGGTTCTATAAAGGGTATACGTCATCAAATTGTTAGTACAGACATTGAGTTATTTCCTCTAAACAAACACAGGTGTCAGGAAGCTTAAGCATATAAATAGAGTCAATCTTTATTTTTCGGTAAGCTTGCTTTAAAGTCTCAAAAAGTAATGTTCTGGATCAACAGAACAGGGCCGGTACCAAGGTGCAGTTCATTCCCTGCTCTACATTTGGCTGGGGAAATACTTGCTCCTTGGCTGAAACTAAAGTGCTCTTAATGAAGTCCTGCTTTGTAGCAGGGAATGGTAAATGGGAGATGGCATGTTGGAAAGGAAGTCTTGAAAGAAGTTGGGGTCCACAACAGGAGGACCTCATAGACAGAAGGGAGGCAAGAAGCCACAAATCACAAATGTTTTGTTCCTTTGCAAGAAAGAAGGCCAAGGTGTAAGACTCTTCATGTGCTCTTATCCCAAGCTCCCCAACATGAAATATTCTTATCCACTCATCTGAATACCTCTCTGCTGAAAGTAGAAGCAAAACAAATAGTAATGTTGCTAACTGAAAACAAACAAGGTGTGGCTGTGAGCATTTAAGAGCATATTGCTATCAGCTTCCCACAGTTTTAGAGAAGCTGAGAACTGAGGACCTACTATGTGACAGGGCTATGATGTTTCTTTGCTTGCGTCGCGTAACAACCTGGTGTGGTATACGTGGCTATGTCATTTTACAGGTGTGGAAGTGTGGGCTCAGAGAAGGTAACTTACTCAAAGTCACAGCACCTAGAACATGGAGCAGCCAGGATCATAACTCAGGCCTGTCCAACTTCAAAGCTCACGCACTTATGTCCAAAGCTTCATCTTCATGAGAGATTGATCGAATAGAATTTTATCCTGGGAAACTAAGGAATAGACTCAAATACAATATCTTTTTTTTTTAAGTTTAGATTTGTTATGCACTTTTTATTTTAAAGATTTTATTTATTTATTTGAGAGAGAGAGAGAGAAAGAAAGCACGACTGAGGGGGTGCAGCAGAGGGAGAAGAAGAAGCAGATGAGCAGGGAGACAATGAGGACCCTGGGATCATGACCTGAGCCGAAGGCAGACACTCAACCGACTGAGCCACCCAGGCGCCCCTTTCTCTTTTTAAATCTGTAGTCCAAACATCCTTTTCCTCTCTTCAAATGAACCAATAACCTCTATGATAAATTATGGGATTCTCAATAATGTGAAATTATCACCAAGTCCAAAAAGTACATAAATAAAATAACTGTTATATATTTTAAAACTTGAAATATCAGTCAGGATACATATAAAACATAATAAACTTTACACATTCAAAAGTAGTAAGCCGAAAAAACTATATTCCAAAAACACAAGCCCAAGTGGGGTAAGGGGGAGAGGGAGAGGGAGAAGCAAACTTCCCACTGAGCAGGGAGCCTGATGCAGGGACCCTAGAACCCTGGGGCCATGACCCAGGTATGTCTGACCGAAGGCAGACACTCAACCGACTGAGCCACCCAGTCACCCCACTATATTCCATTTTTATGGTATTTAAAATTTTCTATATTAAAAAAATTTATATCAAAGCTTTATAATTACATGCTAAATCACAAAGAAAGTCTGTATGGCTCAGAGAAATGATGAAAATAACAGTATATTTAATAAAAATGAAAAAAATCTTCACTTGAAACATAGTAACACACACACATTATTTTTCATTAAAAGAGTTTAGCCCTTCCTAGTTGAGTGTTTGTTTTCAGTGTCTGCATCCACTTTTTAAATATTTCCATTTCCTCTGCACACATAGCTCTCAAGAGTTATGAACAGGAAGTTTTCTCCTGTATTTTCCCCAGTAGAAAGTTCTCTAGCTGCACATGGACTTACCCATTGCCTCAAATGTTAAAGTCCTGGGCAGTTTTAATTACTGATCTAGGAATGATGAGACATTTACAAATTTAATACATTTTGCCCCTTTTTCAGACCATGTAGAATGAAGCCTCAGTATGCTTGAAAAATCTCTTAGCAACTGAGAGCGGGGCTGGCCAACAATGGATGATTCATTGATTTAGCTTGAGTGTGCAGGAATGTCTGCCAAAAGGTCTGCACAGACTCACATTGCTAGACACGATGGTAAAACGTACTCTGACCTCTTTTAAAACTCTATCAGAGTGGAAAGCTAAACTTGCAGCTTTCCAGCCATTCACTGGCATCTGGAAATATGCTTGAATTACAATATCTTGCTTTGAAAACAATCAATAGACTTTCTCAGATTATCATTTTCACCTAATTTAGACAATAGCTACTACTAATTAGGGATTTCCAGGGGGACACCACTGTGTTTTTAAGCACTAATAATAATGGTTGCCTATTCAATTGAAATCTGAAAGGAGGCTTTTTGAAATCTGAAACTGAAAGAACCGTTTGTTAGTTTTCTGTAATATTGACTCAAAGATTATGGAAGATTACCTTAAACAATGATTTTCACATTTAAAATTGGTAAACAGCATGCAGCAGATACCCAGTGTGTCAGTATAGGCGTATAGGTAGAGATTAAAGCAGAGCATCCTATCTTATGCTTACATAAAATTCAAGAGACTTAAATTCTTTTGCTTACATCTGTTATTTCTCTCCTCCAACATCCTTTTTAGGGGTAAGTATTATTTCTCCTGCCTTAGAGTTGGAAGACAATGCACATGGAATTTAAACTATTTGCTTGACTTCACAGCTCTTCAAAGACAGGTCTTGGTTTACAATACGGATTTTTATAGTTTAAAATTCAGTATTAGATTCATTGTACTACTTCACCAATCACAGCTTCAGCAGCAATAATAAAAATCATTCATCCTGGGGTGCCTGGATAGCTCAGTGGGTCAAGCATCTCTCTGGTTTGGCTCAGGTCATGATCTCAGGGTCATGAGATGGACCCTCATTTGAGTCTCTGAGCTGGGCGTGGAGTCTGCTTGAGGATTCTCTCTCTCCCTCTCCCTCTGCCTCCTCCACCCTCTCCACCCTCTAAATAATAATAATAATAATAATAATAATAATAATAATAATAATAATAATAATTTATGAAAGCAAATTCTTTTTCCCCCAGTGTTGGACAAAGATATACTTTCTAGTTTCTTTTGCTCTTGATAAACGTAAGCACAGAACAAGGAATTTTCTGCCTTCAAAGAGTTCTGCTTTTGGCTACCTTACTACATCCTCTTCCTTCTTCTTTTCCTTCTCTTTCTCTCTTTCTCTTTCTCCCTCTCTTTGCCTTGCATTTCTTTTTTTTTTTTTTTTTTTGCAAGGGGGTGGTGTATGGTAAAATATTCAAACAATAAAGATGAACTGAAAGCTTCTACCCACTTTCCCTCTAGTTCCCTCAGAAGTAACCACTGTTGGGATGCCTGGGTGGCTCAGTTGGTTGAGCTCCTGCCTTCGGCTCGGGTCATGATCCCAGTGTCCTGGGATGGAGTCCCGCATCGGGCTCCTTGCTCCGCAGGGAGCCTGCTCCTCTCTCTGCTTCTGCCTGCCTCTCTGCCTGCTTGTGTTCTCTCTCTGTTAAAATAAATAAAATAAAATCTTAAAAAAAAAAAAAAAAAAGAAGTAACCACTGTTACCAATTTTGAGAATTTTTTTTCACACTGTTGTTTGGGTATCTGTATAATTACATAATATGTATAAAATATGATATGTAATTTTGATTTGTGGTTTATTTTCTCTGTTTAATATTTTATCACATTGTTCTATAAGTTGCTTTTTTAAAAAAGCACTTCTTGGAAATGTTTCCACATTTGTACATCTACTTCATTTTAATAATTGCTAAAAAATATCTCATAATATGTACCTTCCTTTCTGAATGGGGTGAAATACACACCTCCACTAAAAATGTAGCTGTTCTTCCAGCATAAGCTGGAAGGATAAACAGGATGCAACAGAAATATATGAAAAAGTACAAATGAGTAAGGATATTTAATTTTTTAGTTAATTCACTGATGACAATTGTATATATCCGACAGCAGCAAAAGCAATGAATGCGCTTACTACACTGAACAATTTGGACCAACCACTAAAAACTGAGTAGTAAGGTGGAAAGGATGGGGGATCTTGCAAGAAAGGGTCCATGTCAACTTGGATCACACAACAGGCGTAGAGAGCTTTATGAGGCAAACTTCAATAAAATACACATGGTCCCTGCCCTCACAGAGCTAATAACCTAAATTTAAATACCTTCCAACTTTATCTCCTGTTCTGCATTCCCACAGTCACTGTGAGTCCAGACTCTCAACACGTCTGGCAAGCAACTACTCCAGGAGCCCTAAGAGGTTTCCCTGAATCCAGTGTTTTGAACTTCCAATCTACACGGAGATACTGCCCAACAGCAAGATCTGATCACATTATCGCCCCAATGAAACACCTTCGTTATTTTCCACTGAACTACGATACAGGACGAAGTATGACCATCCCAGCTTGGCATCCATAGTGTAAGCTCTCAGTGTTTCTCCTGCCGCTTAAAGTTCTAGTCACGTCAAACTTCCGACTGGTGTATAGAGAGCCCCTGTCACAACTCTATGCTTTTCCACATACTGCCTAAATAACCCTTTACCTTTCTCTGTGTGGAATGCCCGCTCATCATTCTAGACCCAGCTCAAACACTGCATCTTTTGTGAGGGGCTACCCAACTCCATAGCAGGTATTTAGTTCTGTGCTCCCAGAGCAGTTTGCTTTTACCTCCACAACGGCATTTCATGCTGTAACAGCATGATTGGAATGCACAGATGAGCTTTCAACCCTGTTCATAGGAAATGTTACTTATTGGTTAAAACAAAATTTGAGGATCCTTTGCTAAAGTTTTCAATGGTCATAACTCATTCCTTCACTAGTCTCCATCTCCTACTTGAACGGTTGTGCTAAAAGTTAACTAGGCAGGCTCAATGCCTATTTAATCATAACCTTTAATCATAACAATTCTCCTTATGTATATACCATAAAGATAGACCTGAAAAAAATTCCTTTAATGTTTATCTCCTTTTGAGAAAGGGGAATGTGAGATTAATATTGAATATTTTTAGTTTAGGTACTAAATATGATTTAGTTTAGAATGCATAAGTTGAATACATTTTAAAAGATAATTTTGCAGTGGTAGGCATGGTTTAGTCCCAAGAATATTTTGATGCTCAATTTATTTAACTTTATTTCATAAATCACTAAGTTTTTGCTTCTCTGATGGAACAGCAAAGCAAGCAAACCGATGAGAAATATCCTCCTGCTTTGGGCATAACCACCTTGGGGAACATGGACCCAAACCAGGAGTAGACACTCTGAAGAGTGAGGGAGATATAATAGTGTAGAATCACCATCAAAGTGGGGTTAGGCTGTTGTAGATATCACCTATGGGGCTGAGATGATGTCTCGAGATCCAGCTCTACCCAACTATGTTTTGCATAGGTCCTCTGACTGAGTGGCCAGGATCAGTGCCAGGCCAGACTTGGTCGAGCCCACAAGTTATTACATCATGAAAAACACGGCATTGGATGGGAAAATATTCAGCACCGTCATCCGTGAAACAGACCAAGGGCAGTTTGACAGAGAGGCAGAAGTCTAAGGAAGAGTAATAAATTGTTATAAATTACCTGAATTAAATTTTCACACAGGTGTTTTTAGAACAGAACTACTGCTGAAAGAAAGGTAGACTTGTAGGCTTCGGTTTTTGTTGTTTGGCCTGGCTTCAAAAATAGTTAACTTTCACAAAGTAGAGGAGCTAGGACAAAGAATTATGAATTAAACATCTGGCACAATTGCAGTGAGTAGCTGAGAATAAGATTTTAAAAACAAACTGTAAGTACTGAGGTCAAAGAGGATAAAGAAAAGACTTGACATCACTGGGAAAGCAATTAGAAAGATAATGGACCTGCTCCTTTGTAAATGTGGACCCCAATGGGGAGGGATTGGTGTGGTACTGATTATCACATATGGCTACCACTGATCTTTCATTGCTGGATCCCAGCCTTCAGCCAAATGGCTGGGCGGTGTACATCTGTTCTAGATCCAGATGCCAAGATGATGGCAGACAATTAATTCTACTGGGCCCTAAATATAAAGACTGTGAAAGAGACATCTGCAGTTCTTGACGGCTGCTACAATGACAACTGCTGAGCCATTTGAGGGTAAATGCGGTGTTTCGCTCATTTTTAGGCTCCCCACGGAGATGGCTGCTGAGGATTTCTTAGAAGTATTCTGGTCCTGCTGGCTTCTGCTCTGAAAGGGAGGAATCTTAAGAAATCAGAGAAAGATCAGCTGACACCCCTGCCCTCGGCACTGGAGAAGCCAATCAATGGCTGGAAAAGGAATTAGAAAGGGATGAAAGCGGAACTTCTACCCCACCCAGGCCTGGAGGAATGTTCTGCCCCGATACCATCAGGTCTTCCTTCTAAATTATCATGCCAATGTAGATTGTACTTGTGGAATCTGGGAGACAAAGAGGCATTGGACTGATTTTTTAATTCCTACAAGTACCAAATTCTAGGCAGAGGGCCAGTGGTAGGAAATAGCATATACATTTTTTTTTTAATTAACTGAAAACATTTTGTTTTAGGGCCTAGGATTGACTCTCATTTATTATAGACTGTCTTTATAATTCAACTTCATCTGATGACAATAATTTATTGCGTGTGGAATCCATTATACCATGCTAGATACTCTAATGCTATTTGCTAAATGATACAGAAGAACACCAAGTTCATCAGTCTGCTGTTGGAACACAATTATGAGATGTAGCTCAAACATCCCCCTTTGGTTTTCTCCTCAACTCCCTCTCCCACCTTTGTCGTGTTCAGGCATCTACTGATATCCCTCTGCCATCAGCCAGAGGGAGATGAAGTAAATGGAGAGGACTTTCTCTCCATTCTTGGATTGGTTCCCTGGGGAATGATGAAACAAGCCTCTTAAGAAGAACACAAATAGTGAATATGTATAAAGTAATTTGAGGGATATACAGCTGGGATATACAGCTGGAGTAAGATGTAAAAATAAGGTCATAACTGTGAATGCTTTGGTAGAAAAATAAAATTAAAGAATTTTTAAAAAATCTATAATATTACATAATGGAATCCATGTACCACCTTGCTGAATGATTATTACCATTATTGAGCTACAATTATTTTTTGTAGGATCAAGGAAATTCAGTGCCTTTTGAACAATGACCTGAATCTCTGACAACCAGGAAGTAAAGGAAATTCACTTATAGTTTTACCATATAAGGACATCAGACCTCAATCCTGTGAACCTGTGCCTTTGCACATATTTTTTGCAGCTGCTGATACACTTCAGAGCCAAAGCTAAGCTTTGAAAGTTTGGATTCCTGTGTGTTGTGATAATCAGCTGGGGTTTGGAAATGCCTTCAAAAATCTAATGCTCTGGCACTTTAACAAGGCTTCTGAAAAAACAATTTAACATCTGGAATCAAGTATTTTGTGGGAGTCCAAGACCAACAGAGCAAAGAACATTTCTTCCAGTAACAGTTAAAATGTGGCACTTCCCTCTCCTTCATCAAATAAATGGGTTTATTTTATAAAGATTCTGAGGTGGTTTATAATAATGAGTCAAATACGGAATAGAAGCAAGGTGTAGAAAATTGGATGCTCTAGATATCTATCACTGGAAGTCTTCCCTGAATGTGCTTCTATGTTCTTTCATATCATTTTCTCTTCCAAAACTCAATTCTGAAAAGAAACAACCTACTAAAGTAAAGCCTCCTTCATTTAGCCTTACCTAAGAGAGTCTGAGGGAGGATCAGTGGAGAAGTAGACAGTTCCACCTTTCACATTTTTGCACATGCTTCAGAAGGCAAAGCTAGTGACTGAGCATGTGTATTTCTTAAGTCTCTGGACAGCCAGGTAACTCAGATCAAATGCAAGAAGAAGTGGTTATTTCTACTGAATGTTCACTAAATTTCTACAGAGTTTCAGGTTTTATTTAAAACAACATATTAAAATGTGCCCCCCTATCCCCCAAATGTGTTCCCTACTAAAATAATAATAGACAACAACCACTGAGTGCTGCACATGTGTGCCATAAACAATGCAAAATAATTATAGTGGATCCTTGGATAACATGGGGGTTGGGGCACTGACCCACCACACAGTCGAAAACCTGCATACCAGTTTTGACTCCCCTAAAACGTTACAACTAATAGCTTATGGCTAACCAGAAGCCTTACTGATAATATAAACCATTGGTTGATTTACACATATTTTGTATGTTGTATGTATTATATACTATATTCTAACAATAAAGTAAGCTAGAGAAAAGAAAATGTTATTAAGAAAATCATAAGGAAGGGGTGCCTGGGTGGCTCAGTGGGTTAAAGCCTCTGCCTTCGGCTCAGGTCATGATTTCAGGGTCCTGGGATTGAGCCCCGTATTGGGGGATGCTCACTGGGGACCCTGCTTCCCCTTCTCCCCTCTGCCTGCCTCTCTGCCTACTATTTGATATAGTCATAAACTAGAATATAGTACACAGTATTGTTAAGCAAAAGAAGTCACCCGAAAAATATGAAGTTGTGATTGTATTTATATAAAGTTCAGGAAACACAAAAGTGAACATTATATTATTTTGAAAGAAAATACATAGGTGATTAAATTATAAAGAAAAACAAGCGAGTAGGTTAACATAAAATTCAGATGAGTAGTTACAGTTACCTCTGTGGGGAGGATTATGACTGAGGAGGGGTATCCAGGGGCCATCTAAGTTTTGATTTCTTAATCTGTGTAATAAATACACAAATGTTCATTTCATTGTTTTTCTTTAAGCTGTTCAGTTATAACACCCTTCTGAATATATAGTTTTCAATAATTTTAAAAAATCATATGTGAGGTTGCATTTAAAACAAATTTTTTTCAGCTACATTTTTAAATAAACCAAATTCTACCTGAATCCTACAACAGGAATTATTCACCTAAATAACTTATATCATGAGTAAAGACTTAGTAGACAAAATAAAATAATTCCCAAGTATCTCTATGTTGATACTCTTACTTTTGAATTTTGAGTTTACTTACATTAGGACATATTTGTATAAAATTTACTTCAAGGTATGACGAAACAATAGATCTTTTCTGAATTTTTTATTTTAAAAAAGTCACTCATGTTATCACAGTCTGTGTGTGACTGTGACTTTGTTTCCTTCTACAGATAGTATCTGGTTAGCTTGATTATCTGCAGGGAAATGCTTATAAAGTTAGTAAAACATTCCCACATGATATTTATTTTTAAAATGGCTATCTCTAATTTCTGCAAAAGAAATTCAAGTTTAGAATGGCATAGTCAGATCTGGATGGATCAGACAAATAAACTGGTGTTTTTAAATTTTTCTTTAAGTAAATTCTACACCCAACGTGGGGTTCAAACTCATGACCTGAGATCAAGAGTCGTGTGGTCTGCTGACCGAGCCAGCCAGGGGACCCTAAACTGCTGTGGGTTGTTTTTTTTTTTAAATTTATTTATTTATTTGACTGACAAAGAGATCACAAGTAGGCAGAGAG
This sequence comes from Nasua narica, assembly GCA_028533885.1. Classification (NCBI taxonomy): domain Eukaryota; kingdom Metazoa; phylum Chordata; class Mammalia; order Carnivora; family Procyonidae; genus Nasua; species Nasua narica. Next base: position 63,891,949 of record CM052798.1, read on the forward strand.
GCAGGCAGAGAGAGAGAGAGAGAGAGAGAGGGAAGCAGGCTCCCCGCTGAGCAGAGAACCCGATACAATCCCAGGACCCTGAGATCATGACCTGAGCCGAAGGCAGAGGCTTTAACCCACTGAGCCACCCAGGTGCCCCTAAACTGCTGTTTTTAACCAAGGTTTCTCTCAGGAGCTTTCACTGGATAGTGTTCCTACATGTAACACTACACAAGAGAACACTGGATTTTATTTGATTTTCTAGAAGACAATTTGTGGATGAAATCTATCAACTGAGAAATGATCAAATTACCAGGTGAGAAAATCTGATTTTAGTGTATGAACTGTCTGCACTTGGGGATGAAATCTGAGGCCTCTCTAGCCAAGCTGGCTGGGTTGGAAGGCTGTGTGGAGCACAGCGTGCAGCCAAGAGCTGGCTCTAGCCAAGGACAGCTGCCTTCTGGCAGGGATGGGTCAGTCCTCTGCTGGGGGAGCGGGAGGGGTGGCGGGGGGGGCGGTGTGTGTGGGGGAGCTGGGCCTGTGGTCAAGAGCCCCATTCACGGAGAGGCAAGTGGGCTCAATAAGCTTGCGTTCTAGGAATTTTAGTCCCCATTCCTCCATCCCGTCGTGTCAGTCTGATCCCCAGCATCACCACCCCAGACCCTCTACCTCAGGGTAGGTTGCCTGATCACTCCTACAATTTAGTTGACCGATGAGTATAATCATATTTTCTGAGAGTTTAAGCCAACAGGGTCCTTTGAAGAAAACCAAGGTTAACCTGCGAATCTCACCTCATTTTAGGGATCTTACAGCCTTAAAAATGTTCCCCCCTTATCAACCTTCATACACATAACTCGTCTTGGAATCGATAGCATCTCCATTTCTCCAGCACAAAAACAATGAAGCAAGTTGTCATCTAGATGCCCAAATGGCGTCTATTTAACTTATTTGGACTATAAAAGCCATAACTCTCATCAACCGAAGAACAAATTTAGGGAACCATCTGCAATGGTACAAAATAATTGCAAAATACTCTGATTTGAAAACTAAAACTAAAAAAAAAAAAAAAGAAAAGAAAAGAAAAAAAGAAAAAGAAAAATTCATGCCGAGCTGAGATTCTTTCAAAGATGGTCTCAAATGATGTCTTAGAAATTTAACTATTAAGTATATTTACACGGCACATGCCATTCTACTAATGATTGCAAATAATGGCTGCTTTGTGGAAAGACTCTAGGAAATGGTGGCGGAAGATAAGCTTTCAAAGAATTTGATTAGGATGAGCATAGTGACCAAATCTTTGAAAACACTGGTTTAAGAGGCTGAAACAGCAGCTTCACCTCTTTGAACCTCATTTGTTATGAAGCTCGCTGCTGCTGCAGGCAGATAAGATCCAAGACCAAACACAAAAACATACATTTGATTCAGCAAGAGGCTTATCTCAGCAACTGGACCTACTCTGTTAAAAAAATTGGCCCAAGTAAAGTATTCTCCCTTTTTGCCCAAACAGTTCAAGGTCTCCCTTCAGTGTGCAAAAAAAGTGAAAACATGAAAGGTTAATTTTTCTTCTGTCCTATTAAAAAAGGACCAATAAACCTCAGTAAAACAAGAAACTTATGAAGTTCTTTAAAAAACAAATTTCTTTTTTAGATGGTTTTCATTACACAATGTGACACACGTCTGGGGTTTATAATTTACAGAAACAGAAAGCGAAAGACCATTAAGCCTGGTCTAGAATAGGGGAACTTGATGCTGTAAAAGGTGGTGGAACACAACTTATGAACTAAATACCAGGGGAAGCCCTCACATTTCATAGGGATTGAATATCTCATTTGGGTATTTCAGTTAAATGCCTGAATTTTCTGAGGAGTCAACAAAAATTTTTGTCTTTCAGGTTCTTTACTCAAGCAGGCTGGAAAATGTAGCATTTCTTTGGAAAAGCCCTTCTTTCTTGGTTCAGAAATGTTTCTGCTGCTACTTTCAACACAATTCCTACATGCTCTGGGCTTTCCTGGCCTATTTGGGTTGCTTCCTGGTTCAGGAGGTCAAAGCACCAGCATTGCCATGGGTCATGCTGTGCTTCCTACCCAATAACCAAGGTCAGAGGTGGGTAAAAGGGTGGAGTAGTATCCATCATAGGCCAGGATAGGATTAAGCCAATCGGATCTCCCCAACTTGGCCACGCTTTCCAAGCTGGGTTGATGCCTGCTTAAACAAGAGGGACAGTGCCTTTCTTACTTCTGTCTGAAATAGGTTGGTCACTGATAGCACAACCTTCCCCTCTGGAGGGAACCAGTAAGGCAGGATCTATAATCAACCGATGGAAAATTTTACTCGGAAGACATAAATTGACACACGGCAAACATGATATATTTTCTCAGGAAAAAGCCATTAAGGTTGCGGCCTCGCACAACTCCAGGGAACACCATTCACACTGAATTTTATATGAATGGTGTTTCCTGGAGTTGTGCAATGTAGTGACCCTTAGGACAGCAGCGGCAAGAAAGTCTGGGAAATATTTAAAGAACAAAACAAAACAAACTTTGTTTTTAGGTCAATTTTAGATTTACAGAAAAAAACTGTGAAGTGAATACAGACATTTCGCATATATCCCTGCAACTAGTTTCCCCTATAATTACCAGCTTGCATTCGTGTGGTTCATTTGTTCCCAGAGATTGGTACATTGCTAAGGAACCAATACTGAGAGAGCTTTATTTACTGAAGTGCATATTTTATTTTATTATCTTAGTTTCAGCCCAATACCCTTTTTCTGTTTCAGGACCCCATCCAGGGATCCTGACTACACTGCAATTAGTCACCACGTCTTCCTCGGCAGCTTTTGGCTGTGACAATTTTTTAGAATTTCCTTATCTTCGATGACCTTGATGTTTCTAAAGAGTGCTGGTCAGGTACTTTGCAGAATATCCCTCAACCTGGATTTGCCTGATGTTTTTCTCATGATTATATGGGGTTTATGGTTCTGGGGGAGGAGGACTGCTGAGGTCAAGTGCTATATTATATCAAGAGTACACAAAATTAACATGACTCATCGCTGTTGGTGTTGAACTTGATCACCTGGCTCACACGGTGTTTGTCAGGCCTCTCCACTGTTAAAGTTACTTTTTGCTCCCCTGTTGCAGATCGTACCCTTGGAAGAAAGTCAGTTTGTGCAGTCACACTGAAGGTATGGAGAGTTTTGTTCTATCTCCTGGAGGGCAGAATATCTGCATAAATTATTTGGGATGCTTCTGCCTGGGAGATTTGTCTTTTCTCCCACAAGTATTTATTCAATCATTTATTTATTTCAGTATGGACTCAAGGATATTTATTTTATACTTTGGGTTATAATCCCACAGTGCTTTATTTACCTCATCGCTCGAATTGTTCCACCTTTAGCCACTGGGAGCTCTTTCAGCTGCCTTCTATGTCCCTTTGACATACTCTATCATCATGCACATTTTTAAAAGTAATTCCTTACTTTCTGGCACTAAGAGACACTCCAGATTCGTCTTGTGTATTTCCTGATCTAGTGCTAAAATCTCTCTCCAAGGATTCCTGGTTCCTTTTATTGGAGAAGAACTTAAGAAACCAAGATCTGGGCACTAAGTATGCTTGTTACTGCTGGGATGTTATTTCCTGGCCCTTTTGCTGAGGAGCAAAAAATATATTTGCATATATTCACCCCTGTACATACACATATCTATAAATATTTCTATGTGCAACCATCTGTATTTCTATTAAGCTAAACATGAATTCAAACTGACATCTCCAACTCTAATCTATTGCCACAGGGATCATTCTAGCTTTTCCTGCTTACCAGTAAACTCTCACTCCAACACTGAGAAACCCAGCTTCTACCATCTGTCATCCATTTACTTAATTGCTCAATTCCAGTACAGAAATAACAGAATTGTTAACCCGTGTCTCCAAGGGAAACAATATTGTCCACTACAGCTCTTTCCCCCACCCCCTTCGGTGAGGTTGTTTCATACCTTGTAATAGATTTTTTTTTTTAAATCATGTTCTGTTTTCCATAATGGGACTCCCAATTTCCTAAACGATTTTTTTAAAAGTCTGCACATATTAAAGTTTACTTTTTGTGTTGCAATGTTCTAAGGGTTTTGACAAATGCATAGTATATGTGTCCATAATTACAGTGTCAAACAGAATGGTTTCACTGCCCCACAAAATCCCACTGTGCTTCATGGATTCAACCCTCCTCCTCTCTCCTTGAACCCCTGGCAACCATATCTTTTCACTGTTATGGCTTTACCTTTTCTAGAACTTCATATAATTGGAATCATACAGGAGTATTATGTAGCCCTTTCAGACTGGCTTCTTTCACTTATCAACATATCCTGAAGATTCATCCAAGTCTTTTTATGGCTTGATAGCTCATGTCTTATTAATGTGGATTTATATTCCTTTATATGAATCCATCGTATAAAGGTCCCAATAAGGACAAATTGGTTGCTTTCACTTTGGGATGAGTATGAATAAAGCTGCTATGAACATGTACATGCAGGTTTTCGTGTGGACGTAAGTTTTCAAGTCAGTTGGGAAAATACGTAGGAACATGACTACTGAATTATATGGTAAAAATATGGTTAGCTTGCAAAGAAACTGCCAAAGTAGCTGTGCTATTTTACATTCTTATTAGCAATACATAAATGTGTCTGTTGTTCTATATCCTTGGCAGCAATTGGTAGTCAGTTTGGACTTCAGCCATTTTAATAGATGGGTAGTGATATCTCATTTTAATTTATAATTCCTAATGACAATTGATATTGAACATCGTTTCACATGTTTATTTGCCATCTATACTCTTCTTTGGTGAGGAGTCTTTTCAGATCTTTTGCCCATTTTTTAGGGTTGTTTGCTTTCTTATTGAGTTTTAAGAGTTTTTGTATATTTTGGACACAAGTCCTTTATCAGATATGTTTTGCAAATATTTTCTCCCACCTGTGGCTTATCTTTCATTTTCTTAATAGTTTCCTTCACAAAGCAGTTTTTAATTTTAATAAAGTGTATTTATCACATTTTTCTTTCATGAATCATGCTTGTGGTGTTGTATCTAAAAACTTGTTGCCACTTATATTTTCTAAATTTTCTTCAAGAATTTTTATAGTTTTACATTTTATATCTTTTTTTTATTATTTTTTTTAAGATTTTTATTTATCCACTTGAGAGACAGAGAAAGTGAGAGAGAGCACGAGAGGAGAGAAGGTCAGAGGAAGAAGCAGACTCCCCGCGGAGCTGGGAGCCCGACGTGGGACTCGATCCCCGCAACTCAAGGATCATGACCTGAGCCGAAGGCAGTTGCTCAACCAACTGAGCCACCCAGGCGCCCTACATTTTATATCTTGAGTTAATACCTATGAAAAATGCAAGGTCTATGTCTGGGTTCATTTTTTTTTTTTTTTTTTTTGCTTGTGGACATCCAATTGTTCCCATACTGTTTATTGAAAGAATTATCCTTTCGGGGCACCTGAGTGGCTCAGTGGGTTAAAGCCTCTGCCTTTGGCTCAGGTCACGATCTCAGGATCTGGGATCGAGCCCCGCATCGGGCTCTCTGCTCAGCAGGGAGCCTGCTTCCTCCTCTCTCTCTGCCTGCCTCTCTTCCTACTTGTGATCTCTCTCTCTGTCAAATAAATAAATAAAATCTTAAAAAAAAAAGAAAAGAAAAAATTATCCTTTCTCCACTGAATAGGACTATGTACTGAATTGCATCTCCCCAATATTCATATACTGAAGCTCTAACCCCCAAAGTGGTGGTGTCTAGAAATGGGGTTTTTGAAAGACACTTAAGTTTAAATGAGATTATTGGGGGTTAGGGCCTTCATGATGGGATTAGTGCCCTTATGAGAAGAGATACCAGAGAACTTGCTCTCTCTCTCCCTCTCTCCCCACACATGCACTCTGACGAAAGGCCATGTGAGCACAGTGAGAAGGTGGCCGTCTGCAAGCCAGAAAGAGAGCCCTCACCAGAACTGAAAAAAGTTGGCATCCTGGTCTCAGACTTAGTTCCAGAACTGTAAGAAAATACATGTCTGCTTTATAAGCCACCTAATCTATGGTATTTTGTCATGACTCATTAAGACAAATTAAGACAAATAACTTTTGCTTTTTTGTCAAAGATCAGTTGACCACATTTGTGTGGGTCTATTTCTAGGCTTTCTACTCAGTTCTATTGATCTATGTGTCTATTCTTTCATGAATACCATGCTGTACTGATTACTATAGCTTTATAGTAAGTCTGAAAATCAGGTATTGTGAGTCTTCCAACTTTGTTTCTTCTTATTCAGTATTCTGTTGGTTATTCTAGATTTCTTGCCTTTCCATTCATACTTTACAATCAGTTTGTTGATACCTATAAAATAGTTTGCTAGGATTTTAATTGGGAATGCATCAAATATTTAGGTGAAATAGAGAATAATTAGTATCTTAACAATATTGAGTTTTCCAATCCATGAACATGGAATCTCTCATTTAGGTCTTCTTTCATTTATTTCATCAGAATTTTGTAGTTTTTCCACATATAGATCCTGTACATATTTTGTTAGATTTGTATGTAGGTTTATCTTCCTTCCTTCTTTTCATTGTTTTCTTTCTTTTTTTGGCTATTATGTTTTTTTTTTTTTAATTTCAAATTCAAATTGTCATTACTGATATTTGGGCAAGCAATTAACTTCTGTGCTTTAACATTACAACCAAGATTTTGTTATACTTTTTTAGTTCCAGGAGTTTTAATTTTTGTTGCAATTTTTTGGGATTTTCCTATATAGATAATTATAATTACATCATCTGCAAATAAAAACAGTGTTATTTCTTCCTTCTCAATCTGTATATTTTTTATCTCCTCTTGACTTATTGCACTAACTAGGACTTTTGGTACAATGATGAATGGCAGTGGTGAGATAGAACATCTTTGCCTTATTCCTGGCCGTAGGGGAAAACAGTGTTACCATTAAGTATGTGTTGGTAGTAGATTTTGTTTTGTAGATGTTCTTTATTAAGTTGAGGAAGTTCCTTTCTATTTCTAGTTTTTGTTCAGAGTTTTCATCATGAATGAGGGTTGGATTTTGTCAAATGCATTTTCTGCATATATTGATATGATCATCTGATTATCCTTCTTTAACTTGTTCAAGTGGTGAGTCATACTGAGTGATTTGCAGCACTGCATACCCGAAATAAATGCCACTTGCTCATGCTGTACAATTCTTTTTCTACATTATTGGATTCAATTTGCTAATACTTTGTTGAGAATTTTTTTATCTATGTTCATGAGAGATATTGGCCTGTAGAGTTACCTTCTTGTAACAGCTTTACCTGGTTTTGGTGTTAAGGTAATACTGGCCTCATAAAGTGTTTCCTCTGCTTCTATTTTCTCGAAGAGATTATGGAGAATTGGTGTCACTTTTTCCTTAAATGTGGAGTAGAATTCACCAATTAAACCAACTGGGCCTGGTGCTTTTGTTTTTAAAGGTTAATAATTACACTGAGATCAAGATGGAAAAGAGACTATGAGACTAATGAGACTAGAGTACAGTATGGATGATGTAAACTGCTATTTTCTACAAATGATATATGTCAACACATAATACAGACATAAGCATAGAAAAGAAGATCTTTATAGATGCAGATATAGTCTAATGACCATAATTTTTTAAAAATCCATTTTTCTTTCTGTCCTTAGCCAGCATCTCCTTTTTCTCAACTATAAAAATGAGTACCATTCTCTCTCTCCTTTCTAGTTCACATAGTTGTATAATTAGAAAATATCATTTTTTTGAGTTTCTAAAGGATTTAACATAAATACCACCTCCCTAAATGAAATGTCTAAACTCTGATATTAAAGCATTTAAATTTTTTCTATATTTTCCAAATTTTCTCCAATGAATATGAATTAAGTAGTCTTAGGGAAAAAATTGCAAAATAAAGAGAAATCCTTTAGCTTTCATTTCCAGTTTATCAGTGTAAAACAAGAAGTAAGTATAAATACATAAGAAAGAGGTAAGAACTGCATTAGTTATACAAACAATAATGAAAATTATCACAGTCATTCCATTGTCACAGGCTATTTGTAAGGAAAGACCATAACACTTTTTTTTACTGCAACATTTACTTATGCTCTGCTAAAAAGCTTTTAATATTTCAATTACAGAGATCATACAATATAATTTTTCAAATTAAGCATTTCTTTACAGTTCATTTCCAGGTGAGCTGTCAAGTCCCATTAATTACTAGGTGCAGTTAGGCATTACATTTCACACTGCAATTCTTCCACTGTGAAGCCAAAATCTCACAATGGGATTATATGTTTTAAATTTGCACTTTCAAAGATAATGCATTATTTCTTTTGTCTTATTTTTCTTTCTAGATCTTTCACTGGTTCATCTTTGCAAGCTGGCAACCTTCTAATAATTCAGTTTTTCCTAAGTATTTTATTCTGATTAACCTGAATTTGCAATCCCGCCCTCCACCCCACTTCGAGCTTCTGTGGCTAGTCACACCATCACTCAGACATTATATTTCTTTGATGGATAAACCAGAGCTAGACTTTCCTAGTTTGTAAACCAGAGCTAGACTTTCCTGAGTACCTCAGCCAACACAAACAAAAAATCACGCATTTAATTAGAAAATGCATTTTTAAGCGGAAATATCAGAATACTCAAACTATTGTTTTCCAAGCATGATCACCATCAATAAATACATAACAGTTATATAATATCAAATCTAGGATTTTATGTCAATTAAATGTTTCTTTGGAAGAACCTGGATCCAAGGATAAGAAAAGTTACTATGATTTTCCAAATTTAACCCCCCGCCCCCACCACTTGGCCAAAGCACATCACTTAGTATAGTTGGTGGGTTGCTTCAACACAAAGATAGCTTGTGGTCTTAAAAAACTCTGGATAAAGCTAAATCAAATCTTGCATCCACCTTGTTTTAGCTGAGTCATCTTAGTCAAGAACAATTACCCAATTATCTCAAGCTCAGTTTCTCTACTGGAAAAAAAGAGATTCATTCATTCAAAACATTCAGAAACTTCCATTCATTCAAAAAATATTTATGGAGTGTCCGTTTTGTGTTAGGCACTATTCTAACTGCTGGGGATATACCAGTGAACAAAACAGATTAAGAGAAATCCTGCCTTAATCGATTTTACATTATATTTCCCACTAGTAGGAATAATTTCAGTACCTCCATCATAGGACTGTTGCGAGAATTAAATTAGTTCCTACATATATAACACTTAGTGTGTGGTACATAGCAAGAGCTCATTAAATGTTAACTGCCATCAATCATCATCATCATGATCATGAGGATACTTATTTTTCATAAAAAGTTTTCCTTTTATATTTTTTCCATCCCTTGTCTCCTCAGAACCCAGGAATAATAAATTGAAATTAGGATTCTATGTGATATCACTGAGCCTCAATTTCCTCATCTGTAAAATGGTGATAATATCTGCCTTCTCTGCTCCACAGTGTTTGTATAAAAATCAGGTGAGACAATTAACATGAAAGAGCTTCATAAACTATCAAGTGCTATGCCAATTAAAGATATCATTATGCAGCTCCTGGAATAAGTCCATGCAATCAGAAGTTCCTGAATACATGTTTACTGAATTAAATGTCAATTTATTGCTTAAGCAATTGCATAGCCACTGTTGAAGCAATCCTCAAAATGCCTGATACCCAAGATACTAAACACTTATAAGTTTGTAACTAGCTGCTGGTTTACTCAAGCAACTTCTGCTAAATTAATCCTGGCTATCAATAAGTTCCCTGATATCTCAAAGGTGTTGAAGAACATTATATTTTCTTTGCATACCCACTCAGGCTAAAACTTCTAAACCTTCCTATTAGCTTATGGATGATCTTAGTTCAAGTATCTTATCTTACAGCTGAGGCAAGTAAGGCTCAGAGAAATTAAGTAACTTTCTTAGGATCATAGCTAGTTAGTGTGGGCATCAGCTTCCAATTTCACACTTAACCAAAGACGTGCTAGATGTGTTCACACATAAAACAGAATACAGGTCTCTGATTCTTATTTAAACCCTACCAAGTTCTGTAGTGTGTAAAGAGCTCATCATTCTTGTGGTTTTGTTTTTGTTTTTTTTAAAGTGGAAGAGACAATAGGAAGCAAGTTAGGGAAGAGGATATCCTGTATTATGGCATGTCAGAGAATCTGATTATTTTCTGAAAAAAAATTTTTTTTTTTTATTTTCTGAAATTTTTTATGTGAAGCTTCAGATTTCTAGCGATCAAGGAGCCCGCTCAGAGGAAACAAGCTAGTTGTGGGACTCTGTTTGGGGTTTTTATTCCAATTGGTTCATGTGGTAACTTGGATTCAAAGACGACTTTGATAGCTGTGATAGCTATATAGAAATGGCATGTGTAAAATGTCTGTGTCTTGCCAGTCCGTGCAGGGCCAGCTCGAAGGGACAGGCAGGAAGAGTCATCTATTTCCTTACAGGATCGTTAAACCGGGCGTGCCTGCACGACCGTCTGTTGTCAACTGCTCTTGGAAAACAAACAAATAAACACGGAGAAACAGCCTGTTTCTCACTAAGGATGTTATGGAAGTGAGAGTGAGAAAAAGTGGAAGGGGTAGAAAAGGTCATAACGGGTGGGTTCCTGATATTTGAGCACATTCTTTTTTATTCTCTTTTTGCACCCTTCCCACCTCATAAACATTTATGCATTTCCTAATGAACTGTCCTCCCAAATATCCTAGGTGAGGGAGGGGGTTGGAAAGGCTCTCCCCCAGGGGTCATATGTCTCCCCCAACACTGAGATCTGAACACGGGTCAAAGCAGTCTAATCTGAGGTCCCGAGGCCCAACCCTTACAACATTCTTGGCACCAACCCATAGATCAGTCTCACTTGTTATGGAAGGTTATAGACTACTTGGCAGTCAGGTGCCAACCAGCTGAGTCCTAGCTAACTACCACTACGTTGTCCACCCATATTAAGAAGCCGAGTAGTCTGTGTCACCCAAGGCTCTTCAAGGTATTCATGTGCCTCTCCAGACTTCTGAGAATCAAAGCTCAGGAGAGGGATATTATTGCCGGTGCAGGGCTTTGCCCGGAGACAAGCACTATTCAAGAAGGGTGAGGTTGTTGCCAGGTCAGCGAGCGGATATCTGAGAAGGCAGTGGGAATGGTCTGTTCCCCACCAGCTTCCTGCTGCCAACTCAACACAAGTAACCCCAGACAACACAAACAGCCGGCAGCTTGCCTGTTTACTCCTGCTTTCCGGGGCAGCAAAGAAAGCGGTGCTTTATTCAGGATGATCAAGCAAAGGCTCAAGATAGCCAGACTGAGCACCACCAAACAGGGAACTTCTTGAGGGCATGACCTCTCATCCATCTCCCATCTTCCTTGCCCTAGGGACTAACACAGTGCATGATATAAAGCAGACCCTCAGCCAACCTATATGAAACTAGTGAGAGAACGCCCCCAGTATCCCTCCCAAAGCTAGGATTCTGAGATGTCTAAGAAACACCAGAACTCAGAGACAATGTAAATTCTGTTGGTGTTATGGTGGCTTCTAAATACAGTCAAGTGTATTTTATTTTTGCATGGATTATTCATGGCCAATTTTTATTTCCAGTGGATTCTACCCTGACTGGAATGATAAAAGAACACCATATCCCTAATGGCACAACTGAATTATATTTAGGAAATGTGGTTATTTTAATATTATTGTAAACCAAACATAATTAAGAATGGGAATCTTCCCTGGAAAATATCACATGATGCACTCCAGAAGCAAATACCAATGAATTTTAGTTTACTTGGTGATTTGGTTTACTTCTTCCACCTTCTATCAGCTCAAATATTTAGTACGTAAGGCATCTATAAAACCAACAGAATTTTTCACTTTTATTCTGGTATTTTAGCATCTTGAAGACACAGTGTGGTGAAAAGCAAATTAGGGGCATGAACTCATCAAGACTTGGGCTGATCCCCACAAACCAAAGCCAGCAAAACAAACCTTATAATTCCCCATTCAGTTTTGGCTTAAACGTACCGGTTCAGAGAAGATGACTACAAACCATCAAATCTACTCTGTGACACTGATATTCACACTGTGATACAAATCTGTGTTAAAAAAAAAAACTGGTTTGGGGCCAGGCTGCCAGTCTGTGTGTGTGTGTGCGTCTGTGTGTGTACAGGATTCAATTTTGTTTTTGTTTTTAAGTTCCGATTTGTGCCACTTAGTGATCTTCATGGAATGGCTGAGGTACCAAGAAGAGTTGCAATTAGGAGGTAAAACATCAAAGACCTGGCAGGGGACCTGAGCTAACAGAGAAGCAGTGTGGGTTTGAGCTTGGCTGAGGGGATAAGAGAGGGCTTTCTTCTCTACCTCTGCATATGAAATCTACCTCCCCTCAATGACTTCTAAAAAACGCATTAGGTATTTGGTTGACATGTGTAGAGATTCCTGTCCTTAATGCTAAGCAACAACGATACTGCAACAATATACATCGAGCATTCAGACTGCAAACATAATTAGAATTTTCTGGAGAAAGCTAATTAATACAGAGAATTATAAGGAGTTTCACAGGTATTGTCAATTCAGCAACTAGGGAACTAAATAATACGCATAAAACTTGTACTGAATTTATAAGTTAAAAAGATTGAGCAAAGTTTTAAAAATCAATCTATATTTTATACCATTCTTTCATAAAAATACCATTAAAGGGGAATCTGGGTGGCTCAGTCATTGGGCGTCAGCCTTCGGCTCAGGTCATGATCCCAGAGTCCTGGGATGGAGCCCTGCATCGGGCTCCCTGCTCGGCGGGAGGCCTGTTTCTCCCTCTCCTACTCCCCCTGCTTGTGTCCCCTCTCTCACTGTATCTCTCTCTGTCAAATAAATAAATAAAAATCTTTTTAGAAAAATACCATTGAAATCATCCATGTTCTTTCGTAAAAACAAGAAGGAAGGAAGGGAGGAAGGAAGGAAGAAGAAAGAAAAGAAAGGAAAAGAAAATGAAGAAAGAAGGCAGTCAGGGAGAAAAAGAAAAGCATATTGTTTAGAGAGGAAGAAGTAAAACTGTTTTTTCAGATGACATGATCACATACATAGAAAGTCCACAAAAAAATCCTAATAAATGAATTTAGTAAGGTTGTAGATACAAGATGCAAGACTGCAGAATGCAATTAACTGTATTTCTATGCAGTGTTGTCCCCCTTTACCCATGGGGGAATATGTTCCAAGACTCTTAGTGGATACCTGAAACCGTGGATATATTGAACCCTATATATGTTGTGTTTTTTCCTATACACACATACCTATAATAAAGTTTAAGTTATAAATTAGGCACAGTAAAATGATAAACAGTAAAACAATTGTAGCAATATACTATAATAAAAGTTATGTGAATATGGTCTCTGCCTCTCAAAAATCTCAAAATTTCCCCCTTTCTCTCTCAAAATACCTTAAGCTGTGCTTACTCTTCTTCTTGTGATGATGTGAGATGATAAAATGCCTGTGTGATGACATGAAGTGAGGTGAATGATGCAGGCAGAGTGACATAGCATTACGTTACTACGGACCAGAAATTCTGATATGTCAGAAGGAGGATCATCTGCTTCTGAACCATGGCTGACTGTGGGTAACTGAAATCATGCAAATCAAAACCCCACAGGTAAAGGGGGGAACCACTGTACAAGCAATACACAAATGGAAAATAAATTTAAAAAAACTCGGGGCACCTGGGTGGCTCAGTTGGTTAAGCATCTGACTTCAGCTCAGGTCATGATCCCAGAGTCCTGGAATAGAGTCCCACATTGGGCTCCCTGCTCAGTGAGGAGTCTGCTTCTCCCTCTACCTCTGTCTCTACTCCCTGCTTATGCTCTCTCTCTCTCTTTTGCTCTCTATATCTCAAATAAAGTCTTTTAAAAAATTAAAAATAAAAATAAAAAAAATAAAAAAACAGTACCACTTATAATAACACCAAAAAAAAAAAAAAAGAAAAGAAAAGAAAAGAAAAATAACTAGTTAAGGAGACTATAAAACTACGAAATATTGCAGAAAGGCATTAAATAAGGCCTAAATATACATTTTGGTTTTCTTTGTATGATTCGATATTGTTAAGATGTCATTTCTCCCAAAATTGATTTACAGATTCAATATACTAGATAAACACAACATGTAAAAAGTAAATGAAAAAAAAAGGAAAATTTTTTCAAGGGTACTCAGGTATACTATGCATATAATGGAATATTATTCAGAAATAAAAATGAATAACCTACTAATACTGGCACCAACATTAAGGAATTTCAAAAGGTTATGTAGAGCAAAATAAGCCAATACAATATAAGCCAATACAACACAAAATAAGCCAATTACTGCCTCCTACTTGGCAGTAATTAAGCAGTACCCTCATCTTTCCCTTCCCAGAGTAGTGTCAGAGGAAGTCAGCTAAAATAGAAGGTTTAATAAAATCCAGAGTCTCATAATACAATACCTAAAAGGTTCAGCTTTCAATTCAAAAATCACCCATCATCCCCAGAACAAGGAAAAGCACAATTTGAATTAAGTTCAACAGATACTAACAATCAGCGATACTAACACTGAGATGACAGAGATCTCAGATTTATACGACAAAGATTTGAAAGCAGCCATCACAAAATACTTTAGTGAACAATTATAAACATGCTGGAAACAAATGAAAAAATGGAAAGTTGCAGCAAAGAATGGAAGATACAAAGAAGAACCAACTGAACCTAGGGGACTGTAAGAAAAGTTATAATATTCATGTCATCATAATCCCAGACAGAGAGAAGGAAGAAGGTAAGGCTGAAAAAGCACTTAAAGAAATAATGGCTGAAAACTTCCCAAAGGTGGCAAAAGCATAAACCTACAGATTCAAAAAGCTGAATGAATTCCAAACAAGATAAACAAACAAACAAAAACAAAAAAAAATCCACACCAAGATACATCATAGTCCAACTTCTGAAAGCTAAAGACAAAAAAAAAGTCCTGGCAGCAGCTACAGAGAAATGACAACTTATCTATAGAGGGAAAACAATTTTTTTTTTTTTTGAGGGAAAACAATTTGAGACAGTGGATTTTTTTTTAATCAGAAACTATCAAGGCTAGAAGAAAATGATACAACATTTTTCAAGTGCTGAATAAAAAACTGTCAATCCAGAATCCTATATCCATGAAAACGTCCCTCATGAATGGAGAGAAAATAAGACATTCCCAGATGAATGAAAAACTAAGAGTATTTGTCATCAGACCTACCCTAAAAAATAGCTAAACCAAGTTCTGCAAGTAAAAAGGAAATAATAAAAGAAGGAATCCTGAAACATTAGGAAAGAAGAAAGAGCAATAGATATTAAAATGAGTAAATGCAATATTGTTCTTTTCTCAAGTTTTCTAAATGATGTTTGACATTTGAAGCAAAACTTATAATGTGATTTAATGTGATTCTAAATGTATGTAGAGGAAGTATGTAAAACAATATTATAAATGCAGGAAGGTAAAAGGAAGTAAAGGAAGATAAAGTTTCTATACCTCCCTCAAACTGATAAAATGTAAAACTAACAACTGTGGAAAGTTATGTATATGTACTATATTACCTAGAGCACTCACTATAAAAGCTATACAAAGAGATATACTCAAAAACACTAAACATAAATAAAAAATTCCAACAACTGTTCAAGTAATCCAGAGGAAAGCAGGAAAAAGAGCACAGATAAATGAAAAACAGAACAAACAGAATAAAAAATAAAATGGCTGACACAGCTCTGAAATACAATAATTACATTAACCACAACTGGTCTAAATATACCAATTAAAAGTCAGGTAGGAAAAGTGGATTAAAAACGTAACACAACTAGGGCACCCAGTCAGTTGTTAAGCATCTGCCTTTGGCTCCGGTCATGATCCCAGGGTCCTGGGATGGAGCCCCACCTTGGGCTCCCTGCTCACTGGGGAGCCTGTTTCTCCCTCTCCTGTTCCCCTTGCTTGTGTTCCCTCTCTCGCTGTCTCTCTCTCTCTCTGTCAAATAAATAATGAAATCTTAAAAAAAAAAAAAAAGTAACACAACTATATGCTGTCCACTAAAAACTCACTTCAAATGTAATGGTACAGGTAGGTTCAAAATAAAAGGGAGGAAAAAGATATATCATGCAAACCTCAGTCAAAAGAAAACAGGAGTAGTTATATTAATGTCAGATAAAGTAGACTTCAGACCAAAGAAAACCACCAGAGACAGAGCGAGGAAAGATATTACAAAAATGCTAGAAAGGTCCATCCAGAAGAAATAGCAATCCTAAATGGCCATGCACCAAACCACAGAGCAGCAAAACATGTGAAACAAAAACTGATAGAACTGAAAAGGGAAATTGACAAATCAATAGTTATAGTTGGAAGCTCAGCACCCCACTCTCAGCAACTGATAGAACTAAACATAAAACAGCAAAGATATAGAAGAACACACACCATCAACCGACAGCATCTAATCAACATTTATAGATAGAATACCCAACAATGGCAGAATACCCATTCTTCCCAAGTGCCCAGGGAACATATACAAAGACATGTTTAATTTAATATATTGTGGCCATGAAGCAAACCTCATAAAATTTAAAAGAACTAAAAATATACAGTGCGTTCTCTGACCAGAAGGACTCAAACCTAAAACTAACGACAGATAACAGAAAAAGCTTCAAACACCTGGAAACTAAATGACACACTTCCAGTCAGTGGGTCAAAGAGGAAGTCTCAGTAGAAAGTGAAAAATACACTGAAACGAACAAAGACAAAATACAAAATATCAAACACTGTAGGATAGAGCTAAAGCAGTGTGGAAAGAATGCTTTCCTTTATTAGATCAGGAACAAAGAAAGGATATTCACTGTCACCACTCTTATTTAACATAGTACTACAGAAGTTTTTAAAGTTTTCATTTATCTGGGATAAATGCATACAAACATATACCACACAGACACACACCCCTAAAAGTAATAAAATTATCTTGAAAAGTAAATAAATGCTCATCTTGTCTCCGATGTCACCACTTCTTGTAAGTCTTCCTGAACCCATCTATTTTCGACAGTATTTCTCTCGGTCATAATTCTTATCACTGTTGCAACTGTCTGTTTATTTTTTTTCCTACCCTTAGTCCCAGTAGACTATGGTGTAGGACACTGGCACACGGACCTCATGTAGGTCTTTAATCATAAGAGTTGGCTGGATAACAACACAAGCTAAAGTCAAAAGCGAATTGTCATCAGAAGCTCAATTACCATGAACTTTTGTGGAGCAAATCCATCTCACTGCCCCTGATTTTAGAGTTAGCGGATAGGCTTTGAATTCTCACTGTTTCTACCTGGGTACCCATCTGGGAATCTCTGTTCCCTCCTTTCTTTCTTTAGTAGCTTTCATGTGAGGTTGAAGCAGTGCCTTTCACCCTCCAGGTTCCTAATTTTTAAAGGCATTTCTTGCTTAGTGTTAGTCCTTTTGTGAGAGTTGCTCTTTCTGTTTCTCATAGTTTATTACCTCACTGAGTTCTACATAAGCCCCCACCGCCTCCCCAACAGACTTGCTCATAAAATAGACTGTTGAACACAAGAAAATGGGAGGCAGCCTGGGTCCTTCCTCCTGCTCCACAGTCTCAATTCAGGGTTGGCCATCAATTCCAGTGCTTCCCGTGCATTCAATTCAATTATAAAAAGAGATTCGTTATGTGGCAACACAATGTCACTGAGCCCTACGAGGCTTATTTGACCCATATGCAAACAGAAACTCTACAAGCTCTCAGATGTCTATTTGGATTCTGTTCTTACTATACATGGTGCTTCGCAGTGCATGAGTGAAGTGATTTATCTCACAGCCATACCCCGGAAAGAAAAAGCATCCTCTGGCCACAGAGAGTTTTCTGAATGTCAATAAAGTAGTGGGAGGGGATAAAAGAATGGCAAACAATGGCTGTAGTAAAGTATTAGGGTAAAAGCAAGAGCTGCAGGGTCTAAAAGCCCAGTTTAGGGGCCTGGGTGGCTCAGTCATGTCTGACTCTGGGTCTGACTCAGCTCAGGTCATGATCTCAGGGTCGTGAGATCGAGCCCCACATGAGGATCTGCACTCAGCACAGTCTGTTTCAGATATATTTTTTAAAAATTTTATTTATTTATTTGACACAGAGTGAGAGAGAGAGAGTATAAGCAGGGGGAGCAGCAGGCAGAGGGAGAAGCAGACTCCCGCTGAGCAAGGAGTCCGACAAAGGACTCAATTCCAGTACCCTGGGATCATGACCTGAGCTGAAGGCAGACGCCTAACCACCTGAGCTACCTAGGTGTCCCTCTGCTTCAGATTCTTTCTCCTTCTCCCTCCAGCTCTCTCTCAAATAAATAAATAATAAAATAATAAATAAAATCTTAAAAAAAAAAAAAGCCCAATTTAGAATCAAGTTTTTACCATGTACTAGTGTGCAACCTTGGGCAAATTACTTAATCTCTTAAAGCACTGGTTTTGCTGCTTGTAAAATGTGAATATTAACAATTATCTCCCAGGATTGAGATAAAACCTCTCAAGTCACTGGCACACAGTAAATACTCCCTAAATGGCATTAGTGATTGTCACAGTCAACTGTCTGAACTTCGCCTTATAACCTGGCATTGTAGTAATGTACTAGGACCTGGTGCAGGCTACTGCATCCTCCTGGAGAGCAAAGATTGGAGACAGCTAGTTCTGTAAGTAAGATTAAGTAGCATAAGACTCCACTGCTCACGGATGATGAAGTAAACTCAAAATTAGGAATTAAGGGCCATGCCTATACTCCCCAAATCAAGTGCCATATTTCAAAATCAGAAAATGTACTTGGCTGGTGCCTTTATCCACTATGCAATGCATAAGATGATTAGAAACAAGGTACAGAGTCTTTGGCCTTCCCACTGTAAACCCTGCAGATTATTTTAGCTTCAAGAACACAATGAAAATACGATATTTGGGAAATAAGGCAGAAGACACTCCAGACACAACTATGATAATTTATTTTACTAGCACATAAAATAATATTTCCTGTTACCTCTCAAGGACGTAAGAGGCTTTTAGTATTTAGATTTTATTTCCTAAAAGTGCATTTTCATAAACTTGAGAAAAATATGCAAGATTTTTAAAAATACAAGATACTATATTTTATTTTCCAGCGCATGAAAATCACCAAGACAGCCAAAGGAGAAAAATCCTGCTTTGTCCTTTCCACCACTGTACTCTTCCTAGGAAGGTGAACCCGTCTCTTTTCTATGCCATCAAACAGATGTTGGCCAGCCCAGAGCTTGTATCTTCTATGAAGGCCATTCATGTGGCTTTAGTATTTCAGAGAACACAAGAGTGCAGTATACTCAAGTGGATAACGAAGTTTGGGCAGACACATCTTGGGAAAGCAGTGCTATATCATTAATAGAAATGATGAGAATGTGAGCACGTAGGGTTGGCAATGGGAAAATAGGTGCCATGGTGACATTGGCACACTGTGAACTTCGGTGAGAGCTGGCTCGGGCACCAGCTGGTGCTGACACTGTCGGAGGTCTGCTGCCTGTGTTGGTAATGGCGCCTGGCATCTCTCGGGCTGCATTGTGTCGTGGGTGAACAGATCATCTGGAGAAGTACTAGGACGGAGATGAGGAGGGGTGTGGAGTGGGGGAGCTGGAAAGTTCAGGGCTTTCCCGTCTGGGAGAGAAGCGAAGCTCTCCAGCCAGGCACGGCTATTACTGGTAAGAAGAGAGGCTCTGGAAAGAGTAGAAGGCCACAACTGTCAGGGGATGGATGTTGCCCACAGCTTGTCCTTCTTGCACATGTGTGCCCAGGGCTAGCCCTATTGCCTGAAGCTGAGATAGGGGTAGACCTACTCAAAGGAGGCTCATGGTACCGTGATAAACAAGTTCACAAATTCTTTGACATTCCTCCAGCAAAAGGTAAAATCTAATTCCCCTTCCCTTGACTCTGGGCCAGCCTTAGTGGCTTGCTTCTCATAAGAAAATGGTGGTATTGTGTGATTTCTGAGACTTGATTAGAAAAGTCAATACAGCTTCCATCTGGCTTTCTCTCTCCTTTTCTCTCTCTGACCCGGTCTCTTAGGTGTCCTAAGCCAACATATAGGATCCCCAGCAACTCTGACACCACCACACTGGACAGACCACAAGCAAATCCACAGAGAGATGGGGGGAGAGGCCTGTGGAGCCTCAGCTGTGGCAGTCTCCAGCTATTTGAGTCTTTCCAGTACCAACTGCCAGAATTGCAAATAATTATTTTTTGAGCCACACCAGCTGACAGCAAGCAAAGCAGCGACAAGCTATCCCTACAAAGTCCTGCCCAAATTGTAGATTCGTGAGAAAATTAAATTCTGTCACTGCTTTATGCCACTAAATTTTGGAATAATTTGTTATGCAGCATGAAATAACCTGAACAAGGATTGGGATGATGGCAGAAGATTTTCAAAAGGCCCTTAGCTTTTGAGGTATGACATATAATATCTGGAGAGCTCTGCTGAGCAGCCGAGGGTAGGCGAAAATATAACTTCTTATGAGAAACGAGCAGGGAAGGTGAGTAACAAGTTCTAGAATAGGATGATAATGAAAAGTATGGGTTATTATTATTTTTTTTTTTAGGGAGGCTCCATACCCAGCTTGAACTCATGACCCTGAGATCAAGAACTGAGCTGAGATCAAGAGCTGGATGCATAGACAACTGCGCCAGCCAGGCACCCCCAAAAAGGATAGGTTCTGGATTCAAGACAGACCAAATCTGACTCTAAATAACTCCAAATCTTCACTAAGTTTGTGATCTTGGTCAAGTTACTTAACTTTAACTTGTCCATCTGGAAAACTATGATAATAGAATCAAATTCATAGAGTTGCTGGAAGGATTAAATGAGTGATAGTAAGTATATAATGGTGATTGTTATCACCATTAATTAATGGTGACTATTATTATTTATGCAGTTTTCCAATCATTGCATTCAACCATAACTAGCAGTGGTGGAATACTAATATTCCAGCTGATGCTGGTTATCAATGCATTCTAAACAGGCAATTCTACCAATTAACTGAGAATTTTCCAATGTGTCTTCTATATTCTCATCATTGTGCCAGAACCATGGAAACTGTAGAAGGTGTAGGTTTTCACCCTGGGAAGACAACAATCTAAACATCCCAGACTGGAGTGGCCAGTTTTGAACAAGTGACTTCGGCTTCCCAAGTGTCCGATGCAGTTATGACCTCCAAGTCTTCCTGCCAAAGGGCTACAGTGCTGTGGAAAAGGCTTTTACCACAATCTCTGGCTGCCATAGAGATTTCTTCATATTATACATATCATGATTGTATAACTCATATATTTATATGTAGCAGTCAATATATTATATATTATGCTCTTCTCTATTTTCTGATATCTAATATTTAATATCTAATATTAATATATAAATTCTGAAACTATCTGCCCTTTAAAAAATTTTAATTGCCTAATTACTACACACTAAAAAGTGCTTTCTATGTAAAATTTAGAAGCAATTCAACATACAGTTCAACTAATACTCATTGAGTGACTACTAGGACCTAGTATTATTCTGGTGAAAATTATTAAACTGAGATTTAAATCTAGTGGAGTAATGTAGGCTCTGATAAGAATAATAAGACACTTATTTGTTAATGAATGAAGTTCAATAATTAATTTTCCTATTTTAAGTAATATTAACTTTTAAACAATGATCGAAAAGCAAATTTAGTATTAATGCATAATATTAATAAGAATACAGCATTTTAAATGCATGTGTTCTAAAATGGTTCAGGGGGCAGGCTTTGATATGATGTCTCATAACTCTATATAAAGCAGTTTATACTTTTCTAAAAAAAATGCAGAGTTTTAATTAAAGAGCTAGATAATTACCCAGGTTGAAACAAAATAAAAGCTATTGTGGGCTTTAAAAGCCTTTAGTTGCACATAAATTTTGCCTAGCTTAGTAAGATTGTTTCTTTCCATTACTTTTGACAGTATTGTATATTGATATCTGATATTTATGAGGATTAAGTAACCTGAAAAAGAATACAGATATTGTGGATTTGATATATTTTAAACATCTAATACTTTTTTTCTAATCAAGAGCATGTTCTTTTTAAAGGCAAAGTTTGATTTCCTTTTTTTAATCCTTGAAAATGTGCAATTTTCTTTACAGGTCCGAACAACTCCATCCTCGTTGGCTATTAGCCTCTCTCCTCCCATATTCCTCTTAAACTGATGTGCAATACCTAAATTTTACTGTGAGCTTATAAAGAGGTCCAAGCAGTGGTGAGGAGGAGCGAAGGATCACTCACTTGCTTCTAACATTAACCATCTCTCCTAATTTGACGTCCTGTGGTTTGGCCTGCAAAGCCAATAAAGACAGTTCTACAAATCGTCTTCTGGAACTTGGAAGTTTGTTTTTCATCTCTGGCCTTACAGAGTAATACTCTCAATAACTCTTGTCTTTGAAGGGACTGAAGAATGTTATATAAAATTTTTCAAGCTTCAATTTTTCATAGGTCAGAAATACCCAAGGGTTTTGGTTTTTAATGTAACTTCCTTAGATAAAAACCAGTTTCCTTTTTCCAATCCGGGAAGTGGATGTCTGTAATACAACATAAATTACACAGTTTCTGATTTTACTGTCTAGACACCATCAACCCTGTTAACACTACCTTCTCTGTCAAAAGTTTGGGCAGGGCCCAAAAAAAACCAATGTCCAACTAAGCTCGGAAATATATTCCTTCCAACTAAAGCTGGCAGGACTCTGGTGAGCACATTTGAAGCCAACAAAAAATCAGGGTTGGAAAATTAAGAATGGTTTAAAAAAAGGGTGGGGGGCAAGTACAAAACCCTTTCACAAATTAACAAGGCTCAATGGCATCAAGTACTTGAAGGGTTTCCATCTTCACCTCAACTTCTAAATAAAGTAGAATTTCAGCTTTGCAGACAAATACAGACATTTTTATAGTTTCCCTATTCTCAGTAGAGGTTCTGCTATCTGACAGATTATGAGAGAATTAAAGTGCATACTCAAGAGGATAGCTACACTCACCTGAGTTCTTACACTCCTCTTCTCTGAGCCTAAAGTTCTCCTACAGTATACACCCGGATATTAGAATTTAGAAAGAGAAGGCAAGAAATCAGATGCTTGTTCAGGGATAGAGACTTACAGAACTGTACAAAGACTGAAGATTCATTACCCTTCTTGGATCACCCAACTGCTTTCCTCTGAACCAGTTGAGGAAATGCTATATTATCCTAAAAATAGTAGGAGTGAAAACAGTAATGACAGCTATCATTCACTGAGTGACTACTATCTGTTGGGCACTATACCAGATGTTTCATATTTACTATCCTCACAACAACATAGCGTTCAACTCTATGACATGTTTGGTACAGAGCAGAAAGGAGATGGTTTGTCTTGAATCCGACAACTAAGGGGGATTATTTTCTGAATTTTCAGAAGGCTGATTTTAATGATGTGTTTATATATAGCACTTCAACAATAAAAGACTTCCCACATTTAAAAAAAAAATTCATCTTCCCCAAAGCTTTAAGCAGCAGGAATCATTATCTCTATTTCACACATGAGAAAACCAAAGCTCAGAGGACTGTGACCAAAGCCAAACATTCGTAAAGAACGAGGCAAGGGCTTGAACACAGGTGCCTTGATTCCAACTCCTGTGTCCTTCCCACTGCACCCAAGCTGCCACCTATTACAGCCCCACAGAATGGGTTCCAAGAATATTGCTCATGCTAGGCTGTATAGAACACTGTCTACTCAATGCAATGAACACTCATTGAGCACCGACTGTGTACCACTTACTGTGCTTACGGCTGGAGGGTCAGAAGTGAAAAAAGAGAAAGTGGTGACGTAGGAAAAGAGTTTATAGATTAGTGAGGGACAGCATCATGCAAATAGGTAACTACAAAAAGTGTATGTGCTAGCCAAAGTACAGGGACCACAGAGTCTGAGAAAGCTTCAAGGAAGGAGGACATCTGAGCCAGCTTTAGTAAAATGAGTTCAGGAGTTCAGGACGCACTCTTTTTTGATCACCAAGATAGAAATGTAGGGGGTAGGGGGGGGAGGTCAGTTGGTTAAGCATCTGTCTGCCTTCACCTCGGGTCAGGCTCCTTGCTCAGTGCGGAGTCTGCTTCTCCTTTTCCCTCTGCCCCTCCCCCTGCTCATGCTCTCCCTCTCTCTCAAATAAATAGATAGATAGATAGATAAACAAACTTGAAAGAAAGGTAAAAGATTACTGATTTGTGCAATGTAAGTGCTGTGCCCAAGATCAAATATTTAGGAAGCTTGATTTATGTGGCTTTGCAGGCCAAACAACAGGACATCAAATTAGGAGAGATGGTTAATGTTAGAAGCAAGTGAAGATGCACAGAAGAATAAAGAGGGTTCTTCTCCTTCCTAAAGGGTATGTGTTCAATGAAAAGATCAGGTTACATTTTAAAGCCAAATAAATCATTCTGAAGAGTTAAATGTCATCTGTAACTCTGACCATTTGTTACAATGGCAAACCAAAATATTACAGCCCAGGAAAGATGTCTGGAATGTCCAGATGCTTGTTGTCTGGTGCATCCGTAATTGGGGCTGGTTAGACGTTGAGACACCCATGCTGAGCTCTACTGCCCCAGAGACTGCTCATGAACTTTCCTACTGGAGTGCCTTCAGATTTTTTTTTCCTTACGATTTTATTTATTTATTTGAGCGAGAGAGAGAGTAAGTATATGTGAGAGAACATGAGTGGGGAGGGGGCAAAAGGAGAGGGAGAAACAGACTCCCAACTGAGCAGGGAGCCCAAAGCATGCTTGATTCCAGGACCCTGAGATCATGACCTGAGCTAGATGCCTAATGGACTGAGCCACCCAGGTGCCCCCTGCTGAAGTGCTTTCAGAAAGAGGGAAAGCCTGAAAACCAGCCCTGTTCAGTGGTTCATTTCCATTTCGAGTCTACCTTTTTGTCCTATTCTTTGGCAATCTCACTTCAAAGATGTCAAGGCAGAATTCCTGCCTATTGAGGCCCCGTCTCCCTCTCTCTACATGTCCTTCAAACCTCCCAACACCACCCCCAATCATCCAGTTATGGCTTAGCATCATGGAAATGTACTGAGTTTCTGGCCGCAAAGTGAAGATCTCATTTCTAGCCAGTTCTTCCCCCTTTTCCTTCCTCCTTTTCTCTTCCCGTTTACTCTTTTCCTTCTTATTCACCACTCTCCTTGCAGCAATAGCTTTTTATGTCTTAGTTTTCACCTGGAGGCAGGAAACAAGGGTTATAGGATAGGCCATCTTTCATCAGGAGAGCAAAGGAGGTCACCATCACTGAATTTCAAAACTCAAAGGGAAAAAAAAAGACCGGACAGGGGTCTCCTCACCCAGAGCTTTTTTTTTTTTCTTTCTTTCACTACATTCAGTGTTCAGATTCACTTATAACAGCAGTCATATGTGAGATACCAACTGCTGCCTGTCTCTTCATATGCCGGAATCTGTCTTGTTCACAGACTCTGCTGCTCTGAGCAAACCTACACTGGTCTTTCTGAAACACAGCCGAATGAGCCAATACCAGGCGCCTGATACAAATCCAGTCTATTCACACACTGGCCAACTACCTATGACTTAGTTGCCTGGCTCAAAAAATTAGTATGGGTCCCTGAGACTTCCCATTTGGGAGCTGGAAACAGAGAAAATGCAAGTCTTGAGTCACACTGATATGGTAAGTTAAGGGGATATGAGAGGTAAACTCTGGACACAAGAAGCCCAAGTTATTTGGAAACAGTAAAAAAAAGCAGATCCACAAAGAAGAGAGAGCGTGAGGAAAAAAGAGATTCAATGTTCCAAATGATTTTCTGGTTTCCATTTGAGTATATTCTTACAATTTCCTTCTTTTTCGTGCAGCAGACCTGGATAGGTCTCATTGTTTTTCCACAATCTGACTAAAATGCAAAATCACTGACCCAGTAATATCATTGCTACTCTTAGCCTGGAGGTAGATCTGATAGCTCCATATCTAGTTCCAAAGCTTGCCAAAAATTCAAATTCAGTTACCAGGAATTGTAGGTTTAGTCTGTCTGAGTTAAGCAAAATGTCAACCAGAAGTTACACTGGCCCTTGCTGTCTGAATTTTGACAGGCTAATCCTCATTGGAAACACTGGAAAGATTTCTCTTCTGCAAAACTATCCTCTTGCTTCACAGTCAATCATCAAAACAAGTCAGCTCTGCCCCTGTATTTGTCACTTTCTCTAACCAAGGAAGTCATGGAGACCTTGTGCTGTGCTGTGTTCAGCAGTAAATATCAACCAATTATGATCGGGAGCCAGAATCTTCATCATCCTTTCTCGTGAGAACATCAAGATCTATCAGCTTGAAGTTGTTATCCTAGATCATCAGTTCATGTTTTTAGCATTGCTAATCTTGCTTTTTAATTCTCTCCATCACCTCTTTTCTAAAAGATAAAGAATGTCAGGAATTAAGAGTGAGGCATTCTAAGGATCTGGTTTATTTCAGAGTTATACAAAAGAATCACTTCCTCCTCACACCACCCGCTTTTGTTTACAAGTGAATGTCTTCTGCTCTCCTTCAGGGTCAATATTCACATGAAAAACATCTACATAAAGGAGTGGTGTCATAATCTGAAGAAATGTGCTGTGCATTGACAGTGGCTCTAAGTTCCCACTATGGTTCAGGACACTCCAATGACTCAAATGACCTTTCTGCTAAAGGATCTGCATCACTTCCTTTGTTCTAGTTTTGCACTATATGGAATTACAATAATGTGAATAATTTTCCTTCTACAGAAAACAACAAAAAAAAACCACAGGAAATCTACAAAAACAGTTTTGACAATTGAGATAATCACACTTTAATCTGCTTAATTAAATACATTAAGACCACTTTTCTACCAGCAAACACCATTTTAGTAAATCGTACTAAAATCAGTTTAGTCAGAGTTCAGTCAGGAACAGACTGATTTATTAAACTGAGTCAGAAAAGTAGCATTTAGTTGATAGTTAATAATGATAGGAGGTGGGGAGGGAGAAGGAAAATTAAGGATGTGCCCAAGTCAAGTCACTTTACTCCAAAATTCCTAATAGGCTGAACCTAAGAGATACTTTAAAACATAAGAGCATGTGTTGGATTTGAGGTCTAGTCAGCAGAATGGTCCACCAGGGTAAAGCGAGTGACCAGGGATGGTTCTCACTGTGGGCAGAAGGAAGAAGAGTCAGAATTGGCAGTGGCATCAGCGACTCCAGAAAAAGGGAACAGGCTGATGGGTGCACCCCAGCATAAGGCAGGCTAGTATTTGGCCTGACATTTACCAGGCAGGTAGACGAGAAGGCTGGCACAACATGGCACGGAGGGTTTGGTGGTAAGCTTAAGGAAGTCTTCCATTCAGGACACTAGAGGTCGATCTTGAGGTCTTTCACTGGGGATCCAGACAGGTAATTAGCAAAGGAGATCAAGATACAAATGCAGTTAATGGAACCAGGGCACAACGTGAGCATCTGAAATGTTACCAAGGGTCGTGTCAGAACAGAGCCAACAGCAGAAATGATGAGGCTGACCCACTACTGATTACTGACTATTGACTTATTGACCAAACTCTAAATTCCTCTGCTAATAGCCAGACTGCTCCAAGAGCTTGGAACAGGATCAAGGCAGCTGATGAGAAGGACGGATTTAAAGTGCTAACATACAATAAATACATGATAAATGATACTATGCTGTTGTTTGTTGTAGAGGAGAGAATTAACCAGGAGAAGGCAGGCTGCCTTGGAAGGGGGTCTATAAACCTGAAAACTAGACCCAGGCACACAGAGACAGGTAGGTAGAAATCCAAACAGGTAGACAGAATGACTACTGGAGAAAGTGTGGTGGGAGAAACAAGCGGAAGGAGAGGTTGAGGGTTAGGAAAGAGGTGTGGTGGTGGTGCTGGAGAGATGAACGCTGTGGGGTCCAGAAGTCAGAGCAGACCAGAGATAAGTTCCCATGGGGCTCGAGTACAGGGGCTGGGCTCTAGTACTCTATAGAAGGGGAAAGGAATATGCATAAGAACAAAATCAGAGCTGTCCAAAGAGGATCAACAGCGTAGAAAATGTATTCATCTTCTTGAATATGGATAACACTGGTCCCAAGAACAAAACTAAAGAGAGGAAGGGTAAGGAGCCAATGACTTAACCAAGCCATCACAGAAGTTAAGTGTCTTAGTTATGAGGTGAAAAGATGCTGGAACCTAAAGCCAGACAGGTCATACTACCCTCCCTCCTCTAAGGTACAGAGACAGTAAGATCCAGATATGCTTCTAGGTGTACCCGGGCTCCCTCAACCAAAACTCAGGGGTACAGGAATTAGACAGGTTTGCAGCTTGCTTGTATTATCGTTTATACCATTGGCCTGGGGCCTATGTTACCACATGAGACACATACAGAGTTAGGGTAACATCTATGTCGAAAATAGTGGCAATCTACTTCTTTCATGTATTACTCACATAATTTTTCCTTTGATTTGACTCCGGGAAGCCTGAGCAACAGTTAGTGTGGGTGTATGGATGGAATTAACCCTTGTCGTTGACTCCAGAGAGCCAGGGGAGTTTCCTTACTTGAGCTGGAACCATCCTAGGATTCCTGTTTGGACTCTTACTCAGCATGTCCTTCTATGTTTATAAGTTAAGGTCAAGGTTCTCTATGGGTTGCTTAACTATTTGGCAAGGAACCCTGCCAACAAATACCAAGCCCAGACTAAATGCATGGCTGGAGATGCTGGCCAGCTTATCTGTGATTCTCCTTGTATGGAAGGTTTTTGGGCTAGCCTCGTGGATGAGGGGTAGAGAGATGGGTAGCTGCTGAGTTGAAACCATGTTTTCAACAAGAGAAGCCTTTGTCTCTCATTCTTCTCAGTGTCCTCATTAATGGATTGGACAGCTGTCCTTTGGGGGCATCAAGCCTATGACTTTGGTATTTGCATTGATAGTGTCTTGCTCACCCAAATTCTCTAATAGTTGGCATAGCTATTTGTGCTTTTTCTGTGGTTTAGTGGCCAAATGCCCAGGTCTTGGAGTCAGAAAGACCAGGCTGTCCATCTCAGTTCTACTACTTAGTGCCTACTTAATCTTAAACAAGTTGTGTAACCTCTCCTCCGTTTCCCCATTTGTAAAATGAGGGAGACTATACGGCTGAGATGAAGTAAAGAAAACAGCAAACAGTATAACATAAGTGGTAGTCACATGTGCTCTTGAAGCCTACCTACCTCCCAAAGTCTTTTATCATGTGCCTATTCTGATATAATTAGTCTCCTGGATCTAACTAGAAGGTTCTCCCCAAAAATCCCATAAAATAGCTAATCCTTTAACATGTGGCAAAAGTTAGCCACACTCAGTACCACTGCTATAGATCCTACTATCATAGGTCTGACAGCCAACTGAGCCAGGCCAGGGTACTCCAAGAGCTGGTTCTAAGACTTCTACAGAGGACTGCAGGACTAGGGACCCATCTCTAGGTATTGTGATGTTGTGGCAGGGAAGGTTGTGGCCCAATTCCTACAGGTGCTGAGTTTATAGTTCACAGGTAGCCACTATGTAACACCCACAATCCTGATCTTATAGTGTGCCTTCATATTCTTTTTTTTTTTTTTTTCATTTAAACCTCAACACAATAGAGGCTGACCAAGAGCAGCATTATCCCTAGTTTACAGATGGGAGTCCTGAAGTCCACAGCAATCACTTGCCAGCCCTGAGCTAGGGCTTTTAAGTAAAGATTTTAAGACTTCCTAGTCCAGGTCCCCCTCGATACCAACCTCCTTACTGCCAGAGGGAGTATCTCTGGTAACATCATATTAGACCAGTTATTTATCATTTGATCAAAGAACATTTACTGCCTACTATTTAACAAGACATCTATCTAAGAACTGATACTCAGGGTCTTTTCCAGCAAAGGTCTCTTATTTTTAAAACCTTATGAAGTAAATAATTTTTTTCCTCTGCAGTCCTTATTATTTTTAAATACGCATATATTTGTGATTATTTATTTTATGTTTGTCTCCCCAGTTAGGTGCCATTGGGGCAGGCATTATATTTGTTTATCAGTTTTACACACAGCAGGCACTCAATAACAATTACATGAATAAAAGTCACGTTTTCTTTTCTTACAGAATGATAAAACTATACCCAAAATTTATTCACCCAAGTCCATCTTGCTAATAAGTAATAGTCTGGGTCTTTAGAGTTGACTAAAGCTTTCAGAGCAGCCTCTATCAGGGCTCCTCCCAAAGGGTTGTCAGGGCTTAGTGGTCGCAGTGCAAGTGACACTGGTCAGATCTAGTCTGTCAGAGACATCTTCAAGAAAAGCCCATCATCTCTGGTCCATAAATAATAATGTTGCTATTACCATTATGTACGATCCTTCATTTACCATAACAATGTTACAGTGTAATCACATTCATGTAAGGCAGTACTCAGAACACTTTGACCTTCAACACTTTGATCTTCAACATCCTTGGGATCAGGAAAAAAGATATTTTACTGGAAACTAAAACTTGTGAATTGCCCACTATGATATAATGGAAAAGTGAAACTAAGACTCAATTCCAGGTGTAATTTTACTTTGCAATGTAAGAAGAATTTTTAAAGTCCTTAAAGAAAAAAAGACTCAAACAAGTAAAGAGGACTCAAACAAGTAAAATTAGAAATGGGTGAGTAGAAGCAATAATTGAAATACAGAAACCACAGAAATACAAAAGATTATAAGAGACTATTATAAAAAAGTATATGATGTCAAATTAGACAACCTAGCAGAAATACATAAATACAAAAATCTCTAGAAACATACAGTCTTCTAAAACTGAATCAGAAAGAAATAGAAAATGTGAACATATCAATTACTAGTAACAAAATTAAATTCATAATTAAAAAAACTCCCAAGAAACAGAAGTCCAGGAACAGATGGATTCACAAACAACTAAAGAAGAGTTAATACCAATTTTCCTCTAACTATTCCAAAAATAGAAGAGGAAAGAAAGCTTCTAAATACATTTTGTGAGGCCAGCATTACCCTGACACCAAAACCAGATATAGATGCTACACAAAAATAAAACTACAGGCCAATATCCCTGAAGAACATGGATGTAAAATTCTCAAGAAAATATTAAGAAATCACACTCAACAATATATTAAAAAAATCATTCACCATAAGCAAGTGGGTGTTATTCCAGGGATACAAGGATGGTTCAATATTTGCAAGTCAATCAACATAGTACATCACATCAACAAAATAAGGAATAATAATCTCATGATCATCTCAAAGCATTTGACAAAATTCAACATCCACATTCATGATAAAAACTCTCAAAAATGTGGTGGATTTAGAGGAAACGTACCTCAACATAATTAAGGCCATATATGAAAAACCCACAAATAACATCATGTTCAATGGTGAAAAACTGAGAGCTTTTCCTCTAAGATCAGGAATAAGACAAAGATGTCCACTCACCGCCTTTATTCAACACAGTAATGGAAGTCCTAGCCTCAGCAATCAGACAAGAAAAAGAAATAAAAGACATCCAAATTGGTAAGGAAGAATTTAAACTGTCACTACTTGCAACTGACATGATAATACACATAGAAAACCCTAAAGACCCCATGAAAAAACTATCAAATTAATACATGAATCGAGTAAAGTTGCAGGAGACAAAATTAATACACAGAAATTGATTGTATTTCTATACACTAATAATAAAGTAGCAGAAAGACAAATTAAGACAACAATTCCATTTACAATGGTAGCAAAAAGAATAAAGTATCTAGGAATAAACTTAACCAAGGAGGTGAAAGACCTGTACTCTGAAAACTATAAAACACTGATAAAGGGCACTGCAGATGACACAAATGGAAAGATAGTCCATGCACATGGACTAGAAAAATTAATACTGTTAAAATGGCCATGCTACCCAAAGCAGTCTATTGACTCAATGAAATCCCTCTCAAAACACTAATGGCATTTTTCACAGAACTAGAAAAAATCCTAAAATTTGCACGGACCACAAAAGTTGCCAAATAGCCATGGCAATCTTGAGAAAGAAGAACAAATCTGCAGGTATCACATCCCAGATGTCAAGATCTAATACAAAACTGTAGTATTCAAAACAGTATGGTACTGGCACAAAAATAGACATATAGACAGAGGAACAGAAAACAGAGCCCAGAAATAAACCTATGATTGTATGGTCAATTAATCTATGACAAAAGAGGCAAGATAATTCAAAGGTGAAGACAGTCTCTTCAACAAGTGGTGCTGGAAAAACTGCAGAGTTACATGCAAAAAAATAAAACTAGACCACTTTCTTACATCATACACAAAAATAAACTCAATATGGATTAAAGACCTAAATGCAAGACCTGAGACCATAAAAACTCCTAGAAGAAAACATAGGCAGTAATTTCTTCAACATCAGTCTTAACAGCATTTTTATAGCTATGTCTCCTGTGGTAAGGGAAACAAAAGCAAAAATAAACTATTGGGTCTAGGCCAAAATAAGGTTTTGTACAGCAAAGGAAACCATCAATAACAACAAAAAAGGAACCTACTGAATAGGAAAAGATATTTACAAATGACATATCTGATAAGGGATTAATATCCAAAATATAAAGAACTCACAGAAATCAACACCATAAAAACAAATTATCTGATTAAAAAAAAATGGGCAGAGGACCTGAACAGACATTTTCTCAAAGAAGGCATATAGATGGCCAACAGATACATGAAAAGATGCTCAACATCACTAATCAGGGAAATGCATAACAAAACACACAAAACCTGTACTTGTCAGAATGGGAGTTGAAAAAAGACCAAAAAATAACAATTATTGACAGGGATGTGGAGAAAAAGGAACCCTTGTTGCATAGTTGGTAGGATCGTAAATTGGTGTAGCCACTGTAAAAAGTAGTATGGAGGTTCTCAAAAAATTAAAAATAGAATTACTATATAATCCAGTAATTCCACTACTGGCTATTTACCCAAAAAGAATGAAAATGCTAATTCAAAACGATATATGCACTCTTAAATTCATGGCAGGTTTACAACAGCTAAGACATAGAAGCAACCCAAGTGTCCATCAATTGATGAATAAAAAAGATGTGGCATGTGTATGTATACATGTATAGGTGTACCTACATATATGTACACACACAAACACATGCACATATATAATGGAATATTACTCTGCCATAAAAAGGAGATCTTGCCATTATGAGAACATAGATGGTCCTAGAGGGTATTATGTTAAGTGAAATAAGTCAAAGACAAATACCACATTATTTCATCTATATGTGACATCTAAAAAACCAAAACAAATGAAAAAAAAACCCAAAGCAGAAAGAGACCATAAATACAGAGAACAAACTGATGGTTGTCAGAAAGGGGAGAGTAGAGAGAGATAGGTAAAATGGGTAAAAGGGAGTGAGACATACATGCTTCCACTTACAGAATGCATAAGTCACAGGGATAAAAGGTAGAGTATAGGGAATATAGTCAAGAGAATCACAACACTACATGGTGACAGACGGGTGCTATGCTTGTAGTGAGCATAACACAGAGACTAGTTGAATCACTATGTTGTATACCTGACACTAATGTAACATTGTGTACAACTATATTAAAATACAAATAACAACAACAATATTGTAATGTTGTATTGTGACTACACTTATTGTGGTGAGCACTGTATAATGTATGGAATTTATTGATTCATTATGTTGTATTACCTAAAACTAATATAATATTGTTTGTTAACTATACTTCAATTAAAATGATAATAAAGAAAAAATTAAATAAAATAAAAAATTTAAAGTTATTAAAAATAGAAGACATTAAATGTATAAAGATATTAGAAATATGAATTCAAATCTAAATACCCATAAATGACTGGTTCAAGATCAAATGGTAAATTTAAAGGCAGAGATTCTCTAAGTATTCATTTGCTTAGAAGATCGGAGGATGGAAGAGAATTATAGAAAGGACAGTATCTTTTGATTCAGTTGAGGATGACTTACTGCTAAGAAAGTGAGGTGGAGCAAAAGCCAGGGTCCCTATGAGACTTGCTTGTGTAGTAGCACACACAGGTGCTGGGGGACTGGCCCAGGTGCCCCCTGAGGCTCAAGCAGAGGTTCTAATGGTCTTCCACACCTCCTGGCATGTTTCAGGTGGAGTCAGCATAGAGGCACAAAATACAAGAGCCATGGATCGCAAATCCAGAGCAAAGTCTTACTGTCTGGGCAGGCAACAGGCAGCAAGCCAGAAGCTGAAGAGATGGAGCTCTTTAGTTTCCAGGGTGAGAAGTAGCAAGAGAAAAGCAGTCTCCGCCTTAGGGGCTTGAATGACCGCTCTCTAGAAATACAAAAAGCAGGTAATGACAGAAGAGGAGGGACTGACCACGGACAGAAGAAATCCTCTGCACAGTACGACTAAGCACTTTAACATGTTAATGCATCTGGGCACATAACAAAGTTACAGATGGTCAAAAACACCCCCATTTTTACAGATGCTGAAACTGAAGCTCAACTTGCTCAATGCTACATAGCTAATAAACGGTGGAGCCATAATTTGAATGCCTCGCTGTCCTTTTCCACTCCTGAAAGCAATGGAAAGGAAGAGGAAGCACAGCTCAAGGAGTGTCACAGGAATCGGTGTGCCTCCTGAGGCAGTTTAAAAGTATGTGTCTCTAGGTACCAGACTTGGTGTGAGAGGTGTGCATCCTGGGAACGACAATGGTTGAGGCACCTGAGATGACCTGGCACTGCAAGTGATGATGGATTTAGGGAGTGAGACAAGCTGAAGATGCACGTGGGCAGATTAGTGGGGACCAGGAGAAAGTAGAATCAGTGGAAAAGAGGCTGGGGTCAACAAAACATAAAAATGTACCGGGCTCTAATGTGGCCTTTTCAATAACAGGGGTGTTTTCTGCATACCTGCCATCCTGGCCTATGATAACACCTTATCATAATTTGGTTTACACACAAAGATACCATGTCTAAGTGTATGGAAATAAGCATTTATGTGAGGGAGTCCTTGATATTTGAAAATGCCTACTTACTGAAAAGAACCCCAAACTTACCACCTACGCTGCTTTTCTTCTCTTCCTTTCCATCTCCTGCATTTTGCTACCTTGAGACAAGTGGCTCTACCTTCCCGGTAGGTAATAAAATGAGACAAACTGCCTATTTGCTCAACGAAAGTCAGTGCCTTCGACACATGTCAAAATTCTATTATTGCTGCAAACAGCAAAGAATATCAATAAAAGCTAATGTTGGTACTTAGTTACATCTTATCCCGGTTTCCTAGGTAAGTAGATTTCAATGGCAATGACCCACAGCCAGAAATACACCTTATGTCACAACACACAAGGGAACTATAGGTGTGTATGTGTATAAATGAAGCAATACCTGTCTCACGAGTAATGCATGTGCTCTGACATTTTCAATTCCAGTTCGTTTATACAAGAGAGCAAACAAAAAGTAGAGTGACCCACTAGGTGTACTTTATGATCTACTTATGAGTTGAAACTTGTAAGTGTAAGTTGAAATCACTACCCAGAGCAGGATATGAGGAAAAATTCATGGTGTTATGGGAACTCTTCAACAGGAGGAAAGTAAAGAATGGTAAGAAAGCTCTAGGAACTGTATACATTCTTTCTCCTCCATTGACAGCTCCAAAAAAGGGTGAAATCAAGAGGAAGGATGGATGACACAGAGTTGATTACAGGTCGAAAGAGCCCAGTGAAAAGGCAGAATTCATAAAAAAAAAAATATTTCTCCTGGCTAGTGGTCCACCAAAATAATGTAATTCAAGAATCCCTCTAATTGGTTTTGATGATCTGCATTACTACCAAGCATTATTAACAAGGAAGGCTTTGTTAAAAACTGATTTTACCCAAAATAAAGTGAGTGTGTATAAACTGTGTGTGTATATAAGTGAGTGTATATAAACTGTGTGTGTGTGTGTGTGTGTGTGTGTGTGTGTGTGTGTTTAAAACAGTCCAAGGGACAGTAGCTGTTGCATTTGCAGAATTCCAGTCATTAGGCTGACCTCAGGGCAGGCGAGTGTCTCAGGGAGCGTGAATCGAATCATAATTGAGTCCTCAGCCATGTTGAGGCCAGTGGGCTATATCTTGTATGTTTTTCTGCACTTACTTTCAAAAAAAATTTTTAACCTAAATCCCTATTCCTTCTCCCCCTCACCAAGAAGCTTCTCTCTGGAGGCTCATTTAGAAGCGATATTTGTCCTCAGTTTTCTTGCAAACCACTCAGAGGCTTCAGTTATCCAGCTCAGTGCTCACAAAGAAAAATGCTGTCATGGACATGACAAATGCATTAAATGCATTACCCATTTTTTTCTCATGTAATATAGCTCCAAGATGCACAGTTCCAAGCCCCTTTCCTACAAACACACAATTTCTCCAGTCACAGCCACACTGTTTGCCTCTATAATTATTCCTTTACCAAAATCTTCAAAGCACTCCTTTAGAGGGGGACAAAAGAGCAGGTGTGAGAGAGTACACTCCTCCACTAGGCTGCTCAGCTGTGCAAAGGGGGGTTACCACTGAAAATCGGATGATCTGTTTCCCTATAATCGCAGACTAACTTGTTACTAACCAGTCAAATACACTGTCAGAATGAACCCCAACCTATATGTTAGTTCAAATGATTCATACTTAGTGAGTACTAACACCAACAAATATTGCTAAAATGGGTTACTTGGGGGAAGGAAATTAAATTTCCTTTGTGCATTCTTCTGTAAAGACTGGATTTACACCTATTTAGTGTTGCAGAGTGTGAAGGAAAAATGGTGAAACCAGTGATTTTTAAGGTCCCTTCTAGGCCTTTAGGCAGTGGTCTGAGAATGGCATGAACATTATAATTATGTTTTAGGACATTCTGTGTTTTGACACATTCTGGGGTTCTTTGAAGGAAAAAAAAAGTGTTCTGAGTTTCCATCCCCAAATGCAATGGAAATCCTAACACTGGACACTGAGGCTTCCTGGGGTCATTGCAGATCTCAGCTTCCATCTGGAAGCTGCTCCTAAGAAAATGTAGGAGTTAACTCCTCTAGATACAATTTGCTCAGTGGTTCAGCTCTGTACTGCCACCCCAGAATCTACTTGCAAAATAATGAAAAAGATGCCAGTTCAAATGGAAACTATGCTTGCCTGTCTTAATCAGTGTAACCTTGTCTCAACTGGTACAGAATGTCACCAAAGGAGAGGTAGAATCAGCTTGTAGCAAATTGTGGAGTTGAC
The DNA here is from genome assembly GCA_028533885.1 of Nasua narica. Taxonomy (NCBI): domain Eukaryota; kingdom Metazoa; phylum Chordata; class Mammalia; order Carnivora; family Procyonidae; genus Nasua; species Nasua narica. Next base: position 63,929,239 of record CM052798.1, read on the forward strand.
AGTCTTTCTCCTCCTCGTGTTCCTCAACTAAGCTTCTCCTCCTGCCTCCGATGGACAGGGTTCCAATTAGCGAGAAGGTTCCATTTCCACCCTAGGCAGATGGAAATCAAGCATGACTTGATACACATAGAGAAACAGTTGGGATTTTGGCCAGGAATCCCAGATCCCAGCTGGACAACAGGCATGGTCCTCCAGAATTTTTACAAAGAGGCTGAGAGGAGCAATCCAATTCAAAGGAGATACAGTGGGTTTTCACACTTTTTTTTTTTGGCGGTAAAAAACTTTTTTTTTTTACTTTTATATGTTTCTATAGTAAGAAACATTTTATATAGCTAATTAGTATACATAGAAACACAAATGTATACAAATGAAAAAGTTTCATGACACTATCTTACCATGTTGCAATGCACTCTCATATTTTCTGATTCTGTTACAATAAAAATAAAAAGGCTAGTCATGACCCACTAAATTGATTTCATGACCCCTCTATGGTAGGCGGAAGACAGCAGTTTAAAAACATGTGCACACACAAATGTACAAAAAGCCTTGTCTGAAGCTGTGCTCTATTCATTGTTAAACTATTCACATATTTGGGGTGGCCTGGGAAAGCCTGGAGACTAGGGGAGGCCTAAAGCTTTGGAGATGTTTAGTTTGAGAATAACATAAAAATGAAGAAAGCAGCACCCTTTGCGACTGGGGTCTCTCTGTCTCCCAACACTGTATATTTTGCAGAAAGGGGAGCTGGAAAACCTGGGCCCCTGATGAAGGACTAAGAGGATGTAAAGAAAGTTAGAATACCAAAAGCAAGAACAAAATGGGCTGAGTAACTCAAAATAGAGCACTAGATTTAAATTTCTCTACATAAAACTCTGGAATTAGAAAACATGTTTTATCATACTGGCCTAAAATATGACCCAAAGTCAAATCATAGTTATGTAATATATTCTTTCTTTGTAAAATGATGGTTCCCTATGACCCCCCAAATTATAATAATTAAGAGAATAAAGTGGATGTTTTTCTTCCATTATTATCTTTTAACTATATCAAGAGCATTAAATTAGCTAAATTCAGCTCTTTGAATAATTTCAGACAAAAAATGTCTAAGTTTACCACAAACATATCTCCAAACTTTAAAAATAATTACATCAATATCTTACTGTTAACAATCTTAAATTGTACATAGCTAACTACAGAAACGCCACATTTAAATGGGTGTCCTTTTTTTTTTTCTTAATTCAGAAAAATAATTATGCAGTTTTGGAAGACAAAAGTCAAAATTTGGAAAACAAAACTCAAATTTTAGCACCATAAATGGAAATCAACACATATGTCCAGAGAGTTTATAAGAAAGAACTGCCATGGGCAAGTCAAAACTTTTAGTTTTAACAAAAAACACAACTTCCAGTATATACTTTACATTCATTGTCCATTTCTTCAAGCCATTGATTCAGATTTACCACAGAGACATCAACTGGCAGACACAAAGTCATGCGGTGACAGACAATACATGGGTCTAGGGATGTTATACTCTTCCAATGGCTTTTATCTAAGTTTTCCAAATGAAAAATTACTTAAATATGCTATAAATGGTTGAGTAAGCGGAGCTTTTGAAACAGAGTTGGGAAATTCAGCTTTATCTCATAATGAATTATCATTAGCAAGGCAGGATGTCATATGATTGGTTAGTTAAGTAGGACAAGCATGTGTCAGGTTGAATAAAATCCAGTATTTTTTATTCACCCAACCCTAATTCCATCTCACAAACATAAGTTATCAATCATCATTGCCCCATCATTTTTTCCACATCTCCTTATCTTTTTTTTCCCCTACCCTCCATGTGCCATCCCAACATGACCTGAGATACGGAAAGAAAGCACAGCATCTCCAAGTTGGAAAGAATATTAGACAGTCATATCACTGGAAAAAATCAAAACCAGTGTCCCCTGCTCCCTAGAACAGTGGTATACCCCTACCATGTTGCCTTTCACAGCATGTACAAAATTTAACCCAAGAGTACAGATGGATGCTTACTTTAGGCTGCCCTTGATTTATATTAGTGTGAGATTCACTAATGTCTCCTGCCAAGACGAAAAGATTTGTGAATAAAAACACATTTTGACAGCAAAGAGGAAATAATTTTCTCTTAGTTGCCATTGACATGGATAATGTTATATATAACTATATACTATGGGATGCCAGGTTTACCCACTACATCCTAATGTGGCAAATGTGGGACTAAAGAGGAAAAATTACATGCCCCTGCCAAATGGCATTCTAGCAACCTCAAGAAATAAGTCTCAGACTTGGAGTGGACAATTAGGAAAAGGGTGTGTCAGGGGGTCAAATCGCTTTAGGCCCCAAACAGGAAATACAGTTAAGGATGTAGCTTTCTTGGTGAACTGGAACTAAGGAACCAAAATCTCAGAGCTCTGAGAGGGCATAGGCAGGCTTTGTTCAATCCTGTATCCTTCTCAACGTTAATGAAATTACTTTTACTGGACTATCACCCTCATCCTATTTCATAGTGCTCTCTGTCTCTGGAAGGCTACCTCTCTTTCTTTCCTGGTTACTTCTAGCTCCATATTATCTTCTTCTGAGAAGTTCTGATGTGGGTCAGATATACCTCCTGGAGCTTCCGTAGCACTAGACAGAACCCTGTCATGAAACCTGTCCCCTTTGTCTGCAAGCATCTGTCACCAGTCTGTCTCCCTAGTGAACTGCGAGATCCTGAAGGCAGCAGTGTTATCTAATTCAGCTGTGTCTCCCTAGCACCAAACATTGGGTCTGGCATGTAGTAGACAGTTGCTGAATGAAAAAAACATATAGGAGTGATAAAACTATTATTCCTGTACCTTCTAAAGTATAGTCATTTTTAATGGAATCATGGCACTCATAATTAGTACCATAAGCAAATTAGAAAATTTTAATATTTCTTAAAACAGGAACAAAGAAATCAAGGCAAAATATTTTTAATTAGGGGAAAGGTCTATTTAATTTATTACACATATGGAAATCAAGCAACATGTGGATATATTCATATTCGCAATGACAATTTACCCCTATAAGCCCATCCAGTTGCAAAAACAGCTTAAAAGTTGTATTCTCTTTAATTTGCTAACATAAACTAAGTCAGGTTTGCCCACATTGATTTGTTAGACAAAATTAAACCAACCCTGTAAAAACGTGTACTTTCATCTTTGTACTCTGCTGTGCTGTTTTCTCTGGTCATACTTGCTTAGATGACCTAAACACTTAGAAACAGGAGTCTAAAGTCTGGTTATTTATTCTCTCCATGTGATGCTACCACTTCTTTAGCACTCGGCTTCAGGAAGACAGTGTACATTATTAAATTGTTTGACAATGATGAAGGGAACTGGGATGGCATTACATGCATACATTTTTAAATGGGATTTGTTGTTTGAGATTATTCCTGCTTGTCCATTTGGATGAAAAGTGCCTGCTTATAAAATAAGCCTGAGGACACTAACAAATTTAATACCTAATATCAGTTTACAGAAAACAACACAAGCTAACTTCAAAGGTCAGAGGAGCATTTTGATGGAACATCTGGGACTTAGCTTTGGTAAATAAATATTTATTGACTATCTGCAATGAACCACACACTGTGTTCTGTATAAGATATGAATGAAACTTTTCTTTCATTAAAATTTCATTTATTTTATCTTTAATCATGATACCCCTTGAGTAGGGGAATGAACTCTACAATGTGTTCAAGTCTCCAGGTAGAAAATGAGGCTTTCTCAAGTGATTACAGATTTTAATAGCAAATGCCCATGAAATAAACAATAACCAGCACTCATTTTTTAAACATGCATCTCCAAATTCATACTGAGATTCATAAAAGGCCATGAATAATTTATGTATGATTCAAAAGCAATAGAAGGTAAATCTGTTCAAAAGTCTTAAGTAGACTTTTCTGTGTTGTGGATTATATTAAAGGATGGACACCTACCATTACTATAATAAAACCAATTTTGAAGAACTTTGAGCTCAACAAGAATTTAAATACATGCAAAAGCTATTTTCCAGCATATCTGAATTATAAGGATCCATCTCTGCCTTCTTAGTCTTATAATGATTCTCTAATGATCCTAGGAATCTCTGCAGAAAGCTCATTTTCAGCTAATAGTATCTAATAGAAGTCACTCCCTACTCATCATTATGTTCTTTATTTTTAAGGCTTTCAAGATCAACTGCATGGGAATAGATTGCATTATACAATAGATGCACTCCAGTTTCCAAGACACACCAATTTCAAACATTTTTTGCCAAGGCCAAGTAGAGTCAAAAAGAAACATCCTGAAAGGGAGCAGTTAGTTGTTCTAACCAGTTGGAGGTGATGATTTATCAAGAGCCGTTAATCTGCTGCCATGTAAAAAACCTCCAGCACATTTACTTTCCATCTTGGTGAGAGTAAGAGTAAGTTCTAATTATGGCTTAGGGCAGTTTTCTCACCTGATGTTAAAAAAAAATGTGAGGAAATATATGCATTTTAAAAAGCAACCATCCAGTCTGCTGGTAAAGAAGATACAATTCTGCACAAATTGTGCCTACGTAATTCTAAGGTTTCACGTAAATGATCAGATTATTATTATTTAACTGAAATGAAAACAATATACTCTTATTTATGAGGGGAGGGAAGTAAAACATTCACTTTGTTAATACCCAACTGAGATTTGCATATTGCTGGCTGCATAAAAAGGGATTCGGGTAGTTATTTTGTATTGATTTAATGTTCTGTTATGATTAACCACAACTGGCTACAAGCCCTTCAAGCAAAAATGACCTTCACATTTTCATGAAAACCTCAGTTCTGTTCCTTATTAGCTGTGTGTCTTTGGACAACTTACTTAATCCTGGTCACCTGAGCCTCGGTTTCCCTCTTTTAAATAGAGCTGATAATAATGCCATCTTCTGCAATTCACACACACAGACACATAACTTGGTACATGTTAGCTAGTCATTAGACATGGTCTTGATGCTCACCTTGCCTCTGGGATCAATAAGGTTATGCTTTTAGCCTAACCAAAGAATAAACACAGGGCCAAAATATGTAGGTCCAAATACTTAAGTGCCCTAACAAAAGGGGAATTTCTATCTAAATACATATTGCTCATACCTTCCATTTATGCCGCCATGTCCCTAGCCAATGTCCAATTCCACTTTTTGGATTTGTTACCTTGTGCTATGTGCATTGCCTTCTTCCTCAAGAGGTCCCTAAAAATACAAATGGTCCAGGAAAGGATAATTAAGGCCATTATCACCTTGTGAGAATGAGTTGTGTGTTTTTACTCCTAGACAGAATATCCCACATACTAATCCTTGGTACCTGGGAAAGGATAAAATGACTCTGAAAGAGGGGCAAAAGGGCACAGTATATAGTTTACAATTTTGCTTGTGTAATCTTCACCAGTTAATCATTTATTATGTACTAAAAACCTTCTGTAAGGAAAATCAGGAAAATGTTATTAGTAGTTGCCTCTAAGGAAGGGAACAGTGTAAGTCAGGTACAAGAGCAGGGAGACTTACTTTCACTGCCTATCTATCCTCTTGTACCTTTTGAATTTGGTACTGCAGAAATGTATAATCTATCCAAAACTTTTCATTTTTTTATACCCAATCCTTACACTCTGTCACTTGTCTTACTTTACTTCTTAAATATTTGTTTACAGGATGTTGACATTTATAAATTGACTTTTTCTTCTAAAATTAAGCTGAGTTCATTTAAAATACGACTGGTTCTTTTTTTTAATTATGTTAGTCACCATATAGTACATCATTATAACTGGTTCTCAAAGCTAATTTGTCTGTCTTTGTGAAGACACAGAGTTATGAGACAATTAACATTATTTGCTAACTCTCTACATGCAGTTTTCTTCACTAAAACTTAAGCTTCCTGCAGACAGCACCTGCATTTTATTAATCTTGGGAGGCTCCACTGTGGCTTTCACAGAAGGGTTACCTCCTTTTCTTTCTTTCTTTCGTATTTATTTATTTATTTATTTATTTGACAGAGAGATCACAAGTAGGCAGAGAGCCAGGCAGGGAGAGAGAGGGGGAAGCAGGCTCCCCGCTGAGCAGAGATTTTTTTTTCCCCATTGGGGCTTGACCCCAGGACCCCGAGATCATGACCTGAGCCCAAGGCAGAGGCTTTAACCCACTGAGCCACCCAGGCGCCTCAAGGGTTACTTTCTTGAGTTCAGTTCTCAGTCCTTTCTTCCAAGGAACAAAAGTCATTAAATATAACACAATATTTTGATAAAGTAACTTTCCAGAATTATTATAAAAACAAGCAAAATAAAAGAGATAGAGACAAGTACAAGGAGAGGAAGAGAAAAACAAAACAGTTATAAATCACCTGCACTTGTAATGAAACTTTTGAGACTCTATTGAGAATGGCTGCAAAACACCAAATATGTCATAAGCAGGGAAACCCAAAGTTGATCTAAAGTCATAGACACACGTGTTCAATAAAACATTTGCTGCATAACTCTTGTATGCCAGACCCTGGGAATAAAATGTTAAGGAATGCAGATGTGATCTTTGTCCTGAGAGTTCTCACAATAGTGGAGGGATACAGAAATGTAAAACAGGTTGTTATCATATGGTATGAAAGATACCACAGAAGGAAGTGCAAAGAGTTACAAGTGCTCATAAAAGGCGGACCAATCCTATGCTTGGTTGTTCACTATCACAGTGGTTGGGACTAGAGCTTTAGAGTTCTACAAATCTCAGTTCAAGTCCTAGTTTCGCTGGTTACACTTTATAATCTTGGCCAAGGTATTTAATCTCTCTAAGCCTCAGTTCCATCAACTTCAAATTTTTTTTAAAGATTTTATTTATTTAACAGAGAGAGAGAGATCAAAAGCAGAGAGAGAGGCAGGCAGAGAGAGAGGGGGGAAGCAGGATCCCTGCTGAGCAGAGAGCCTGATGTGGGGTTCGATCCCACGACCCTGAGATCATGACCTGAGCTGAAGGCAGAGGCTTTAACCCACTGAGCCACCGAGGTGCCCTTTGATCCATCAACTTTAAAGTAAGAATAATGATAGTACTTAGCTCAAAGGGCTGATGTGGGCATTCAGTGAAATCCATGCCACAAATCTGACACCATGTTTTGCAAATGGCAAGCACCCAATAGAGATTAGCTAATAATATTAATGAAAACAGTAAACTGAGAAGTGATGCATAAACAGAACAGCTAGGTAAAATGGAGAAAAGAGGAAGAATGTCCCAGACAAAGGAGAAATGTATGCCTAGAAGAGAATAGCATGGTGAGCTTTAGTGAAAGAACCTGGCTTGAGCCAGAAGGTTGGGAGGCACCTGGGGTAGGGACAGAGCTGCAATGAAGCTGGAAAGGCAAGCAGTGTCCTACTCAATGGGTTTATTAAGCTTAATGGAGGTTCTTTAAGACGTTTCACCAGAGCAGGGACAAGATCAGATTTGAGTTTTAGAAAGACCAGCTTAGAGACTTGGGCTCTACAGCATGGAGAATGGAATGGAGAGTAAGGAGACAGAAGGCAAGGATATCAGTGGCAATCATCTTAAAATAATGCCTTCGCTGTTGTGGAATTTCAGTTAGGGAGGCAGGTGTCACATGAAAAGTATATACAACAGTCCAAGGAGGGCCTTGAAGTAATTATTATGAGCTTGTTAATATTAGCTAGTTAGCATTTCATTCATTCATTTATTCTCTCAACAACGAAGGCAGTGAGAGATTTCAAAGAGTGTTAGAAGAGCCCTGCTTTCCAGAAGTACCCCATCATCCAACACAATTGCCCGTACTTCTCTCTCTGGCTGCAAGATCTGTTACTCTGCCGATTCAGATCATGTGCAATGGCATTCTTGGGAGACAATATGCACCTGTAGGAAACTCAAGCTGGGAGGAAGTGCTACATAGCAGATTAGGAAGGATCTCAAAGTGTGAAGATGACTCCCCTTCACCATGGGAAGAAGAAATGTCACTGTAACTACCTCAGCATATAGCAGATTTCTTACTGCTCAAAAAGAAGTAAATCTTCCATGACCCACTGGTAAGTAAATAACAACAACCATGTCCTATCCTATAAACTTCAGATGGATTAACAAATTTAGTACAACAACTTTATGAAATAGGTATTATGTCTACTTTTCAGGTGAGAAAGATGAGGCAAGAGGCACTCCCCAAGGTCACAGAATTAGAGGCCGTCTGGTGTTCCTATCCACTACACTGTGGTCTCTGGCAGAGGGCCACTAGATTGATAAGAGTGAAGCCAATTTAAAATGTATGCCTCAAAATCTGAAAGGGGAGAAGGATCACTGCCCACTTATAATCAGGAAGGCCAAAATTTGGAAGGTTTTATTATAGGAATAAAATGAAATGGATGATTAAACATGCAACAGCCTTTTTGACAGGAAATTGGACTACCCTCATCGAAGGAGTACCATTTTGAAAGGGTTTTTGAGATCTCTTTTACTCTTTTAAGCACAAACCACAATTGTGTCATACGGCCTAGGACACACCAGAAAGTATTCAAATGGGGTTATATGCTTATCAGTTTAAAATAGAGTGGGCCATCTCAATGACTCAAAGGTGTGGCAAAGGAAATAAAAGGTAGAGAGAATGAGACCAGTTACTCTTTTTGTTTTCTGCTAAGGTAGGGTGAACAACAGCTAAGAAATAAATGCAGTACGAAATAAATGCAATATGCTTATTCTCTCAGCCCACATATGGTTCTATCAACGAAGTAGTGAAGCATGTGTAGAATAAGCATATTTTAACTATGAGCTCTATGAGGCATTTCTAATGTCCACTGAATAAAGACAAAATGGGGGGGGGGTGGAAATCACTAACCGTGTAGATATCAAAGTATGAAAGAAACCACCGGCTTCTTGCAATGCCACTTGAGGCCAACAGAAACAGAGAGTCTTGAAGCTGGGCTTTTAGCCTGGTGATAAGGGAAACCCAGGCCAGATGGCGTTTTAAAATCCATTCTCACTCTTTCTCCCCACTAACCTACCTTGGGTTTAAAGCCATCACAGCCATTTTCACAAGCTGCAATATTTTAAAGTAGTCACTTTCCCTTGAGAATACACAAAGCTCCAATTGCTGTAAGTTTAAAAATATAGTAAAAGCCATGGAATTTTTGAAACAACCATTTTTAATTAAACGCACATACAAACACACACACACACACCCTACACTGAGGACAGCTTTTCACACCTAGCTTATTCATGAACACATATTCACAGCTCACCAACAAACCATTCCCCTGACGCTCGTCGCTTTCTGCCGGACTCACTCGCCACCACTAAAAAGTAACTCGGGACACCGTAGGTCTATGGCCACTGACACCGGGTTAATTCACCAGGCACGCGCTGCTCCGAGCCCTAGGCAGGACTTGGGGAGGGTTCAGTGTCATTAACCAGCGCTGCCCCCCAAGACTCCTCGCCCAGCCCGGAGCAGCAACCCTCCCTGGGAAACGCTCAGAGTGGCACGGTGTCTACCACTGTTTAATCTTTACACATAAAAATGCCTGAGAGATGGATTCCCCACCCCACCCACCTGCCGGAGTCGCACCACCACACTCAGTCGGGTCGTCTTGGAGGCACCCAAGCTGTGCCGACAGCCAAGAGGCGTGAACAATGAACTTCTCTCTCTCTCTCTCTCTGACTCTCTCTCTCTCACACACACCCCCTCAGCCCCCAAATGAGAAGTTTTGAACTAGCTGGGGGCCAATTCGGCGATTCCGCCGGCAACTTGGGCGCCGGCGGCTGGCGGCGGGGGAGGGCCCGGTGCGCGTCCCCGGCCGCGCCCCTCGCGTCGCGGGGCGGACAGTTACCTCCTTCCTCCGGCTCGGCGCCCCGGGTCGGGTGATGAGGGCCGTCTCCTCGCACACCACGGCCACGTCTTCCACGAACACGCAGTCGGGGAGGCTCTCGTCGGCTGGCAGCTGCACCACCTGCAGCCCCAGCTTACTGCCCAGCACGCCGACGTAGAGCTGATGCTGCCGCTCGGCACGGGCGAAATCCACCTCGTCGCCCTTGGCGCGCCTCAGCGCGTGCTGGCAGAGGGACTCGGGCAGCGCCCGCACCACGGCATGGGTGGCCCGGCCGAAGGCGGCGGGGTGGCCGAGCGCTGCCATGGCTCCGGGAGGCGGCGGGGCGGCGGCGGCGGCCGGGTCCTCCCTCGGGCAGCGCGCGCCGAGCTTGCGAGCGCCCGGCGGCTCCCCTTGGCAGCGGGTGAATGTGGTGCAGAAGGAGCCCGGCTCGCGCCCGGAGCCCTGCCCGAGCGACTGAGCATGCCCAGAGCTCCCGGCGCCGGCCCGCGCGCCACCCGCGCGCCCACCCCGGCGCTCTCGGGTTTGCTGCAGCCGAGGCGGGAGTTGTAGCGGCGAGCACCGCACGAGGAGTGGGCGGGGGAAGCGGTGAGCGCCAGCCCTGTGCGCAGGTGGGGGGCCTCGGTGGACCCGGATCTGAGGCCGCCTGTATTCCGCCGCAGGTGCACAGCTCCCATCGACCTCAAGGCGCACGTGGAGAGCGTGCCATGGTTTGAGCAGAGTGACTGGAGAGCTTCGTGGTGGTCAGGAGGCAAAGGATGGGATGATTCCTTTGTGGATAAATACTTGGACCTCTCTCCCTACTCTCTTGGTCCCAGAGTTCCCAACACGTGGTACCACCCCCAGTTCCTAGCGTGAGGATCCGTTTTCCTACCCAGGTCTGTGAATGACCTCTCACCCCAGGTGAGCCAAGAGATTATAAAAAGAATGTGTTTCTTCCCGTCTGTGAGAAAGAGGAAGAGTCCAAAAAACACGTCAAAAGAAGAACAGAGGTATAGAAACACAGTATTTCAAGGACAATCAGTTGTCACGGACAATGTGATTCTGGTGCGTTTTGTCTCCAGGGCCCGCAGATGTAGGGAGGCAAAGACGAAGTGTGTCTTCCCCACTAGAGACAAGGGCTCCCCTTGCGCAGTGTCAGACAGACAGCATCACAACTTCTCATCACTAGGAAAGGAGGTTTCCATCCTTCTCCCTGGAATTCCCTTCACGCCGGTACAGACTCGGTGCAATTCCCGTGGTATTTGTTGAATGTTTCTCTTTCCCTACACCTCAGGGAGTGCCTTTCCCTTCTTCATGGCACTATTTTTCTCCCCTTACCTATCACAGATTAAATAACCCATGAGTTCTGTTTCTTTTGAGGAGAAGACCCACTTCAAAAACTAAACCGTAACTCCAAAATAATCTCAGGCAATAAGCTTCTTTTTTCAGATTCTGTAGCACATTTCCAAGTTAAAGATTGATTAGATCATGAAACATTAGATTTGAATGAGACCCTAGAAATTCTCTAACTTCCCATCCAAAGGTCCTGAATTTCAGCTAATACATATATGACAGTCATAAGATCTTCACTTGAACATTTTAAACCTCTCTTACTTAAAAAGAATATTCTATTTTTGAAGAGCTGTAATGGTTAAAATCTTTGTTTTGGACTTAAAACCCACTAGTCCGAATTCTGTCTTCTAGCATTACCAAACAAGCTCATATTCTCTTTCACAAGATTGCATTCATGTTATCTGAAGACAGTTCTCATATCTCTGTTGCCTGACACCACCCTCCCACCCCCCAGCTTGGTCTTGACCCTGAACCACTAGAAAGTAACTGGTGATTTGGGTTCCAACATTCTGATCCTCTTCCTTTTGACACACACCAGTTTGCCTGTATTCCTTTAAATCATGGTATCCAGAGTAGAAACAATTCTTCCTGTGTGTTGTGACTCACACAGATGACAGCAGGACCCTTGTTCCAGAGGTTAGGCTTCTATTCACACTGCCTAAGATTGTATTCACTTTTTTTGATGATCCAGTGCCATGGCCTAGACCACAGGCTTCTTGCCAGAATTCTGATCCCCGTTTTTAGGAAATGTGGGTTTCAAGGAGCAGATCTAACTGAGGATCCTGGAATGACTGACCCAACTGAGCCCAGAGAAGATGTGATCTGCCTTCTCTCCCCTGTCTCAAAGATGACTTGAATTTAAATGCCAAATGACATGGCATTTCTCAGCTTCAAAAGTGAGGGGTCTTGAGTGAAGAGCAGCTCTGACCCTGACATACGAGAGTGGGGCCACAGTTAAAATAACAAACCTTTAAGACCTACTTTGTTTTACTTCTGAGGCAAAACTCTCAGGGGACCCAGGCTGCCCTATTAGTACTAACTTAGTGTCAGAAATCACTTAATGGTGGCCTCAGACAGGGATTTCCTCTAATGCTACAGCTGAAAGCCAATCCTTGTGCTGATCTTGACCTGGCTAAAATATGGGACTTTGTTCCTCCCACAACCTGATCCCAAATTGAGGCTCTATCCACCTCCAATTGGTCTCTACCTAGCAAACTTAATTCATGCCATTACCTTTTTAGAGCCTAAATAATTTGCCTGCCACTCAGTGCCCTGAGCCTAACTTTGGGTGGGGTCCCATGTACCACTCTGGGTTCATGTCAGCCCAGCAGCCAATTAAAACTTGAAAGGTTTTTTCTGTGAGCCATGTCTTTCCATACTGAAATTGGGCCACTGGTTTTTAAAATTTTAATCTTGTAGTTATCCTTATTAAATGCTATCTGCTTCATTCCCACTTACCTAGTTTTGATTCTGTCATCTTGTGCATTATTTATTACCTCTAGTTTTGTGTCATCTGAAATTTGATAAGCATGCCTTCTGTCTCCTCTAAGCAGTTGTCAAAAAGTGTTAGCATGTATATGGCAGTGAAAAGAATAATAAGAACACCAACTCCAGTAAATTATAGTGTACATGCCTTCCTGCTTGGGTAATGAAGGACTGTTTTTAGGAAAATAGACTTTATCGAGCCTAATTTATAAATTCATTTTCCCACAAATATTTATTGAAAATTCCCAGGGCACAACACCATATTCCATACTTCAGAGACATATAACAAGCATAAAAACATGATCCTTGACCTTGAAGAGCTTACAAACATCCCTGGGAAAACTAGACATCCAAAATTGAAGCTATGACAAGGGCACATGAAAGGCATAGACAACACAGTGCTATGGGAATTGAGGGAAAGAGATATCATTGTGGCTGATGGGTGTGAAGAGAGCTGCTTGGAGGTGAATGGACTTGGTTTAGGCCTTGAATAACTTTTTTAGGATGTGAATAATTGGAAGGAGAGAATGAGAATTCTAAGGAAAAGTATGTGCAAAGCCAGACATATGTTCCAGGGATAATCAATTCAGTGCACACATATATTGGTTAAGATAACTCTAGATGTGACAACAAACAACCTCAACAAATATAGTGGCATAAAACTGGTGTAAGTTTATCTCTTGTTCACTTAAAGTCTAACGCAGATGGTTCTGATTGGTTCCTGAATCTTCTCCCAGAAACATGGAGGGATCCAGCCATCTTCCATTTTGTGGCTCCAGCACTTCAAAATATGGCACCCAAACTCCCCATGCTCACCTTCCTAAAGCTGAAAGAAAGAGAAAGAACATACAGCACCATGTATATGTGAGAGGCTTAATGGGCCAGGCCAGAGAGTGATGCATGTCATCCCTGTTCACATTCCTCTGGCTGGAACTCGGTTACACAGCTACAATCATCACAGGGGAGAGCTGGGAAATACAGTCTTCTGTAGGCCCAAAAAAAAAAGGTAATAGGTCACAGAAACAGCCAACAGGGTTCTGCCCTAGAGAATAATGGGAAAAATGGGAAGTAAAGGTATAAAGATAGTTAAGCTTTCCTCACTTGAGCAATGGAGAGACAAATGGTGTGGAGACTGAGTGCCTCAAGAGCCAAACTCTGTGGGTAGAAGCGTGGCTCTCTGCTATGTAGATAACATTTCTTGTATGATCTTAGACCTGTTTCTTAAAAGCTTTTTACCTCAGTTTCATCCTCACCTGTTAAATGGAAAACGATGAATCCATTATCATAGGGTTACTATGAAAGTTAAGTTAGTAACACGAGGTGCTTAGAAAAGTGCCCAGAATAGTACCTAACACCTAGTTCAATACTGTCCATTGACAGGTTGTGAACAGAAAGCTCTGAATGTGATTTCCTACCAAAGGTCAAACAACATATCCACATTCACTGAACTATCAGAGTCATACAGGTATCCTAATGCTTTCCAACAGAACCTATGGCTTTCCTAAACTGACAGACCAAATCTCACCCACAGGTGTAATCATAGGTTCAATACATATATGTTAAACCCTTGCTACATTCTATGTACTGTGCTAGGCACTGGGGACGCAATCATGAATGACAATGTAGGATTTATTTATTTATTTAGAGCACATGTGCATGGGGGTGGGGCAGAGAGAGAGAGAGAGAAGAATCCCAAGTAGGCTCCACGCTCAGCAGGGAGACCGACACAGGGTTCAATCTCATGATCTAGAGATCATGACCTGAGCCAAAATCAAGAGTCAGACAGATAACCAACCGAGCCACCCAGTTGCCCCAATAATGTAGGGTTTACTATGGACAGATTGGTCTTTTGCTCTTCTACACATTTTAAGAACTTTATAACTAATTCCCTGTTTAAATTTCCTCCATTTGAAATGCCTAGAGCTATTTCTATTCTCCTGGGTGGACACTGATACAAAGGCAACTTTTCTTTTCCATTGATAATATTGCCGGTATTTATATTTGGAGTCAATTTTAGATAGCAATTATTTCAGAATTAAAATAGGCCTTAGTCTTTCTTACTCTATTATTTAGAAAATTCAAGATTTACTTTCAGTGGGGAACAGGTGTTTGGGGATGGGGTGGGAATCCTAAAAGAGAATGAGGGGTCAAGGGTGTCCTCATCCATCTCAGTGCTAAAAATACTGAACCAAGTAAGTACTCTAAGTATGCATTCTGACAATAAGTCCTGAGGGTTTCCACATAACAGTCATTAAATTTGATGCAAAAGGGTTTATAGTGGCAGACACCCACTGTTACAGAGTTTTCTTGACATCCAAGGAGTGAATGATGTTTGGTTGAATGGGCAGGCAATAGGTTATAGACTAGAAGATGGTTTCAGGGTAGTCAGGGCTCTGGTTTCTAAAGTCAAGATGTATAGCCTCCTAACTTCAGTTTCTTCAACTTTCATCTGGGAATTCATTCACTAAAGAAATATTTACCAAGCACCTACAATGTATATGGTAGAGGAATATATATAAGCAGTAACTAAGGCATGATAAACCTGACTTTGTATCCTGGCTTTTCTGCATTCTAGTTGTGAAACTTGGTGTGCCCTAGACCCATGCTTCGCAACCATTTTCTGTCTTGTTCTAAGTCCTGGAGGACTGATCTTCATGGACTGCACCACCTGGGACTCCATTATTGTTGACTTTGGCCAATGGGAGGCAATTACTGGAGACTGGAGGGCAAGAGGGGAGAAGGAGGTCAACATATTTATTCCTCTCACTCCTTTCCTTCTTTTTCATGGTTCTACAACATCCACACACTTCTATAATCGTGGCTTCTGTCTGGTAGCCCTTTCTGGGTGATTCCAGCTCCTGGCTGATTCTGATAACTACTTACATGGAAGTAATAAACAGCACACATTCCAAAACCCACTTTTAAGTATACGACATTGAATATTTTTTAAAAAAACAAGATGCCGAAAAAAGGTCAATTCAGCATTTTCAGAAAGAATATTTGGCAGTATTCAACGTATAAGGAGGCTGTGTTTAGGGCCATCCACTTTCTCCAGTCTCTCAAAGTGTTTCCTGGCATTGGCATGTTGATTGGAGTAGCTGTAGAAGGTACTGACAGACTCCACACGATAACCATCATTTATTTTAATTTAATTAAAATTTAGTTTAATGTAAAGATATCAATGAAAGCAGCAAAGTCAGAATTCCCAACCCCATGTTCCGGAAAGAAGCAGCTGATTTGTTGCAGGTCAGCTGGACTGCTTAATGGTGTTCCTCAGATTATCCACATCTGGGAGCGGCAATGGGTTCCTGTTTTTGCTAGTCTCTGGGTCCCCTCACATCCCTTGTTCATTGTCTTTACCCTGTCCGTTCTTCTAAAAACAATCTCTTCAAAATTCTTAGTTGAGCAAGCCATTTGTTTTTACACCAGGGAACTTACTTGGGTGACTCACTTAAATTTATATGTAAATGAGAGATATGTAAAGTGGGAGTTATAATACCTTAATCTCTGGGTTGTTTTGAGGCTGAAATGGGACAGCATGGACAAAGGTTCTTATGGTGCCCAGCACCATGAAGTCTTCATTAATGATAACCCCTAATATTAATAGTGTTGTGCTCTTGTACCAGGCACTATGATGAATACCAAAGTTTCCATTTGCCTTTGTGCAAAATGCCCATTTCCATCATGCAACACAACCAAGTCCCTCCAATGAGATAACACATAAAGTGCTTACCTCAGTAATGGGGATAACATAAACATTCAATAAGTGCTCTTGGCTCTTCAAAGCTCAGTTTTTCTTCTCCCTACCCCCACCCATACAAGGAACATTTCCTCTTTCTAGACCTCTGTACCCCTCTCTATTCCTCTCTTTTGCTGCTTATTATTTCCTCTTAGCAGTGTAAGAACCCATTGATGCCAGAGTCAACTACTTCATTACGACCACATTAGCGGCTAATGAGATAATCAAAGTATCCTGAACGGCACAGAATACTACATAAATGTATCAAGTCTGAACAAGTTGTGATGTTCTATGATGATCTGCAAAGGTTACTGTGGCCCTGACACTTTAGAATTCTTTTAATTTTCACTTTTTTAGAGCTTTTAGCAACGTTGTCTTTCCAGAACTATTTTGTGTGTTTTTTTCTTACTTAAATGTATTTTTGTAGGGCAGAAATAGACTGTGGGAAAAACTTTTTCAAATTTTAGGTAATCTAAATGTTGAAGAAAAGAAAAACATATCTCTGTAGTTGAAAATGGTGTGTGTGTGTGTGTGTGTGTGTGTGTGTACATGCTCCTGGGCTTTGATAAGTCCCCTTCATTTCTTTATGAAATGAAGTTGCTTCATTTCCTTATGAAGAACAATAAACTGCCGGTGTTGTAATTCCAGGGAATTGTCATGTTTGCTCTTGTGGTATCAATCCACAACTGTAACACACGTCCTAGGAATCCTCCTTCCTGATTCCTCCTTTGCGTCAGTGGTACTGCTCTCTCCTGGCTGCTGCTGTTGCTTCTCCTTCTTCTTCTTCTTCCCCTTCTCCTCCTCCTTTTCCACTCCTGCTCCTCCTTCCCTTCCTCCATCCCATTGCTTATATAGATTTTATCTGTTTGAGAGAGAGAGAAAGTGAGAGAGTGCATTATTGAGGGAGATGGGCAGAGGGAGAGGGAGAAACAGGCTCCCCACTGAGCAGGGAGCCCAATGTGGGGCTCGATACCAGAACCCTGAGATCATGACCTGAGCTGAAGGCAGACGCTTAACTGACTGAGCCACCCAGGTGCCCCTGTCCCACTGCTTTTAAATGTTAGTGTTTCCCAGAGTTACTTAGCCTCATTCTCTTTTCCTCCAACTTTACATGTTCCCTCCTCTGGGTGAACTAATCTAGGCCCACAACTCAAATACCTTCTCAATGCCTACATTGCCCAGACTTTCATTTCCGGTCCTGCAGTCTCCCCAGTGCATCAGAACTGCCTAGAAGACACCCCTGTTTGGCTATTCCACAGAAACTCCAAAGTCAGCATGCCCAAAGGAACACATCATGTTCCTCCCAAGGTCCTTCTCCCCTTTCATTCACTTCCAGGATCCTTCTCCCTTTCCAATCCATTGAGAGCTGCTCAAGCCAGTAAACTGAACATTAGCTTAGCTTTCTCCTTTGCTTCCGCATTTAATCACGCATCATATTCTGACAAATAATCTTCCTAAATGGCTCAAATCCATCCCTGTCTCTCCAGCTACTCTGCCACCACCTCATCCAGAATATAATTACTGGTCTCCTGGATTATTGCAACAGTCCTTCTATCCAGAGTAGTATTTCTAAACTATAAATCTGACCATGACACTCTCTTGCTCGAATCCTCCAGTGGCTTCTTCTATGCTCAGAATGCAGTCCAAATGTCTTATCATGGCCTGCGAGACACCCCTCACATCCTCAATCTCTTCCTTCCCCGCTGTTTGTCTTACTTGGACCTTTGCACATGGTGTTCTATCACCTGGAATGTGCTCAATCCCATCCCTGCTTGAGTAACTCCTAGGCCTCCTTTAAGACTCAGTGAAGGCATCACCTCTTCTAAGAAGACTTTCCCAAACCCTCTTAGCTGGATGTGGTCCACCTGTATCCATTTTCACTCCCATCACAGTGCCGTATTACTTGCTAGTTGAGGGGCTCTTGGCAGACAGACATATCATTTTATTGCTGAATTCTTAATTCAGGTATTTAGGGAATGACTTAATTAAAGCAATGGATAGCAGGCACCTTTCTATACTCTCATCAGCCCACCTTCGTAGGAATGGGTTTCAGTTCTTACAAAATAAGAGGATGATAGCAGGCCAAGAGTTTTTGAATCTATTGCTCCAAAGGCCTGTTAATTGCTGTGCACTAGCAGAGTTCATGGTCTGGCTCTGTCACAGGTGTGTGATCTTGTGCAATTTGCCTAACCTTTCTGACCCTAAGACCATTGTATGCGAAGCAGGAATAGTAATACCCACCTAAGATGGGTTTAAAAGAATTAAATAAAATTATCTTAAACAAACATGATATATGTGCACCCTGTCCTCTCACTGGTTTAGTCAGCATTCAGATAGACGTTTGCTCAAATCCTGGGTTCTATACAATCCTGATCAGTCAACTTAATACACAGAACTTTGAGTTTTTCATTTGTAAATGAATATGACACCTACCTTATGGTGTTATAGACTGACATGATCCGTGTAAATAAAGCTTTATAGCATATAGTGAGAGCAAGCACTCAACAAATGTTATCAGCTTCTGTGATGTTGATGATGAAGAAGAATAAGGAGGGAAAGGAGAAAGAGAAGAAGAAAATAGACAAAACCTGACAATAATAGGCTTCTAATGAAAGTTACTCCTTTTTCCTTTTCTCATTCCCTTCATCATTGGGTAAAGCTTTACAGACCCATTCTAGACCAAATATCATTACAACAAAATTGTCAACCAACTTTCCCCGACAAATGGGAATCTTCTTATACTGAAGATTGGGTGAAAAATCTGCATTTTAAATAAATTAGGTTATCTATATTCCATATGCTTGACAATGTACAGGGACGACTCTTAAAAAGTCATGTAAAAAATGCTGTCAGATTATTTCCCCACACTTTTTTCTTGCCAGTACCATTATAAAATTGTAGTAGACAGTCCTTTAAATTGGGACCTGCATTATGCATGAAAGGGTAGCTTGCAAACTTCTAGCGGTTTTTATGGAGAAAGCCTTACCATCTCTATTACCTGAGGTCTATTACCTGAGGTGCTTGTTACACATCTCCTTATTTCACTCTTTCCATATTTTCTCCTCTGAATCATCTTTCCTCAGTGCTGCATCATCATGAATTTACTTTTCTTACTCTTTGTTCCACTTATCTACTGCTGCATGAAAAACTGCCCCGAAAATTAGTGGCTGAAAACAATCATTTTATTTTGCCCATGATTTGTAAATCAGGAATTTGGGAAGGGCTTGTCTAGGTGGTTCATGTCTGATCCATGTGGAACTGGTTGAAGCAGTTGGAGCTGGAGGATGTACTTCCAAGATGGCTTCCTCACTCACATCTTCAGTGCTTCAGCATTCCTTGGCCTCTCTCTTCTCTGAATCTCTTCCTCCAGGGCCTCTCCCTATGGCTTGGGCTTTTCACAGAACGGTGGTCTCAGAGTAGTCTCACTTCTTAATTGATGGTTGGTTTCCTACAGGTGAGAAGTGGAGACTGCTGAGCCATTTAAGGGCTACACGTGCAACTAGCACGGCCTCATGTCTGTCATCATGTATTGGTCAAAGCTGTCACAGGCCTGTCCAGATCAAAGAGAGCAGAAATAGACACTAGTTCTTCATGGAAGGAGTATCCATCATTAATCAGCCATGCTTTTGTTCTCCAAGCTCTGTTATTCCAGTGAAGTATTTATATAACTTTTTCAGAGAATCTGTCTTCAATTTCTTGAAGTTCTGCTAGCTTCCTGAATTAAAATCAGGGTCCATAAATGTAGATTTATTTACACAACTAGCACTATTTACTGACTAGTGCTGGGCACTACTACTGTCTAGCAGAGAAGGCAGCTATTAATCAATCATATACTTAAATACTTATAAACGTAGTGTTATACAGGAAGAGGACTAGGTACCCTGAACATACAATGATAGAAACCCCATATGTCTGGGGGATCGAGGAAGACTTCCCTGGGCAAATGACTTTTGAGCTGAGACTTGAAGGAAGGATGGGTAAGTATTAACTAAGATTGGAGAGAACACTCCAAGCTAAGGGAGCATATTAGCAAAGACAAAAAACAGGAGGGAGCTTAATGTGTTTGAGGAAAGGAAAGAGACATCCATGTACTACAGCTGAAATGTGGGTAATATTGTTAACTCTTTTTAAGAGTGAGGAAACTGAGTGTCAGTGGCTAGCCGAGAGCCTCATGTAAGGTCAGGTCTCCACCAAGTGTGTTTCTCCAATAATGGGGAGTTTGCCAATGATTTGCCACCTGCCTGCAGGCCTCTTTTATAGTTTTTTACAACTAGAAAAGCATCCCTTATAAACTGAATGATGTCCTACATGGGAGTTTCCTAGACTCAGAGAAATCAACATGAAAAATTACCCTAAGAAAACATTATCTGCAGAAAATATAATACTTTTTGGTGGTATCACAGATATGAGCATAGTTTAAATGTAAATCAAGACTAACTCATGCCAAGATTATCTAACTCTTTAAATGTGATTTATGATTCACATTACTATCTCCATTATGTGTATATAAATAAATATACATATATATTCAATTTCTTTGTGAAAGCTAGAGAAAAATGGAAATTTGTGTTCATACAGGTCATACATGTAGCTACTTATTAAATTTTCCTGATAATTTATTGAAACATCCCAGCAAATCAATATATGCCTCAGTATAAAATGCTGCACAGATTATCAATCATTTACTAGCCTAGGATATTTTATGCTTTTATAACCTGACATATGGGCTTTAATTCTTTATTCAGTTCTTAAATTAGTTTTAATGTATTTATTATAACTGAGAAAAAATTAATTAACTATGTCATCTGCCAACTCAAAAGCAGAAAAAATTAGAAAGGCCTTTAAAGAAATATATTTTTAAAAAATACAGAAAAGAAAACAAAAACAGGAAGATTACCTTGGAAAGCCTTCTTTCTACCCTGTGGGCATTCTGTGAAAGCTACATCATTTTAGGGGGGAAAGGGATAAGAATATTATGTAGAAAATTCAGAATCATACTTTCATGCATTTTTAAGAAGAAAAGAAAGAAGTTTCAACTCTAATTTACCTTTTGCCAAGAACGCTTTCTGACATCCTAATTAATTTTAAGGATTATCCTTTCAGTTACATCGTTCCTTTCAACTTGTTAATATTTCTTGAGCTTTGCAATATGATTTCTTGAGCCTTGTAACAGTCAGGTGATCACCAGAAATGGTCATTAGCTGGTAAGAAGGAGATCAGGGGAAGATGCTGGGCATTGTCAGGAAACACTAATGAATATTAACTGATGAAGAATGGCTAACATTTTGGGGAATAGTCTTCAGGATTTTTATCACTCTATGATATTGTATTCTATATAATTTTATATTACTTTATAATATTTAGACTAAGGAATATGGTGAAAGTAATATACCCTTTAATTATATTATAATTATATGAAATTATATTTTCATTGTCTTCTGAAAGTTTAAACATAATTTTTATTTTACTTTAAATTGTATTTTGCTTTTAAAAGACTCACGGTTTGCTACAGCCAAGAGGTAGTAACTAAAAAGCTGAAAGTAGTTAATAACAGATTATTTTTCCTCCCTCTTGTTTTTCTTTTATAAAAAATACCAGAAGGAAGTTAAATGCTTAATTAAATTAAACAAATATGCTGAACTCTAATATTACCATGACTAGCGTTTGCCCCATTAATTGCTTATTTGAATATTATGACAATTTTCATATAGTCTGAGAGTAGGTTTGGCCCTAAGTCAAAACAGGCATGGTTAGTTCTACATGGTCTGGGAAGAGGCATTCTGGAGGAACTCATGGGAATATTATCAAAACACCAAACAATTAAATATTGCTAGTTCAGTGTGTGGGGCCTTGTCCTTATCCCGTTAGGGTGAAAATGGTCCTTCCAGCTTCCATCTGCTTGTCTCTGCTTGGGGGAGAGTCCTGTCTGGCTGGCCTAGTCACATTTCCTGGCAGAGTTCACACAGATCTGATTTTGGGATTTCCAGAAATGACTATACCCATCTTAACACATACTGGAATCTGAGGATATGATACTTCCTTGTCACATTAGTCTAAATCATACATTCAAGTAAATTCAAAGAGCACACGTCTGCTTTCCAAGGAAGGATTGCAAAAGGAGAAAAGAAGATCATGTGACAAAACAGTTACTTCTTCAGAAAACTCGGAGAATGAAACCGTCGCAGACGGTTCAACGCTTCCCTCAGCAGGTCAAACTGTGACACAGTCAAACTTCATCTTACAAGCTCTTCAAGGCTCCCTCTTCCCACCCCACTCACCGGTAGCGGCTCCATCCCCACGGCTATTTGCACATCCATTTGCTCTAGGGCTCATTCTTCCAGATTCCTCCTAAGTGTATAATTAAACCTAATATCTCGCACAGATAGCATTTATCTGTGCTAGGATCTTAGTAGATGAAAATAATTTCAATCAATTCAATACTTTTTTACTGAGTGACTAAGTGCTAGGCATTGTGGCTAACAATCTGCTTAGGAAACTGTTCATTTAAAAAATTGGGAACAACTAAAAAGCTCTACAATAAGGTAGTAGTTAAGTAAATGATGGTACTCCATACCTGTGGGATACCCTGTAGCCACTAGAAATAAAGCTTTTGAAAATAATGTTTCCATCCATTGTGGATGTTAACTAAGCATTGCGGGAATCACTTCACGATCTGTACATACGTCATTAAGCCATACAACCTAAACAAATGCAGTGTTGTATGTCCATTATATCAATGAAACTGGAGAAATAAAGAAAATAATGTTTTAGTATAATCCTAGTTTTATTTTAAAAATGTATATAGGAAAAAACCACTTTTTTTTGGCATAGGAACTTGGGTTGTCTTTAATATGTGGGATTATATGTCATTTTTATTTTCTGCACATTCTTATGTCCTTCCCAAATTTTCTTCCAGGACCATGATAGTTGTGTTATAATGAGAAAATCAACAATAAACATTATTTTTTGAAGGCAGTTTCTCTCTGGAAGAGCTGTTGGTCTAGTCCAGAAGATACTAGATAGAAAACAGTATGTTATGATAAGTGTTACAGTTTTGTATAAGGTGTTAATGAGAACAACGAACCATCCATATACCTAGGTGATGGAAGATTTAACAGCTACCGTCCACAATGATTCTGTATTAAAGTCTTCAGCATAAACAATTCCTTATACAAATCTTTAGTGCTAGATGTATTTCAAAACTTAGACCTTTTTGGCTTTGGGGGTGGTTTGGGAAAGGTAATATGGTGAGTATATGTATTTACAGAACACCCTCAATAGGCCTGGGCCAGCCTCACATAATCTAACATATTAATATTCCTAGGTAGTGAGATGGGACTATTAGAATAAGGACTGTAAAGCTTCTCATCAGTGTAGGCCACCAAATTTGTTCCTAAAAAGTCCTGCTTTGCAGAGTCATTTGGATTTCTGCATTGTAGGCTGTGGACTTGGATGGGCAAGGTGGGGACTCAGCCCTAAATCCTGTGCAGGATGGTATTCCTTATTCGCTTCTCGGCTCCTGGTTCCTTAAGCCCAACACTTGCTCTAATTGTAGAAGTCGTAAAACTGATTTCGATTCACGTTAGAGCATGTGGTCATATTCGATCACAGATATATGCATGCATTCCAGGAGTGAAAAGGCTCTAAGTGTGTCTTGAAGACACATGTGCTTAAGGGGTCTGGGTTGCTTGAAAGGTGAAAGGAATGTTATCATAAGCATGTTGTACAAACTTTAAAAAGTGTGAAGAAATGTGATGTTCTAAGTAGAAGTAATATTGTAGAGCTGGCAAAAAGCATTTCTCGGTATTTTTTAAACGTTGTCTCTAAGCCAAACATTTCCTAATCTCTCTTGAAAGAACACTGACGGCTAAGTGACAAAAAGACCTTAACTCTAAAACTGCTGAGTTTACTGATACATAGCCAGTTCAAGTGAAATTTATTTATTTATTTAACATATTTTATATATATAGATAGATATGTAAATAATGTGGGTTTTTTTTTTTTTCCAACTTCTATGGTATAATGAATTGTGTGCAGTGTCTGAGCTAGTACTGCATACCTTGAGGACAAGTAGCAATTTCTATGAAGTGACAGATAAGCAGTTTTAGGGTGAAAAAATGCCAAAGATGACTCATTTGAAATCAACCTTGACAGTGTTCTTGCTGACAAAAGGGAGGACTAGAACAAAGGTTAAATTCTTCAGTTCTAGGAAACTGCTTTGTCTTTAAGGCTGCTCCTCCGAGCTCTGCTAGTTCATCAAGATGAGCTGTTTGATTTTTTCCTGTGGATACAAAAGCTCCCACAGCCAGACTTGCCACACAGAGCTTCTGACAGAAAAAGGAACTTATCCAGGTTTCTACCAACCATGCACTCAATGAACATTGATTTATTAATGCAAGTTGACCATCAAGATCTAAATTCTACAATAATCCCTCAAAATAATGATTTAGCAATTGTTACCAGCTTCTCTCTGAGTAACCTTATCAGAAATATCAATATTTAGAGAACTTATTTATCTGACCTCCTGTGTGCCATCTCCGCTCTGGCTGGAGTCACAAAAATGGAAACATGGCTGTAGGGCAACTTAAGGGGCATGTACCCTATGAATTATTGGGAGTTGGCTATTTCGAACATTTTCATCACTGTTTTCAGCGGCTGATAGACTACTGTGTGCTATAAGTAGCACCAGAGCTTCAATAAGTTTCTGTTTTCATGTGAAATTCACATTTTATCAGCCTACTTTAGATTCCTGTCTTCAATGTCATCATACTAAAAACATTTATTATCTGTTTAACCTCATATAACTCTGTATAGGCCCCACAGGAAATAAATTAGGGATAGTTAGTTTTTGTCTTCTGGGACCTTACGATTTTGAACAGATGATGATAACAGAAAGAGACACATGAGCTATAGAATAAACAGTTGCATGAATTAGGTAGGTAAAATGTTATATTGAGAACAAGTCAAATAGTCAACTTAGGTAGACCTTTAGTTGGTGAGTGTAGAGGCAATTATAAAAGCAACCCACAGGGAACCGCTGGTTTTTTAAAGGGCTTAATTAATTATTTAATTTAGACACTCTCTCCTGGAGGAGGGAAAAATGTGGAGATTTTGCAGATTTGGTGATTGCAAAATAACTAAAATTCTAGAGTGGGAGAAATATTCCAAGATTCCTGTCATTTTTATATTCAAACCTTGCAAGAAATGGCATTAGAACTAAGGTCCAGCAAATTCTGTTGGATTTAAGTTTTGCTTTCAGCCACATGTCACTAAGAACAAATGTGCTCTTTATATTGAAAAAGTATAATATAAAGGATTATACTCAAATGTATATTGAACTCTGGCTTTGATGGTGCTCATTACATAGGAAATGTTTTGGATCTTTTAGGTGAAGACAAATAATATATTTTTTGATGAAAAAAAACCATAATCTCCAAAACAAAAATATGTACTGAGTGGTATTATTTCACATATTTGCAAAATGGAGGACAGCTGGATTCCCATATCTTCTGCATTCAATCTATTGCAAATCTTGTTGTTTTTTAATAATGACTGTATATAAAGAGTACAACATGATGTTTGATACACATATACATAGTGAAACTATTATTACAGTCAAGCTGATTAACAACATATCCATCTCCAAACACATTTTCTTTTTTTTGTGTGTGGCAAGAATCTACTGTCTTGGCAAATTTTCAATATACAATACAGTTTTATTAGCTACGCTCATCATGCTGTACATTAGGTCTCAAGATACTATAGATAATAAATGCTAGAGGGAGGCAAGATGGAAAAGTAGGGGACCCCATTTCATCTGGCCCCGTGAATTTAGCTAGATATCTATCAAATCATTCTGAACACCTATGAATTCAATCGGAGATGAAGTCAACCAAGAAAAGAATTGGAATTCTACAAATAGAAAAACAACCACTTTCTGCAAGGTAGGAGGTGCAGGGAAGTGAATCTGAGAGGATATTTCAGAAGGTAAATGGCAGGGGGAGGGAGTCTCTTTAAGCCAGCTACTGGAAAGTGATATAGCCCCAGAGCTCAAAATCAGAATATTTAGAAGTCTGCTCCAGTGAGAGACATCCTTGCCTAAAAGGTGCTCAGGTGGCAAAGCCGGCAGAATCCTAGGTGGGACAGTGTGGTTTCAGGATCCTCAGGGTCACAGAAAGAACAGAGGTGCCTGAGCCGGCACCCCAAGTCCTGGAGTGGGGAACCCAGTAAGGGTCAGTGAGCCCGCGAGTGGTTCTCGGTTCAGTTTGCCATAAACCGTGAACCACAGCAGGATCTGGTGACTGCTCTCTGTGCAGGGACCCTGCAAAGGGCAGAAACAGGGCAACCCTCCTCCTTTCCCTGGAAGGATCAGTGCAGACAGCAGGAGTCTTCAGAGATTGGCACACACAAGAGTGCAGATTGCTTTTCCCTGAGGGTTTACTGAAGAGGGGGCTGGGATCTTTCAGCTCCAGGGCAGGAGACAGGGGCACTGCTATTGTTATTTTCCTCCTCTAAAGCGGTGGGGAAAGCCTTCAAGGAATAAAAGCCACATAGAGCAACCAGAAGCAGTTTACACTGAACCCCGCGCCCTGGGAAGGGGCGGTACAACTCCACCCAGGCAAAGACATCTGAGAATTGGCACATCAGGCCCCTCCTCCAGAAGACCCCCTGGAACATCCGGCAAATACCAAGTAAACCCAGCACACAGAATGGCAAAATTCCAGAGCTAGGGGAAAATAGTATATAGAATTCGAGGGGTTTTTTCTCATGATTCATTTATCTTTCAATTTAAATTTTCCCTTTTTTCCCTTTTCAACTAGTTTATTTCATCAACTCTTTGTTCTTAAAGTCTTTTTTTAACCTTTTTTTATATTTACATTTTATAGATGTATCCTTCATTTTTGCCTTCCTTTCACTGTATTCAATTTTATTTATATATATATGTATATGTGTGTGTGTATGTGTGTATTTTATGTGTGTGTGTGTGTGTGTGTTTGTAAGTTTTGCTTTCTTTACAATTTTGGGATTTAGTGTCTTCTAACAAACATACCAAAATACACCTAGGACCAAGTGGATTATGCTGTTTTGTCCACCTGGGAGATTATAGTCTCTTCTTTTTCCATTTTTTTTCTTTTTCTTTTCTTTTTCAGTTTCTGACCTCTTCAGATTTGCCTAGTATGTATATCACTTGGGTTGTGGTTGATATTTTTGATTTTGTTCTCTCATTCGTCCATTTATCTCTGGGCAAAATGAATAGAAGGTGAAATTCACAACAAAAGAAAGAACCAGATGTAATTCTCTCTGCTACAGATCTAATCGATATGGATTAAAATGTAAAGTAAAATGTCAGAGCTGAAAGTCAGGGTAATGATAATAAAGTTACCAGCTGGGCTTGAAAAAATCATAAAAGACACTAGAGAATCTCTTAGTGCAGAAATAAAATCTAATCAGACTAAAATAAAAATACTTTAACTGAGATGCAGTCTAAAATGGATGGTCTAACAGCTATGGTAAATGAGGCAGAAGAGAGAGTCAGTGACACAGAAGACAA
Organism: Nasua narica; assembly: GCA_028533885.1. Lineage (NCBI taxonomy): Eukaryota > Metazoa > Chordata > Mammalia > Carnivora > Procyonidae > Nasua > Nasua narica. The sequence goes on from CM052798.1 coordinate 63,957,185, forward strand.
GATGATGGAGAGGAAGGAAGCTAAGAAAAATAGAGAAAAAAGACTAATGGACCATGAGGGGAGGCTTCAAGGAATCAGTGATACCATAAAACAAAACAATATTAGAATTATTAGAGTCCCAGAGGAAGAAGAGAGGGACAGAAGGTATATTTGAGCAAATCATAGCTGATAACTTCCCTAATCTGGGGAAGGAAACAGGCATTCAAGTTCAGAAGGATAGAGAGAACTCCCCTAAAAATTATTAAAAATAGATCAACACCCTGGTGTATAGTAGTGGAGCTTGAAAATTTCAGAGATAAAGAGAAAATCTTGAAAGCAACTCAAGACAAGAACTCCTTAACCTACAGGGGTAGGAACATTACCTGGCAGCAGATCTATCCACAGAGACCTGGCAGACCAGAAAGGGTGGGCCTGATCTATTCAGGGTACTAAACGAGAAAAACATGCAGCCAAGAATACTTTATATAGCAAGGCTGTCAATCAGAATAGAAGAAGAGATACAGAGCTTCCAGCATAAACAGAAACTAAAAGAATTTGTGATCACTAAACCAGCCCTGCAAGAAATATTAAAGCGGATCTTGTAAGCAAAGAAAGCCCAAAAGTAACACAGACCAGAAAGAAACAGAGACAATCTACAGAAACAGGGACTTTACAGGAAATACAATAGCACTAAATTCATATCTTTTGATAGTTACTCTAAATGTAAATTGGCTAAATGCTCCAATCAAAAAACACAGGATATCAGATTGGATAAAAAAGCAAGACCCATCCATATGATGTCCACAACATACTCATTTTAGACCTAAAGACACCTCCAGATTGAAAGTGAGAGGGTGAAGAACCATTTATCATGCTAATAGACATCAAAAGAAAGTAGCAATCCTCCTATCAGACAAACTCGATTTTAAACCAAAGACTGTAATAAGGGATGAAGAAGGACACTATACCATACTTAAAGAGTCTATCCAACAAGAAGATCTAACAATTATAATTATTTATGCTACTAAATTGGGAGGAGCCAATTATATAAACCAATTAATAACCAAATTAAAGAATCACATTGATAATAATACAATAATTGCGGGGGACTTCAACACCCCACTCACAGCAATGAACAGATCATCTAAGCAGAAGATCAACAAGGAAACAGGGCTTTGAATGACACACTGGATGAGTTGAACTTCAGAGATATAAACTAAGCATTCCATCCTACATAATATACATTTTTCTTGAGTGCACAAGGAACATTCTCCAGAATAGAACACATACTGGGTGACAAATCGGTCTCAATTGGTACCAAGAGATTGGGATTATTTCCTGCAATCACAAGAGGAAATCTGGAAGGAACTCAAACACTTGGAGGGTAAAGAGCAGCCTTCTAAAAAATAAATGGTCAACTAGGAAATTAGAGAAGAATTTAAAAAATTCATGGAAACAAATAAAAATGAAAACACAACTGTTCATAAGTTTGGGATGCAGCAAAGGTGGTCCTGAGAGGGAAGTACATAGCAATATAAGCATTTCTCAAAAAATTAGACAAGTCTCAAATACACAAGGTAACCTTCCACCTAGAGGAGCTGTAGAAAGAACAGCAAATAAAGCCTAAACCAGCGGGAGAAAAGAAATAATAAAGATTAAAGCAGAAATCAATGAAATAGAAATAAAAAAACAGAACAGATCAATGAAAGTAGAAGCTGGTTCTTTGAAAGAATTAATAAGATTGATAAGCCCCTAGCCAGATTTATCAAAAAGAAAAGAGAAAGGACCCAAATTAATAAAATCATGAATGAAAGAGGGGAAATCACAACCAACACCAAAGAAATACAAATAATTATAAGAACATATTATGAGCAACTATACGTTAATAAATTAGGCAATCTGGAAGAAATGCATTCCTAGAGATGTATCAACTAACCAAAACTGAACAAGGAAGAAATAGAAAACCTGAACAGACCCATAAGCAGCAAGGAATTTGAAGCAGTAATCAAAAATCTCCCAACAAACAAGAGTCCAGGGCCAGATGGCTTCCCAGGGGAATTCTACCAAACATTTAAAGAATAAGTAATACCTATTCTTCTGAAGTTGTTTCAAAAAAATCAAAATTGAAGGCAAACTTCCAAACTTTTTTTATGAGGCCAGCATTGCCTTGATCCCCAAACCAGACAAAGACCCCACTCTTCACAGATGACATCATACTTTATGTGGAAAACCCAAAAGATTCCACCCTAAAATTGCTAGAACTCATACAGGAATACAGCAATGTGGTAGGATATAAAATCAATGCACAGAAATCAGTTGCCTTTCTATACACTAACAAGGAGATGAAAGAGAATTAAGGAATTGATCACATTTACAATTGCACCAAAAACTATAAGATACCTAGGAATAAACCTAACCAAAGAGGTAAAGGATCTGTACTCTAAAAACTATAGAACCCTTATGAAAGAAATTGAGGAAGACACAAAGAAGTGGAAGGACATTCCATGCTCATGGATTGGAAGAATTAATATTGTTAAAATGTCTATACTACCTAGAACAATCTAAACATTCAATGAAATCCCTATCAATATACCACTGACATTTTTCACAGAGCTGGAACAAATAATCCTAGAATTTGTATGGAATAAGAAAAGACTGAATAGCCTTTTTCAGAGGAATTTTGAAAAAGAAAATTTTCAAAAATTTCAAAAAATTTCAGAGGAATGTTGAAAAAGAAAACCAACGCTGATGGCATCACAATATCAGACCTGAAGCTATATTACAAAGCTGTAATCATCAAGACAGTATGGTACTGGCACAAAAACGACACACAGATCAATGGAACAGAATAGAGAACCTAGAAATGGACCCTCAACTCTATGGTCAACTACTCTTCGACAAAGCAGGAAAGAATATCCAATGGAAAAAGGACAGTCTCTTCAATAAATGGTACTGGGGAAATGAGACAGCCCCATGTAGAAGAATGAAACTGGACCATTTTCTTATACCATACACAAAGATAAACTCAAAAGAGATGAGAGACCTAAATGTGAGATAGGAATCCACCAAAATCCTAGAGAAGAACACAGGCAGTAAACTCTTCAACCTCAGCTGCAGCAACTTCTTGGTAGACATGTCTCCAAAGGCGAGGGAAACAAAAGCAAAAATGAACTATTGGAATTTCATCAAGATAAAAAGCTTTTGCACAGCAAAGGAAACAGTTGACAAAACCAAAAGACAACCAATAGAAGGGGAGAAGATATTTGCAAATGACATAACGGATAAAGAGCTAGTATCCAAAATGTATAAAGAACTTATCAAACTCAACACCCAAAGAACAAATAATCCTGTCAAGAAATGGGTAGAAGACATGAACAGACATTTCTCTAAAGAAGATCGAACAATGGTCAAAAGATACATGAAAAAATGCTCCACATCACTTGGCATCAGGGAAATACAAATAAAAACCACAAAGAGATACCACCTCACACCAGTTAGAATGGCTAAAATTAACAAGTCAGGAAATAACACATGTTGATGAGAATGCTGAGAAAGAGGAACCCTCTTACACTGGTGGTGGAAATGCAAGCTGGTACAGCTACTCTGGAAAACAGTGTGGAGTCTCCTCAAGAAGTTAAAAATAGGGGTGCCTGGGTGGCTCAGTGGGTTAAGCCTCTGCCTTTGGCTCAGGTCATGATCTCAGGGTCCTGGGATCGAGCCCCGCATCAGGGTCTCTGCTCAACGGGGAGCCTGTTTCCTCCTCTCTCTCTGCTTGCCTCTCTGCCTACTTGTGATTTCTCTCTCTCTGTCAAATAAATAAATAAAATCTAAAAAAAAAAAAAGAAAAATATTTTTTAAAAAAGTTAAAAATAGAGCTATTAGGTATTTAACCCAAAGATACAAATATATTGCTCTGAAGGGGCATCTGCACCCCAATGTTTATAGCAATGTCCACAATAACCAAAGTGTGAAAAGAGCTGAGGTGTCCTTCGATGGATGGATGAATGGATAAAGAAGATGTGATTTATATATATACATACATATATATATATTTATATATCTGAGAAATATATATATATTTATATATCCATATATGTATAATATATATATACACATATATATGTTTATACATCCACACACAGTGGAATATTACTCAGCCATCAGAAAGGATGAATATTTAACCATTTATATTGATGTGGATGGAACTGGAGAGTATTATGCTAAGTGAAATAAGTCAATCAGAGAAAGACAATGATCATTTGGTTTCACTCATATGTGGAATATAAGAAATAGCACAGAGGATCATAGAGGAAGGGAGGGAAAACTGAATGGGAAGTCATCAGGGTGAAAGAAAAATCATGAGAGACTCTTAACTATAGGAAACAAACAGGGTTGCTGGAAAGGAGGTGGGTGGGGTGATGGGGTAACTGGGTGATGAACATTAAGGAGGGCATGTGATGTGATAAGCACTGGGTGCTATACTCAACTGATGAATTATTGAACACTATATCTGAAACTAATGATAAAAAAAAAAGAAAATCAATGTTAATACTTTAGATACACAAATGGATACATTTCCCAGACAGCATCAGTAAGACAGTTAAAGTCAATGAACTTTGAAAACAAATTATTATGAGGCCAGGTTTATACAAGCACATCTGAATAGGTGGAGTTTAAGTATTTATTTTTATCTACTTTGTTCAGGTTAAGCTAAATTAATAAAAGATAAGGGGCCTCGTTCTAATATCTGCCTCACTAGTGTCTTATTGACATAGCTGAAATCCTCCAAAAAGTGGTAAGTGAATTCTTTCAGCTAGAAAATATTAACAATTTGTTTTCTGCAAATTTCACAATATATTAAAAGAACATGTTTGAGAAAGAGGTGTGAGAAAGGTATCTTCTACAGTGAAGAAATCACCCTGCTATTACTCTTGCTCTCTGGCAAGCCAATGTGAATCTGAGGTTCTAGCCAAAGGCTCACTTACACAGGGTGACTTCTATAGATATACAACTTACTTTACTAAAAGCATAAAAAATGTGGTTTTCTGGAGATAAGGATGAAAATCCACTGGATTGAGAGCTGTCATCTATACTTTAAAATGTTAGAAATAAAATGCTCTTAAACCGAGGAGATCCTCAAAGAGATGTCTTAATATGGGGATGCCCAGCAGAGTTTTCAAAACACACACAGAATATCTACAGAATTGAAAGCTTCTCCCCCCCAAATCAAAAGGCTCAAGGAGAATTGTCCTAACAGAATTCAACTCTTATAAGTCAATCGGGACTTGAATAATACAGTTGCAATACAGAGAGTTAGAATCCTCCTGTGAAGCATTTTCCCTAAGCATTGGTTAGGATTTTATTACAGGCTACCATGATATTTTTGTCTTTAACATTTCAGCTGGAGTGTATATTTATTCATTCATTCAGCCATCAAGTGCCTACTAGATGCCAGCATTGGGGATGTAAAATGAATATGCTCTGCGGCTCCTGAACTTTTTGAATCTGACAAAAAGTAAAAAGCACATCAAGAATATCAATGCTGTTCAAAAATTTAGAGTGATGTCAGGAAAGACACTCACCTCCCTTTGGGGAGCTTCATCAAAAGGAACAAATAGAAGGGTAGTCCAGGCAATGGAAATGACATTTATGAAGGTGTGGGGACAGAAACAAAGGCACTTTGGGGTCATGGCAAAACCGCTCAAAATGCATCGATGGATGGGAGGGGATGCCTGGCTGATTCAGTAGATATAGCATATGACTTTTGATATCAGGGTCATGAGTTCAAGTCCCACACTGGGCGTAGAGCTTACTTAAAAAAAGAAAAGAGTCGATGGGGATAAAGAGATAGGCCAGGTGATCAATGGAGGAGAAATCTTTGATGGAAGTTAAAAGCAAGGAAATGATCAGAACTACATTTAAGGATAACTCTCTAGAGTAGTATGATATAATGTTCCTAAAACAATTGGATGTTTAATTGGCCAAGGTAAGTTTTGAGAGAAGTTACATCTTTGTCCACAGAAGACACGCTGACCTCTTCCAAATGAATAGCTTGGTCCTTTTCTCAGCAGTTGTTGTCCTTGAATATAGGACCACCAACTGAGGGAAGGTGAAGAAGCCTTTGCTCTCAGAGAGCCCATCTGAGAGACGGGCTGTACTGAGAGAGTACTTGAGAGTACCTGAGAACCCGTGGCCATCATCCTTCAATCAAATGCATGTTACATAGGACACTTCAAGCTCTGCTGTCAGTAACCAATGCAGATCCCAGGAAAGGCAGTAGTCAATCAGAACTGTCTACATATCACAGCAATCATGAAATAACTGACCCAGAAAGCAATTAATATAACTGCTCATAGACCTTCATCCTCAAATGTCAACTTCTGTCATAATTATTCTGCCAATTAGCAATTTTCTTTCAATATAAACAATATTTTCCTTATTTCAATATAATCTTGTTTTTCCAAATGGATTTATTATTTTTAAAATAAATTTTACTTAATTTTTTGAAGTGATGGCACATTTACATAGTTCAAGCATCAAGAAATATAGAAAGATATATATAGCAATGTCTCCTTTCCACTCCTGCCCTCTATTTGCCAAGTTCCCCAAACAAGTAACCAACATTATTAGTTTCTCATTTAGTCTCAGGAGTTTTAGAATGTATATACAAGCCAGTACAAGGATAGATACTTTTCTTTTCTTTTCCTTTTATTTATTTATTTATTTTTTTGCACCTCAACAGTACACTATTTTGGCACCCTTCTCTCTACCTAAAAGTAAATCTTGGAGGTTGTATTAATTAGTTTGAGCTGCTATAACAAAACCCCATAGATTAGGTGGCTTAAAAAACAGAATTTTCTCACATTTCTGGAGACTGGAAATTTGAGGTCAGGGTGCCAGCCATGGTTGGGTTCTGGTGAGAGCTCTCTTTCAGGCTTGCCGATGGTCACCTCCTCATGGTGTCTTCACTAGGCAGAAAAAGAGATCAGATCTTCCAGTGTCTCTTATTATAAGAGCAGTGACCCCACCATGACGTGATCCCACCCTCACGACCTCATCTAACCCTAATTACTCCTCAGATACCATAACATGGGGGGTTAAGGCTTCAACATATGAAATTGGGTGGGGGGACACAAACATTCAGTTTATAACAGAGATCTTTCCATATAAACATATAAAGAACTTCTCTAGTTTATTTTTTTTATAGCGGCTACTATTATGACATACATCTTTAATATTGAAACTGGGAAAAATAAAGCAGTCCTTAATTATTCTTTAGTAATACGATCTGCAGGAATACAGTAAGACGACATGAGCCCTAGAGATTGAGGTGATGTTTCTGATGAGTTCACACCTAAACTGGAATTATATGCTGATGATTGCTGGAAATGTATCAAAACTTAAGTAATATGCTTAATGTACATTTGTTAGCCCATCATTAGATCTTCAAAACTTTAGCTTTCTAAATCAAATATGGTTGAAATGATATCCTCACATGAAGTTACTAATCTGAAGATGCCAATTATATTAATGAAACACAGAGCTATGAAAGGTATTTTTTTATGTCAATGCTTATAGACAACGGTCAGCTTACATCTGACTGTTACCTAACTAGACATATACTGGCCATTCTAAACATGTTAGTGTATATTTAGGTTTTGAGAAAGCTATTTGTGTAGAAGATTAAGTGATCTTTTCGAATAAATTTCGAATGGTTATTCAGTTCTGAAGAGGGAAAGAATTAAGAATGAGGAAGAGAAAAAAAACGTATGGCCACAAAATACTTCTGGACAACCTTACTAAAAGCAAAATAATAGACTGTGTGCTATTCCAGCAGCCTGAACTATTGCTGCCTGAAGAAAGAGAAGGCAGTAGGGAGAGACAGAGTGAACAGAAGGTAAGTGAACAGAACAACGTGTTCTTAAAAATACAGCTTAAATTGGAATCAGGGATGAAAGAGCAAGGAATCAAAGAGGGAACCAAGGTTTCGAGCCTAGGTGACTGGGTAGAAAAATAACACTGTTGGCTGAGCTGGATGGAAGATATTTAGAATGGGGTGAGAGTTTATATTATATGCCTTAGGTTTGGGGGCTAATGGGATATCATTATCAGCAGACATTTAACAGACTGAAGGGAAGAGAGAGATCTGGGATTTGTCTCAAGAAGTATTTATGAGAATAAGAGAGAGGGGGTGGGGCGAGAAGGAGCCAGGATAGAATAATGGAGAGTACTCACATTCAGAGGCAGAAGGAAACCGATGGTCATTAAAGGAGAGAGAAGAGGAGTCAGAGAGAGAGAAGGTGAACCAAGGCAGTGAGTTGCAGACACCAAAAGAGGAGGGCAAAATCAAATGTGTCACATGCTGGAAGAAGGGTCAACAAAGATATGGGCCCCCCCCAAATATGTTTAGGAGACATAAGATTTTTTTTTTTGAAACATAAGATTTCAAGACATTAAGTAATGAGCTGAATACTGAGAAAGCAAACTCAAAAAATGCATGACGTTGATAATTTTTCGAGATGATTATGAAGATAGGATAACAATGTTATTCCATATTTTTATTCTACTTTAAAATCACAGAGTATTTCCACATATAGTTTCTCTTTTGATGATATCATCAGGGGATAGTCCTGTAGGTAGATGTGTGGGGAAAGATGCAGCGGAGAGGGGTAGTCGAAGATGTAAATAGAAGTCGGAGTATTGTATGGAGTTAGTTTCTTAGGGAGGTGAAAGGAAAGAATTTAGTGCTAGAAAAGAGTAGTGGGTAAGATGTGGGAAACGAAGGCAGAAGGAAATGTAGATAAAATTAAATATAAGTATAACCTGCAGCCCATGGACAAATACTTGAGGCAGGCAGAATATAATGTCTTAATGTTAATACCTTGCTAGAGGGAAAAACAACCTTAGTTTGACAATAGCAAGGCCACCTGTATCCTGTGTCTTTAGCACATGAAAATCCTTTTGAAACTTCCTTTATCTTTAATTCTCCTGACCCCAGGTATATAATCAGTTGCTTCCCATAATCCCTTGGCAGCAGGAAGGGAGCAGGGAAGAGGGGTGCAGCAGTTCTTTCTGCCCACAGGTCCTGTCCCCATGCTTGAATGAAACCACCATTTTGCACTGAAAGTATCTCAAGAATTCTTCCTTGGCCGTGGGCTCCAGACTGCACCAAACCTCACCTATATATTCCAAAACCTACATCAGGTAAGAGACAATATTTTGAGGTAAAAATAGTTAAGAAAGATTCATGACTAAAAAGACCTGAAAGTAATCAAGGTAATCTTGACTTGAGGGGCCAACTGACGGGACAAATGTGAAACAAGTGGGGGAAATGTGAATTTGGCATAAAAAGTCAAAACGCTGGATCTGTACCCAGTGACGAGCTGTCCAGATCTCTAATATAATACCATGTCCTCCCACGAATGGAACAGTGAATGGACACTGAATTACTGGGGACAAGGGCCAAAAGTTCAATGTCTTTTTTTTTTTTGAAGATTTATTTATTTATTTGAGGGAGCTAGGCAGGGGAGGGGCAGAGGGAGAGAACCTTCTAGCAGACTCCCCCCGAGCGTGGAGCCGAATGCGGGGCTCATTTCCAGGACCCTGAGATCATGACTTGAGCCAAAATCAAGAGTCAGATGCTGAAATGACTGGGTCACCCAGGGGCCCCGACAGTTCAATGTCGTAAGTAAGTCCTGCGGAGATTTTAAGAGAAGTTCCTCCACTGCAGAACTCAATTTATAAGTCTGCCTTGGGTTCCCACCCTCAGCCCACTCCACAGGAAGCAAAAGCATTAAGCAAGCTGTTAGAATAGTGCATTCCCCCAGGACTTTCTCATTCAACAGGATGTCGGTCTGTGTCAGCCTCCGCTCACCCTCTTTAGGGAGCTCTGCTTTTTGTAAGACAGTACCCAAGTGTTTATAACTCTCTCTGTTAAAAGGCATGCATGTTAAGAAATCAATTTAAGTTTGTACACTATGAGCTAATACATTGGGATATTACCCCATCTTCCTGGCTTGGTGTTTGGTTTGGGAAGGAGTATGCAACCTCCGTTGATCCAGTGCAAGTCATTCTTCAGACTGTGTACAGGCTGGAGCCAAAGGGGAAGAAATCTTTCTTTGCTGGTAGAAGGGATGCTAGGGTGAGATAAGAGACCAAAGCCACTAGGAGCCATGCTCCCCATGACATGGAGAAAGCTATCTGCAAAGTGAACTAGAAACGGGACAGAAATAGAGAGTATAAGCCCTAAAAGTGTTCCTGTTGCTGAATCCAGGCATCGCCAGGACCAATTCCCTACACCTGGGTTTGGGTTACACCAGCCCATAAATTCTTTTTTGTGCGGGCAAGTTGGGATTTTGCCATTTGCAACCCAAAGTATCCCAACGTGTGCACAGAATACCTTACACTTATAAGGTGTTCAATAAATAGATATTGATTATCTGGTTGCATCAGTATTACTGATTTTTCTGTACCTTTTGCTTCTGCAATTTTTTTGTGTGTCCTACAACCTCATTCTCAGCGAGGCTTGATCAATTTTCCAGTAATAACTGGGGGCCCCAGGTCCCCGAAGTTGGCCAAGGCCATTTAATATGTCTGTGTTTCAGTTTCCTAATCTGGAAAATATGGCAAATAATAATAGCAGCTAGTTATTTCGCACCTACTTTAATCCAAGTACTGGCCTAACATTTAATATGCATTATTTTAGTTCCTACAGCAACTTTGTAACATATGCATAATAATCCTCATTTTACAGATGGGGAAGCTGAGATGCCATGAGCTTAAATGAATTGACCAAGGTCATACAGCTTGAGTGACAGAATTCTGATTCACATCCAGGTTTGCCTGAGCCTGTGCTCCTTCCAAAGTCCTATGATGCCCTACTTTTTCAAAAAGCTTTTGTGTGTATAATAAGAGAATGCAGGTACAATTGCTCTAAAAATAAATAGACATCAAAAATTGTTCTCCAATTGGCAATAAAAAATGTGGAAGTGGGCCCAAGTATTAACGAGGAAGATTTAGGTTTAGAACATTCTGACTACCCCAATTATGGCATTAGAAACAGTAACTGAAAAATAAATGATGAATCTCATATAAACGAGAAATTTTATGAAAAGAGAAAGTACAGCCAAGATTCTGTTCCATTTCTGTAGCCTCAATAAAATTCCAAAAGACATAAGTAAGTAAGCATTGCTAAGCTAGAGAGACATTTCTAATTTTCCTCATTGAACCATCAATATGGAGGCCCTGGCATTTTCTTTGTGGCCCTGCTAACAAAGTTCCTTGTAAAATATGGGCATTTTCACATACAGATCTGGATGGCGATATCAGTGGTATTTAAAACGAACAAACCTATAGTCATGCTGTCTATGTACCACTGAAGTACATGCAAATCCTATTTTTGTAGACGTTTAACTGAAAGAAGGTTAAGACCAAGTCTACGTATTAAATGGCCTTTTGTAGTAAAACATTTGTGTTCCTCAAGCTATAGCTATTTTTTAAATTTTTAAAAAGATTTTTATTTATTTATTTGACACAGAGAGAGAGAGAGAAGCGAGAGAGGGAATACAAGCAGGGGGAGTGGCAGAGGGAGAAGCAGGCTTTCCACTCAGCAGGAGCCTGATGTAGGGCTCGATCCCAGGAACCTGGGATCATGACCTGAGTCAAAGGCAAATGCTTAATGACTGAGTCACCCAGGTGCCCCTTAAAGCTTCTATTTTGGAGTAATTTTCAGTTTAAAACATTTTCAAAAAGCAACTAATTAATAAAAATATTGAAATATACTAATACTCATTTAATCTGAAGACAACTATTGAAATGTACTACTGTAAACAAAATTAAAAACCCAAAGCAGTGTAGGCCATCAAAGTAGCAAAATAAATATTTTAAAATAATATCAGACATTGTTATAATTTTGAACAAATGTAGCACCCCTCTTAAATAATGAAATTTAAATATTTTCTTTTTTAAACTCTAACATTCCAAGAACGTCAGTTCATAAGGTAGATACTTAAAAAAATGTTGGTTTATACTTGGAACCGCGTGATTATTGACTATAATAATTGAGTTAAACGTGTGCCCCAAATGCCAGACCTGATGCTGCCTTCCACAACATTGCTTTTGGAACTCAGCATCTCTCCACTGTTGTTTTCAGAGACATCTTTTTTAAATGGGAAATTGATTGATGAAATCTTAGCCATGAATAAGTGCTAATGCATACAATAAATTAAAATGCTGTCATTTTATAAGAAAGCTTTATTGGCAAACTGTGTTATTTCTTCTAGTAACTCAAAGTCTAGTGTTTAATTTACAGAATGAAAAGTGGAAATCAATTATTCAGTTCAGAGTATGACAAAACTGCTTCTCAGAGTTATGCTTTGGGAGGCAACCAGACTGACTTATTCACTGACTTAAAACACCGAGTGGCATAGCTGGGAGTTTTTCCTACTTCAAAATGTATCGAACAATGTTCAAACCATGAAGAAGCATTTTTGCACTGCCTGGTCAGTGTTGTGTGCAAATCAATTGTGCATAATAATTCAGACTCACCCTTCCAAAAAGGATATCATACATAAAAAGTAGTGCTGGTATTTATGGGATGGACGTTTACCAGAATTGCTCTTAAAGGTTACATAATAAAAGTGCATTAAAGCTGTCTAAATTAATTAACCATAGACACTGAAATGGATTCAGTTAATGGATTCTGTCTCTCCAGAGAGTGTCTCTTTTAATCATAAAACAGAAGCGAAAAACATGCTTTTCCTCACTATTTTCATGACATGTAGCCATCCGACCAAGAGCAGGAGGGGAAGTGGGACGGCTCACACCATCCCTGAGCCAGCAAGCAGGAGAGCTCATCCGGTGATCAGACACTCTGGCTTCTCTTCTCTAAGCGCAAACAGGCTGCCTCAGCAGCTCTCACATCCTGCTCCCCTTCGAAACAGGAAACCAGTCTAGAGTTTCACACTTACCTTCTGCCTTGCATTACCAAACTGGCAGTCTTGCCAGATCCTTGAAAATGCCCATCATATATGAAGGTGGTGATGGTTTTAAGGCATCGGCAAACGGGAGGGGATTTATGTTTGGGTCGGGGCACTACCTGGCTCGGCGATGTGCCATCTATTGGAGGGTTGCAAGAGAGAGAATTGAAAGAAGCACAGAAGAGTGGAAGACACACAAGGTCATTTGGTCCATCTCATGCCATTGGGCTGAATCATATCCCCAAGCACAGCTGAACCACTAAGGGGTCTTGTAATGAGACTACTAGCTACCCAAAGGCAAATAACGAGGGACTTCAAAGCTCTAGGTCGTGAGCTCACAAATCACAGTTATTCAGCTTGCTTTTCAATCAGACAAGCCCCTATTTTTTCCAATGTTTCCTACACCATGTCCTGCTTTGGCCCTCTTACTGCTCATTCGAAGTTCCAGCAGAGGGCAGGCCGGGGAAAGGAGAAGAGAAACACATGTCAGAGCAAAGGATCTAGAGTCTTCTATACATGTTAAGGTAGATTTTCTCAATTACTAAGAGTAACAATGGTCCTTTTGTGGTTGTTTTTGTTGTTGCTGCTGTCTATCTGTCTATATAAGGTATTATCAGTTTTCAGGTCTCCTCTCTCAAGGAATTTACAGTCTGGTTTGGGAAGGCAAAATGAAGACACATGACATAGCAAGAAGGCCATGCTCTAAAGCCACCCCAAGCTAACTCAAGGAAAGTCATGATTTCAAGAGAAGGAAGACGGGTCTTTGTGTGCTGAGACTGGTGATAACATATACCGATTGAAGGTATAAACCAAAGTAAATAATTAGTGCAGAGAAGTGAGAATCAGTGTCTGCACAAACGCAATTGTCGAAACACCCCTGAACAGCTTGGGTGACAGCCTCATAGAGAGGACTTGCAGGCCTCCTGTACGAATTTGGTTTATGTGGGACAGGTCTCGTCAGATCTCAGCACCATGCTTTTTGCAGTGATCGGCCAAAGTGAGGGGACTGGTTGGCATACAGGCTGGGTTGGCATTCCTGGAGGAAAACCATTCAGTCTCTTTCCATATCATTCATTAAGGTCTGTGTGACAATGTCATGAGCAACTCGCTGGGGGGAGGTCTTCACCAGATAAACAGGGCTGCAAAATTCATGGCCAAAGAATGTGGACTGGAGAGGCACACCCAGCTCCAGCTGCTACCTGAACACCCAGGACTGGCTGGGAACCAAGGAGACGTGCTGAAACCAGGAGCTTCGGCAACGAATGGCAATGTTACAGCCGCTTAATCCCGAAATGAAAAGTAATTGCTCTGGCTTAAAGAATAAAAGGAGAAACAAGATCGGCCTTGGCTGAATTACATATTTTTCCCCCAAAAAACTACCATGCTGCAGACGAGGTTCTAAAACCTGCTTGGTATTTAAAAATATGAGGAAATGGATGTTTTCTGTCAATATAATTTAAATCCCTCTGGAAGTACTGATATGTAAGAACACTTGAATGCAAATACATTTTGATTAACATGATTAAATTAAATGTGTTTACTTTCAGCTCTAAGGGATGACACCTAAAATTTAACTTACCTAAATATAATTTTAGAAAGTCAGTCTTCAAAATAGCTGCTTCTTTCTTTTCTTTTCTTTTTTAAAGGATTTTCTACTGAAAAATCTCAGCAGAAGCTACCAGAGCTCCTTTTTGTACAGATGAAACTGCAAATGGCGAAATATGGAAGCAGGGGGAGGGGAAAGACATTTCAATACCTGTAATATATTCCCGTGATGAAATTGTCTTCTCTATAGAAAAAGGAATTCATAAAAATTCATAAAGGAACTGCTGCAAGTTTAAATTATTGTTAGAAGGATCTAAAGATGACTTTAACCCACGGCTGAGTAAGTAATATTCTTATTTTTACTTGTTTACCTCCCAAGGGGCTACAGAATGACAAATGTCAGATTTTCTGTATATAGAATTTTCATTTCCCAAGAGCAAGGGGGCAATGACAAAGAGTAAAAACACAGCAAGAGTGAGAACAGACGAATCTTGCCTTTCAAGTTTCAATTTTTAAATGTATGTATTAATTTAAAATATTTGTGGCAGACTCACAATAATGTGGAGAAAGCTAATTAAAACATTTCTTGCTTCCTAGAGCCATATAAAATTGCCTACATAAACAGCAATTTCACATGGTTTCACCTAATATCATAAGCCCTCACAGGAGGATCATCAACCAATAATAACCAGTAAGGAAGAAAACCCAGTTTGTCTCCCTGTCATCATTCTGTACAAACACTAATATTAAAAAACGAATATGACCCATGCTATCTTCCTGCGGGTGCTAACATTGAGGACATTCCTCAGAGAAAAACCAAGGCTATTGACAGTCGTTATTCACAGCATGCATTTCTGCCTCATTAAGTCAAAACAAAACAAAACAAAATAATCATTATACCAGACATTTTTTGGATACCACCGGTTTTTAAATTTCGTTTAACCTGCATCACAACACTAACAACCCTGTCCACTTTCACGTGAGCTCAAGCCGGTGGACAGCTGGAAGGCCAGGCACAGACCCAATAACTTGACACACCATCCTCACAAACATGAGAGGCTCTTTAAAAACAAAAAATGTCACATAGCTCATGAGGTAAAACAGCCATGAACAACACAGAATGCAAAGGATATCCACCGTTGATGAATTGTGCTCTCTATGGGAATGTGACATACAGCCAGTGACCTTGAAAATATTGTGATATTTCCAGAGATGAAGGACTATGGTACTTAGAAACACTTTGAATAAAAAAAACCCAAAAAAAACAAAAAAAAACAGTTCTTTTTATATCAATACTCTGTCATTCTATGCCAGGAAAGGTACCGAGTGTGAAGATGGCCCCAATTTTCTTTTTTATGCTCAGCATGATTCAGATACGAACAGGGTTTCTAGTCCCATCATAGAAAAGCCTCGGACAAGCTTTCTGTTCTTACAAAACAAGAGAATGTCCAAAGGAAATATAAGTATAAAGTACAATGCAGGAGCGCCTGGGTAGCTCAGTGGGTTAAAGCCTCTGCCTTCCGCTCGGGTCATGATCTCAGGCTCCTGGGATCAAGCCCCGCATCGGGCTTTTTGCTAGGTGGGAGCCTGCTTCCCCCTCTCTCTCTGCATGCCTCTCTGCCTACTTGTGAACTCTCTCTCTGTCAAATAAATAAATACAATCTTAAAAAAAATAAAATACAATGCAAACATATTTTAAAGGGGATACATAGTCATTGCAAACGTTGAGGGGATTAGGAAGTGTATGGAATGTTGTTCACAGCAATTTTAACCCCAAAGTGTCACCAGTAGATGCAAGGCAGTTTCCGTTTTCTATGTAAAAAAATTAAAATTACAAAAGTGTAAGCTCTCATGTCAAATAGTATTAAATCATCAATGACACGTTTTCTTCAAACCCCCTTATTCCCATACCCAATGACCTTGGGAGGAAGCAGAGGTCTTTCTTTGCCTAGGGATTTCAATTACAGACTCACTCTTTAGTATCTGCATTTTGCTTTCTGCAATTGCTGACAATTCAAATATAATTTTCAACATCCCCCGGGTGAACTAACCCCCAAGTGCCTGACAACATGCTTTCTAAAAAGAAATCTATCTCTTCAAATTACACCTCATAAAAAGTGAAGTTTAATGAGATTTTAAAATACACACTTAAAGGGGTTTTATCCTCCTCATGCCCTGGCCAGTATTCACCCTCCCCTTGAAAAAGCTTGCTCTCCTCATTTTCTAGTGTGAGTTTTGAAGAAATTACGAGGAGCAGCCGCTGGGACAGCAAAGGTGACTTTCCTGAAGGATTGCGTCACCCAACCCAGCAGGTAGGAGCTGAAAAGGACTTCACATACTTCCCGGGTGATTCATACGATGGACACTAAATTTGAGATGCAATGGGTAGATAGCCCTTGTGAGTCGTTCGGCAGTGATAAAAGGAAATGTTTATTGAATGCTTACCAAAAAGAGAAAAATTTCAAGTATTAGAATTCTACTTGGCCCATGATCTAACCAAGGTAAAAGATTAAAGGCACTTATTTAAGGTCATAGAAATGGACCAGGCCCCAGATTTCCTGATTCCCAGAAAACTGCAATGTCTCTCAAAAACTTAGCTCTATAATTAAGAGTGACACTCATTCAATAATAAGCAAGGAAAAACAAATTTCTGTTGATCCACAGAGCTGCCATTTCCGGTACTCTTCATTTTTCATGTTGGTCTGAGCTTCCATCTGGTATCATTTCCTTCACCCTGAAGACTTAAAGTCTTTACGCCTTAAAGTACATGTCTACTATTGACACATTCTCTCAGCTTTTATTTATTTGGCAGTATTTTTCTTTTTCATTTTTTCTTTCTTTTGTCCTTTCTCCCTTCTTTCGTCCTTGCCCTTGCTCTCACTAATCTTATTCCCTTCCTCTTTGAATGATTTTTTCACTAGGTTTCTAATTCCTAGTTAACAGGTTTTATTTCTTTCCGCACTTTAAAGATGTTACTGTGTTGTCTTTTGGCCTGCAGAAAAGTCAGATGATTGCTCCCCTAAGGTCTGGTGCAGAATGAGTTTTTTTCCCCTCTGGCTGCTAGTAAGATGTTTCTCTAGGGTCCTTGGTTTTCAGATATTTGACTATGATGTTCCTGAATGTGGTTTTCTTCACTTTTTATCCTGCTTGTAGTTCGTTGAGCTTATAAAACTCGTGGGTTAATATTTTCTGTCAAGTTTGGATTTTTTTCCAGCTATTTTTCTTGAAATACATATATATTTTTATCCCTGTCACCCTCTCCTTGTCTTCTGAGACTCCAGTTCACAAATGTCAGGCCACCTCATACTACCCTCCATGTCAATGAAACTGTTCATTTTTTTCTAGCCTTTTTTCTGTGTGTGTGCTTCAGTTTGCATAGTTTCCATGACCCTGTCTTCGCGTTCGCTATTTTTCTTCTTCTGTAGAATGCAATTTACTGATAAGCCCATCTAGTGGTTTTGTTTTGTTTTTTTTTTTTTTCATTTCAGATATTTTATTTTGCAATTCCAGACCTTCTAGCTGGGTTCCTTTCATTGTTTCCAGTTCTCAACTAAGAACTTTTGTCTTCTCATTCGAGTCCTTATTTTCTTGTAAATCCTCAAACACATTTATAAGAACTGTGTTGAAGTCCTTGCTTGTTAATTCCAACATCTCTGTCATCTCTGGATATGTGTAATCCCTGAAGATAATACTGAAAGATAAATAAAACCCAAGTAACAGCAAAACCACTACTTCTGTCTGAGATCACACATGCCCAACTGCTGGAATCCCAAGTCCCCGAATCCCTTCTTGTCACTTGGGAGAGAATGAGGCATCGAATGCTCTCTTCACTGCCACTTGCTTGTCCCTGCACTCGTTCGCTGCCTCCTTCCTGATCCTTCATGGCTTAGTCCTGGTGAGAGGCGGCTTTACAAGTCAGGACCTCTCTGAGATGCTGTTCTCTGGGTACCACCATTGCTCCCACCACCCCCACCACTGCCAGCCTGTCTTCAGTACTGCAGCCGCTGGCCCAGGGCTGCTCCAGGATTGGCAGTTTTCCACCGCAGCTCAGGGTAGCATGAAAGAGCCTATCTTGCTGCTTCTCGGGCTCTGCGTGCTCCAAATGACGGCCTTGCCTCTCCTGCTTACTCCTGCCTCTCTCTGCCTCTCTCTGGGGAAGCTCCGGAAGAGGCACTTCCTGCCTGCCCTTATCCCTGAGCTCGGGTCTGTTTCTCCTCCAGTCAGATTTTCTCACCATCTACAGCTATTGGTCAGAGGATGGATTTCCCCCTGGTGGTAGCTCTTGTTGAACAAAGATTCTCTAAATTGCTAAGCATTTGCTAAGAACTTGTTATGTGTGTAGAATCCTATTGCTCGTCAGGAGAAGGGAAAAGAACTAAACGAACACACAAATCAATAATTTAAAGCCAAATATTATATTTTGATGAGAGTTCTCTGTTTTAAAAAGTTGAGATCTACTGAACTCTATAGATATTCTTTAGTCTGTCTGTAAACTTCATCAATCGATTTGACAAATATATGCCGAGAACCTGAAATGTACCAGGTTCTGGTCCCAGTGCTAAGAATATAAGATAGACAAGATACCTGATCTCATGGAGTTTAGAATAAACAAATAATACCAGTTACTAGTAAGTACAATATCACAGAGTGGTAAGTAATCTGGAGGAACTAAAGCAGGATAATGGGATAGAAACTAATGAGAGGAAAAATATTGGATAGGGAGGTGGAGGAAGGTTTCTGAGAAAGTGACATCTAGGCTGAATGACATAAAGATCTAGGGAAAAGACAGTCCAGGTAGGGGACAGTAAATTTATAGGAATGTAATCACCTACATAGCAGATGACAGGAAATGAGGTCAGACAGACAACCCAGCCCAGGTCAGGTATCACTTCCAAACCGTCAGGTTAGGAGTTTGGATTTTATTCTAAGCACAGTGGGAACGACTGGGAAATCTCAAAAGGGAATGACATTTTGTGATCACATCGTGAAAAGATCACTTTGGTGCTGTGTGGGGACTGATTGGAAGGTAACAGGAGTAGAAGACCCCAAGAAACGCTAGGATTTATTGCAACCCAAGTAAGAAATGATGGTTCTATAATTCCATGAAATAAATGTGTATTCTATTAGATAGCACTCTCTGCTGATAGCCCATCATGCAGGATACTGGATCTACTATGTGACAAGAGTAGATGACAACGTCAATGGCCTCAAAGACCTTCCTATAATTTAATGGAGCTGACAGGTAAAATTAAAGAAAACAAAGGATGATACCTTGTTGAGGCAGTAAAAAATTGGCAGAGGTTAGCAAGCTCTTGACGACAGTCTCTGGCTAGAGTAAAACCTTCTGGGTCACCCTACCCTAAATCACCACAGTGTTACAGAAGAACCAAAGAAACCATCATCCAAGCCTCGAATCGTACTTACACAACCAAGTGAATTATAAGCAAATATAACCATAATTGTCAACATTTACCGAGCACTTAGAATGTTCCAGGCACTGTGCTAATGTCTACATGAATCATTTGATTCCCCCAGAATAGGACTATAATAGTGATTATCATCCCCATTTTCTGGATTAAAAAAACATGGCTGCTTGACATGGTAACTTGCCTAATGTTACACAGAGCTAAAAGAATTAGAGCCTTCCCTAAAATCCTAATCAGTCTGACCCCAAATCGAGCTTATAAAGAGGAGGCCAATGTTTCCCAAAGTTGCCCGATATTACGAACTAGCTGGGGCTGTTGTTAGAGATACAAATACCTATACCCATCCCCCACTTCATGCCAGTCCACCAAATCAGAATCTCCAGGGAGGAGTCTGGGAAGCTGTTATTTTTAACAATGGCCTTCAAATGACTCTTATTATCTTATTCTTTTTTTTTTTAAGATTTTATTTATTTATTAGGAAAGAGAGAGAGAGTGAGAGAGAGCATGAGAAGGGAGAAGGTCAGAGCGAGAAGCGGACTCCCCATGGAGCTAGGAGCCCGATGTGGGACTCGATCCCGGGACTCCGGGATCATGACCTGAGCCGAAGGCAGTCGCTCAACCAACTGCGCCACCCTACTTAATAAGGGGCCCTTATTATCTTATTCTTAACATTATAATTATTCTAATTATATAGCCTACACTAGAATAGGCCATACCCAACATAAAGAATAAATGGACCATATACAATAAAGGAAGAATCAAGACCAGTGGCATTTATCAGAGACTCCTTGGAAGAAGTAAGTTTTCGGCTAGATTTTGAAAGGAATGCTAAATAGAAGAAAGCACACATTGCAGGAAAGAAAGGCATGAAACAGACAAGAAGGAGAGAATTGGGTGTGTAGGGCACTGATAAAAACTGATGTCTCAAGAAGAGGCAACTTGATTCAACACACATCCTGCCACTCAGTTCTGTTTACAAGAATTCTAGCAGGTTTAGAGTATTTGTAGGTTACCAAACCTACCATTGGCGTGATCTTGGCCAATGTTGCCCTAGAAAGGCAATCCTTGAAACAAAACCCTATTATCATTCTCTCGGGTTAAAAGGTCAGAAAGAATCCTGTTTTTCAAAACTATTTTTAAAAAACTAAACATATTTACTTGACTTCCTACAATAGACAAATGATCCCAGAAGACAATCTTACTTGGAATATAATAATAATTTTTCTCTTATTGATTCAGTCCTTTTTTTTTTTAAAGACTTAACTTATTTATTTGACAGAGAGAGAGCACAAGCAGAGGGGAGGGGCAGAGGGAGAGGGAGAAGCAGATTCTCTGCTGAGCAGGGAGCCCGATGTGATTCGATCCCAGGACCCTGGGTTCATAACCTGAGCTGAAGGCAGATGCTTGACCGACTGAGCCACCCAGGGGCCCCGATTCATAGACATTCTTAAGTACAATTCCAATTGGGTACCATAGATGCCATGTCCTAAATTCTTCTAGAGCATTACTTTTAACAGGGTGCAACTCAATCAATGGATGCTCATCAAATGCTGAAATACATTGGATTCCATGAGCTGCAATTGGGAGACAATAAAGTAAAATGTGGCTCCTAATCATGAGAGTTTAGAACCCAGCAGGAGAAGACAGATGACCAAATACATAATTCCATTGCAAGGCCTAGAAGGGAGGTTTGTACAAATAGTCAGGCACTCTACAGGGGGAGCACTGGCTCTGACTGGGGGTGGTAAGGGAAGGTGAAGGGCCTTGTTTGCTGGGTTTTGGAGGATTCACAGGATTTTGAGAGAGAAGGATGGAGAAAGCTCTGGAATACTGGAAGAGTAACACAGAGGTCAGTATGAAAAAGCAAGCAATTCAGTCATGGAGGAGTTACACACTGCAGCCCACATTTTTTTTCAGTCTGCAGAGTATTTTTTTTTAATTACTTGTCGGTGTTTAAAATGGGGAGAATTCGGTGGTGCCTGGGTGGCTCAGTTGGTTGAGCAACTGCCTTCGGCTCAGGTCATGATCTCAGGGTCCTGGGATCGAGCTCTGCATCGGGCTCTCTGCTCAGCAGGGAGCCTGCTTCCCCCCTCTCTCTCTGCCTGTCTCTGCCTACTTGTGATCTCTCTCTCTCTCTGTCAAATAAATAAATAAAATCTTAAAAAATTTTAAAAAAATGCGGAGAATTCGTATATAAACCTTTATTTTTTACTTACTGGAAATGCAAAGATATAGTGGCGTGTGGGTAGCTCAGTTGATTAAGGGTCTGCCTTGGGCTCAGGTCATGGTCTTAGGTCCTGGGATTGAGTCCCACACTGGGCTCCCTGCCTCTCTCTGCTTCTCTGCCACTCTTCCCACTCATATTCTCTCTCTCTCTCTCTTTTGAAAGAAAGAAAGAAAGAAAGAAAGAAAGAAAGAAAGAAAGAAAGAAAGAAAGAAATGCAAAGATTTAGCAACACTAGGCCCACATTCAACTGATCTTGTGTAACAGCTACCCCCTTTATTTTTATTTATTTTTTTTTTAAAGATTTTATTTATTCATTTAACAGAGAGAGAACACAAGCAGGCAGAGAGGCAGGCAGAGGCAGAGAGAGGAGCAGGCTCCCTGCCGAGCAAGGAGCCCGATGCGGGACTCGATCCCAAGACGCCGGGATCATGACCTGAGCTGAAGGCAGCTGCTCAACCAACTGAGCCACCCAGGCGTCCCCAGCTACCCCCTTTAAAGGGAGATTCTTCTCCCCAGCCCACCCCAGACCCCACGCCCTCTATTGTTTTACTCCCAGCCCTGCCCATGGGCATTTGTGGTGTGACCCCTGGCAGAGAACAGGCTATGAGGTGGCAGGAGAAGGCTTGAATGAGAATGTGGTGTGACAAGTCTGGAGCCTGCCTGCCAAGTGTTTTCAGACTTTACCGTGTGGGTGAAGCAGGGTAGGAAAATGTTAAGAGCTGATTTTTAGGAGGTGGTCTTAGAGGGCCTTTAGACCAAATATGGAAACTACTTAGGAAGCCATCACAATGGCTTCAGTTCAGGAAAGAGATGATAAGGACTCGTAATAGGAGAGTGGTCATGGGGATGGAGGCAAGGGGCAGAGGCGTAAAAGGAGCAGAGATATAAAAAGTTCCCAAATTGGTTTAGTTGGTTTTTTTTTTTTTTTTTTAGAGAGAGAGAGAACATGCACAAGTTGGGGAGGGGGTCGGGGGTCGGGGGGAGGAGCAGAGGGAGAGGGAGAGAGAATCCTAAGCAGGGTCCGCGCTCAACGCGGAATCTGAAACCGGACTTGGTCTCACCACCCTGAGATCATGATCTGAGCTGAAATCAAAAGTCAGATGCTTGGGCGCCTGGGTGGCTCAGTTGGTTGAGCAACTGCCTTTGGCTCAGGTCATGATCCTTGAGTTCTGGGATCGAGTCCCACATCGGGCTCCCAGCTCCATGGGGAGTCTGCTTCTTCCTCTAACCTTCTCTCCTCTCATGCTCTTTCTCACGTTCTCTGTCTCTCAAATAAATAAAATCTTAAAAAAAAAAAAAAGTCAGATGCTTAACTGACTGAGCCACCCAGGTGCCTCTCAAATTGTTTAAATAAAAATGTTTAAACATCTATAAAAGTTGAAAGAATAGCACAATAAATACCAGCCTCTACCCAGATTCAACCTCAACTCAACAACTGTTATCAGTTTGACATATTTGCTTTTTTTTATATTTATATATATATATATATTATATGCATGTGTGTGTATTTTGAAAGAAAGTTGTAGATATCATGACACTTCACACCTTAATACTCACACTCAAATATACATCTCCTAAAAATAAGAATAAGAATTTTCTTATATATCACCACAGTGTCATTATCACATCGAAGAAAATATTAGTTTCTTAATACAACATATCATTATCACATCTAAGAAAACATTGGTTTCTTAATACAACACAATATGTCCTTTAACATATAGCTCAAATGGAAATTTTCTCCAATTGTTCCCAAAATGTTTAGCTGTTTTTATCAAGCCAAGGGTCAATCAAGGTTCATATGTCGTATTTCGTTGTTATGTCTCCTTAGTCTCTTCTAATCTAGAGTAGTTCTTCCTACTCTTTTTCCCCTGATGATAACAACTTTTAGAAGAATCCCAAAAAGTTATCTTACAGAATATCTCATGTTAGGGATTCCTCTGTAGGTTTCCTTGTCATTTGGTGGTTCTGTGATTCCCTGTAATGCCTATATATTTGAAGTTAGGTCTAGAAGGTTTTAATAGATTCAATTTAAGGGGCGCCTGGGTGGCTCAGTTGCTTAAGCTGCTGCCTTGGCTCGGGTCATGATCTCGGGGTCCTGGGATCGAGCCCCGCATCAGGCTCTCTGCTCAGCAGGGAGCCTGCTTCCTCCTCTCTCTCTGCCTACTTGTGATCTCTCTCTGTGTCAAATAAATAAATAAATAAAATCTTTAAAAAAAATAGATTCAATTTAACACTTTTGGCAAGAATAGTTCATAAATGATTTTGTGAATTTCATCTGCATCATGTCACAAGGAACATAATTCAAGGTTATTTCCTATAATTGGTAGAGTCAAACTAGTGACCACCAGATTGCTCCTTTGCAACCAGTAAGTCACCTGCATGATGACACTTTGTCACTGTGTGAATATCGTGTTCTGCAACACCCTTTCACCAGTGATGATTCTTTCTTGAATCAGTTATTTCACTGGGGGTTACAAAATAGGGACTTTCAGATATTATCACTCCTTCTTCAGCATTGTTTTCTAAAAATGAATTTTCCCTCATCAACTGGGATGATATACAATTCCTCCTAAAAAGGCAAGGTAAAGATTTAGTTCTTTCCCTTTTACTATCAATTTCAGAGTAAGGATTTATTACCTCTAATGATGTAAATGACTTTTTTTCTTCTTTCCATTACTTTTTTGGGTATCACTATAGACTCATGGATTTTTAAATATTCAACGTTTTGCAATCAGTTTGCCTCAAATTGTCCAAATCTGTCTAGGGGAAACCCTTTAAAACTAGCTCTTGGGTTCTTTTAACATGCCTCCATAAATCACTGAGCACTTCCTTGGTTTTGGGCATAACAAGATATCCTAAGGTCCACCTTGTAGGTTCCCTGCTCAACAATTAGAATCAGCTATTTCTCCAAAGATCATTATTCTTTTTAGTAGGTAATGATGGGTAGAAACCAAATGTGGATTCTAGATGTGTTTATTGTTCAAAGGATATCATTGCTTCTATATTCTTTTAGCAGACAGAGCTAGGATGGATAGGTAGATACACACACATATATATTTTTAATTCATAAGTCCATATTGAAATCGTATTTTATTTAATTAATTAATTTATTTTTAAAGATTTTATTCATTTATTTATTTGTCAGAGAGAGAGAGAGCACAAGCAGGCAGAGTGGCAGACAGAGGCAGAGGGAGAAGCAGGCTCCCTGCTGAGCAAGGAGCCCGATGTGGGACTCAATCCCAGGACCCCGGGATCATGACCTGAGCCGAAGGCAGCTGCTTAACCAACTGAGCCACCCAGGTGTCCCCATATTGAAATTTTAAATTAAAATATTAAACTATAATATTACAAGCATTTTCCTATTTGATGTCTTAAAGTACAAATGAACAGAAGTGGATAAGGAGTTGGAAGTTTGAGGCAAGAGAAAGAAAGCACAAGAAGGACTCCCTAAGTTCTTAGACTGAGAATCTGTGTCTGGATGGCTGACACAGTGCTGCCGTATTATCAAGAAAGGAAGTAAGAAAAAAATGGGAAAATTCCTGAGGTATGGGTGAGGGATGAGTTCAGTGAACTATATCAGGGATGATACAGTTTGGTGTTTTATTATTATATTGTCATAAAATTAAATAATCTATTTAGGAACTGACACACACAGGTAAGTCAGTGACAAGGATTTTACATAGGTGTAGAAAAGTAAGCTATACTCAAAGTACTGGTCTAGGGGCACCTGGGTGGCTCAGTCAGTTAAGTGTTGAGCATTTGCTCTTGGTTTCGGCTCAGGTCATGATCTCATGGGTCGTGGGATCAAGCCCGGTGTTGGGATCTGCGTTCAGCGCAGAGTCTGAGTGGGATTCTTTCTCTCCTTTCCCTCTGCCCCTCTCCCAATAGAATGCATCCTCTCTCTCAAATAAATATATCTTTAAAAAAAACCCAAAAAACATGAAGTATCAGCCAATATTAATCTAACATTGGGTATTCTTCAAACATCTTTGAAATCTCTGCACCTCGGGACATGGATGAAGTTTGATACCCAAGTGTGACTTATTAGGGGAAGAAAATCAAGCTCAAGCAGAGGAGAGAAGATATAAAAACATGAAGGTAAAGAAATTCCGAGAAGTAAAGAAGAAACCTTAAAACAACCCTAGATTTAAAATATGCTGTCTTAGTTTGCTAGGGCTGCCATAACAAAATACCAGAGATTGAGATTGGGTGCTTAAGCAACAGAAATTAATTTTCTCAGTCTGGAAGCTAATAGTTCAAGAGCAAGGTGTTAACAGGCTTGTTTACTTCTGAGTCCTCTCTTCTTGGCTTCCTGATGGCCACTTTCTCCCTGTACCCTAACATGGTTGTTCATTCTTTCATCTGCGATTGTGTGTCCTAATCTCTTAAGGACACTGGTCACATTGGCAAAGAGCCCACATGACCTCCTTTTACCTTGGTTACCTCTTTAAAGGCTCTACCTCCCAATATAGTCACATTCTGACGCACTGGGGATTAGGACATCATAATATTAATTTTAAGAGGACACAATTCAGCCCAGAATACAAAGGGCAGAAAAAGCATTGTACCAGAATAAAGATACATGCTTGAGAAGTTTAGCGATTCTTCTCTACGGCTAGGTCTCATTTCTGACCGGCCAAAGACAGTTTGGTAGCATTGTTACCCCACAACCGCGTGAGCAAGTTTGAGATGATGATTACATGATGAACCACACGTTCACCCACATTTCTATGGTCAATGATGAATATACAGAGAAAATTGAACTCAGAAGAATATATCTATCCTGTTTCCGCCAAGATTTTCTAGGCTTTGAACTTGAGTCATTATGCTTAGCTTCACTCTCTGCCAGGGTGGGGGGTGGCATTTAATCATTGCTTTTTCCTTCTCTTTCAGGACAAGTAGCTCTGTGCCAACTGACTCATCCAATACCAGCCTTAACTGTCACAAATGATGTGGGAGTGGCAGGTTTCATTTATCTTAGAATAGGGAAAATTAAAGAGGAAGTCAAGGTTGTTTTGTGTGTGTGTGTGTGTGTGTGTGTTTGTGTGTGTGTGTGTTTTAAGGATGCTGGAAGTTGGCACTTTTACAGGTGGGAAAAACAAAGGTCCAAGGGCCAGCTGGATAATGACTTGATGACTTGCCCGGAGACCTGATCAGCTGGTAAGGACGCAGTCTTTTGACTCCTATCCCACTGTTCTTTCTACTTTACCACAAAGTAAGTAGCTCTTTAGCTCTGGTTTAATCTTCTCTGTTTTAAAACATTCTTGGAAGTATTTCTTATGAATGATTTGAAATGCCAAAGAACATTCTGCATAGTAGTTAAGAATCCAGACTGGCCAAACAAGCCTGTGTTTGAATCTCAGCTTTATCATTCACTACTCTATAGCCTTGAGCAAGCTGTCGGAGCTGCTTAAAGCCTCAATTTCCTCAATAGTGGAATGGGGATAATAATAGCACCCACCTCACAGAATGGCCCTGAGGACTTGAACTCATTTACCAAAAAATCAGTAGTGTTAGGCACATGGTAAGTGTTAGTAAGAGATGCTATCATTCATTAGAATTCCCTAACATCTATCAGAATTCAAAATTTCCATTCTGGTTTCCTAGGCAAAAAATGAAGCAAAACTAAATATGTAAACAAACGAATATCACTGTTAGACGTGTTTCCATTTCACAGCCAAGAGGATGTTTATTATAATGCCTTGGGATCGAGCAGTTGAGCACCAGGGCAAAAACAAAAACAAAACAAAAAAAAACAAGCATCGACAATTGAGTCAAGTTTCACAACTTTGAAGATAAAAAATCACAGCCTAAGGAGAAAACCAAAAATCTCCAAGGCAAAAGAGTAAGAGACAAGGAAGATCTGAGACAAAAGAAAGAGCCTGGGAAAAAAGAAAGGGTGCTATCAGGTCTACAAGCTCAACGAAAGCATTGGTACAAGCCAAAAGTGACAGAAACCACTTTCCAGATCAAAGAATGGAATTAAGATGCCTAAAGAAAGTAAAAGTCACCTTCAGCAAGAAAGAATTCTTGTTTTTCAGAGCCCAGGATCTCTGAACGTGAACAATGTGAAGAGCTTTGTTCTCATGTAGAGTCACACAAGGCACAAGGAACTGACCTTTAAATCCTGATGGGACCCGCTGTGGTGACTCCCATAAATCACCAGCTAGTCCCAGAGCCCATACACTTGAACAGGTTGCTATGTTAATTTTCTTTAATTAGTAATTTTTTTTCCCAAAAGCTGGGTTCCAGGACCCTGCTGGGAAGCCTATCAGTCAAAAATTAATGAAATGCTATTACTATTTTCAAGTATCTAATTGTGCACAAGGGAAAAATCTCATCTCGAAGTAATAGAGCATTTAAAAAATGATCAGTAGCCCAAGAGATACCTGCTAAAAAGGCTATTTATTTTTGTCAGTCTTTATTGCCTCAAAGGCCAAAACAAGACCCAGAAATAAAAGCACAGAATGAATTTATCCACAATGCACACAAAGAAGAAAGAGACAGAGGGACTCTTCTGGAACAGACATCTATAGGTTCTTTGCTTAAAATGAAGGAGAAAGGCACGTTCAGTTATGCGGTCACTTCAGTTCTTTGCTTTGCTGAAATTGTCACTGATAAGCCAGATCCATTCGTAGTTTTTGTTCACTCTTTTCCTGCTAATTTCAGTTCCTGTTTAAGAGCTGTACTGGGAACGTTCTGCAAGGCAATTTGGTAGTATTCATAAAAATATTTAATATGATTATCTTTTGACCCAATAATTTCACATTTAGGATATTTTCCTAAAGAAATTCTAACTAAAGTGTTTGAAAATATAGATATGAGAAAATTGGGGCACCCAGCTGGCTCATTCAGTAGAGCATTTGACTCTTGATCTCAGGATCATGAGTTCAAGTCCTATGTTAGGAGTAGAGCTTACTTAGATATGAGGAAATCTACTATCCCATTGTCTAATATACCGTGAACTGAAAGCAATCTAAATGCCCCTTAATATGGACTGGCTAAATAAATAATTATTTGGCTGTACACACACCCTGGAATCAGATCACTTGAGTCGAATTCCCATTTCACTACAACTTACTAGTTGTGGCCTTTTGTATTTCTCTTCTATTGCTGCCATAATAAATTGC
This sequence comes from Nasua narica, assembly GCA_028533885.1. Taxonomy (NCBI): domain Eukaryota; kingdom Metazoa; phylum Chordata; class Mammalia; order Carnivora; family Procyonidae; genus Nasua; species Nasua narica. Next base: position 63,986,472 of record CM052798.1, read on the forward strand.
CTCAAGGTTGGAGGTGTAAAACTACACAAATTTATCATCTTACAGTTGGATAGTTCAGAGTTCCGGTATGGGTCTCACTGGGCTAAAACCACTGTGTTGGCAATGCTGGTGTCCTTCTTGTAGAGTCTAGGAGGGAATCCCTTTCCTTGCTCGTACAGGTCTTGGCAAAATTCAGCCCCACCCATGTCGTTGTAGGACTGAGGTCTCTGTTTCCTCACTTGCTGTTAGTTGAGGCCTGCCCTTAGCTCCTAGAATCTTCTCACTGGTCTTTGCACAAAGACGCCTACATTTCAAAAACAGCAACAGAACATGGAGTCTTCATGCTGCCATCTCTCTAACCCCGCTCTTTCTGTCATTACATCTCTAACTCAACTGAGAAAGGTTTCACTTACAGGGACTCACGTGATTTAACTGGGCCCACCAGACAGTCCAGACGAACCTCCCCATCTCAATATCATATCCTTAATCCCATTTGCAAAGTCCATTTTGCCATGTAAGACAACATATTCCAGGTTCCAGGGATTTAGACATAGACATCTTTGGGGGCCATTATTTTCCCTATCACACCCCTCTGAACCTCAGATTCCTCAACTCCAAGATGGAGTTTCTTCTCCCTATGGTTCTTGTAAACTACAGATGAGACAGACTTTTGGCACATAGTAATCACTCAGCAAATGTTAGCTCTCACCATCACAGCTATGTAGCCATTAAAAAAAAAAAAGGAGAGAGACAGAACCATATTACTGATATAGAAAGATGTTCAAAAGGTATACCTGAGGATAAGCAGCTATAGAAAAGTATGTACAATATAACCACTCTTTTAAAGAATAAGAAAGGGAGAAAAGATAAACACTTGTTAGTTGTACTCGTATAGGGGGAAAATGGATGGATACCAAAAGAAGTTTACAAAAGGGATACCAACTATATCTGTAATACTTTCTTTCCAACAAAAATGAAACATCTGAGACATATATGACAGGATATTTGCCTTTTTTTTTAAAGATTTTTTGTTTATTTATGAGAGAGAAGGAGAGAGAGAGAGATCACAAGCAGGCAGAGAGGCAGGCAGAGAGAGAGGGGGAAGCAGGCTCCCCGCTGAGCAGAGAGCCCGATGCGGGGCTTGATCCCAGGACCCTGAGATCATGACCCGAGCTGAAGGCAGAGGCTTTAACCCACTGAGCCACCCAGGCGCCCCTGCCTTTTTTTTTTTTTTTTTTAAGTAATCTCTATGCCCAACGTGGGGCTTGAACTTACAACCTCAAGACCAAGAGTTGCACGTCCCACTGACTGAGCCAGCTAGGGACCCCAGGATATTTGCCTTTTAAGGTTCTGGCTTGGTGTAGCCTGTACTTTTCAGTGTATATAAAATGTTTAAAAGTTTTTTAAAGAACTGCATGGAGAAGTCAGAAAATAGGGATCCTGTCCTGATGGTACATGTATTTTGGGTTCTAGAAAAAAAAATCTAAAGTTTTAGAAGTACACATAAAATTAGGGCAGACAGATGAAAATGTTTTTCTATTTTCTGTCCATCAGTTAAGGTTAACCTCTTTTGCACACTCATAATAGGTTAAGGATGATATGGTTTGAAAATGCCCAAAATATGTATGAAAATACTTAAGACTTAAGCAAAAACATGTATACAAATTTAATACAGTCCATAAATGTTGTCAAGAACCAAAGAATTGGAATAGTGATAACATTTTGTAGAGAAATTTAATTGAGACAGATTCTTTTTTTTTTTTTTTTTTAGGGAGAACACATGCAAGTGCACAAGAGTGGGGTGGGAAAGGGGCAAAGGGAGAGGGAGAGAGAGAATTGTAGGCAGGGTCTATGCTCAGGATGGACCGGCACAGGGCTCGACCTCATGACCCTGAGATCATGACCTGAAGCCAAAACCAAGAGTCAGACACTCGACCGCCTGAGCCACCCAGGTGCCCCCAGAACTTTCTAAGAAGGAACAATTCAAATAGGAAACTGGATTATGATGAATCACAAAGAAGGGGCCTTGTCAGCAGATGGTGGGGAGGAATAGTAGATTAAGATTAAGTAGTAGTAGTAGATTAGTAGTAGCAGATTCTGCTCCGACTGGAGCAGAATTTTCTTCTCCAAATTCTGAAGAGTTGTGAAAACAGATACCGCTATTTACATGAACATACATCCAGAAAAAGGTCAATAGGCAATTAAATAGAAGATGTAGGCTACCAGCAAAACTGATTTGACATCACAGATTTACACTGACTGTGACAATCACCGTCTTCCCTATATTTGCTAGCTCCATGAAGCCATGGTAAAAATGTTAGGTGTGAAGCTGTTATTTGTGAACTGCTTTGAAAAAGGAAAGGGGAATGCTGATGGAGACTGTGAGTTGGCCTCCCTTCATTCTCTGTTGGAAGTGTTAGAATTCTCTCTCTAGGGTTAGATATAATTATTGGATAGATGAACATGGACAAATATCATCCCCTCCCCAAAAGGACAATCTATTTTGAAAATATCCCATTTAATGCCATCAAAGTATTCTAATGTTGGGCTAAATTCACCTTTCTGCCTTCAAATTAATTTGAGTGAAAGGTTCAACCTAAGTTCTGTTGGGGGCTTGTAGATGGCTATGACCACTAACAGAAAATTTGAGTGGGTCCAGATTTGTGGCTTCGGGCACAGAGGGCACCCTAGGGCCCATCTGGTCAACCACCAGGTCCTGCTGCCCCTGCCTCCACATCACTGCTCACATCCTGATTCCCACTGCTGTTGTTCCAGATGTGGCCTCATCTCTATTTGCCCAAAGACTGGGGCAGCTTCCCCAGAGTCTCCCCACCATACTGTGGCCAGAGTGAATACTCTCTCTCTTTCCCTCTCTCTGACAACCTGAACAGACTACTGCCGTGTTTGAAGTTGGCCTCGCAGTGGGGATGCCTCACACGGATGTCTCTATGAGTTGTGAGTTGGGTCACAGGCCACATAATACTGATAATAAAGCCCCAAAGATTCCAATGATGCAGTTGTCTAAGCCCTGTGTCTAGAATGCCTTCCCCATCGCTCAGTCATTGGCTGTGTTGCCTGGCAGACTCCTGTCCCTGCAGGTCTCAGCTCAGATGCTTTCTCCTGTGTGACTCCATAGTCTTGAGTTCCTCAGCTGGCTCACATCCTTCTCCTAAAGCCTTGCTGGGCTTTGTGCTAGACTTCTGCATAAGACATATCTTGGTGATTGCAATTATTTATTAAGCTCCTTGAGGACAGGGACCACATCTTAGTTTTGTTTTTTTGTTTTTTTAAAGATTTATTTATTTACTTTAGAGAGAGTGAGCACAAGAGTGCAAGTGGGGGGAGGGGCAGAGGGAGAGAAAGAGTCTCAAGCAGACTTCCCACTGAGCACAGGGCCTGACTCAGGGCTCAATCTCACCACCCTGAGATCATGACCCGAGCTGAAACCAAAAGTCGGATGCTCAACCAACTGAGCCACCCAAGTGCCCCTAGTTTTCTTTTTCTTTTCTTTTTTTTTAACATAGTCAGTGACTAGCAGCTTCTAGTACATTTTAGGTACACAGTGAACATTAATGGGTGTTGAATGAAAAAATTAGTACTACCACTGATACGGGGTAAAGAGTTTCCCAGTTAATTAGATTAACATTCCCCCCTCCCTCATTCCTGCTATATGTGGCAGAAGAGAAAAACCTTTCTCCTTAATTATGTTAAAAGCACTGCGCCATTATTCTTTGCATTTTGAGAGTAAAGGCTGAAAAAAATTTTTACCCTTTATAAACATTAAAGGCCTTGATTATTGGCAAAGAGAGGACACTAGATTCATTAGAAGCAATTCTTTCTCTGTTCCTGTAACTAATCACAGATGAGTAATTTAAAAAAATTAGTATCCATAAAGATCGACCACAAACCAATAAGGATGATGAGTTGAATCATAAGAAATCCATGCTATTTATATTTCCCCACACACACTCAGCGCATTTATTCTAAGTGGGAAAGTACAAATATTGGGATAAAAACATTTAAACTACAGAAACAAGAAATTCCAAATGCTAATCCTGCCTAAAGGGCAGAATTTAATTCTGTGCTAAGCTACTGTATGTAGGATTAAGAGGCATGGTTAACCAAACATTTGAGGACAAGCAATTACCACTGAATCTCTCTATCGCATATTTGCTTCACACATAATTTATACAATAAGCCCACAGTGGGGAAAAATAAAATGCTGTTTGCAACATTTTTTTCCAGCCACAAATTTTTCAGGCATCTTTTTTTCCCTCTCATCAGAGATTATTTACTCCTATGGCCTTAGGTTGGATGGCAGTGGATTATTTTTCTCTCTGATATGTGGGGACAAAGAAATAACATCTCTAACTTGTTATTCTTGGCTGTGCCCTTCCAGCCAATCTTGGGGATCTGAATGCGGAGAGGTATGGTCTCCATAGCTGGTTTATGGAATACTTAAGATTGGAATGGGCATGCAAGGGAACACTTTTATTTACTCATTTTATTTTATTTATTCAACGAACATTTGTGTGATAACTTGTGTGCCCAGAATTGTGCTGGGCTCTCAGCATACAAGTGAACAAGAGAATCCCCCCCCTTGATGAACTCATAGTGTCACAGCAGACAATTACAATATAGAACAAGAAACCAGGGTGGAGGGCTGGGGTGGGGGGCAGTATTCAGAGTTACAGGGGCTCTGACTGGGATAGACAGGGGAGAGCTGGAAGTGTCACCTAAGCTGCATCTCAAAGGACCTAAAGGGCCCAGACAGTTGAAGGAGGGCAGGGAAGTGGCAAATCCACAGCCTGTGGAAGAGCTGGGAGAGACGAGATTACAAGGGAACGTGGGAGAAGATGAGGCAGGACGGTGCTCATTGATAGGGAGGGCAGATATTTGCAAAGAGGCGGGGTCTGAGACTCTAACTAAAAATGTTCTGTGCTGACAACACAAGCAGCTGCTTCTGGGGCCCTCCTCCCCCTCTCTACCTGAGGCACCTACCAGAAAGAGGACAGCCGAGAGTTCAAATATGTTTGAGAGAAACGTTAAATCTCTGTGCAGCCACATCTTGGCTGAACTGACTCTGGCCTTTGCACTTACTTTTTAGCATTGTGCGTAAAGTAGAATGATAGGTGCCATCAAACCGTAAACTTTGTAACTCAGGCCCAGCTCTGGCTGGAAGTCGGGATTTGGCAAGAGCGTGACCCTGGGGCAAGGGATTTCACCTCATTGTGCTTCGGTGACTCGTCTTGACAAAAATTTGCAGCAGGACAGGAGTGAGTGTATGTAAAGTGCTCAGAACGGAGCCTGGTACAAAACAAATGCCCAATATGTATTAGCCGTAATTATTCTACTCCACACATGGGAAGTGCCGATAAAGCCAGTTCATCTGTTATTTTAATAACCGGCATGTCATTTATAGGACTGGGCTCAGAAGCGACGCTGCTGTTGTTTAATGTCTTTGGCACTAAAGGAGATTAGAAAAGTTAACCCTATGAACACAAGGACTGACCTTTGGCTGCCTTTCAAAAGTTACAATGGAATTTTTTGTTTATCACCATTCACTGAACGTTCATTATCCCCCACACTTACTGAGTGTCCACTGAATGTCAGGCCTGGGCCTACAAGGATACCTGAGTAGGTCTGAAAATCTACTATTCATTCAGGATGTGCTTCGCAAGTGTCCAGAAAGTGCAGATCACCGGTGATTAGGATAAAATGATGACCTGGGCTCTCTCGCGGAGGGTGACACATGTTACAAAGAAGCGGAGGTCATAATAAAGAACACTTGCCCAGTGCTTTCTCAATGCCAGGCTCTGTGCTCCGTGCGTTACCCCCGAGTGCCTGGGAGGTGAGAGGATGGAATCATGGCACTGAGCTGGAGGGATCCGGAAAAACTTCATGGAGGTGGAAACATTAGAACAGGATCTTGGAAAGTATTTCTGGACTGTTATGCTTGACCCAGGTGTTACTTGGGAACAGGTCCCATAGCTTTTTCTAAAGGTGCTTCTTGGTGGAAAGGCTTATTTATTTATTTATTTGTTTGTTTATTTATTTATTTATTTGACAGAGAGAGAGAGAGCGAGAGAGAGAGAGAGACAGCAAGAAGGAACACAAGCAGGGGGTTGGGAGTGGGAGAGGGAGAAGCAGGCTTCCCGCCGAGCAGGGAGCCGGCTGCGGGCCTCAATCTCAGGACCCTGGGATTATGCCCTGGGCCGAAGGCAGATGCTTAACCACTGAGCCATCTAGGCACCCCTAGAAAGGCTATTTTTAAAGGAAATAGCCAATACAAGGGGATAGTTTCTACTAAAAACTTTCATCTGGCTGTAAGATAGAACTACCACCAACCGGAGCAAGGGTCCAACTGTTGCTTCAAAAATTAACCACCTCCTATGACATCATCAAGCCCAATCGTCCTCTTGCCTGCAGCGCAGTTTCGATTCCATTTCTCCCTGAATGTTCCTTCTTTCCCACAAACCACCAGGACTCATGTTTGCAGCACACTCTGAAATCCTGTTCCCAATTATTGGTTGTGTAATTTATTGATAAAGCAAAGCCAAATATGAGTAAGAAGGAAAGCCTAATTAGAAATGAAGCACTCGATGTCCCAACAAGGAAAATTCCAGGGCTTCAAAAATAGAAAATCAGTGATGCATAGTTTGAGTGCTTTGTCACCAAAGAAATAATCCCAGTACTTAATAAACCAAAAAAATGGAATAAACAGATGGGGCAAAGTTATCAGTGGCAGAGAATGAGCACCTACAGAGAAACAAAACGATTTTGAACCAAAATGACTCTGGCATACATGAAAGAGTATCTATTTGGGTCCTAAAACGAACATTATAAAAAATCTGTATGAAAAGGAATATAAGATTAGCCATGAAGAGAGAACATAACAGGGTATGGGCTGATACAAAAATGCTGGAGCAACCTTTTTACAAGATTGATTAGCCGATTGAGTTAAATAGTTGATTTGTATGTTTGTATGGCTTTTTTTTTTTTTTTATTGAACTGACTTCTTGAGTGGGTCAACTAAAACAGTAACTTTTAGTAGAGTGTGGATGCAGCTTTATTCTAGTAAATTTGCCGTTAAACAGAAAACTATTCTCACAACAGAGAAACCACCACAATTGCACATTTGTCTGCATATTTTCTGCCTACACCTACCTGAACGTGTTTCTTTCTTTTTTTTTAAGAATTTTTATTTATTTATTTGACAGAGAGAGAGATAGAGAGAGCAAGCACAAGCAGGTGGAGCAGCAGGTAGAGGGAGAGGAAGAAGCAGGCTCCTTGCTGAGCAAGGAGCCTGAAGTGGGGCTCAGTCCCAGGACCCTGGGATCATGACCTGAGCCGAAGGCAGAAGGCAGACGCTTAACCTACGGAGCCACCCAGGCGCCCCAACCTCCATGTTTTCTAATTACTATATTACACAACTAAAAAGAATGATATTCTCTTTCTTTCTCTCTCTCTCTCTCTCTCTCTCACACACACATCCTGTATGCCCTTGAGCACAGAGACAATAGGCAGACCAGGGGACTCTTACATCCATCAGCAAGAAACAGAGAATGGGAGGCAAGCGGAACACACAGCTTCTGAGCGGTGGTGAAACAAGGTACTATTAATGCCCTATCTTCCAAGCACTGATGTGAACTAGGGGCCTTTCCCAGCCAGAGAATAATTTTAGGGAATGAGCTTCCTGGTGAGCTCACAGCGTAACACTGCTTGTATCACCATCTTGAGTCAGCAGTGGATAATGCTGTGCAGAATAAACTAATTTTAGTCATCTGTGGGATCCTTGTAAGCGCTCCACAGTGACTCTAAAAAGTCAGTGTGAACTTGCTATCTCTGCTTCATTTCCTGCTCCCAATAACCCACCAAGGGGTATTTTTAGATGACAACATCTTACAGGATTTGTCTAGGTATGTTTCTCTGTTTGAGAGCTGGCAGTTGAAAATTCTGCCACAGGGGCACCTGGGTGGCTCAGTCAGTTGAGTGTCTGCCTTTGGCTCCGGTGGTCCTGGGATCGAGCCCCGCATCAGGCTCCTTGCTCAGTGAAGAGCCTGTGTCTCCCTCTCCCCCTGCCTGCCGCTCTGCCTGCTTGGGCTCGCTATCTTTCTGTCCAAAAAATAAATAAAATCTTAAAAAGAAAAGAAAAGAAAATTCACCACAGATTCCAAAGTCAGGAGGCCTTCTGGCTAAACGACCCAGGAAAGTGATTAACAAATGTTGCGACAAAGGACATGGAAATCTAAGCATCTTCTACACGCTAGAGGGAAAAGAACTGCCCTCCTTCCTCTCATCTTAGCAACATTTTCCGGGAGCCTCAGCCCACAGCTGCACGGAGGGAAGAGATGAGGAGAGAAAAATGCTTAGCCCGAGGCTAAGACGATTTCCTCCAGCTATCATACTATACATTCGGAATGTGCAATGATCCCTCAGCTTCTTAATCATCCGGTCTGTGCCGCACCTCTGGGCTCTGAGTCATTTCTCACTGGCAGTCAATAGCCTGCTGAATATAGAGCACCTCTAATGCGTTCAGCGTCTCATGGGTCACTGAGAAAGAATAGAGCCTGAGATTCCACTCAGATCACCCAGATCCAGGTGTGTGATCCCAGCCTCTAACACTCAAGAACTCGTATGTCAGGAAGAATTGTGTGTAAGAGGTTAGACTAGGGTTTTGTGTTTCTGAGAAAGATGCTGGGTTTGGCTGTGTTTATGAAGGAATGTGGAAACCCAGAGGAGGGGCCAAGTTGGGACAAAGGGTATAAGGAGAACTGAAGGCAAACGGGACTCCCGATGTTGGTTGTGAATAGCCCATCAGCCAGAAAGAATGTGAAGGGTCCCCGCATCATAGGTGAAAGCGGTTTTTTGGTTTTTGTCTTTTCATTCTTAAAATGCCTTCAGCCCTGGAACATTTGATATCAATTTGTCCTGGTTTAAAAAGAGAATCAGACAGCTTCCAATGAAATGTAGGAGAAGCCTAAGGAGGAGAGGGGGAGGGAGGGCAGAGAGAGAGAGGCAGAGTTGGAAATTATTAATGGGGAAAAAGAGGGAAACGGTGTGTCCTGTAATTATTTGTGTAAGAAAGGCAGCTAAGGAGAGTTCCAGTGTAGAATTTCTGGTTCTTGAATTCATTAAAAGTGACTCTGAGACTCTTGGATTTGGGGGGCCAAGACTTTGCTATAGGAAACTTCATTTAAACTCCTCTTTCCAAAGAAAACACACATCATACCAAGATATACAATCTATGTGTAGCTTCGTTGTGCTGCTGGAAACTCAGCCCCACTGAATGATTCTTCTTTACTGAGAATCCCAGTGTCCTCATTTACCCCTCTACAGGCGAGTCTGATGGACTCCAGTTGAGTAAAGAGAGTCTTTCAGAGCAGAGAGGCAGCTGCTGGGGGGCTGGCCCGTGGCTGCACAGCCCTCTCTGGGAACCATGCAGGCGGCGCTTCCCGCAGGATCCTAAGAAACCAGCCTTTTCAGGAAGGTTGTGTTAAGGAATGTCTGGAATGTTTCTGGTCCCCAGAGTTCCTATATGGTCCACGCCAAAGAATGGGCAGAGCGGTATTAACCATGTTCAGCAAGACCAGTTCAGATCAGAGACAAATCAGTGCCGGTGGGGGTGGGGGAATCATTAAGAGGAAGGATAAGACTCTCTTCTCAACCATTAAATGCAGTTTCAGAATTTCTTTCTGGATTCCAGCTGCATCACACAGACCACCTACTATCCTTCCAGGCTAATGAGAGGGTAGGTGCTATTAAATAGGCTATCAATTTTCAGCGAAAAAAGTAGCAACGACCTGCAATTTTTTCATACACTGGCCTTTAGCTTAGTATATGAATGAATGAATTTGTTAAAATATCAGAATAACTGCACCTTTGATTTTACATTATGAACAACAGTTATTCATGGAATCAGGAAGTTCTCTTTCTAAATATATTTTAAAGGTTTTAAATATATTTAAAGGTCTAAAGATTCCATTTATAGGTAGGTGTCTGTATGAATATATACACAGACACATATATATGAAAATATATTTTGCCTGAATGCCTTTTTTGTTTCTTAGAACTGTAAACTTGCTAAGGCTGAAGGCATTGCATTAATAAAGATATTTAGCATTTAAAATCACATTTAGTGTCTAGGGTACCATGGGCATTTACTTTTTCACTTTTCATTTTGAATATTCTCCACCACAGGATTTCTCCTAAGCTTTTTGTCTGCATTGCACAGTAAGAAATATATTTAGGGGCGCCTGGGTGGCTCAGTTGGTTGAGCAACTGCCTTTGGCTCAGGTCATGATCCTTGAGTTCGGGGATCGAGTCCCACATCAGGCTCCCAGCTCCGTGGGGAGTCTGCTTCTTCCTCTAACCTTCTCTCCTCTCATGCTCTCTCTCTCACTTTCTCTGTCTTTCAAATAAATAAATAAATAAAATCTTTAAAAAAAAAAGAAATATATTTAAAATTTTGATTCAGTATACTCACATGTATATGTCTATATCCTATGTATATATACATATAAGCATGCATAAATGTGTGTATATATATATATATATATATATGTGTGTGTGTGTGTGTGTGTGTGTGTGTGTGTGTGTGTGTGTATACATATATATGTATACACACACACACACACCACACCAAAATTTCATGAAACAAAACCTGACCTTCCAAAGTATGATACATTTCTGGTATTTTCTGTTCTACTCTGTTTCTTCTTTTGTATAAAATATCAGTCATGACTCACTTTTTAAATTTCTCTATCCACTAACAGGTCATAACCTGGAGTTTGAGAAACATTGTTCTACCTGGCCCTTCAAATAATTTCATAATTCTATTAAAGAAAATAAAATGTTACAATGCAATAATACAGGCATTTATTTGAAATGATTTAAGGAAACAAGTGAGTGCTAATAAAAGGACTGTGTCTTTGACTTAATTATCATTATTATGTTATCACATTCTGGATAATATTACCTTTTTAAAAATGAGAATAGTCACATAATCCTTTTCTTCTTTTTGAATAAGATTTTTTATAATCTTGCACACTTAAAAATTAAGCTATCTCCTTTCTTTAGGCTTCCCACCCCTCCCCACTCCCCCTCCTTTTGCTTAAAGAAAAGATGATATTTAAGAGAATACAAAATTAAGAATAAAAGTCTAGGTTTTACATAACAGATTTCTATGAGCTCATTTTAGAATTATATATATATTTAAATATTTTATTTCTTTGGAAGAGAGAGAGAGCATGAGTGGGGTAGAAGGGCATAGAGGGAGAGGAAGAAGCTGACTCCCTGCTGAGCAGTGACCCCCCCGCCCCCCATGTGGGGCTTGATCCCAGGGCCCTGAAATCATGACCTGTGCCAAAGGCAGACACTTAACCAACTGAGCCACCCAGGTGCTGTCATTTTAGAATAATAAAAAGGCCACATGCAGCGTGAGGATAAATGCAGACTCTGGCTCTGGGCACTTTATGATTCTTTAGAATTGAACTGTAAATTCAACTTTTGAACATAAATCAGACATTAATTACCAAAAAAGGATAATTCTTAAAGAAATTTTGTGGTGACTCTACCTGTGAATATGGAGCTGTACTCTGAAGTGTGAATAATGATGTTCTACTTGTCAATAAAATTGTCATTAAAGTTTGAGATAGACTGTATATTCCCCTGTAACATATCTGGGTCATACATCTGGATTTTTGCATAATGTGAGTTAAAATGGATCCTCCTTGTACTTTTTCTTGTTGATGCCTCTAGAGTTTCCAAATGAGTGTTGAGAGAGAGGTATGTTAAAACCCCAAATACCACAGTGTGATTCCTTGGACATCAAGACAGGGAGACTTTTGATAAGAGTCACCCTTGGAGAATCACTCCCTTATTAGCGGCAGGGGTGGGATGGAGACACCGTACAAACTTCTTCCCACCCAGAGCAGAGAATTTTGACTACAGAACTCTCAATGTGCCCTCCTAGCCCCCACTCTCCCCCTGGCTTTCTTCACAGGGTCTCCCCTGGCTCGCCCACCACACCTGATCGTAAATGCCTATTGACTTCTGCCTCCTTCTAGACTTGTGTGCAGAAGGCAGACAAGGCCGTCATCCTAGCCACTGTTCCATCTCCAAACTAGCACAATGAAGTGGGCCCACTGGGCACTCCGTAACAATGGAGTGAGGTAAAGAAGAGAGGAATAATTGAATTTTGAATTAATTGTCCACTTTAACCTACAGCTTCTTTCAAGAGTCAGCCTTCTCGATTCACCCAGCCTCGTGTGAAGCAAGTGCCAAGCACTCTTCGGGGGAACCCCCATCTCCAAATCCACCAGGCAGCTCACTACCAGGGGGCGTCCAGCCCCCTCCAGGTAAAATAAGGAGGAAGTTACTATTTTATAGAGAAGTTGCTGCAGATAGTACTGTCTGAGGCATATACAGTTGACCCTTGGAGCACATAGAGGTAAGGAGCACCAACCATCCGCACAGTTGAAAATTCATATACAATGTTTGACTCCCCTCAAACCTTGACTACTAATAGTCTACTGTTGATTGTGGCCATACTGATAACACCGATGAGCACATTTTGAATGTTATATGTATTACAAACTGTATTCTTAAAGTAAGCTAGAGAAAAGAAAATGTTAAGAAAATTGTAAGAGAGAGAAAATACATTTACAATCATACATTGTATCTATTGAAAAAAATCTGTGTATAAGTGAACCTCCACATTTCAAACCTGTGCTATCCAAGGGTCAACTGTAAAAGGTTTTCCATGAGGACTTATTCAATGAAGGTACAAAGCTGAAGGATCCAGTCCTGGGACACTAATTACCCTCCTTCTGGTACAGTCAGGAAGGGTTCCTGAGCCAGGTGGACACAAGTAGCATTCACAGTCACTCTCCTATGAGTCTGCACCATAGGAAACTGTCATTTTGGTAGGTCAAAGTCAAGCAAATATCATCATCATATAGTTCGACCTATCACAGGTTTAAATGTGCCTCCTCACTGCTAGAGACAAGTCAAGGCTGAATCCTGCCGATAAGAAGGAAGCCTGAATGGCAACCAGGCCCTCGGCAGCCTCCGGGGACAGGTAAGGGCAGAAGTGGACACGAAGGCCCCCAGGACTGCCCAGGTCAGTCCTTCCCGAGTGTATTCTAAGGCTCTTTACCCCAGAAGACACGTTGTGGGGCAAGAAGAAAAGAATTGATTTAGGAAATGCTACAAAAGTATTCCTTTCCTAACATTTCTAAATTCGTATAAAACTATCAGTATAGCATAGCAAAGTGTTGGAATGGTTCCACAATACAGTGATTTACCCATGTTTCATCCAGGACATTCCAAATTTATTTGACTAGCGAAACCTTACTTGAATGTAATGCCTGATATCCCAGTTAACCATGTGTGGTTAGCAGGACTTCTGCCCCATAATCCTGGTACCTCGGGCCTCTCCCAACCCTAACTCCTAAGGCCTGAATGCCCTACATAGTCAACACGGACAGAGATCCATTTCAGCATCTTGTGTTTCTGAGTGACGGGGAAAAGGCAGAGGCTCAGGACACCCCACATGGAATACACAAGTCCCTTTCTGCTGATTTATGCTGGTTTCCAATGCCATCAACCCAGCGTTTATGTATTTTAGTGGATGATATTAATAGAGACTTGGGGAATAATAATACCTGCCATTTATCATACACCTACCATGAGTTTTTTGCACTGTCCTACACTTCACATTTTCGATATCTCTTGTATGTACAAGTACCCTGCTCGCAACGAGCTGAGGAAGTAGGTATTTTTGTTCCTTCATTTCACAGACAATCCAGAGTGCCTCAAAGATTTTAAACTGTGTGGCCTGGGATTTAAGGACACCAAGTCTTCTGCTCCCTCCACCACATTAATAAGACTCGACACTTCTATAGAGTCTACTATGAGCCAGCCTCCAAGTTTTAACTCATTTCACTCATAGTAAACCAATGAAGGTGCTGTTACGGTCGCCATTTTACACGTGAGCAAACAGGGTGAAGAAGTTAACCAACTTGCCTCAGTCACACAGGAAGCAAGAGACAGGCCTGGAATTCAGACCAAGGCTGATTATTAATTGGTTCTACGGTAAAGAAAGCCATTTAACCACATTTAACTCAGGACTTTCCAAATTTGTTTGAGCGGGGAATCGTTTTTGTAAATTGTACCTGTTATGACTGTTGACAGTTCGGGAAAACAGTTTGAGAATCATAGGTCCACCTTTTTCTCCTTGACCCAGGCCCTCTCGCCTCTCCCAGTCCGGAGTCCCTGCCCTTCACCCCTGTGCTCTATCTGCCTCTTAAAGACCCCAGGGTCTAGGTCTGCGCACCTCACCGACCAAAGCCCCTGGCTGTAGAGGCTAGATGTCAAAACCTGTCCATCTGCACTCTTGAGTCTCTCTGAAAGCTCTGGCCACAGCAATACAGCTACATATGTGAAGGTTAATGTAAAATTACTTATTTTAGAATGGAAAGTGAATTTTACCTCCAATGTCCATACAGAGAAAAACAATCTTTTCTGCTTTGAGCAACTAAAAATACTAAAAACCCTCGAGGTCTCTAGGGCTGTCAAGCTATGAATTACAGGGTGAGTAGTAAATAATTCTATGAAGGTCGTGTGAAAGAGTTGAGTTCAACGTATCACCTTCAATTTCACTACTGTTGGGATAGATAAAATATAACATTTATTGGGTATTTCTTATGGGCCAGGCACTCTGCCATGTGCTTTCCATTGATTATCTTATTTTGCAACAACTTTACAAGATAAATACTGATGTTATTCTCATCCTACAGAAGCAAAACCCAAGGTACAGGTTTAGTTTAAGCATCTAGCCCAAGATCATGCAACTATCTAGCAAGTGGCGGAGCCAGGATATGAAATAGAGAACCTAGTGTTTAAATGTTCCTAGCCATTTTAGACATTAACTCGGGGGTGCACAGAGCAGAGCCAAGTAGGAACCCCCAGGTTCTAACAAAGTGATCATTTGCTTTTTGCAAGCCCTACATTAAAAGGTACATAACATCTACTAAAACCATGGGGGAACTTCAAAATCTGTCAACTGGAAATAGGATTCCAGTGGGGGAAACCCTAAAACCTTTCATTGCTCCAAGATGATATGTTGGTTTGGCAGATCTGGCTCATCTTAAAAGGAAGTTTTTTGGAAAGTATAACTGAATAATATGGCATTAAAGAAACATGATTCGAGTTCTCATGCTTATAAAATCACAGTTGTCGTCTCTAGGTTTGCTGAAGACTGTCTCATAATCCCTTACTAAGTTGGAGGAAACCAATACTGTACAGACGTAGATATATTCTGCACTTTTCTTCCGTTTCCCAAAGAAACTCACAGGGATTTAAGTATTTTTAGTTACTCGGAGCACTCAAAACAAGGATTGCTTTTCTCTATATGGACATTAGAGGAAAAAGTCACTTTCTATTCTAAAATAGGTTCTTTTATATTAACCTTTACAAACGTGCCCCCTTGATTTATTTTATAAGGCTTTTAGAAAGAATTGAGACTGAGTTCAGTGTTGAAACATCTAAAAGAACTAGAACTCACGCAGTTCATTGTTTTTTAAAAAACAACTCCAGAAGGATTTTCAAGACGTAAAGAGACAAAAACAGAAGGTAGAAATGGTCATTCAGTGAGGCATGGAGGCAGCCTTGAGAATGGACCCTTAAGGCCTGCCTCGGTGATGGGCGGGGCTTAGCCTGAGGCTTGGGAAGGGAGGGGGTGCCTAGCGTAGGAAGGCCGAACCCAGAGGAATGGGTTTTTGAACTTCTCCTGTCAAATAGAGCACAGGGGACCGGTACAGGTGACCCAGGTGGAGGAAGACAAGGTGATGGTGTTGATGGACGGGTCTCTGAAGCTGGTGACCCCGGAGGGAGCCCCAGTCCGGGAGCTTCGAACTTCAGAGACCCCCATGACTGAGGCGGTGGAAGCTGTGGCTATGGTCCGGGGTCGGCTCCAGGCCTTTTGGAAGCATGGAGTGCAGGTGTGGGCTCCAGGCTCGGACCAGCTGTTGCAGGAGCTGAGAGACCCCACCCTCACCTTCCGTCTGCTTGGGTCCCCCAGGCCTGTGGTGGTGGAGACACGCCCAGCAGATGATCCCACTGCCCCCAGCAACCTCTACATCCAGGAATGAGTCCCTAGGGGGGTGTTCGGAACCACTCCCTGCACCCCCATCCCCAACGGACATACATTAGTGGTCATGACATGCATTTGTCTCCCAATAAACACGACTCCAGCTTCTAAAAAAAAAAAAAAAAAAAAGAGAATGTACTCTTAAGGAAAAATCCCCAAGTCAAAAAATCACAGAATAAATAATTCTGGGAGGCAGTACCGCATGGGAGTAAGAAAAAGGCTCAGATTCCAGCAGCCTGGGTTTCACTCATTAGGTATGCGACCTTATGTAAGGTATCTCTCCTCCCTGTATTTAGTTCCTTTCTATTTAAATGAGGTTGTTAACAAGACCTATCTCGTAAGGTTGCTTGCTGTGAAAATTAAATAAGATAATTTATAAAATGCCCCTAGGACAATATCTGGTAATTGCTCAAGAACAGTTAGCTATTAAAAGCAGAAAATGTCATTACTATTACTGCACCCATGGATGGGCGTGGAGAAGGTAAGTTAAGAAGTTAAAACAAGGATAACCATAGGTCTACCGCTGTAAACCTAAATGACAGAATCAATGTATTGTAGGTGTTCACTAAAAACTGAACCAACAAATCAATCAATCAGTGAATGAGTCAATGAATAGAGTCACAGGAAGCAAAGCTTACTTTCAGAAAAGCAAAATTCTTTGCCTTCTGGAGGCCCCTTGCTCCCCTCTACCCTATCCATCAGAGAAGTTATCCATGTAATTCAGAATAGTCTTCCTATTCCCCCATGCAACATTTCAGTTTCAGTGCAGTAAATTTTCAACTTTTTCCAAAACTAGAATAAAATATACACCAGGACACAGTGAACTTATAAACCAACCCTTTAAGCAACCTCAACCTCATAACAGGAGAAAAAGATGGTCAAAGATGAAGTTATATTTAACACACGCTTAATTTGTCTCAATAGTGTGATCTGTTGTGTGAAAATATATATATTTTAATTGCTGTTGTGTTTTGCAAAAGGAGAGCTATAAAAGAAAAGGGGGTGTGCTGAGTGAGCGAGAGGGAAGGGAGGACCAGGATTTGGGTTATTTTCCTGTCACTAGGGGAGGTATCATTATCCTGTTTTCCTTCAATTCAGTTATGTACCTTTAGAAATTACTTTCGGCTTCTCTCCAATTCTGAACCAGGAGCAAAATCACAAACACATTCGACAACAATATGTTCCTCTTGCGTAAATGTCTCTTCTAAGCCACATACATAATTAAAATCCTGTTGACTCAGGAATAACGTCTCAGAACTGAATGTCCAAACTCTGTAACTTGCTTCCTTTTCTAACCAGACAGCACAGCTGCCAATAGCTTCTGGGCCCTCTGCCTCTTTTCTCCATGTATAATTATCATACATTATATAGCATATACATGATTTGCCAAAGCCTGCCAGAAAAGGTTCCTGGGACTACTCATCTGAACTCTGTTGTGTATACATGTGACTAAAAACACAGTGTACCAAAGCAAAAGAAGAAAAGGAGGTGGGATGGGGGTGGATGTGCAGTGTTTTTTCTCCCATGGAAAGGAGATGAAAGCTATATATATATATATATATATATATATATATATATACACACACACACACATACACACACACACAATGCGCATGTGCGTGCGTGCGCACGCGCACACACACACACACACACACACACATATCTGAAAGCAAAATTTACTTAAGGTGGAAGAATATTTTAAAAATTAATAATGCCGGGGCACTTGGCTGGCTCAGCTGCTTAAGCATCTGCCTCCGGCTCAAGTCATGATCTCAGGGTCCTCGGATTAAGTCCCCTATCGGGCTCCTTGCTCATTGGGAAGCCTGCTTCTCCCTCTCCCTCTGCCTCTGTCCCTCTCTTGACTTGTGCTCTCTCTCCCAAAATAAATAAATAAAACCTTTAAAAAAAATTAATGATGCCATGTTATATCAAAAATCCTTAGTTTCCTATGTTTGAAATGAGAAAATAGACTTGAAAAGGCCTTCAAAATATATATCAGGCATAAAATAAAGCACTTTGGCTTTCCTTCACCTTTGGGCAGCACCAGATTTAAACCAGACATGAAAATCTATCCTCTTTTTAAAGACCTCTAGAGAAAGAGGTTGCACAATGTTTCTTAGGAAGTTGTTCCAATATTCCTCCCAGTCGTAAAACTTACATTCTAACCTAAATCCCTCACGTTCTGGTTTCAGTCCACTTCCTTTTGCTCTGCCTAAGTTGGGCTGAAGAACAGTTGCTCACTTACCAAACGAACATTATGAGAACATTCCCAGTGCTGTATAATTTTTTCAGCAATGGAAATTAAACACACAGCTTGCAGTTGGCTGGATCTCTTCTATTCCTTCAAAAATATTTAGATATGATATTGGCTCTTTTTCAGTTTTCTGAAAGTTCTCTATTCTTCACAAATTTTCAGAAAAACCTGTCCCTCTTTTACAGGCTTTACTCAATTATTTTTAGTGCATATCTATATGTATATAAGCTATAAGTAATTGCAGATTTTAGTATATGTAGCTAATTAAATTTTGTTTTACTAAATAGTTCCCTACTTGTGTTCAGTTTACTGTAATTTATTCTAGAATTTATTTTAGAAAAACAGTGATCATCAAACTTTGGTGTGCTTTAGAAAACTAGGGAGGTTCTTAAAAATAAGATGCCCCAGTCTTGGCCCAGACTCAGTAAATTATAATTTTTAGGGCCTGACATCTTTCAGTTGCTCTCATTTAAAAGTTTTAATTTGGTTTAGTCAACAAAAGCATTTTTTTTAAGTTATCAAGCTCATTATTAAAATAGGAAAAAACAAAACCCACAAAAAAATAACTGTGTTCTCTTTCCTTTTGATAAAGCCAATTCTGCTTTTGCACTTAGAACTGATACATTAACAGAGTCAAATATTTGGTGCTGCACTGACCGTTGATATCACACTCCCCATTAGCCGGAAAATCAAAAACAAACCTAATTTATGCCTATAAGTTTCCGTCCGACACTACAACTATATACCCTGTCAACAGGCTGTTGATGTATATAATACCTTATCATATGGAAATGTGGCGGTTATGGCAAATACCGACTTCCACTGTCTACAAGTATATAATGCATTCAGCGTAAGAGGGAATAACTTTCCCAAAATTTGAGCTGGGTTCTGTGGATATGTGCTCATTTAAGGGATCCTGAATGGCAAGGTAAAGAAAAGAACTGATTACTGTATATAAAACAACATGGAAATAGAATTATCAACATAATGGGAAGAGCTGAACAGGAGTTGGCAGGTTCTGTGCGACAGGGCGAGAGTATTTTCTCCAGGAAATTCTTAAGTGAATCAGAGTAGGTCTGTGCTTGGATCCTAAACCATATGGTGGTATTATTATTATTATTATTATTATTATTAGTGTTGGTTTGCCTTAAAAGAAGAACACTGGGGGCCTGACTCTATGATTTGTCCTTGGCAAATGGGCTTAGTTTCATTTCTCTGACATTCTTTTTTTTTTTTTTTTGAGAGAGGGAGAGCACATGAGCAAGAGCAAGGAGAGGGGGAGGTGTGGGGGAGGGGCAGGCAGAGGGAGAAGCAGGCTCCTTGCTGAGCAGAAAGCCTGACAAGGGACTCGATCCCAGGGTTCTGGGATCATGACCTGAGCCAAAGGCAGCCACCCAACCAAATGAGCAAGCCAGGTGCCCCTCTCCGACATTCTTAAGCGTCAGTATTGGATTACCTCAGGAGGCTGCCTAAGGTAGACTGTGTTCTGCATTTTCCCATAAGCACATGGGCAAGAGGGAAAAAAAATTAATAAACTCTTCAAAGCTACTAAAGCAACCACAGAAATGCAGGTCAAAAGAAAAAGGGCTCGGAAATTGAAGCAAAAGGAGAGAAGTGAAAGCAGTGAAAGGATGATGGCCAAATGCCAAGAGATACTCAAAGACAATTCAGGTGTTCAAAAGAGGCATGTCTTATGATGAAAGCTTTTAATATATTTGCTTAGCAACGCTCAAATATACAATACAGTATTAATATGGTCACCACGCTGCACATTATATATGCAAATGTCAAATCATTATGTTGTACACCTGAAACTAATATAATATGTCAATTATATCTCAATGACAGGAAAAAGAAAAAGAAAAGGAAAAAGAAAAAGAAAAAAAGAGGTATCCATTTGTATCAATTTGTCTGGGAATGTGTGCTCACCCTTAACCCTGTTTCTCTTTGGATTCAGGATCATGGTCCGGTTCTAGTTCTTTTCCAAATGCTCAAAGTCTTCTTTCTCTGGTTCCTGTTTTCTTTTCAATGAGTTGTTTACATGTTGGTTTTCTCTTGAGTCTCCACTCTTTAATTTTCTTCTTTTCCCTCTATAGCCCCCTCATTTAAAAATCTTACTTGCATGCATGGATTCCACCGTCACTTGAATGAGCACGACTCTAAAATGACATCTTTCGTCCCCTCTCATTCCCAAAGTGAAATTATGAATTTCTAAATGCCTCCTGGACATCTCCATCTGAAGCTGGTTTTAACGTGTCTCAGATCAAACGTGCCAGCTTTGCTTCCACACTTGCCATGTCTCCCGTAAAAATCCAGATCACCGATTTCAGCATGTGTGGGGTGAAGGGGTTTCCCTCCCCGCTGCCAAGCAATTCTTAGGACACCAGCTGGGCATCTTACAATCCTGCTCAATTCAGAGACTATCTACCCAGAGACAGTGGCAGATTACACAGGTTCAGCGATCAGTCCTACAAGACGGCCCTCCCTCCGTCCCCCACCACTTCAGATGTGAGCTGCAAGTCCAGGTTACCTGTGCTTCTGACCAACTAGCTATGGATTGGAGGTTCCCTTGACCCCCACCTTGGACTTCAGATGACAATTCCAAGTCCAGATTGTTGTCTGTACTTCCAGCCAACTGGCTCTAAATCAGAGGTTCCCACAACCTCCTCTTTGGGTTCCATTAATTTGCTAGAGTGGCTCACAGAACTCGGAGAAACATTTCATTTACTAAATTATAGGTTTACTATAAAAGAATACAGGAACAGCCAGATGGAAGAGATGGGGAGGGCAAGGTAGGAGGAAATGGCGAGGAGCTTCCACACCCTCTCCTGGAGCGCACTTGGGTGCCCAAGTGTTCACCAACCCAGAAGCTCTCCAAACCCTCCCCTCTGTTTTTGCGGAGGCTTCATTACATAGTCACGATTGATTCAATCGTTGGCCATTGGTGATTTATTCAACCTCTGGGCTTCCCCCTCCCCTGAGGTTAGGGGTGGGATTGGAAGTTCCAAGTTTCTAATCACAAGGTTGATTCTCCTGACAACCAGCCGCCTCTTTAGGTGACACTGAAGAGTCATTTCTCTTTTTCTTTTCTTTCTTTTTTTTTTTTTTTTTTAAGATTTTTATCTGAGAGAGACAGAGAGTGTGTAAGTGGGGCAGGATGGGGCTGGGGGAAGGAGGAGAATCTCCAGCACACTCCCAGCTAAGCACGAGGCCCAAAGCAGGGCTCAGTCTCAGGAGCCTGAGATCATGACCTGAGCGGAGACCAAGAATCAGATGCTTATGACTGAGGCACCCAGGTGCCCCCCAAAGTCATTTCATTAACATGACAATAGACAGCTTTGTCTCTCTCAACACAGGAAATCCCAAAGGTTTGGAGAGCTGTGAGTCAGGAACCTGGCAAACCAACAATAGGAAAAAATATATACATATGTGGTCATTGAGATGACCAAATTTAGATTTTCTGACAAAGCATACTAACACCTCCCATGTCTTTTATTTCTATTAATAGTACACTCCTCAGTCATGACTACTTCTCCTCTCGATGCTCTCCACCCATGAGTAAATCCTGTTGATAACATCTCTCAGGTAAGACATAGGTCACTTCACTCTTACCACTTCACCCCTAGATTGACCCTTCGTTAACGCTTGTCTAGACTCTTCGAGTAGCATCCCAAGTGGGTTCCATCCCTACCTCCCTACCTGGTTTTTGAAATTACTGGTAGGTGAATTTGATGTCATGTTTTGATTCATCCTCTCTCTCTCCTTTTTGAAATCCTTATGGACTTTTCCACTGCCTATCAAACTTGGTTCAACTCTATTTTTATAAAAATAGTTTACTGAGCACAGTGTGGGAGCAGTGATTTGTGTCATTTTCTTATTTCTCTAGAAAGCTTATGAAGTGTGTTTCTGAAATACAGCATTACAGTTATGGAATACTAAAATATTTCTATCAATTGTGAATATGCCATTGGTTCAATAGCCTTTTTTAGGTGATAAAGAAATATTACACTAAATATACATATCAACTGTAAGGTTTTTCTTGATTTCAAGAACATTAAAGTGACCAAAAAATGGGAATCTTTGAAAAAAAAAAAAAGGAAATATCATTCCAGTTTGTACTTATCCAATGTTCTTTCCAGTATACTGTGGTCCCCTTTACTTTGGCCTAGGCTTCAACTTTTTAGTCTAACTTCCCTCTTTTCTCTTGATGTTCCTTAACGTTTATCCACTCCTGTACCTTGACCTTCATTTCTCCTGTACCAGGAACTGCATTCTTCCTTATTTCATATGTCGAAGCATTCTGGCTCAAAGAGCCTCTCCTCATTAACTCTTTCCTGATCCCCTAAATGAAAATGACCAGTTCTTCTTCTGAACTATCATACATTTTTCACACTCATAAGAATCTACCCTTTGTACCTTATGATTGGGCTGTCTATGCTTTATCTCTCCACTAGAATATATAAGTGTCTTTGAGATCCAGACTATAATTCATGTATCTTTAAACAATTACCCTCAGGGGCACCTGGATGGCTCAATCATTTCAGCCTATGATTCCCGATTTCAGCTCAGGTCATGATCTCAGGGTCTTAGGATTAAGTCCTGCAATGGGCTCTGTGCTCGGGGTAGAGTCTGCTTGTCCCTTTCCTCCCCACACCCCCATTTGTGCTCTCTCTAATAAATAAAATCTTTAAAAATAAGTAAGTAAATAAACAGATAAAATAGACAATTACCACCAAAGACATCCTCCTATCCCCCCTATAAACTCCAGGAACTTCCTGCATATAAGAGGCTCTTAGAAAAATTTATCAATTGAATGTCTAATCAGAGCACATTTAGTGATTTTCCTTTATCATTCATTATGACCAAATGAAGACTGATGGTCCCCAAGTATTTTGCCACTGCTTAGCCAGGAATTGAGGTGTAGTGCTTCAAGAAAAGTTAATTCTCCTGTCATAATCAAGTCACAACCTGACAGGCCTACACAGCTGTACTTTTTCTAAATGATGGTCTTTTTATTTCTCCAAGCTTAAAACTTTTTTTTTGAAGGAGGCTCTTTAGAACCTAGGCTAAACCCACCTTTTTTTTTTAAATTAAAATCTTAAAAAAAATAAAAAAATAAAAATTAAAATCTTTTGGGGTGCCTGGGGGCTCAGTAAGTTAAGTGGTTCAGGTCATGATCTCAGGGTCCTGGGATGGAGTCCCATGTAGGGCTCCCTGCACAGCAGGGAGTCTGCTTGTCCCTTTCTCTCTAATAAATAAATAAATTCTTAAAAAATATATATATAAAATTTTCCAGAGAAAAAACAGAAGAAATACCCCGTGTACTAAGGTATAATTTTTTTGTTATTTTATTTTTATTTTTTGTTATTTTTTATTTATGTTATATTTATTTTTATTTTTTGTTATTTTATTCTTGTCTGGAAGGGACGTTGTTGTGGGAAACCTAAATATTTCTTGCTCTTGGCCCTTGCCTTGGCATTTCACAGGAAAATGCTACAGGAAAAGAGAAAAAATATTTCACAGTATTTACATTCCTCATTGTTATAGCCTCAAAAATAGGTAAATGATTTTGCATAATTTGTGCTTGTTAATGTTTTATAGGGTATAGCAGAATCCTATGACCAGCCATTACTAAAACTCCTCGTTTTGGTGGTAGAGGTTACAAAAAATTTTAAACACATTTTCTTATTTAGCTCCCCAAACAACTCCTTGATATAATTTATTTGAGAAAGAGAGAGATCGTGCATGTGCCCGTGCGCACATGTGCGTGCACAAGGGGGGAGGGGCAGAGACAGAAACTCTCAACACACTCTGTACTGAGTGTGGGACTGGATGCAGGGCTTGACCCCACAACCCATGAGATCATGGCCTGACCCAAAACCAAGAGTCCAACACCCAAATGAGCCACCCAGGTACCCCTCATGTAGGTATTAATATACACATTATAGGAATGGATCAACTGAGACTCAGAATTGTTAAAGAATCCTTTCACCCAAGGTCATATAGCCAATAATGGCAGAGGCTGGGTTGAATCCAGATCTCCTCACTCTGGGGCCTGCACATTATTCATAGTTCTACAAGGGAGCTCAGATGAGAAACCAATGTTTTTCTTTTTTCTTTTTTTTAAGATATTATTTATTTATTTGACAGAGAAAGGGCGGGCACAAGCAGGAGGAGTGGCAGGCAGAGGAAGAGGAAGAAGCAGGTTCCCCACTGAACAGGGAGGCCGATTCGGGACTCGATCCCAGGATACTGGGATCATGACCTGAGCCGAAATAACTGACTGAAGCACCCAGGTGCCCCGAAACTGGTGTTTTTAAACATGAGACCACTTATGAGAGAGTCTGACAAACTGCTGTTACGTCCTGACCTCTGAAAAGACCCTAAGAGTGAATAATCCTAAAAGCCTGGGTGACCTGCAGAAATCTGTGTGATTTTAAAATGTTACCTCCACCCAAATCTGCTTAGATTCTGAGGAAATCAGAATTCTCTACCCTTTCAAATCTCCTCTCCAATTTCTCCTATTTCCAGTTATCTGGCGGGAATTTCTGTCACAAGCAAACAGGCAGTTTGTGTCACCTTGTAGCTTAATTTCTGAAAACCTTTCAACATCACAAGTCCAGATAAATGATGATAAGATGTGAGAATCCAAGGGCTCGATCAATGGTTTTCCAATCTTTTAAAGGGAACAGTTCTCCATGTATCCGTACCCTCAACCAACACATTGATTTATGAAAAGTCACCCACAAACAGGGAGAAAATGATGGCACCAATACTCAGGCCCACCTTGTCTCAGGCCAAAGCACACTTGCATGACCCCAGCTGTCTTCCATTCCCCTTTTACCATGATTAGTACACTTTCTTGGCTAATAATTGTGAAAGATGAAATGGGGAAGCACAGGTTTTCCGACCATACCAAGAAAATCTTCAAAACAAACTGACATAGGTTGACTAACACTGGGTAATTTCACAAAAATGTATGAAATATGCTCAGTCTTTATTAGGACCTTGAGGGATGTGCAGACCTTAAAGCTCAGCAACATTAAACAACTCACCCAAGATCACACAGCTAAAAAGTGGTGAAGTTGGGATCCGAACTCTCTTTCTTCCTTCAAAGTCTATGCTGTTAACAATTCTACTATACTGCTTCTCAGATCTATTTTTATGTGATATTAAGATAGAGGTGAAGTCCAATATAATACTTCACCAGATCATCTTCACAAGAAGCCAGTAAATGTGGTAACAAAAGACATAGAACAATCCAGATCTCCCTCTAGCCTCCCATTTCCATTTCCTTCCTCCTCTTTGAAATTACTCTTCTGTAAAAGACTTTATTTATGTATTTGAGAGAGAGAGAGAGAGAAGAGGGAGAGGGAGAAGCAGGGAGCCCGATGTGGGAATTGATCTCAGGACTCTGGGATCATGACCTGGGCTAAAGGTGGACGCTTAACCAACTGAGCCAACCAGGCGCCCCTCTTTGAAATTACTCTTAAATTCTTAGTCACAACTGGGGCGCCTGGCTGGTTCAGTTGGTTAAGTGTCTGCCTTCAGCTCAGGTCACGGTCTCAGGGTTGGGGGATCGAGTCCCACGTCAGGCTCTCTGCGCTGCGAGGAGCCTTCTCCCTCTGCCCGCTGCCCATGCTCTCTCTCTCTCTGACAAATAAATAAATACATCTTTAAAAAAAAATTCTCAGCCACAATGTATACACATGCCTAACACATTGAATCTTAACAACAACAGCTCAGACATTCTATTATTTTGAAGAAAACAACAATATCCGAGGGTATCCTGAGAGCTAGCTTGGTGACAGGCTTCTCCCAGACTGATACGAGGCAGACTTGCTCATTGTGCACACAGGAAACAAGCAACTGCCTCTAAGCCTGTCTTCCATCAGTTCTCCGGTTCTGGGTGACTTACCAACGCCAAAAAGTTGATCACTTCAAGAAAACATACAACAGCATGCCATCCCATTTTCTAGTAATTCCCAGAATGGTTTATGCAAGTTGAGAAGACACTAAAGAAAGGAGAAGCTTGGCACTTTGACTGGCCATGGTGAAACCGGATGACAGAGGGTACAGTGTTTCTGTTTGGGCGCTGGGATGCCATGTTTGCCCAAGAGTACTTGTTTGAGTAATTATTTGAACATTTTGATGGGTTGTAACCACACATGTCCATAAATGTGGGGTTGAAAATGGAAAAATAAATACCGATACTATTGATGAGAAGGGTAAGTCTCATAAACTTAACACGATTAAGATGAAGATGGGAAAACAGTGGCCAAGTCAAAAGCAGAGAAACCTTGGCCTAGGTGGGATGATAGCTGGACCTGAACCAGTACTCCAGGTGTCCGGTGGTTAAAGGAAAGAATGCAGAAGCACCCACCACATTCTAGAAAGACACGATGAAAGACTATTTCTAAAAACCAAGATGTTTTTAGGGATCTTACAGCATTTTGAGCTCTTTGGTACTGGGACGCTGCTTACAATAGGCAAATCTCTAATTTGAGCCTTGCAGATTTGTACCTATTTCCAGGAATGCATTAAATATAGATGTACACAGAGGACCACCTGTACTTTCTTCTTTTGTCTCCATGCCCATTCCTTTAGGTGAAACAAATAAATTGGATGTCAGAATGATGAAGACTGCAGAATACGCAAATAAAACGAAGAGGACCTGAGATCTGGCAGCCGGGGCCAGCACCCAGATTTCCGCCCGGGGAAGGGCCCTAGGTGAGCACATCTGCAGACCAACCCCCAGCAGAGGCACGGGCATGCGCGGTCCGGACCACTTGACAGAAAGTCTTTGGGGCTGCTGCCTGCTTTCAGGTAATGTTGGGCGAAGAAGATAAGATACATGAATTGCATTGAAGTTCACATTCTAAAGAGTGGCTAAATCAACAACCTTAGAGCACCATGTCCTCTGACTGGTCCTAGGAATTTCC
>CM052798.1:64014299-64053415 GCA_028533885.1 Nasua narica
TCCTGCAGCAACCGGTCCCCAAAAGTGAGCTGGAAATCTACCAGAACACGCTGAACACCCATGAAATCACCCTGAGAAGAAAGATTTCTCACTCTGGGATCTCTCCGAGAGCAGAAGACAGCAGTGGAGAGGTAAAAGCAAAGTGGGAACACTCGAGCTGATATCGGAGGATAAACAAAAGGGGGAGGGAGCCACCAGAAGCTAACCAAGGACAGTAATACCCCAAAGGAAAGTGCCCGGTGGTGGGGGACCAGCATTACTGTAGAGAGATTGAGAGAGCGCATGAGAGGAGAGTAGGTCAGAGAGAGAAACAGACTCCCCGAGGAGCTGGGAGCCCGATGTGGGACTCGATCCCAGGATGCTGGGATCATGACCTGAGCCAAAGGCAGTCGCTCAACCAACCGAGCCACCCAGGCGCCCCACCCATACTCCATGTCTTAAAATGATCATTTTCACATAGGGGTCACCTTATGGTGACCTGAAAGGCCTGAAAGTGAAATTAAGGGAGAGAGGCAGGGTGCGTGCTAACTAATGGATAAAATGAAATCAAAACATTGTAGTCAGAAGGATACAAAATATTACAGCTTTACAGACTGTCCTTTAATAAGCCCAGCAAACACTCCAAGGGTGTAATAAAAAGGTAGAGTGTAAAAGTTCTCCATGAGCATGCTGACGTTAATCTGAGGCTTAAGGAGGCACAGGTAGCTTGGCTAGCTAGAGTGCAAACACCACCACCACCAACTCATGAATGCTGCCTTGGTTTATGTAAAGCCCTTCATGGAGGCTTTCTTGGTGAAAGGGAAAAATGTCCCATCTACCCTGGCTCGGAAACTACCCCGGCTCCAAAACCCTGTGCAAACAAAATTCTCCCGAGTAAGCTGAGCTCTGCCCACGGCGCATTCTTTAGGGCTTAGTATACGTGTAAGCTGAGTTCCCCTCTATTATCTTCACTATGTCAAGAAGGATTTCATGAATGTGTGACCTTAGGTTTTAAAAGGAGACCACAGAAGTTGACAATGACCTACTCAACTACTTGTGACTGTCAGCCTTTCAGCGAAAAGAATGTTATTGATGAATCCAGGCGAGGACACAGGGCTGCCCCGCAGCTCTGAAACGAGAGTTAACAGCTCCTGGGGCGTGAGAGATACTGCAGTTGGGCTGCTCAGGAGCCCTCTGGGAAACTGTTTGTTAGAAATCGGCATGGTTCGTCAACAGAGCTCTACTACTCTGGGATCTGCTGGCTTTCTGGGGATGATTTTCTAGATTACTTCAGTAACCTTATGCCAACAGAAAACCTAGCTTCTTTTTTTTTTTAAAGATTTTATTTATTTTTTTGACAGAGAGGAGAGAGATCACAAGTAGGCAGAGGGGCGGCGGCGGGGAGTAGGCTCCCCGCTGAGCAGAGAGCCCGATGCAGGGCTTGATCCCAGGACCCCGAGATCATGACCTGAGCTGAAGGCAGAGGCTTAACCCACTGAGCCACCCAGGCGCCCAAACCTAGCTTCTTCTTCTTTTTTTTTTTTTTAAGATTTTAATTATTTATTTGAGAGAGAGAGAAAGTGAGAGAGAGCATGAGAGGAGAGAAGGTTAGAGGAAGAAGCAGACTCCCCATGAAGCTGGGAGCCCGATGTGGGACTCAATCCCGGAACTCAAGGATCATGACCTGAGCCGAAGGCAGTTGCTCAACCAACTGAGCCACCCAGGTGCCCCAAACCTACCTTCTTATGAGCAAACTTAGACACCACCGTTCTGCATAGAAGGGTACCAACTACTTGCTCATTCAGAGACGGACTTTGAATTTCTAAATTGGAAACACAGACTAACATTTACGACATTTACGTCAACAAGAGTCAAATGAAGTTCCCACTTTCCTTCCCTCCTTCGTGTAATATTTATTGACTACTCAATCGTACGAGAGACGCTACTGATACAAAGATAAGATATGGTCTGTTCCCTCAAAGGCCTCAGTCTAATCTACAAAATATATGTGAAATGCACATGACACTATAGAGGGATGGATGTTATAACAGAAGCTAGAGCATCGTGGAGACCAGAAGGTAGCAGCCTAGTTCATCATGCTTCACAGAGGTGACGTTTCAGTTGGGTATGAACTGACGACTAGGAATTTGCCTGGTGGAGAAGAGTAATAGAAAGAATTCTTTAGGCAGAGAGAAAATCATATGCAGAGATGTGGGAGTGAGACGGGCCACAGGATGCCAGGGAATGACAAGAATTTCTATGGGGTTGCAGTTGAGAGTTTGAGGGAATGAGGAAGACACAGCAGAAAAGTCAACTGGGACGAGGGTGTGAGGTGATAATGGGAAATTGAAGGCAGGTCTGCAGGGATGCTGAGGCACAAATTCACTGGGATGGTGGAGGGTGAGTGGGATGAAATCCCAAGGGGATGACAAGTCCGATGAAGTAGCCAATCCAAACACATCTAGACAAGCCTTCGCTGACAGAAGGTCCAAGCATAGTGATGGACTGTACCAGTTTAAGCCATCATTTCGGGTGAAAGAGTCACTGTTGTTTCTCTCATGGATCAGGAGAGAAAGAAAGCTGTCTCCTTTCAAAAGGATACTATACACTGTAGGATACTATTCTACACACACTGGCCATCTTTTCCCACCCCCAAATCTCTCCTCTCCACACTGCTGCCAGAGTTGTCTTCCTAAAACACAGCTAAAAACTTGGCTTCTCCATGAGAATCTGAAGCTCAGATTCAGTCCTAGCTTTTCCTCATACAACATACCTTTCTACACTTGTACACTTTTGCTCGGGTGGGAATGACATGCCTTTCTCCACTGTCCTCAATCTATCAAAATTCTATTTGTCTGTCACAGTGCAGCACAATGGCCACCTCCTCAATGAAGCCTCCTTTAATTCTTCTCATCATGATTATTCCTTCCTCTTTGACCCATATCATCTTGCCGGATGCAACTAAGCACCTATTTACTCTGCCTTGTCTTTGAGGTAGTCTTTGGGAAGGTTCTTTGGAATGGGCATCTCAAGTAGGAGAAGGAAAAAAAGAGAGGGAGGAAGGTTGGCTTCTAGGTAGATACAGACCAGCATCAGGTATTCAGAGGCAGTTCAGCAATAAATGAGATACAGACGTAAAGGTGGAAGACTGCATTTTCCAAAGATGGCAGCTAAAATACTTCCCAAGCTCTCCCAAAATGTGACCTCCCATCAAAAAAGGAAGCCCATTTCTCTCCCCTTGAATCCGAGATGGTCTTATGGCAACCAATAGATTGCTGCAGAGGTAATTCTGAGGCTAGGTCAGGAAAGGCCACACAGCTTCCTCCTGGTTCTCCTGGGATGCTTGCTCAACCTCCGTAGAAAATGGCCAACCACCCTGAGACTGTAGTGCTGGAAACACCATGTGTATGGGCTCCAGTAGAGAGTCCCAGCTGGGCCCACACTTCCAGGCATTCCCACCAAGGTGCCAGACATATAATATAATCTTCTTCGTGACCCTCTTAAGTAGCCCATCTGCCTGCTAAGTACCAATGAGCAATTTCAGCCATCTCAAAAGGAGCAGAAAAATCTCCCAGCTAAGTCCTCTTCAAATTCCCGACTCATAGAATCTGTGAGATGTAATTTAATAGATAACTGTTTTTCTGTTTGTTTTTAAGTTTTTATTTAAATTCCAGTTAGTTAACATACAGCGTAATATTAGTTTTAGGTGTAATGGGAACTGTCTTAAGTTACTAAGTTTTAGAGTAATTTGGTACACAGCAGTAAATACCAAAAAAGCCAGGGAATCGATCCTGACCATACTTTTATTCTGAAAGTGGATTAGTCTTCTGAAAGAGTGATAATCACTGGCCAATTCAAGATGAAAGCTTCTAGAGTCTCCTGGAAACACTTAAGGGTGCTTGGTGAGAACCCGAGAGTGACTTAGGTCCTAACTGTGAACGTTGAGGCCAGAAGCCACTGGGGGCGCAGAGGCTACCAGCAAAAGGCTGTGTTGCTGATCTGACCAGTAGAAGGCATCCCACCATAGGTCTGCAGAAGCTCACTTTATGGAAACACAAATTGAAGGGTGGAGGTAGGAGATGATTCTTTGAGCTTGGCAGGTGGTAGAAGAGACTAGATGCTTGATAAATACCCGTTGTATGAATTGACTGAATCCAGGTACTGGCAGCGATATTGGCGGGCCTGTTTACCTAGAGGCAATGGGCAACTGAGGCATCACAGGTCTCCCTAATGACCTATCATTGGAAATAGGATACCGGTCTGGGCTCTCTTTTTGAGGCATTTGAGTCAGAGGCTCACAGGTTGAAAAGCTAGGGCCAGCCTGCTGGATGCTCTGTGAAGGGACTGTCCAAGGGTTCTGGTTGAGAGTTGTATGTCTTGTCCTTATCATGAAACCCTGGCCTCTCTGCCTGCCAGGAGCATCGTCACTTGAAGGTTACACTTGTTGCTCACACAGTACTTCTATTTCTCTTCCCACCATTCTGTGGAACTCATTAGCTAAGTGTTAACACCCACAGGCCCCCTGTTCGTCATACTTTTCAACCATTATTCTGAGTAGCAAATGAAACATTCCTCTTTTCTGAGCTTACAATAACTTCTTTTTCCTAAAGACTATATTTAAGATCTCTCACACTGATTTAAACCTGTTAATGCCTGAAGGAGAGGCCTTCTCCAGACCAATGTACAGTCCCTCATAGTTATCCTGAAAAGGAAATGGTGAGATTTCTGATCTCTGACGCAGCTTTCTTCTACTGGAAGAGATCAGAATCATGCCCTATATTTTTCAGAAGTCCTGTAATCTTATTCAAGGAATGTCTTTGAAGTGATAATTCAGAATGAGAATGTATTTTAAGCTAGATTTTTATAAAAGTCAGATTTTGTGGTGGTTTTCAGATAGCTGGAAATTTTATTAGCCAAATATCTCATTTTCATTAATTCAACAACAAATTACATAATTTTCAAGGTCATATCTGCGTAGTTCCCTCGAACGAACATTAGGAATCCCAGTCTCTTGGAGAAATCTCAACTTTCCTTTTTTTTTTTTTTTCCCCAGAATAAAGCCAGAGATTTGTTAACTGCAACTAAAATGTTAAACAAAAGGTCCTTTCACTCATGGACTCAGGCTAAGAAAGCCTCGAATAAAAATGAATGGAGAAATTGGTTTTAGGACCAGACAGAATCAATTGTTTTTGGGTCAATTACGGTTTGGGGAGCCTAATGAAGGCTGATCTCTCAACAGGAGCTGGCATTAGTGTACGGTCAGTCATCATTAACCACTGCAGTAGCCCAAATCGCCTGTCTTGAGTCAAGACACTTGGTCTTCGCACACATTTCTCAATATTCTTGACTGATGGCATACATGCTAATTAATCTATTAGCAGACAGATGCATGCTGATTAACATGTACATTACTATTTAAATATTTAAGAGGGATTGCTAAATCACTTTTAAAATGTGATATTATGCTCAATTATGCAATCCTTTGAAGCTAAATTTTTAAAATCAAGCAGTGCATTTTCAATGTCTTACCTGCCTCCTTGTATCCTACGTTCCCTTGAGGGCAGGCTGTGGGTGTGATTCATCTCTGAAAGCGTCTTGGGCCTGGCACAGTGCCTTCCACACTAGAGTGAAGCAAATAGTTTTGAAATGAATAAAAAGAATAGGAATAGGAAAGGGTAGATTCCTTTGAATAGGAAAGAGTAGATTCCACCTGAAGGCACAGACTGATTCTCTGACAGCTACGCAGTTTAAAAGGAATATTTGTACAGTTTGCAGGCACCTCCACATGCATATATTGCCTCTAAACCAAGTGCCAATAAGCTTGCTTTACTGTTGAGGAAGTTGACCTTTAGAGAAATTATGGGACTCGTCGCAAATGTTCTGATTCTCTAGTTCATGAAATTAGAAAACAGCTCCGACCCGCCCCAACTACAATCATCTGTCAAAATTCAAAGAGGTCTGTCTTTTTAACCTGTTTTAACCTACCCACCTCATTATTGTCAAATAATGGTACATATATATAGCATTATATATATACGCAAGGGGAGGGCACTGGACAGCATATCTAAAATCAGTTTCTTCAACTGCAGCCCGATACTCCCCTACCCCATTCTCACAGAACACCCACAGTGGTTGATGGAATCCAATGCGGCTGATCCTACCTACCCCACGTGTAGAGTACGCACATAAAATTCGGTGCTTGGCTTTTCAAATAATTAATCATCAGGTACCAATGTAGGAAGACAATAAAAAAAATCTACGTTAAGTTGTAAAATCCAAAGATCTGGTCCAGAAGAAAGATGAAATTCAGTCCCCTTCATCAGAATGCTTAGACTTTCCTTGCAATATTAGCGATGGGGCCGTAACGTAAATTTCTCCAAACTGACCTATTTTGACATGTTTTAAAGTATTACTTATATACAATTTCATCAAGATGACTTAAAGGCAGTCAGATCCCAGGGGAGAGAAATATGCTCGCCATCCTCCCACCCCCTGCAGTTCCACAAGTGGGGTGTGAGTGGCAGGTTAGAACAGAAGGCCGGGGAGGGCTGCCTCCTCCTTCTGTGAATCAAAGCCAAAAAAGGTTCCTCACTGCTGCTGGTTCTTTGATCTCTTGCTCCCTATTTTTAGAACTCTTCTGTCCAATATCCTCTGCCCCACTGCCATGACCTTTCATGACACACTTCTCCTTGTGGTTATTTTGGGGATCATATTCCTTTCCCAAAGTATTACTACAGCTAGAATTAATGTATGAGGTAGATCAGCACAAGTCCTTGCTTGAAAAAGCACCCAAAGCACATGTTCCCACAGAAAGGTGAAGAGCTGGTGTACAAAGGACAGATACATCATCCATATTTTTAGTCATCAAAGCATTCTAGAAGGACTGCTTCATGGAGTAGATACCACGACCTCACAAGATAGCATTATCTAGGTACAGAATCTGGGCACGTGGGTTTAGAAAGTGTGTCCAGCACAGCTAACAGGTTATAAATGTGTGTGTGTGTGTGTGTGTGTTGTTTAAGGAGTAGAGAAAGAGGATACAGTCATAAAGAAAATAGAGGATTTGTCACCACAGGTTTCTCTTTCCAACTTTACCTCTCTCAAAATCTATAAACAATATAAGAGTCAATGCCCACAATGAGGCAAGGACAGAGATCAAGCGTGCTCTGACTGCTCACTATCCCTCAGAAAAGTATTCCTACATGGACTTTTTAGAAGGAGAACAAAAGATGTCTCGTCAGAAATAAGAATTACACAGAGATGCAGCGGAAAATCCCCCCTCGGTGAAGACAGAGTATTTTTTGTGTTCATCACTATATTTCCTGTGTCAAATATACAGTGTTAGACAGCTATGTTAATTAGATAATTTGATATAACGACAGCTAACCTCTATCGAGCACTTGGTGTACAGCTTTGGGACAAACACTGTTCTTTAAATCTGTGTAAATTAAATCACTGAATGCTACAATAAACCTATCAGGATGTCCTTGTATTGTCCCCATTTGAGACATGAGGATACTTAAGTGTAAAGAGGTTAGCTATCTTGTTTCACATCAAATAACTCTTAAGTGAGAGAGCCAAATTCAGCACCATGTACTTTGTGATCTAGAACTTACGTTTGGAGAGCAAAGAAATGGGTTTTCTGCTTCTGCTACATCCATGAGGGGTCTGAAGAGCTAGATTTACTCAGTTTAGCTGAACTGTGTCCCCTCAAAATTCAGATGCTGATGTCCTGCCTCCCAGTACTCATTAGGTGACTATATTTAGAAATGTAAAGAAGTAATTGATGTAAAATGAAGTCATTAGGGTGGAGAAAAAAATAGTGAATTTGAAGTTATAGCCATTTAGAATATATCTAAATTAGGCACAGAGAAAAAAAAAAGACTACAAAAAAGAAAAAAAAAATGAACAGAACCTTCATGACTTTTGGAATAACAGCAACCGGTCTAATAGCTGTGAAACTGAAGTCCCAGAAGAGGAGTAGGAGAACAGAAAAATATGTGAAGGCATTATAGAGGGAGAAATTTCTCCAATTTGATAAAAACTATAAACCCACAGATCCAAGAAATATTATGGATCTCAAGCAGGATAAAAACAAACAAACAAAATAAACAGCACCAAGGCACATGATTACCAAATTGTTGGAAACCAATAATAAAGAGAAAATATTAAAACAAGCCAGAGGTTGTTGTTACTAGAGGCAACAACAACAACAACAAAAATAAGAACGACAGCGGACTTCTTTTTGGAAACATGCAAACCAAAAGCCAATGCAGTAAAAACTTTAAATTGCCAAAGGGGGAAGGGGAAGCAAAATATTTTCCAAAAACTAGGGCAAAATAAAAACTGTTTTAGATAAACAAAAGCCAAGAGAACTTATCATCAGCATACCTGAGCTACAAAATTACGTTCAAGGAAGTTTCTCCAGCAAAAGGAAAATCTTATCAGATGGAAATTTGGATCTACACAAAGGAAAAATGAGTGTCAGAAATGATAAATATGGGAGTAAATATGAAGTACTTTTCTTCTCATTTAAAAATTTCTTTAACAGACAGATGACTGGGGCTCCTGGGTGGCTCTGTGGGTTAAAGCCTCTGCCTTCAGCTCAGGTCATGATCTCAGGGTCCTGGGATCAAGTTCCCTGCTCAGCAGGGAGCCTGCTTCCCCCTCTCTCTCTGCCTGCCTTTCTGCCTACTTGTGATCTCTCTATCAAATAAATAAATAAAATCTTTCAAAATAAATAAATAAATAAATAAATAAAACACAGATGACTGAAGCAAGGAGAATTACTAGGCATTGTGGAGCTTAAAACATATATAGAAGTAATATATATACTACAATAGCACAAGGATCAGAGAGGGAAATGGAATTGTATTATTGAAAGGTTCTTACGTTATACATGAAGCCATGTAATAGTATTTGAAGAAAGACTGATAAGTTTAACAATGGATATTGCAAACTCTACAGCAATCAGTTAAAAAAAATGAATAGCACTAGAATGACTTCTACTTTAGAACTATACAAAAAAGGTTAAAAAGGGTAAGTCTAAACTGCCTTGGAGAAACAAAGAATCAATTCTGACTTTTTGAATACTGTTTATAAAAACCGTGTCAAATCTTTAGGAATATCTTTAATTTACTTCCCAATAATTTTAGTTTACAAGCATTTTTTTTTCTATTGCTTCTGTATCTTTCAATGGAAAATAAAAAATAATGAGCATCTTGAACATAAAATCAACTGACATTTTAAAACGTATATGTTCTTTGTGCAATAAAATCTGTATTATGCTATTTTGTATTGTTAAGAACTACTTTACTTTTCCTCACAAAACTTAACAAAAAGATAATGACTCTATTTCAGGGAATGTATTACAATGGTTTATACATAGACTCTACTGTTTGACTTCCTGGATTCCAATCTCAGCCTTATCAATTAGGAGACATGTGACCTTGAGCATATTACTGAACATCTCTGTATTTTAGTTTCCTGTGATGTAGGGAAAATAGTGCCTATCTTACAGATATAAGATCAAATGACTTCATATATTGGAAGCACTTAGAAAAATATCAGGAAGACAGTAAGTACTGTAAGAGTGCTATCTATTATTACTCGTGAAAATTAATAGAACATGGAGAAAGAACTAAGATTTGAAGAGATAATTAATTTAGGAGATTTTTCAAGGAAACTACTTGAGAACTGGGAAAGCAAGTTTTAGTTCTACCCTATCATTATCTGTGTGGCCACAGACATGATGCTAAACTTCTTTGGGCCTTATTCATGCACTCGTTTGGTCCTTCCTTCCTCATTTCCTGTTGTCATCTCTTGTACAAATATTTACTGAAACCTAGTACATGACAGTGTGTTAAGCAAGTACTAAGGTAGTTATCATCTCATGGTTTTCTGGGGGAGAAAGTCACATAAACAGACAATTAAAATAGTATAGTATGATGATAGAGATAGCAGAATTCCCTTCCACTTCAGAAAGCTTGTGGATCTGTGGGCACATGGATGATTAAACACTTGTTATCATCCCAAGGATAGTCCATTCAGAATGTAGACCTTTATGAGTGCTGTTGCAATTTTGACGATGGTTCTGTCATTGATGATATTAGTTCATGGAATTAAACTTTATTAGAGATCTGATGAGTATGTGAGTGATTTTCTGGCTTTCCCTTAAAAAGAATTTGTAAATGGAACCAAGGGTCAGCCTATTTGGCAGCATTTCTTCTAATCCCTCTAAATAATGATTTAATTGACTACAATTTTTAATTTCTCAGGAAAGAAGCTACTTTTAAGATAACATCACAGCAGCTGATTCCTACAATTTTTCTAGTTTGTATCCTCTTAATCCTTAATAATCCCTTCGGTTGCAGGTGAAACAGAAGACCAAAAAACATACAAGGTTTTTATTTAAAATAAAAAAAGCCAAGGGCCCCTGGGTGGCTCAGTTGGTTGAGCGGCTGCCTTCGGCTCGGGTCATGATCCCGGAGTCCCGGGATCGAGTCCCATATCGGACTCCCGGCTCTGCGGGAGGTCTGCTTCTCCCTCTGACCTTCTCCCCTCTCATTCTCACTCTCTCTCTAATAAATAAATAAAAAATCTTTTTAAAAAAGCCAATATGAAAAGTTTTAAAGCAATAATTTCACTGTATTAATAAATCATAATTAAAGTAAATATGGAATTGATTTAGAAATTATCATAAAATTATAGCTGATTATTCCCTCTATTTTCTTTATCAGCTGTAATGTGGTTTGTATCACTTTCCATAATGAAAAACATCTTTTTAAAAAATAAAATAAAACTGATTTCCTTCTGGGGTGCCTGGGTGGCTCAGTGGGTTAAAGCCTCTGCCTTCAGCTTGGGTCATGATCTCAGGGTCTGAGGAACAAGTCCCACATCGGGCTCTCTGCTCAGTGGGGAGTCTGCTTCCCCCTCTGTCTCTGCCTGCCTCTGCCTGCTTGTGATCTCTCTCTCTCTCCCCCTCCCCATAAATAAATAAATAAATAAATAAATAAATAAATAAATATCTTTAAAAAATTGATCTCCTTCTTAAAGGAAAAAAAGAAGCTATCATAAATACTTGATGATATCTAAAGATAAACTAATGTAGAGTATTTTAATAGTTTCACCACAAAGATCAGTCAGTCACCTTTGTTTTATTTAAAATATACTTTAATCAAGAAGCATAGGGTGGGGGATGGGTGAAATAGGTGATAGGGATTAAAGATGATGAGAACTGAACAACGTATAGAATTGTTGAATCACTATATTTGTACACCTGAAACTAACATAACACTGCTAACTAAACTAAGTTAAAATAAAAAACTTGATAAAATGTAAAAAGTCATTTAAAAAAATGAAGAAAGGAATGCCTGCCTGGCTGGCTCAGTTGGTAGAGCATACAACTCCTGATCTTGGGGTCATGAGTTCAAGCCCCACATTGGGCGTACAGCTTACTTTTAAAAAAAGAGAGTTACTAAAAAAAAAAAAAGAATACATATTTCTGTTATGAGTTAAACTGTGTCCCCCCAAAGGATATGTTAAAATACTAACTCCTGGTACCTGTGAATGCGACCTTATTTGATATAGGGTGTTTGCAGATTGCTATGGACTGAATGTTTGAATGTTTATGTCCCTCATCCCCACAAATTCATGCAGAAGCCTAAATTGCCAGTGTGGGTGATCTATGGAAATGGGGCCTCTGGGATGTGATTAAGTCATGAGGGTGGAGCCCTTATGAATGGGAACAGTGCACTCATAAGAAGAGACATGAGAGAGAGATGAATACCTTTCTGTTCTCCTTGTGAGGACACGGTGAAGACCATTATTGACAAACCAGGACTAATGCTCTCACCAGACACTGGGTCTCTTGGGATCTTGGTCTTGGACTTCCCAGCCTCCAGAACTATGAGAAATAAATGTTTGTTCTTTTAAGCTACCCACTCTATGATATTCTGGTACAGCACCCCAAACTAAGACACGGATGTAATCAAGTTAAGAAGAGATTATACTGGATTAGGGTGGATTAGGGTCCAGCAATGGACCAAAAGCACCACTAATCCAAAGACTGGTGCCTGTATAAGAAGAGGAAATTTGGACACAGAGACATAGGCACACCAGGGAAAAGGCCATGCGAAGATGAAAACCGAGACTGGAGTGATGCATCTAAAGCCAATGAACACTGAGGGTTGTAGCCAACTATCAAAACCCAAGAGAGGCAAGGAAGAGTCTTTGGAAGGAGCATGGCATTGCTCACAC
This sequence comes from Nasua narica, assembly GCA_028533885.1. NCBI lineage: Eukaryota > Metazoa > Chordata > Mammalia > Carnivora > Procyonidae > Nasua > Nasua narica. The sequence continues at coordinate 64,026,537 of CM052798.1, forward strand.
CTGGAGTTTGGACTCTGAGCCTCTAGAACTGTGACAGAATACATTTCTGCTGTTCTAAGTCATCCAGTTTGTGATACTTTGTTATAGTAGCCCTAGGGAGCCAATAAAGTTTCTTCAGCAAAGTTACAGTTGCAGGACTTCCATTTTCTGCTAAATGGAGAAACAATGACCATAGTTACTTTCCCACCTGCAACAAATAATAAAGCCATATAAAACAGAGGAAACATTTTATAGACATAGGACATCAAACAGTACAGTCAAATACTGCTTAGAGTGGGAAAATAAAAGAGATGAGACCTACAATTACCCGTAGCTCATTGCCTGAAAAGAATATCCAGGCTGCAGCACAGGCAGGGGGACCCTGTCGGAGTCCAGTAGTCTCCCTGAGTTGATGTGACAGAGGTAGGTATGTAGAGAAGCCAAAGTGTCTAGAGAAAATAGGGCAGAGTACAGGACAGGGAAGAGCTGCCCAGAAAGGATCTGAAAAGCACAGCCTTCCTGTCATCAACTAAGTACTGAATGAATGGTGCATTCAGGTGAGGAACTATCCAAGGCTGGGGAAAGAACTGTCTAAAAGGAGTGGAGGGAACAATTCTTGGAACACACATAGAGCTGGAAATAGTTTGTGTTTCTACCAGCCAGAGTGAAAAACTTCTTAAGTCAGGGGACAGCAGTTGAATTACTCAAAAAGGTTTAGCCTCCGTAGCGGGGGCAAATTCAGCTTAGACTAAATGCTACTCTGGTCCCTAATAAAGCTTAAAAACAAGACTTGAAAGGACTCAATTGTTTCCAAGTAACCTAACTATGTTACAGAATAAAATCTAAGAATAATTTTAGGAATATAAATATATTTAGCACCCAAGAAAGATAAAATTCACAATGCCTGACATCCCATTAAAAACTGCCAGGCCAGGGGCGCCTGGGTGGCTCAATGGGTTAAAGCCTCTGCCTTTGGCTCAGGTCATGATCTCAAGGTCCTGGGATCCAGTCCCGAATTGGGCTCTCTGCTCAGCAGGGAGCCTGCTTCTTCCTCTCCCTCTGCCTGCCTCTCTGCCTACTTGTAATCTCTCTCTCTATGTCAAATAAATAAATAAAATCTTAAAAAAATAATTGCCAGGCTTTCAAATGAGAACATGTTCTATATTGAGAAAAATTACTCAGTAGAAACAGACCCAGGAGTGACAAATAGGATAAAATTCATAGAAAAGGACATTAAAAGAGTGATTATAACTATATTCCATATATTCAACAAAGTCAGGTCATAAAAAGATGAACTGCTTTAGCTACATGGAGATATTTTAAAGACCCAAATCAAGCTTCTAGAGTTGAAAATAGAATACCTGAAATAAAAATATAATAAATGTAAAAAAATAATAAATGTGATTAACAGCAGATTATATGTCTATCGTAAAAGAAAAGATTAATGAACTTGAAGTATAGCATTAAAAATTATCCAGAATAAAACATACACAGAGGGAAAAAAAGGCTAAAAGTAAAATAGAGTCCCGTGAGTTGGTAAAAACTTCAAGTGACCTAATATGAAGTCTCCTAAATGCAAGAGGGATTGTGATGTGAGACCAAAAAATATTTGAGGAAATAATGGCTGAAAATTTTTTCCAAATTTGATGAAATTTATAAACCCACAGATCCAAGAATCCCAAGCACAAGAAACATAAGGAAACTACACAAAGCACATCATAATCGAATTGCTTAAAACTGGCGATAAAGAGAAAATTCTTAAAAGCAGCCACAGAAATGATACATTACATAGGGAAGAATAAAGATAAGAATGTCAGAAGAGTTCTCATCAGAAACAACATAAGCCAGAGCAGTGAGATCTCTTTTAATGGAAGAAAAGACTGGCAACATAGACGTCTAATATCCAGTAAAAATAACTTACAAATATGAAGGTAAAATACACAAATGAGTACATGAAAGAACAGGCAAAAACTGAATAAGGTCAGTAGGCTAGTTAACAGTACCGTACTCATGTCAATTTCCTGGTTTTATTGTACTACAGTTATAAGATGCCAATACTGGGGAAAGTTCAGTGAAAGGTTCATGGGACTGACTGTAATACGTTTCTTTTGCAACTTCCTGGAGTCTACATTATTTCAAAATAAACAAGTTAAAAAAAGGAAAATGCAACAAATTCTTTTTAGATACACAAAAGCTGAGAGAATTCATCACCAGAACACCTGCACAAGAAACATTAAAAGAATTGCTGCAGGGAGCAATACTGTTGTAAGGTACTTATATTATATGTGAAACAGTAGAAAATCACTTGAAGGTAGTCTGTGATAAATTTAAAATGTATATTGTAAAGCCTAAAGCAACCGCTGAAATTAAACAACGAAGAGTTATAGCTCATAAGACAATAAAAGGAGTACGATAGAATTATTTTTTAAAAATCCAGTCTGAAAAAGGAAGAAAAATGGAAAGGAGGAATAAAGAATAGATGGGACAAATAGAAAACAGCAAGATTACAGATTAATCCTAACTGTATCAATAATCACATTAAGTGTGGCAGGGTTATTCACAGACATGTACCCTGGGGCAAATAATACATTATATGTTAATTTAAAAAATTAATAATAATAAAGTCATTTATTTTAAAATGCCGTAAAAATCACATTAAGTGTGAATGTTTTAAACACCTTAATTAAAAGATAGAGACTGTTACATTGGATAAACAAGCAAAACAAGAAACCCACTTTAAATGTAAAGACACACATAGAATAAATGTAAGAGATGAAAAAAATACAACATGCTAAACCGATCAAAAGAAAGCTGGAGTTGGGAGTAGATTTCAGAGCAAAGAATATTAGTAGGAATAAAGAGAATGTATTAGAGTTTTCCAGAGAAACGAAGAGAACCAATAGGAAATATATATATATATATATATATATGTATATTTGTGTATATATAAAATACATACATATATAATACATACACATTTAATACAAATATACAGATATATAATATAAAGAAAAATATATAGAGAGAAGTTTAGGGGCTCCTGGGTGGCTCAGTCAGTTAAGCATTCAACTCGTGATTTTGGCTCAGGTCTGGATTTCAGGATTGTGAAATGCACTCCGAGCTGGGTGTGGATTTTCTCTGTCCTCTCCCTTTGCCCCTCCCCCCTTTAAAAAATTAGTTTAGTATAAGAAATTGGCTCCTATGAGTATGGAGGCTGACAAACCCCATGATCTTCAGCTGGCAAGCTGGAGACCCCCAGGAGAGCTGATGGGTGTAGTTCCAGTCCCAAGGCCAGCAGGCTCAAGACCCAGGAAGAATAGACGTTTCAGTTCAAGTCCAAAGACAGGAAAAACACTGATGCTCCCAGCTCAAATGCACTCAGGTGAGAGGAATTTCTTCTTAGTCAGTTTTTGGTTCTATTTAGGCCTTCAGTTGATTGGATGAACCCCGCCCACCGTCCCCACCCCCCCCCACCGTCGTCGTCGTCCTCGTCCCCCCCCATGTTGATTGGATGAACCTCGCCCACCGTCCCCCCTCCCTCAAAGGGAAGAGCAGTCTACTTTACTCAGTCTACCAATTCAAATGTTAATCTTAACCAAAAATACCCTAACACCCTCACAGACACACCAGAATAAGGATGACCAAAAATCTGGGTACTTCATGGCTTAGTCAAGTTGACACATAAAATTAACTATCATAAAAGGATAATTATAGAGGGGTCAATTTATCAAGAGAATTTAGCAAACTTACATGTTTATGCACCTAATAACAGATGTTTAAAATACGTCAAGCAAAACCTGACAAAACTAAAAGGAAAAATAGATAAATCCATCACTGCAGTTGGAGGTTTCAATACTCCTCTTTTATTTATCCAAAGAATACAAAAATCAGTGGGATTATAGAACACTTGAACATCACTATCATGCAACTTAACCTAACTGACGTTTACAAAACACTCTACTCACACAGCAGAGGTATTCTTTCTAAGATAGACCATATTCTAGGGCATAAAATAAGTCTCAATACATGTAAAAGAATTCAAGTCATACACAGTTTATTTTTCTGACCACAATTTTTTTTAAAGATTTTATTTATTTTTTTGACAGAGACACAGAGAGAGAGGGAACACAAGCAGGGGGAGTGGGAGAGGGAGAAGCAGGCTTCCCACCAAGCAGGGAGCCAGATGCGGGGCTCAATCCCAGGACCCCAGGATCATGACCTGAGCTGAAGGCAGACTCTGAAGGATGAGCCACCCAGGCACCCCTATTTTCTGACCAGAATTAAACTAAACTAGAAACAAAGAACAGAAAGATACTTGAAAACTATCCAAATCTTTGGGTCCTAATAACACACTTTTAAATAACTCAGAAGTTAAAAAGAAATCAAAAAGGAACTTAGAAAGTCCTTTGAACTGAATGAAAAGAAAAGCAACATATCAAAATATGTGGGATGCATTTGAAGCCAGGGTTAGAGAGAAATCTATAGCACTAAAAGCTTATAATACAAAGGAAAAAAATCTTGTGACCTCAGCCTCCACATTAAGAAACTTGACAAATAAGAGAAAATGAAAGCCAAAGTAAATAGAAGAAAGGAAATAATGCCAGATGGCATACCACAAACAATGGTGGAATCAAATTAAACAATTCTCTAAAATTCCACCAATGTAATAGAATCCTGGAGTACAGTCCTCTTACTCAATATGCTCTCCCTTCTTGTCCACTCCCACTGCAGTCAACTGCCTAGGGAAAAAAGCTTCAAATAACTGGGCTCACCTTTAAAACTATATAAGAGCAATCTTGAGATTCACCATGCACCATTTTAACTAAGGCCAAAAATATAATTCACATATTCCCTAGTTATCATTAGAACACCAAAAGATGTAAGTTTACCCAAAAGGTTCTAAACACCTGGACAGCTTATCAAAGGGAAGTGGAAAGGCATTTGAAACAAAAATATCCAACTCTTACTAATGAGAGGTTGTTAGAGGACTCCAAAGGCTCATGCTGATACTATATCATAAGCCGAGTCAATTAAATTCAAGCAGAGAAAAACATTGCTTGTTCTTCCAAGTTTGCAGAGGAAGCATTGGAAGTTCCAAGAGCAACACTGTCCAGTGCAATGAGAAAACTTCACCCTTAGTATGGGTTCATGTTGAGACAGAGATCCAGAAAAAGACTGTGCAGGCTGTACCTTTATGAAGGGATCTATTACACGGTTTTTACATACACATTATTTACGCATGCTCTCACCGCTCTAGTCTGTGTGGTTCTCAAAGTCAGGGACCACATCTTTGTATCCCCAAAATCTAGCACAGTGCAATCATTTATTAAATGTCCTTCAAAAGGCAAGCATGAACTAAAGGGTTATAACCCAATGTGATAGCCTTGAGACTGAGAAACTCAAAACAAGCCTTCAGATCCAAGTTGAAAGCAAAGAACAGAGGCTTTATTATCATTTCTCTGAGTTCAATTAGATTTTAAAAACATTTAAAAAATGGATTTGTTTCAAGGCTTCAGTGAAAGTTTGGGTGGGACAGGGTTTTATCTGAACCAGTCTGCCCATCCTTTCCCACAGTGCTCTGGAAGAAAGCAGAGAGCAATGACTCACCAGTTGGCACAGTTCTCAGTTCCTATGTACTGACACCAAACTATGTTCCAAAAGAGAGGCGTTTACAAAGGATTAAAACCTGGATGCCCGGGCCCTGGAATGCAGTTCATGTTATAAGCTTTCCAATGGGGTGCTGAATTAACTGTGTTTGGTTCCAGATAGTTAATGACTCATAAGTGGAGAGGTGACTTCAAGTGGAAATTGTCTCGATTCTCAGTTTATGCCACTTCAGAAGGCTTCCCTGAGTTTGCTCCCCTTCCCCTCCTTTTCCCTACTTCCTTCTGTGGCCCCAGATTTTAGGGTTGCAAGCCCCTGAAAATAGATGGCCCAGCTATGAAAATAGGCCCTTTCTGGTTCCCTTTCTCAGACTGGGAGTAAAGGATTTCTCTACTCCCAATAGTAGAACCATGACCTAGAAATGGTAAAAGCCCAGAGAAGAGAAAGTTGAGTGAAATCTAAATCAATTGTGGTAACTAGAAAAGAAAAAGAATCCACAGGAATGTCGTAACTCACGATGAGTCCCTCATTCCAGCCCTCCCAACCTTACCTTCCATAACACGGGAGCACGTGAATATGTGTGGGCACGCACACCTCAGTGCACCGGCGCAATATCCTCTTCATATAGTCACCTAGCTTCCTTCTGAGTTTCTACTCTCTTTGTATTTGCTCTTTTCCTGTTACCTTTTATTGTTACCACCTCGCCTTTATAGACCCTACGCAGCATTTTAGTGTGCACGTTGACTGCCCTGGTTCTTCCCTTCTGCCTTTAAACACAGAATCCCTCAAATAATACTTCCTTCCTTTTTTTTTTCCTAAGATTTTCTTTATTTGAGAAAGAAAGAGAGAGAGAGAGCACGAGCACAGGGAGGGGCAGAGAGAGAGGAAGAAGCAGACTCCCCGCTGAGAAGGGAGCCCCACAGGGGACTCGATCCAAGGATGCTGGGATTATGACCTGAGCTGAAGGCAGATGCTTAACCAACTGAGCCACCCAGGCACCCCTTCCTTCATTGTTGCTCATTGAACTCCACATCCTCTGGAACTTGTCATCTGTCCCCAGATAACGGAAATCACATACATCTAAATCATTCCACACAGAGCCCAGCAAGGAAGCAAATGTAAGTGGAGATGAACATCACCACGCCTGCTGATTATAATGATGTGGTGATGACTTCGACAAGATGGTAATGATCCCATTCACTTCAGTGTGGACCTCCTTTTAGAAGCTAGACTTTGACCAGTGGCTCAAAGATTTCAACATCAATCAATCTGAAAGAGCTAAGGAAAAGGGAAAGGCTGGTTCCATAAAGGTGAGGTGGTAATAACACAAGAAAGGAGAAAAAGAGGAAACACTCCTAAAGGCAGTGGAAACTCAGGGAGTCAGGACAGCCCAGCAGAAATGTAGAAAGGGCACGGGCTTTGGAGTCAGGACTGCGCTAGAATCCCTGCTGGGTCACATTCTAACTGCCTGGTCTTGGGCAAGTTGCTTAACTTCTCTGAATCCCACTTTCTAAGATTAGCAAGATGTTAAAATGTTCACCTTAGAGGATTTTCGTGAACATCACATAAGATCACCTTTAAGGCATTTGGCTCGTATCAAGTGTCCTATAAATGTCAGTTCCCTTCCCTGCCCTCTCAGAAAGAGGATCCATAGTGATAAAAATTTCCACCAGTACCCAAAGGGCTGCTCTTGTCTGTAACCAATGTATCTTAAGAGGCTCATCATAAGGTTCTCGCGTTTAGGTGTTTTCTAATGTCTCACGAAGATACACACATCCTCTGCAATGACCAGCTTTAAAGGGAATGTGTATGCGAGCATCTGTGCATAACTGTGCCTGACCCCCTCCCAGCCATCAGAATTTACAAACTCAGCAAGTCCTCACATCCTTATGGGGTGGGACTCTAAATTAGATGTCCCTTGTCTGTACTCCCAAAGCTATTTGGTTGCACTGCACCTACAGCGTAGATCATCGTATTGTATTCTCTGTATTCTCTGCATCAACATTTACAGCCCTCCCCAACCTACCCTCCCAGGCTTCGAGAGCCTTGATGGCAAAGTCTATTAGATACTATTCCTCTTGGTGTCGCCATCTAGCACAAAGCCTGGCATACATACCGTATTTATAGGATTGACCCGAATTACCAGCTTTCTAGATCTGCAATGCTTCAGTATATAGTCTATTCTTTTGTCATTCCCCAGCAGCCTTTCCCAGAGTCTCAGAAATTCAAGCATTGAACACTATTATCTTTGTCTGTCAAGAACTGCCGGACGGTTTAGGGGATCATAGAGGCACAAGCTTCCGATTATAAAAGAAAGAAATCCTGGGGCTGTCATACACAGCACGGTGACTACAGTTAATAATACCATATTGTATATTTCAAAGTTGCTAAGAGAGTAGATCTTAAAAAGTTCACCTCACAAGGGAAAAAAATGTAACTATATGTGGTGATGGGTGTTAAGTAGACATATTGTGGTGATCATTTCCTAATATATACAAATATTGGACCATATGTTGCACATCTGAAACTAATATAATGTTATATGTCAATTGTATCTTAATTTTAAAAGAAAGAAAAAAAGTTAGAAACAACTACACACACACACACACAGATTAGCTATTTAAAAACATTTTTTCCTTTGGAGAGCTAAAACTTACTCAAAGGAGAGGAGGTACCAAATTTAAAAGAAATGCCTGGGACTAGCCTCAAAGTGCTCTTTGCTTTTTCCTTACTGTAATAGCCTTGGGCACCCCACACCTACCCTCACACCCAAGGCTGAGAGACACTTGCGAAAGTCTCAGGCACAGGGTGTTCGAGGTGGGTGCCTGGAGGGCCCGTGCTTAGTGACTGTCGCAAGCGTGACCGATGGTGTGGGAGGTGGCGGCTCCGTCGGCCTCAAGTAACAAAGTTGATGTGATGACTCAGTTACAGTAGAAGTATCTCTCAATCTCTGAGTCCCTCCTTTGTTCTGACACATCTCTTTTCCTTCAGAGGAAATAGGAGCAAGCTTAGGCAAGGGTCCCTGTGGGGAGGGAACCCTCTTTTATTGTTTAACTCATTCATTACCAGACTCTCGTGAAGAAACTAGAGCCCACAATTACTGAAAACCAAATGAGTCCAAGAAACATTTAGAAATATATTTAGGTAACATCTACAGCCGATTGTTAGAGGAGGTCAGGAAGATGAGGGCAAGTTTCTAAACTCTAAGGCAGATTTCATGGAGGGCGAAGCCCATTTTTTTTTTTTTTTTTGTTAGTTGTATTTTCTTAAATATTTATTTATTTGTCAGAGAGAGAGAGGGAGAGTGCGAGCATAAGCAGGGGAGCAGCAGGCAGAGGAAGAAGCAGGCTCCCTGCTGAGCAAGGAGTGTGATATGAGACCTGATTGATCCCAGGACCCTGGGATCATGACCCGAGAGGAAGGCAGACACTCAACCGACTGAGCCACACAGGCATCCCTCCCATGTTCTTCCTTAAAAGAATAACCTTTGGGGGCGACTGGGTGGCTCAGTGGGTTAAAGCTTCTGCCTTCGGCTCAGGTCATGGTCTCGGGGTCCCCGTGTGGGGCTCTCTGCTCAGCGGGGAGCCTGCTTCCCCTCTTTCTCTGCCTGCCTCTCTGCCTACTTGTGGTGGTCCCTCTCTCTGTGTCAAATAGATAAAATCTTTAAAAAAAAAAAAAAAGAATAATCTTTGGAGACAGACCCTCTACTCTTCCTCAACAGCTCTGTGCCCTTGCACCAGTTACTGACTCTAGCTAGCAAAGCCTGTTTTCTCATCATTTAAATGGACATAAAATAGAATACTATAACCAACAAGGGTATAAACATTAGATAAAATCACTAACTCATCTATATATACTAACTCCCTAGTCTTTGGCAGGCAAAACCCAGGTCCCATGGATATAACTATCCCCATAGCTCCCATTCCCTGAGGCCAAGAGTCAGCTGCCAATACTCCCGAGGCACAGTATTTTGTACCTGGCTGGTTCCTGAGGCACTTGAGTGCATGACCCCTGACCTGGGGCAACCCCATTATCTTTTATAGATGAGAAAACCAAGGCAAAATGTCACAGGGCTCATCACTGCCTACAGGGAGATTTGCAACTCCATGACAGGCAAAGCTCAAGTGCATTCTTAAATGGTCACTGGGATTCCATTTCAAGCCAGCTCCATGGACTTTTTAAATCACTTTCTCTATATACCATTTAGCAAATGTTTTTATATACTTTATACTAGTCCAAAGAATGTAGAATATTCTTTAGAGGATAAGGCTAGTTCATTCTATGCTAATTGTAATAAAAGTGAAGATAATGATGGGGCTTAGCCCTAGCAGTAATTGGAATTTATTAGGCACTTACTATGGCCCAAGCATTCAGCTAAAAATTAAATGTGTCTTGTCTTATTTCACATAATCAGCCCAATAGCCGGTCTCCTTAGTCCTCAGACCAGCAAAAAGGTGTAAGAATAAATTGCTTCAATTTTTCTGTAAGAACTATGTGCTCAAGTACTGTGCTCAAATAAAATCTTTTCTAAATTCCTAATGTGGTAAATGTAGTTTTAAGTAGGCAATTAAGAGACAGGTATCTCTGGAAATAAAACACAAGAGGAGAAGGTTAATTCTTAATCATTTGAATCTGGAGCCATCCGATAGTGACTGATAATTAATACATATCATATTGCTTACTCATGTTTAGAAGATGGATTGCTGGGTGGAGTGGGAGAAGTGCCTTCCAGTCTGTTCCAATGAAATGTTTTTGTGTTATCACCAAATAACAAGTTCTGTAAGGTGAGGGGGTTAGAAATGCCTGGCTTCCCGTGGACAGATGCCAGGTGGAGGAAATAAACAGATATAGTTCCCATTGGTTACAGATGCCCTAAAAAAAAAAAGTGTTTCCTATCGTGCTGCCAAGGCAATGCCACTGGTTACAACACAAATTCAGGGGGAGAAGAAAGAAGACTCAGTAGTGTCTGGGAGTGAGTGAAGTAGAAAATAAGAAAAAGACTCCTTTCAATTTTGTTTATAAAGCATAAACTCCTACAACTGAGTTAAGTGGCAGCCCTGATTCTTAAGTAAATGAAAGTCTCGTTAACCTGACAATTAAATGGAGCCCATGTGCGAGGACCTGATATGTCATGAGTGGGCGGGAGGAACAGAATGTGGGAGGAGGACGGGTTCTAGAGTCATTCAGGCCAGAGATCACCACTGGCAGCCCCCAGACACTGCCTTCTTTGATTTTCCTAGGATTAACTTACACGGCTTTTTAACATTGTTCTGATTAGTTGCCAATATTTAAAAGAACTTCACAGAAAAATCCAGATCTCTGATATCCTTTAAAAAGTGAGAAAACAGGCAAATACTGGACCTACATTTTCACCTCTCACTCTCTCAGACCCCATCAGTGGTCCCCACTATCACCATGGTTCCCCAATGCTGTGGCCTAGTGTCAGCCACCACAAATCCTTTTGTGGCATTTTGTTACTTGGCTGACGCCTGTAAGCCCTTCAATGCATGGACTCTGAGTTGGGGCAACCCCGTTATCTTCTGGATGAGGAAACCAAGGCAAAACCTCACATGGCTCACAACTGCCAGGGTCCCAGGGTTATGACAGGCCCGCCCATTTGCAGGCTGTGCTAGCTAACGTCTCTTGCCAGTTCCCCAAAGGAATCTGATGGTCCAGACTCACGAGGTGCACCCTCGTCATGCATGGCCAAGTCTCTGTTTCCCTCTGTTAATGATGTCTTTCCGTGTATCACATTCTTGCTCATCCTTTCAGACTCAGAGTATTTCCACCCTCACTCCCCAGGCAGAGAAGTGTTCACACAGCACTTTGTACCCACTTCTGCAACAGACTGCAGAGTCCTCCAGGGGAAGGGCAATGCTAAGGCCCTCTTTCTGATGTCACCAGTGACGACCACAGTGCCACGACACACCAGGAGCTCTGAATAAATCTAGGGTTCAAAGGGGATAATCAATTTGTCCTGAGATACACAGATGATTATATTCACAATATCTAGTGGGAAAAACCAGGTTAATAGCATATTCAACCCGTAAGGCACACTCAGACTGATAAGCTATCAAGTGAGTGACCTTGAAAACTTTATCTCTGTGATAAATGCAATTTCTACCAGCTCAAGCCTTACTCCAGACACTGAGACTCCTTGATCAGCGTGGCTTGTGAGGTATCAGAAGGACCCCAAAGGTCCTAGATATTTCCCCACCAGCCTGCAAAGGTGCTAAAAAGCCCACTATATAAACGTACTTGCATTAAGGCTTTTCCGGGTTAAAATGCAACAGCCCTTCCCCCCTCCTCCCCAAGAGCCAGTACCTTAGACAATTCTCAGAGGTTAGCCCAGCTTCAGCTAACTTATCAACTATTTTTCTATCTGATACATTTTATCCTGGAATACCTGGGTAAGCTGTGGTAGAGTTAAATAAAGGTAAAATTCTAGGAGAGGGGACAGGCCTGAATGAGATGGGGAACAGGCAGTATGCATGATGTTTAAGTAGGAGGCTTGTTGGAACCAAGACGCCAGTGTTCAATTTCGCTACCTCCTGGCTGAGTCTTTTGCTTAGCCACTTACTGTCAGTGCCTCCACGTCTTCATTTAGATAGATAATCGTATTAACAAGAGGATCTGCCTCAATGGGGCATTGGAGAATTAAATGAGTCAACACACAGCAGGCATTCAAAACGGTGCCTGACAAAGAGCGGTGTAAGTGTTTGCTTCTCTTATTATTAGGAGAGAACGGCAAGAAATTTAGCCCTGAAAGGGGCTGCTCTTGCTCTACTACCTACTGGTCCCCTTTCCCACTGGACGGGTGAAGGGTACAAGATCCAGAGAGGATGAACAGCTTACCAAAGTCAGCAGGCTAGTGGACAGTAGAGCTAGGGCTTCCTATCCAGGGGTCTGCGCCCCCGCGCCCCCCTGCCCCGCCCCCCTCCTTGGAACTTGCTGATGAGAAAGAGAGGAAAGGGTTGTAGGAGACCCAAAGAAGCCGAAAGCGAATCTAGTCTTTCTCCTCTCTCGGGATAATAGGACCCAGCCCTCTGGGACTTCTCCCCAGAGTCAATTCCATGTCCCTGCTCTCGGGTGGGCTCGAAGTCGGAGCCAACGCCACCCTCTGACACACACACCCACACCCCCGCGCCTGGGCGTACCCTCTAAGTCTGGCACAACGCGGCAACTCGCTGCCCCGCTGGGAGGACGAGTCAACAGTGGGGTGGACGGGAAAAGTGACATAATCGGGCCGCGGCGCCCTCTGCGCCAGCCTCCCACGCAGCGCGGAGTGGGCCCGGGCCCTCGCAGGGGTGCGGGCTGGGACCGGCGACGGGGGCCGGGCCGCGGCGGTCTCCCGCGCGCGCTCGATGCCGCCCACCCGCAGCACCTGAGGCCCCGCGCTCCGGGGCCCAGGCACCGGCACTCGGCGGCAGCGCGGCGGCCGAGCGGTCTCAGGGCCCGCTCCGGGGGCCGCCACCGCCCCCCGGAGCTGGATGACGGAGTCTTGAAAGACTTTCGCCAAATATGGGCCGGGGCTGGAAGCGTCCTGTGGCGCGCGCCGCCGGAAACCTCGAGTCCTGCCCACCGCCGCGACTTCGGGCGCGCGGGCCTGGCGGCCAGCAGGGGGCGGCGGGCAGCAAGCGGCCCCCTGCCGCGCGGACCCCGCACGCTGTCTCCTTAGGGGTCCCCAGGGCAGCCAAGCACCACCCCACCCTGGCTCCCGCCGCCAGCCTGATCACCTCTGGCTGTCCCTATCACCATTCCACAGGGTGGGGGTGAGGGGCCGGAGCGGGGTGGAGAAAAAGGATGGGGGGCGCCACCTTAAAGCTGACCTTTCGCCATCACCGTAAAATGTTCTGTTCATTAAAGTGGCTATAAAAAGTGTAGTTGTGAGACGGGATGTGTAGACGAGGACCTATGAGGGTACATGCACGCGCAGACACACCGCTATTAGAGGCACTCCTATCGTCCAAGACAGTGGTTCTCAGGGTGTGATTCCCCGGACCAGCAGCAGCAGCAGCAGCAGCACCTCGGGACTTGTTAGAAATATAGCTAATAAGAAACACTGGGGTAGGGCCCAGCAATCAGTCTCTTAATCAACCCTCCAGGTGATTCTGAGACACGCCAAAGTTTGAGAACCACTGGTCTAGGGCTGGGAAAGAGGAGTCGACAGTTTTAGGGTGACTTTTATTCTCAGTTGCAGCCAGACAGTGAACCTTTCTTTTGGTGACCTAAAATTCCCTGGCAGCAGCGGGTGAGAGATGTCCCCATCACTCAGCTCAAAGCTAGGAGCTGCTGAAGACAAGCAGTTCCTTCTCTGTGCCTTGCAGCCCACGGAAACAACACGGGCGGTTATTTCCTCCCGGAGCACCGGTGCCGGGAGGGAGGGAGGGAGGAAGGAAAAAGAGCAAAAGAGCCATGCACAATTAGCATCCGAAGACACTTACCCATAAACATTTGCACATTTCCTCTCTAATCTGTCAAGGTGAACTGATCTGCGGCTCTCAGTGGAGGAGGCGAGAAGGCGACGGAACATCTGGGGTTTCTGGACCATCCTTAAGCAGGACGTGAGGAGTTGCAGTTCCTCTCCTCTGATGCTGTCGTTTACTAGCAGGCGCACCAGGACATAGTATATGGAAAAGCTGTGCACATAGGTTGCTCCAGTCTCTCCCTCTCCCCCACCTCCTGGCCCAGTTTGCTCCAGCTCCCCACCCCCCAACATACTCCCGCCTTTAAATGGGCAGCTGATGGTAAGGTTCTCTAAGTTTCTCTTCTAGGGCAAACTCATCCTCCGAGATTCCCCAACTGAAGCCCAGAAACAAACCCACACACCCTTGTTAGAAAACTTTAATCTGATTTTTAAAGGAATCTCTGGAATGGCCTGTGTTTCAAAGCTGTGCGGCAGACTGAATCTCTTTGCATATCTTCTGTCCCCCTCAATAAAAGAGCAAGGTATAACACTGGCCAGCTGGATCACTCACTATAATTTTATTTTAAATCGTGATAGACAGATTGCGTGAAAAACAAGGAATTCCAAAGAATTTCCTGCTCTGGGAACAGAAGTTAAGTCTATATTTAACAACATTTGAAGCTGTCAAGAATGCTTTGTGGTTGGATAACAGAGGCAGAAAAATGTTAAAAACGCAGGCTACTGCTATACCCAAATATGGAAATATTGTTACGTCTGGTGTCTGATTCACCATCTGGAAATACTTACAACCATGAAGTCAAATAGAAAAGACTCCACAACAGAAGCCAGGAACACTCCTCTCCATTCTCTCCCCACGACCTCCTCCCACCCAGTACTGCGCCTACTCCCCCCAGTCCCAGTCACTTCATTAAGAGGGAAACAATAATGAAGCTTTAATGCAGGAAAAAAACATTTCCCAAATAATAATGGATGGGCTGTCTTGAGTGCGAAGTAGGGCCCAGATTTTCCTCCCTGTATATGCATAGCACCTGACTAGCCTTAGTCTTAAACAGTAAGCCCAGCACCACAAACCCTCTCCAAGAAAGCCTGAGAGATCCTACTCCCAACGAGCAAAAGCCTCTTAGACTTATGAAAGGGCACTTCTGAATGAATGAATCTTAACTCTTTCCTGCCACAGTTTTCTTTATTGGAGGATGTTTTCACTGCAATAGCTTCTCATTGTGATTATCAGTCATTCACAGAAAAGTTGGCACTGAAGGACTTCTTAAGCAAGACTGCTAAATTGTGAAGACTGAACAGCCCTACACTTTAAAAAGGACGAAGAGTACTAGAGCACATATAAAAGAAAGGTTAGCATAATTACTTGTGTATGTTTTTATTAAAATTGCACAAGGAGATAGTTTCTGAAATTTTGAGGGAAAATCTACCAATCACACTAATGATATTGATGATGTTACAGCAAATTGCTTTGTGGGGGGGTCTTCTACTGAGTGTGCTGAAGACAGAATAGGATCTTATATTCTGCTAATTATATTCTAATCTATTTCTTTACACTTAACTAGAAAAGCATTGCAATCCATTTGAAATGGGAGACTTCTAAGTGGTCCCAAGGAAACATGTTAACCCCCCCCAAAAAAAAACTTTTAGCTTTAGATCCACTGGGCACAACGGTGCTGGGATCTGGTTTGGCATCAAAGTACACAGGTGATGATCTCTGGACAAGTCACTGCAAGGTGGTCCCCTCCGATTTTGGCTGGCTGCTTAGTTAGCATCGCCTCCTGCGCAGGGAGGGAGGCTGGAAGGGCTTACCCAGTCTCCCGCATCCGTGAGGAAGTAGAAGTCAGCCTCCCAGAGAACTCCCTGCGTTCATTTCCTCTCGGACTTCCAACCCAGGCAGTGGGCTGGAACTGAAGTGGGAACCTCCAAAAACAAACAAGTACGACATACCAAAAAAGGGAGGGGGGCGGAAGGGGGAAGACCTCTGCCTGGGAATCTGCCAGACAGTGGGGGAAGTTGATTTTTTTCCCTCTTTTCATTCATAAATGCCAGTGCGGGTATTAATCTGCAATACACTTAACCTGGCTAATAAACACCATGCCAAAGCTTTGGGACTTGATACGAGCATGCCTCTATGAAATCCACAAATAGATTCCTGGCTCACACACGCACTCCCGCTCCCCGTTCACCTCTCAATAGATAACTTGACTCTCACCTTCTCTGTAAACAAGCAAACAGCTCGCTGCCTTCCCGGGTGAGGGCTTCCAAGTCAACTCGGCATCACCAAACAAAACCACTTTTGTTCCTCCCTCCCAGGTCCTCCCACCCTCCCAGGGCAGGCAAAACTCTGAACTCGCCCCCTTCGCCCCTTCCACCACCATCATCAGCACCAACACACCAGAAAGAGCCCTCCCCAACAGTCGTTATTTAAAGTGGAAAAAACGGAAGATTGTTTTCTTGACGGGTCCAAGACCAAAAAAAAAAAAGGTGCAACGGAGCCAGGGGAGGCGCTTGGCAGCAGCCCGCGCCAACCAGCATTCCTGAGATGTTTGAGAATTCTGGAACTCGCAGACAGAGCCGACGTCACTGCAACACGCGGCGCCGCGGCCGGCCGGTATAAAAGGCGGGCTCTGGGCGCTCGGGCAGACCGCGAGCGAGAGCGCCCCCGAGCAGCACCCGCGCCCTTCGCGCCTCCTCGGGAAGAACCTCACGAGAAGGACGCCTGCGTGCAGCCCGCTCGCCGCCCCGGCCCTCGCCCTCCTGCCACCCGGACCGGAGCCTGTCCCGCCTCCCGGATCCACCGACCCGACCCCGGCCGCTCCGCACCAGTGTGTTGGCGTCTTTGCTTCCGCGCTCGCCCGGACTCCTCCTGCGCGCCACAATGAGCTCCCGCACGACCAGGACGCTTGCCTTCGCCGTCACCCTTCTCCACTTGGCCAGGCTGGTGAGTTCTTTTGCCTCCGCTTCCCCACGCGCTCTCCCAGGCCCTTCCCCATTCCCCAGATTGCCCGCGGCCGGGAAAACTAAACTAAAAAGTCCGGGGGGGGGGCGTTTTGGGTTAGCTCTTTAGGCCCCCCCCTGGAGACGCGTCGGGGCCCTCCTGGCAGACGCAGCCTCCCGGAGTGGCCGGCCTGGACAGGATCAGAGACCCCGTGCAGGAACTCATCCACCCCCCTCCCTTCCCTGGGCTCCTCCGTGAACGGCGCCGAGTCTTACGCTTGCCTTCTCCCCCCCTCCAGGCGCTCTCCACCTGCCCCGCCGCCTGCCATTGCCCCCAGGAGGCGCCCAAGTGCGCCCCAGGAGTTGGGCTGGTCCGGGACGGCTGCGGCTGCTGTAAGGTCTGCGCCAAGCAACTCAACGAGGACTGCAGCAAAATGCAGCCCTGCGACCACACCAAGGGGCTGGAATGCAATTTCGGCGCCAGTTCCACCGCTCTGAAGGGGATCTGCAGAGGTAAGATGCTTGTGGTTTGGCCCCTTTAAAAAAATAATAGTCCTCGTAGTCCAGAAGTTTAGTAATTTTGAGACCATGTATGGTGATGCTTTGTTGTTGGTAGCTTGGCAGAAAGGCACATGATTTCAGCAGTCTGGAATGCAATTCAGTGTGTCTGGGCCCAACGAAAAGCGCATACGGAAAAGTGATTCCTGACTAACTTATTGTTCTGGTCTGGAGTCCCCGAGGAATTGTAGGGAACTTTACCATAAATTGAATTTAACAGCAGAAAATATGTATGAGTTTCAGGCCACGGTTGGGAATCTTAATTTTATTCTCTTTTTCCTTTCTCTTTTTGGTGCTTTTTGCAGCTCAGTCAGAGGGCCGACCCTGTGAATACAACTCCAGAATTTACCAGAATGGGGAAAGTTTCCAGCCCAACTGTAAACATCAGTGCACATGTATCGACGGTGCTGTGGGCTGCATTCCTCTGTGTCCCCAAGAACTCTCTCTTCCCAACCTGGGCTGTCCCAACCCCCGGCTGGTCAAAGTTACCGGGCAGTGCTGTGAGGAGTGGGTCTGTGACGAGGACAGTGCCAAGGACCCCATGGAAGACAGGGATGACCTCCTGGGCAAGGGGTTGGCCTTCGATGCCTTGGAGGTGGAGTTAACCAGGAATAATGAATTAATCGCCGTTGGAAAAGGTGGCTCCCTGAAGCGGCTCCCAGGTAAGCCGAGACCGAGCCCGAAATGTCACATTCCTAGTTTGAAGCTTTGTAGAAATGGGTCCTTGGACGTGTTGGGGTCAGTATGCATCTGAGAAATGTGTCCTCTTGTCTGTCTCTAGTTTTTGGAACGGAACCTCGAATCCTATACAACCCTTCTTTACACGGCCAGAAATGTATCGTCCAGACAACTTCGTGGTCACAGTGCTCGAAGACCTGCGGCACGGGCATCTCCACACGAGTCACCAATGACAACCTTGAGTGCCGCCTGGTGAAGGAGACCCGGATTTGCGAAGTGCGGCCTTGTGGCCAGCCCATATACAGCAGCCTGAAAGTAAGCTTTCCTGGGGGTGCTGGTAGACCGCTGCAGGGCAGCTGGGCGAGCGAGGTGTGGGCCTCTCTCTTCTGAGAAACCCCGTCCCTAACTTCCCTTCTTGCCTCTTTCTTCCAGAAGGGCAAGAAATGCAGCAAGACCAGGAAATCCCCCGAACCTGTCACGTTTACTTACGCGGGCTGTTCGAGTGTGAAGAAGTACCGGCCCAAGTACTGCGGCTCGTGCGTGGACGGCCGCTGCTGCACGCCCCAGCAGACCCGCACCGTGAAGATGCGCTTCCGCTGCGAAGACGGGGAGACGTTTTCCAAGAACGTCATGATGATCCAGTCCTGCAAGTGCAACTACAACTGCCCGCATGCCAACGAGGCGGCCTTTCCCTTCTATAGGCTGTTCAACGACATTCACAAATTTAGGGACTAATCGCTACCCGGGTTTCCAGCACCAGGGTGACCGGAACGGGGAGGGGGGAGAAGCGTGCCAGAAGCACGGAGCTATGGGTGGGGGCGGTGGGGCTGAGGGACTCATTGTAGAAGGGATGCATTGCTCATTCGTGAGTAGTATTAAGGTATTTTTGGAAACTGGTGCTGGTGCAGATGGACACTGATGCAGCCACAATTGGAGAATACTTCGCTTCATAATATTGGAGCGCATGTTACTGCTTCATTTTGGAGCTTGTGCTGTTGATGACGTTCTGTTTTCTGTTTGTAAATTATTTGGTAAGCATATTTTCCTCTAGGCTCTTTTTTTTTTTTTTCCTTTCGGTTCTACAATTGTTAAAAAAAAAATTAGTTGATCAGTTAAAGCCTTCATCTTTTGACAGAAGTAAATGGGAGGGGCTTCCATCCCTTCCTGAAGGTGACACTCCGTGAGTGTCCGTGAGAGGCAGCTATCTGCACTCTAAACTGCAAACAGAAATCAGGTGTTTTAAGACTGAATGTTTTTATTTATCAAAAATGTAGCTTTTGGGGAGGGAAGGGAAATGTAATACTGGAATAATTTGTAAATGATTTTAATTTTATATTCAGTGAAAAGAATTTATTTATGGAATTAATCATTTAATAAAGAAATATTTACCTAATATCTGCGTGTGTGGCATTGAGTATTTTTAGAGGCTACCCGGAGTCATTGGGAACAGCCTAGCTTATTATGCATTCTTTCAGTCATTCAAACAGAACTACTTGAGTGCCTACTTTGTGCCAGGAACTGTTCTAAGAGCTTAGGATAAGAGCAGGGAACTAACCTACAAAAATAAGACAATGATTGCTTTTATCTTCAGTTGAGAAAAATCTTTGCATTTAAAGTAATCTGTTTTTAAAACATGTAATGAACACTAGGCAATGGAGGGAGCACAAGGAATTGGAAGCTAAATTTGTGATTTAAGTAATAATGCTTTATTTTCATAAGAATTCAAAGCCAAAGGGTCTCCATCACCCCATCACTGTATGGTGGGTATAGTAGAGTCATTTATCATTTTAATTACTAGGCTATTGGACTTGTCACCTTGGTAGAAGAGAGAAACTTTAATGAAAACCGTTAACCCAGGCTGCCCATATATAAACCCCCGGGCAAGATTAAGTATGGTTGGATAATGTGTTATAAACAGTCACTTGTTTATAACTTTGTATCTTCCCCATATTCCTCCGAAAGCATAGGCGAACTACTTAAAAATCCACCCTTAGTTGGGATCAGAGAAAAAAGTCTTGGGAGTCTATAGGAGTTTGTTTTCACTGAATGAGCTTGAAGCAATGACTTGTGTTAATCCTAATAAGCCAGTGATTAGGTAAACATGCTGTTAAATGCAAAGGAATGCAAGGAATTTCAAGTACTTTTCCAATAGCGTGAGGACCAAGCTACCCCATCCCCCCTTTCCTTTTTATAATATACATTATACTGATGGAGGAGGGAGCAGTTAGATAGAGTTGGCTATCCAGAAGGTCAAAGGCTAGATGCAGAGCATTCCTAAAAGAAAAGGACCTCAAACTTAGGTCTAGGAGAGGTTGAGAAGGCTGCGTCGATGTTTGTGAAAATGTTGGTAGCCTGTTTTAGAAGAATCTACCTCTTTAGAAAGCACTGACAATAAACCTTTTATAGAGGAGTTTTCCTTTCATCGACCTCTTGGCTCTTGTTCAAATCCATAGTGAAATATTTCAGTCTGCACTTGGTTAAGAGAGTACTTGAATCTTTAGGCATGGAGAAAGTGCTTTAAAAGGGGAGGGGGACAGCTCGTGGTGATTTTTCAAAACAGTTTAATATTATGCTTTAATGAAGACCGAGGGCAAAGCACTGCCTGTGCATCTATGTTAAAGCCTTACTGAAATGCATAAAGGGTAACGGAAACACGATGGTAAAATCTACGGGCAAAGGCTCTTCTGATTTCGGCAATGTCTTGCCTGAAATATTACAACTTGTGGCTAGTGAGGTGTCAGTTTTTCTTGCCTAAGGCATTCAAGTTTGAAGGTACTGGGGAACTGAAACACCACCCCGTGCAGTCTTGGATGCAGTTAAACTTGTCAGTGCGATGTTAACATGTGAAACAATAAAAGTGTGAGGTTTTTGTGGTGTAGTCCCGTTGAACAGACATCTAAATTCACAGGAAAGATTTTCACATTCCCAGGCAGCAATCCTGAGGTCTTTTCCTCAGGACACTGAAGCCCAGAAAATTGCTTCTTAAGTAGATCAAAGCGTACTATGTTATAGATCGTTCAAGTGTGTAGGGAGGTAATATGCACACAAGGAAGCTCAAATGCGAAACAAAACCAGACCTGGGAAAATACTGAATCTCTGGGTCATTAATCCTGTTGTAGTATATACAGTAAGAGTGATGCATAAATGCTGATTCCATTTAAATAAGAGTGCTCAATTAATAAAGATGAATAGATGCAAATGATGTCCATTTTCTTTGGCTATAAAAAGTGAGGAAATTCAGAGCAGTTGAGAATAAAATTATACAAATTAGAACATATAACTTTTATCTAGATCTGGCAGGGAGCTCTGCCTACTTCAGGTACTGAGAAAACAAAATCAAACACCATGCACCTGCATATAAGAAACAGAAGTTCCCTATATAAGCACTCGTCATAATATAGATGAACCCTTACGCACAGCAAAGATTTGTGTTGTTCTCACTTTCCAAACCAAAAGACCCTGATGGTCTTTGAGCTGTTTTTTGTTTTTGTTTTGGGAGACCTCAGAATCTTAGGAATTTTGAATTTTAAGAAATATTCTATGGGACATGTAGCAACACAGTAAGTGGTCTCACTGTGATGATTCTCAATTAAATGCTTGTTTGCCCACTTCACAAAGAGAAGCAACTGAGTCAAAATTAGCAAAGTATATTGTAGCAGAGAGACTAGACTTGCCTTGTTCACAGGCTTCCCCTGCCCTCTCGCTACTATTTGTAAGTCAGATGAAAAACAGCAAGGGTCCAGTAGGACCACAGTTCAAAACTAGGCCATGTGTTGGGCAGGTGGCAAGTGAAGCAGGGGAAAGAATCCCAGACTAGAATTGGGAGACATATCTTTTAGCACCAGCTCTGCCGTTAATTAACTGGGTGACTCTGGGCAAGTCTCTGGATGGTTCTCTCCTGTTTTAAAATGACACAATAGCTTCTAGCTATATTTGTCACCATAAATATTCTTTTTCATATGCACTCTTTGGTGCATTCTTCCATACCTGAAAAAACGTTGTCTCTCAGGCAACTGAATACAGGAGGTGAACACCACTCAGGTCTTTCTGTGGGCGAATGCACTCAGCCCTACAAAGCCTCTGAAAATGTAATGTTGTTAGGCCCTCTTTCCTCACTAAAGTCCTCTTAGTTACAGGATGTGGTAATCCCTGGACCTCAGTACATAGACTCATGCTTTCATCTCCCTGTATAGCCCCAATATCTGGGCCTCATTAAGTCCCTGCCCTAAAGAACTCATTCTTCAAAACAAAGCACATTGTGAAGCATGACAATGATGTATGTGTCCTATGGATGGAACAGACTTATTTGTGACTTACTTTATTGGTGGTGGGCAATACTCATCCACGTAATCTTTTAAAGTGCGATTGAATTAAACAAGTACTCAGATCCATTTGTTAGTGCTTTACCATTCTCATATATTCTGCTTACATATTCTGAATCCACCCCTTTCACATGTCCAGTGAAACCATTCAAATCTAAGCCATCATCATCTTCTGCCTGAATTACTGAAATGGCCTCACTTGTGACGCACTGTCTTCTCCAAAGGTGGCCACAATAATATCTTCCACCCCACATAATATCTTTGTCCCTTCTGCAGTGTGACCCTATTGCATAGATGGGGTTTATTTTTCCATCGTCTTGGATCCGGGTGGGCTCTTTGACTGTTTTAACCAATGAATACCCAGGAGGCAATGCACTGTGGTGCCAGTCCCAATTGTGGCAATGGCTAGAAGCTCCTACTTTGTTTCTCTTAGAAATGAGCTTCCATATATATAGGAAGTAGAACTTCTGGAAGACCAGCAGGCTATGAGAAGCCCATGCCATGCTGATAGATGCTAGAAAATACAATGCCATGTGGAGAAAGAGAAAGGCAAGGGGGTGCCTTCACAGGAACCACATGTGCAGGAGGGAACCCTCTTGGAAGTAGACTGTCCAAGCTAATGTCTTGTGAATTAGAGGTGGAACACCACTTGAGGCCTTCCCAGATTTCCTGACCCATAAAACTTTGAGCAAGGTAATGTGGTTATTTTCAGGCCCTAAGTTTTGGGTGTTGTTTGTTTCACAGCAATACATTACCCCAAACATCATTGGTTTCCTGCAGGATCCATTTTCCTTATGGGAACCAGAGTGATTCTTTAAAAATGTGAGGCAGAGCATGTGAACCCTTGGCTCAAAGGCTCCATGGCTGCCCCTTACTCTTGGAATAACATTCAACTCCTTACTTAGCATACAAGTCCTGGACCCTGCCTACTTCTTTGCACTCACCCTCACCATAATCCCATTTGCCTTTTCCACTTTAAAGTAAGCCACATTAAGTTCTTCCTCAGGGCCTTTGCACTAGCTGTTCCTCTGCCTCAAATGCCTCTCTTGTCTCAGCCCCTTAATCTATGCTTCTTTTGCCATGCAGGTCGCAGTATAACTATTAACCTTCTCAGATCTTCCCTTGCCACCCAGTCTAAAACACTTCAGTATATCAAGCAATTTTGTTTTCACCACTACCTGATATTTTCTTGTTTATTTATTATGCCCCCCACTTCTAGAATAGCCTTTATGAGAGATTTTTGTCTGTCTTTTTCGCCACTGTCAAAGCACCACTTGATAATGTGCCTGGCATACAGTAGGTGCTCATTAATTTAGATTAATGTTGTCTTAAACTGAGGCTGCATTAGAAGGCATTTCCCTGGCACAATGGGTTCCTCCTACTTCACCTTGGGCTTTCCCCTAGGCTGTTAGTCATTCATCTGTCCTTTCACTCATACATCCAGTCAACAGACACTTGTCTGGCACCACTATCTTCTGGGCACAGTGCTAGGCAGTAGTTGACCAAGAAGCAGGGTTCCTTCACTCTGTGGTAGAGGAGACATGCATGTAAGTAAAAATGAGTTAAGGTTAGGTTCAGCTGCAAGTAACAGAAAACTAAATAAAAATGACTTGAATAACACAGAGGTATATTTCCCTCTCATGTGAAAATTCAGGTAGGCAGTATAGGACTGATGTGATGCCCCAAAGTTTCAGGGACCGAAGCTCCTGTTACCTTGTTCACCACGTGTGGCCTCCATTCCTTAAATCACCTCACCTAGCTGCAAGGAAGGCTGGGAAAGTAGTTCTTATGCTGGGCTGCCATGTCACCAGCTAAAAATCAGAGAGCGTGTTACTATAGAGGAGAGAACTAGTAGTCTATACTACATAACCCATAGTAGGGCACAGAAGATGGTTGAGAGGAAAGGTAGCAACTCTGTGAAGCAGGGATGAAAGAGGGCTTCTTGGAGGAGCTGCCACCTCAATAGCGTTTTCAAAGATAAATAGGTTGAAAACTATTCAAAGGCCTTGATGCTTGAGTAGGAAATTTTGTAAATAAACCATGATACCGTCCTCATCTCAGCCATTAAGAAAAGTCAAAGACACCTTCACTACCTGGGTTTGGAGTCTTATAGACCATTAGTATTTGAAGCTGATTATACTTTTGCTTTGGTTTCAGAAATATTATGAAGACAGTACCCGTATTAGGGTTCTCCAGAGAAACAGAACCAATAGGGCATATGTATATGTGTACACATGCACACACACACTCCTCCCTCTCCCCGCAAGAGAAAGAGAAGAGATTTATTTTAAGGAATTGGCTCATGGGATTATGGGGGCTGGCAAGCCCAAAATCCTTAGGGGAAGCCAGCAGGTAAATTCAGGTAAAAATTAAACCCATAGGTCAGGCCAGGCAGGCTGGAAACAAGGCAGGGTTTCTATTATGCAGTCTTGAGGCCAGATTCCTTCCCTTCTTTGGGAAACCTCAGTCTTTTCTCTTCAGGCCTTCAACTCATTAGATGAGGCCCACCCACATAACAGAGGATAATCTGCTTTACTCAAAGTCAATCACATCTTTAAAATACCATCATAGCAACAGCTAGACTTGGTGATTGACCAAACAAATGGCCATCATAGCCTAGTCAAGATGACACATAAAATTAGCCATCAGAGTACCTATGCAGTAGAACCTTTTTCAGGCAAGAAACGCATGTCCACTCTCTAAAATGTCATGAATTTGAGCACAGTCAGAAAAAGCAAAAGCTTGGCTAGTTATACCCAAGATGCTCCCAGGCCTGTCATTGTCCTCGTGCATGTGGGGGGAAGGGTGCCAATGTTTATTTTTGCATTGACCAGATTCATGGGCATCTCAAAAATGCTCCTCGCGCACTGACCCCAGCTCCTCCCAGAACTGGCAGGATCTACGTTAGCTGCGATGGCTGGAGGACGGGGTTTTGGAGAGAGAGCCTTCGAATGGCTCTAGAGAAAGGCTGTCTCTAAATCTACGTGGACACGGCAGGACAGACTCCATCACTTGCACACACCCCAAGACAGACAAACAGTGCTTCTGCTGGCCCTTCACGAAGATCCTCAAAATAGCACCGCCACCCCTGTACTGGGACTGGCTGTTTCACTGCTCCCATGAGATTTTAAACTCCTTGAAGAGTTTTGTCGATGAGTGAGTACCAACTAAGAATTCATTGCAAGGGGTATGAGAACTGTCTTCCAACATCTCCAGATCTTCACGGAGAAGAGAAAGCAAGTGTGCTCTATGTTGCCCCAGGGCAGCGTTCCCAGGCTGGTGGCTTGGGCAGGAATGGGCTAATAGACGTGTTCTGTTCAACTGGCATGGGGTTTATAAAAACTGAGATCTGTTGCCAAGATTTGAAGGCTGAGCAGTTTTCTGAGAAGTCCAAATTTCTGGCTTCTTTTGAACATTTCATAGATCTGGCAGCTACAGTTTCTACGTGGTGGGAACTGAGTTCGAGCTTCCTCGGAGCGTGTGCTCTGCCATTCCCCGGCACAGACCGAGGGAGAAGAGACACGTGTGTGTATGTGGGTGGTTGGAGGAGTTGAAGGGTGGAAAGAGATGATCTCTAAAAATTCAGGTTCTTTCTTAAAATGGCACAACCTAGAGCACCACTTTTACTATGAGAGTGCTTAGAAAAATAATTTTTGGCATGGAAACACTGTGTTGTAAGCCCAGGAAAGAATATAGACCACTTCATTCATTTCAAATGGCCGTGGGGCTGTAGGCATGGCCTCGCTTTCCAGCTTCCTTGGACAATAACAGTCTGTGTATTTTTGAGTAGAGGTATACCTATTCCATTTATAATATCATGCCACATTTTCCAGCAGACACTGGATAAGTTGATCAAAGATAAACACTGCATCCTGACCTGCTGAATCTAACCATCTATTTTTGTAGTAACCGAAGAGCCTTCTGAGGGGAATCACAACAGATAGCCGGGAGTTTGCTCTAGAATTTTTTCTTTAAACAACATGATGTCCTTCCTTCAAGGGCTGGCACATAAATAATACTCATTTTTTCAGAGACAGTGCATAAACTCCAGAGAGACTGAGAACTTGTCTCAGTAGTTATCGTTAAGTTAGCCAGTGGCAGAGTGGAAGGTGGACCTCAGAGGATTTATTCTCCCAACTTACCCCTGACAGAGGCAGTTGGACGCAGGGAAGCACTTGGGCTACGAGGAGGTTTGGCTGGTTCTTGGTGTCAAGAAAGGGAAGACTTCTGCCAATGGATTTTTCTATAGGCGAGTCAGCATCATTGGCATCTCATAGCAAGGATGATGCCCTTCTCCAGCAAACAGAGAATGATTCAACATGGTAAAAATTTGGATCTTCCATTAAGGAGATTTGCTAGCTTAAAAAAAAAAA
>CM052798.1:64053915-64103546 GCA_028533885.1 Nasua narica
TTAAAGGGTAAAAATATGTCCTCTCTAGAACCAATGATATCCAAGGGCTCATCTAACTAGACTGAGTTCTGAGAGAACAGGAACACATCTTATAGTCTTTCTTCTCTACTTTGCTGTGTCTAGCACGGTTTGATGCTCACAGAAAATACATCATAAATACTCTTGAGTGAATGAATTAAATAGCTGCTACAAATTCTATGTCCCCCTTACAGCAAAGTGTGCTGAGCATTCCATCAGGGCATGCAAATAGAGGTAAGAAGGTCCAGATTGGGTCTGCTTCATCCTATGGCAGGTAACATTGGAAAGAGGTAGACTCCATGAGCAGACATGGAGAGAGCTCCTCTAGCACTCAGGGCAGATCAAGGCCTGCTCACCTCAAGGCCTGGTCAAGGAGCTGCTGGCCAGAAACACTGCAATGTCAGGCTCCTCAGGGACCTATTTATGTTTCTCCTGAAAACTGGTGTGTAATATCAAACTTCTGAAAATAAAAACACAGTTTAAGTAGACTGTGGGAGCTGGCTATTTAGAGGAACCTGCTGGCAAGTTCTCTTGTAAAGTCAATTAACATCCCAGGTTTATCTACTTCATGACTTTGTATTTCGTATATCGCCTTCCCATAGAGCAAGGCATACACCCTTATATTGAGTTTCCCCACAGTAGAGTCTTTGTGCCGGGTCGGTGGCTTAAAGCGCTTTTGCTAGGACCAGCCCCTCTCCCTTGAGGGTTCCTGGTCGGCTCAGGTGGTCCCACACAGACCAATCCCCTCCCCCAGGTGCCAGGGCTTCCCTGTCGTGGATGGAGCAAATGGAAACCACATTTCCCTTTGTTTTGTTTACTTTAGAATGAAGTTATTTCTCATCAGAAAGTGGCATTCCAACTTCAGAGAGATGGGTCACAGCAATAATGCAAGCGCGTACCCCGCACAGAACGGAGCACGCGCGAACGTGCGCATGACACAGGCACATACCCCACACAGAAGAGAGCACGCGTGAGCGCACGCATGACGCAGGCACGTACCCAGCACATAACAGAGCACACATGAATGCCCGCATGACGCAGGCAAGTACCCCGCACAGAACAGAGCACGCGTGAGCGCAGGCCATGACCCAGGCACGTGCCTGGCACAGAACCGAGCACAGGTGGGCGTGCGCATGACGCAGGCACCTACCTCACACAGAACAGAGAACGCGTGAGCACAGGCATGATGCAGGCACGACGCAGGCATGTACTCCGCACAGAACAGAGCATGCGTGAGCACAGGCATGACGCAGGCACGTACGCCGCACAGAACAGAGCACGCATGAGCGCAGGCGTGACGCAGGCATGACGCAGGCACGTACCCCGCACAGAACAGAGCATGCATGAACGCAGGCATGACACAGGCACGACGCAGGCACGTGTCCGGCACAGAAGAGAGCACTCGTGAGCATGCCACCTATGTGGGGAGGGAAATGGAGAGGATTCATACCTTTGACCCATGCGTACTGAGCGTCTGAGACATTTTGGGTTCTGTGTCACTTCTTTGGAGGAATAAAGAGAGGAACAAGACTCAGCCTCTGGCCTCACTGCCTACAGTAAGGTGTGCTGAATAATGCAATGAAGGTGTGAGGTTGCCTCTGCCTCAGAGAGTTGAAGAAGGTTTTACATGGGGTACAGTCTGGAAGTCAGGCCTTGGTAAAAAGGGGAAGGGAGAAAGGGCAAGGCAGGTAGTGATAGCAGCACACACAAAGGCGCAGATGTGCAAGAGCATGGAGACCCTGGAAATTTTTGGTCAGAGGGCACTCTGCAACTCTCTCCCTTCCCACTCACAGCCAGTGACAGTAAGTGAAAGACATCCTTACACTGGGCCCATCATTGCAAGCCTCCAGGGAATCCTAAACTTGACCTCCCAGTTCATGTTTCCCACAGACCTAGGAACCTGTAGTTCTAGTCCTGGTGCTGTTGGTGTCACAGGACCCACGCACAGGAAATGGGACCCACATCCCTGAAAAGATCTCCTCCCCTATAGTTTTGCAATCTATCAAAAGGGTGAAAGGAGCAAGAGAGAGCCAGTGAGGTTCTTTGGTGATGGTTCTGGCACGAGCTGTACTACCCGATCAGAAATGCCAAATGGCTTCCTTACACTTACTTAGTTCTCTTCCCTCCTTCATCCTAAACTGTCACATGCTTGCGAAATCCGCAGGCTCATATTTGCCTGACCTGCTCCTCGGAGTCTGCCCCCAGGGTGCGATAAATAATCCCCGGAAAACACAAGTTCTCATGATCCCTTCAAAGTGGTGAGAGACATCAGAGGCAGTGGCTATGGGTTTCTGAGGCTTGAATTCTCATGTTCCTAATCTCTGGACTCAGTCTGCTGTCATCATTGGTGGACAGTTCTCCCATACTGCTGGTGGGCAGGTGTCATCTGTTTTACTTCTTAATACATTCAGTCAGAATAAAAATGATAGAACTCCAGAGGTGAACTGGGGGACCCTACATGTGGGAAAGACTTAGAAGTTCCTGGCTCCACCTACCCCCAGAACCCCTTCCTCACATCTTTGGCAAGGAGTGACCCGAGCCTTTCTCACCAACAGAAATGGCATCCACTCTGCCTCTTTCTGTTCATGCTCCAGATGTGTTAGCTGTCCTTCTGAATATTAACTTGAAATCCATCTCCCTATAACTTTTAGTTATATATAACTATATATATAACTATAACTGTTAATGGTTCTCCTCCTGGCAGTCCTCAGAATGAATTTAGTCCTCTTCCACATGTCATATTTAAGTCCTCTGAATTATGTGCTTCACCCCACCTGCACTCCCAGCCTTTCTTTTCTTCTTTTTCTGTTTCCCCCCGCTAAACATTTATAGTGGGTATAATTATTCCTCATATGGGCTAGTCTTCAGGCCTTCGTTCCTTGGTTGCTTGCTTCCAGATACACTGGAGTTCAAGGACCCTCTGAAAACAGGATATTGGTGGGTTCCCAGAACCCTCTAGATCTTCCCTGAGTGCCAATGCCAGGAAGCCTATCAACTCCCATAAGGAATCTAAGTGCAGTTTTATTTACAAATCCACCTTCCCTACTAAACTATGAGCACTTACTCTCTTATCTTTCCAGCTTCCAACACAAATACAGACTTAAATTTCAGAATCCAAGAGGCAATATGGTATAGGAGAACTGGGTCTTTCCTAGTATCCTCAGATACCAGCACAAAGCCTGGTAACCAGTAGGCACTTAATAACTGTGTGGTCAATTAATCAATTCATTTGTTTAATGAAAGCAGGTTCAGCTTGCATTTAATTTCTTAGCAGTATGTCAATACTTACTAATACAGTAATCATTAACTGAAATCTCATGGTCTATTTCATATGACCTCTATAAGGAAAACCCGCCACTTCCACTTGTATTATCAACTTTCTTTAATGTAAATTTAGGATTTGGCATTTGTATAACAAACCCTTCCAAAATTTGGTGGCTTAAAACAATGAAGATGTATTATTTGTCACAATTTTGTTTGTTGACTGGGTGCAGCTGGGTAGTTATTCAGGCCGTGACTCACTGAGCTAGGAGCTTGGGCTGAAATGTTCAAGATGGCCTCTCATCCACCCGGTCTCTCTTCTTGTGGTGTTTCATCATTCAGTAGTTTAGTCTGGGCTTCTTTACAGCCAAACAGCTGGCTACTAAGAGGGGATGTTCCAAGAGGACAGTCCCAGTGTGCAAGCACCTAGTAAGCCTGTGAGCGCTTCAAACTTACTAAGGCCTCATTGGTCCAAACAAGTCACAGGGTCAAACCCGGGAGTCAGTGTGGGAGGGAACTGCACAAATTCTTGGGTACCAGGATGTGTGATTCACTGGGGGCCTCCAGTCTTACGGTCTACTCTATTTATCCTTTTTAAATGTCACTGTTACACTTTTAAGAGGGAGTATTTTTTCTCATAACTTAACAGAATCTAACTTTCTCTGGATATAGGCAAGCCTGATGGGGAGGAGGAAGAGGAGGATACATCATTTATTGTCTACTGTTGGTAGGTGATTCTTTTCATATTTACAACTCATGAAAAATATCCCCAGGACAGAATTATTACTTTCATTTTAGAGACAAGTTGTAAGTGAGGTTCAGAGAATCTCAGTAAGTTCCTCGACGTCTCACATGTAGTTGAGGGTAAGATTTCAACCTAGGTTTCTCATTCCAAAGCATATGTTTTTTTAGAACTGTACCATGCTGTCTCTCAAAGTCTGTAGTTTTGACTCAATGAAATATATAATTCCCTGTAAAAAAAAATGTTTCTCAAATTCTAATAAAGAACCCAAGAAGTCAGAAAATGCAAAATAACTTTCTTTCTCTAGAGTTCCTTAAATGTTTAAATCTTGTTTTGTCCCAGGGTATTTTGGTGTGGGGTTTTTGGTTTTTTTTTTTTCTTTTTTCTTTTTCTTTTTCTTTCTCTTTCTTTCTTTCCCTCCCTTTTTCTTTCTTTCTTTCTTTTTCTTTCTTTCTTTGCTTCTTTCCTTCTTTTTATACATATAGCTAATTCTAAGAAGTGAAGGAGCCCTAAAGTGCTGCTCATCCAGCAGGGCAGAGGAGTTTAAGTATCTGAATGAGGGTTCTGATAAGACTATATACATAGTTATAAGGCAGGATTCCTATAGAAAAAAGCTGGACTTGAACTTGAAGTCCATCTTAACCCCATCTATACTGTCTGAATTGCCAGCGTAACTGGCCTCTAAGTAGAGAACTATGCTTTTTGCTTTATCTACTCTGGTAAATTATTAAAGGGCTCTTCTGCCCAAGGGGAGATCATTAACTACCTGGGTGGCTGCAGAAGGCATCTGGCAGGCGCAGCAAGGTGAACCAGGGCAGCTCCAGTTAGGATGGCAGAACTCGGCTTCCTCAGGCAGCTTCCACTGGTCAGCCAGAATGAGGAAAAGACCACCACTGGGCCAGGGGGAGTTAGGGGTGTGCTGGCAAACAAGAACAGAGGCAAGAATGGGATGGGATGGGGGCACTTGGGTGGCTCAGTCAGTTAATTGTCCAACTCTTGATTTCAACTCAGGTCACGGTCTCAGGGTTGTGGGATGGAGCCAGTGTTAGACTCCACAGTGGGCGTGGAGTCTGCTTGAAGTTCTCTCTCCCTTTGCCTCTTCCCACTCTGCTCTGTCTGAAATAAATCAATCTTTAAAAAAAAAAAAAAAAGAATGGGATGGAGGAAGCAGGCTTCCCTTGTCTAGCCTGCAAATGGATTTTAAACTCATTGGGTAATAAAAATCCCATTTGCCTGACTGAATATGTGCCATATGTACCTGCAGTTACCCACACCTTGTGGAACTCCGAGGTGACAGCCTTATAAATGTAAAAGTAGAGGCTGCGGCAAGTGCCAGATTGGTCACTGGAGAAACATTTATGTAGGCGACATGGACGGGCAGGAGTGTCATAGAACCTCAGCTTACTTCTTTACCAGTTCACCCTCCTCATACCACAGATGAGGTGACATGGGAGGTTATGTGACATGGCCAAGGCCGCTGACGTTGTTGGTGCCAGAGATGGGACTAGAACCCGTATCTCCCAACTCTAGGGTAGGACTTATCCCTCAGCATCGGTGCCGTTGCCAGTCTCGGTAGGTTTAATGAGTGTTTGAGGAGAGCAGTTGAAAGCACTTTTCCCAAGGAGGTGGAGGACCAGAGCATCCAAATCATGGCCTTTAGGCCAAAATTCACAGCCTGCTCAGTTGCATGCTCTCATTCCATCCTTCAACGATAGCTCCTTTTGGAAAGTGGTGCAGCTGTTAAGAGAATTCTCACGCCTGTGACTCTCCTCTTGGCTTTTCCATCCATGGAATGGACTCCACATACAACCTTTTGCTCCTTCCCTGATAAAAGATATAGGAAGGCTTCCTGAGGTACCACGTGGTTCATCTTGAGTCATTTTCCACGATTCACCTGTGTGGTGTTGGAACTGAGCCTCGTGCAGCTTTGGGTTGTTCTGTCCCCAAAATGTGCACACACAAAAAATCACCCATTTTTGACTTCGTGGATGACACTTCCCTTTGTGAATGGTTTGTACACCATGCCAACTAGGGGGTTAAACTTGGTAAGGAGAGGGATGGATGGTGGTATGAGCCGAAGAGAAAAATCTGTCCATGACTACTGAAACTTACTTGATAGACATGTGCCTATGTCTCACTGAGAACAGTACCAGGGGATTAAAGTTCCCTGTACTTCAGGAGATCACTGTCTGTGGGAGCTACAGATCAAAGCAAATCATGTTAGGGGCGCCTGGGTGGCACAGTGGGTTAAAGCCTCTGCCTTCAGCTCAGGTCGTGATCTCAGGGTCCTGGGATCGAGCCCCACTTCAGGCTCTCTGCTCAGCAGGGAGGGAGCCTGCTTCCCCCCACCCTCTGCCTGCCTCTCTGCCTACTTGTGATCTCTCTCTCTCTCTGTCAAATAAATAAATAAAATCTTTAAAAACAAATCATTTTAATTCACAAGGAATGGGAGTTGTGGGAGGTTACCTTGCATGGCCAAGGCCAGAGATGGGACCAGAACCCACATCTCCCACTACCCAGGACAGGGCTTTTCCCTCAGCCTTGGAGCTGTCACCAAGCTCAGCAGGTGTAACTATGTGCAGGGCAGATATGGGGAAAGCCGTTTTCTCTAGGGGCCAGGTGTTTGGGGGCTGAGAGAGGGATGTACAGAGCCCTGGGGAGCCAGACTACAGAGCCTCTGCTTCTGCCTGGGGAGGAGGCAACACATCAGGTGAGCCTTGGAGGGCAAACTGACAAGGGCTCGGGGAAAGGGCATTCCAGGCAGAGGGAACAGCCTGGGCAGAAGCAAGGAGGTAGTCTGGATAGTCCTGGGCTGCCCTGGCTCATGATCTTCACCCCACCCAGTGCACACAGGAACCAGGTGCAGAGTGTCTGCCCCCCTGTTCTTCCATGTGGGGGGCCCCCCAAGGATGTCCAGAGAGCTCAGCCTCAGGTTCTTATTGTCTGAGGTCACTGAGCCTCCAGAAAGTATTTCAGGAATGTGGAGGCCTGACTCACTCTCTTCCTTGAGTTCACAGACTGAAGTTCATAAAATCGCTTTCTCCTTTAGTCATTCTTATTCAAACATCGGCCCACATGCTTCACAGATGGAGCTGGCAGGAGGAATCCAGGGACACATTTTTTGCTCAGGATGTGAAAGAAGATCAAGGGGAGAGTATTCAGCAGGGGCCATCCACACACACAGGAACAGCCGGCTGGCGCAGGGAGCCCTGGCAGAAGGGAAACTGTGCAGGCTTCTGTCTCTGTGCCTTGCTCTTCTCATCTGTGAACAGGGACAGTAACCACACCAGCTTCAGAGAGTCACGAGGAAGGTTAAATGAGTCAATCCATGTAAAGTACTCAGAACAATGCCTGACCCAGAATAAGCACTTGAGAAATACGAGTGTATGACTGATAGTATTGCTCATAGTTGGCAAAGAGTGAGTTTTCTAAACACAAAGTGATGGAGGACAGAGGAAGTGTTCCTGGAACAGGACCGCAGGAGTCCAACCTGGAAGGAAGATGTCCCCTGCAGCGTACAGAGCTGTCTGGACGAGGACGACTTGGGCCACAGCATACCCACAGTGGGGACGGCAGTGCCAAGGCCTGGATGAGAAGAAACTCAAGTGTCACATCTGGCCAGATGCCAGAGACAAAGTTTCAACTACAGTCTTCTTCAGGATGGAAACAGGTATTAAAATGAGCAGAGAATACACACAGGGGACAGGGAAGAGACAGTGGGAGCATGGGATGAGCATCCAAATAGCCCCATGCCTAGTTCCAATTGGTTATTCAGCTTATATCTCCTGCTGCCATGTATGCAATGAAATTATCAGCGAGGCAGGCCAAGCACAGATCAGATGCTCTGTGTTCCTCCTCGCTGATTCCAGGTCACTTTAAAGGACTGAAAATGCCGGGACACTTCCAGATCAAAACCGCCACCCACACTGCCCTGGAGCTGCTTTGGAGATCTCTCCTAGAACACACCATCAGTTGCCTCAACTTGAAGAGTTGAGTCCAAGCGGTCTTTCCATTATTGGAATTCTGTTTGGACAAGGTGAACCTCTCCCTACCTTTCAGAACACTCCTCAGGGAAACTCTCACTCCTGCCCAACTTAGACAAAGCACTGGGCACAGAGTGAGCCCCAGAGAAGGAAAGCACCCAGCCCCGTGGGGCCTCGGGAACGTCTGGCCAGCACAGTGCTTGTGATTCCTTCCTTCTGAGTCAGCCCCCTAGTCCCCATTGCCTCTCCTCTTCCCCTCTGTTGGAAAGGGCAGGTACCTGCCTCCTTGTGCTTCCATCACTGTAGTGACCACAAGGTAAGAATCCCACATGAAAAAAAAAAAAAAAAAAAGAATCCCACATGAATTTGAAAGGGTTTTTTGTTTGTTTTTGTTTTTTACAAAAAGTAAAAATACTCCTGATGGAAGAGAGGATTCAAGGGTTTCACTGAAAGGCAGTGAAAAACAGTATTACTGTCTCAAAGAAAAAGATGGCCGAATAGATAGGAGAAGAAGGCTTCATTGGCCCTTTTCAGACCAATGAGCAGATATAAATTATATTACTCTCTTGTTTCATGAAAAGAGACTGGAGAGTTGAGATGAGGTAATTCTTGAAAGAAGAAAAGGTTATTAGATTCCTTACTATTAATCATTAAAATTTCTTAATTTTTTATTAACTAACTTTTAAAAAAATAATAAAATACATGGTTATGGCAAATAATTCAGGAAAGAAGAAAATGAAGTGAAAAGCAAAATTCCTTTCCTTCACTCCACACCTTCCTCCCCACACCTTCCTGAGTCCCACTCCTCATCAGAAAACACTCTTAATAGTTTCTTCTTCATTTTTCTAGAACTTTCTATGTACATTCCAATCTCCTCTGACACTACTCTCCTCTTTATTCACCCACAAGAGGACTTCAAACTTGGGCTCTCATAATATTCTACTTCCTTTGTCAGAAAAGCTCTTCTAGTCTTTGCAAGGCTGGCTCCTTCATTATTCTGCTAATACCTACTCAGAATTGTCACCTACCAGAGAGATTTTCTGTGACCTCTCTATTTAAACAGGAATCCTATAAACACCACCATTCTCCACTCCCAACAGTCCAACCTCACCACTGTCTACCCAACCCTTAGCATAGTGTCCAGCACACAGAAGGTATTTGATAAATACATGGTGGACACAAGCATGAGTACATTAGGCACGCGTGTATACACATACACACAGACGTTACCACACAAAGAATTCTGCGAAAAATGGTAATAAAAAAATAACTAACATTTCCTAAGCACTTATGTTGCAAGGACTTTTCTAAGTTTTTTACATGTATTCCTCATCTGGTTCTTAGAACAATCCCATAAGATAGGTAGTAATACTATCCTAGAACAGGAAACCAAGAGAGGAAGCCACTGGGAGGTTAAGGAACTTCTTAAGGTCACCCAGCTTGCAAATGACAGAGTCAGCACATATACATTTACTTTCATTTAAAAATGACTATTTAGGGGTGCCTGGGTGGCTCAGTGGGTTGGGCCTCTGCCTTCGGCTCAGGTCATGGTCTCAGGGTTGTGGGATCCAGCCCCGCATGGGGCTCTCTGCTCAGCGGGGAGCCTGCTTCCCCCTCTCTCTCTGCCTACTTGTGATCTCTCTCTCTCTCTGTGTCAAATAAATAAAATCTTAAAAAAAAATAAAAATGACTATTTAGCCTTAATTAAGATATTTTTGGTTTTTAACATACACAACATAAGATTTACCATTTTAACCATTTTTTTAAAAGATTTTATTTATTTGACACAGAGAGAGAGAGATCATAAGTAGGCAAAGAGGTAAGCAGAGGCAGAGGGAGAAGCAGGCTCCCCTCCTGAGCAGGGAGCCCGATGCGGGGCTTGATCCCGGGACCCTGGGATCATGACCTGAGCTGAAGGCAGAGGCTTTAACCCACTGAGCCACCCAGGCGCCCCCATTTTAACCATTTTTAAGTGGAGTTTGGAGGCATTAAGTAAATTCACATTCTTGTGCAATCACCACCACCATCCAACTCCAGAACTTTTCTCTCTTCCCCAACTGAAACTCTGCACCCATTAAACAAAAACTCCCCATCCCCTCCTCCCACCAGTCCCTGGCAGCCACCATTTTATTTTCTCTCTATGAACTTGACTACTCAAATTCCTCATATAAGTGAAATCATACAATATTTGTCTTTCTGTGTCCTTCTGTGGCTTATTTCACTTAGCCTAATATCTTCTTTCATTAATGTTATAATGAGTAATTTTATTAATAATGTTAACATTCTACTCATATGCAGGATACAAAATTCAAAAGGCACAAAAAGACATGGGGTAAAAAGCAAGTTGTCCTCCTACCTCTGTCTCCAAGCACCACAGGGCAACCCCTCTTCCCAGTAGCCTTCCATATACAATCACATACCTACACAAATATTTTTTTACACAATGGATGGCATATTCTACATATTGCTCTGTTAAGTGTATTTCCCTCTTAACCAAATACCTTAGACATAGTTCCACATCACTGTACATAGACCTGCCTCTTAGTTAATTATTTTTATTCAAAGATGAAGTACATACAGCAAAGTGCATACACTATAAGTGTGTTTACAGCTGGATCAATCTTCACAGGCTGAACACACTTTTATAACCACTGACCAAGAAACAGAATATCACCAATTCCCCGGGAGTCCCTCTCCGGCAACTTTCCAGACACAACCCATCCCCTCACCAAGGGTAACCCGTCTTCTGACTCCTGGACAGACTAGATTAGGTTTGTCTGTTCATGTAGGTTTTATGGAAAGCATCCTATTACCCATACTCTTGTGTCTGACTCCTTTCATTCACCATGATGCTGGTGAGATGCACCCACGTCCTGAATTTCGTGGATACGTAACAATATCCTTGGGTCGGTGACAGCCCTTCCCTGCCGGTGGGAGGTCTTGTGTGTGGTACGCAGTCTCTCCACCTTGCCCTTGAGACCCTGGAATTCCTCTCGGCGGCACTGTCAATGCCGCAAAGGGTCCACAGCTAGCCAAAATGCACCTCCAGCTGAAGAAGTGATGAAAACCAGTAGCCCTGGCTTGAGGTCCGGGCAGAAAGCCGCACCGGAACCAGGAGAGGGGAGAAAGGCGCAGTAGCCCTCTGCCCTCGGATCAGCACCTCTGCGGCCACAGCTCAGGGCGACATGCTGCCCGAGGCCTTCTTCACTCCAAGAACTCAAATCTCGAATTCCCAGAACATGAGGAATCATGACAGAGCACTGGTTTGCATTCCCTTTGCAAATGTGACTTTTAAAGTGGAGTCAAAACTACTTCCAAGTAAAGAGCTAAGCAGCTTTAACTAATATCAGCAGACGGCCTAAGAAAAGAGATGTAGTTAATGTATTCCATCTGTTTGTTTGCTCTCTTCTGCCCTAAGACTCGGGGCAAAATACCCATTTGGGAAAGGAAACGTCACACACAGGGCAGGAACGATGTATCAACAGCGCAAAGTTGGACACACTGTCCAGCTTGGGCTGTCCACTTATGAATTTGAAAGCCCTAACTGTCAAATCAGTCCTGAACCTCACCCCTATCCCTAGTCTGGCAACAACATGAGTATCTATTTCCAGATATGAGCTGTTAAGTGGCAGAACTGATCGGCACATTCGTGTGGGGCCAATCATCACTGCCCCGAGTGGCTCAGGAGGCAACACGCAGGACTGCATTCTTGTGGTTCGCCCTTCCAGAAAGGCCTTTCCCAGGCACCACATGCTGCCGGCACTGGGTCCAGCAGAAGGGGGAGGGCACAGCATGTGTCCTATGGCAAATTCTGCTTTACTAGAATAACACCATGCTTCTTGATTTGGTCCACTGCATTCCTTCTCTCCACCGAGGCCTTCTGGAAGGCTTCACTGCCTGGGCCCTCCAGAAGAGCGCCTCTCTATTTACGTGACAACCTGTAACAAATAAGTATAGTGGCTCCAGGGTATCCTGATTTCATTTGGGTAATTTAGCAGCAAAAATTTACCAAAAACTCAAGATAATCCAGAAATCATCTCCTGGCTTTCCACTTAGGATGTGGAAGGAGAGAAAAGAAAAAAAAAAAAAAGAATAAGCACAGGCACAGAAGAATAAAGAGCTAATGGGAGAAATTGAAAACAAACCTGATCCCAAAGTCCAGAAAGAATATTAAGAATATGCTTAATAAAGACTTTCTTTGATGAGTTGCAGAGTCCTGTTTAAGGCATGCTGCTTTCTAGTGACTTCTCAGTCTGGTACTTATTGAAAGGTGTTATATATCCATTGCAGGCAAAGGGAAAAGATACAGGCGGAGGACCACATACTCCCAAGGCTAGTTAAGGACAGACGAGGGTCTGCCAAGGCCAGAGCCAATTTTTAGTCTATATCATCAAGGGCTGCTGGTTCTCTGGCCCCAGAACTTGTGGAGGCCGCTCCTGGATAACCATCCACCTACAGCAGCTAAGAGAAACTAGAACATTTGGGTTGAGGGAGGATACAGATTTTTTTCGCATTGTTTCCTAATGTAGGTTAATTAACCATGGTTAATTTGGATTAAGATTAACCATCCAAATTTCTTTTAAAAAGAGAATCGAGATGAAAAATGCCCACAGAGGAAGTTTTCAAAAGGTCCCACAAGCTCAACTGGCTGGAATCAGAAGAGGGCAAAAAATGGAATGTTCACCCCGAATGACTGAATAGAAGATAAGCAAACATCAGGTGACAGAGCAAACACACAGGAAATATGATCTACCTACCCCAGGAAGGACTATCGTTCTTGGATTCATCTTTACATGGGCAGGAGGAGGTTCTTATTGCCTCTGGGGTTTTGAATCCAAGTCTGAGCAAAAGCTGCACTCGCGATTCTAGGAAGAAGAGTATAGAGTGCAAGGGCCAAGGATTTGTAGAGTTAGTATAGACTGGAATCAACCTCGTGGGAACAGAAGTTCCAAGAGTCAACAGTAGCTGGCAGCAGAGAGCCTCTCTAGTCTGGAGAATGGCAGGATCCTAGACTGTCCATGCCAGAAGGTACCTTAGAGATGGCCCAAGACAGAGAGTCCTTTATTTTTCAGGGAAGGAACTCCAGGTCCAAAAAGGGTAAAGGGCTTGTCCAGAGTCACACAGTCGGTGTGTGACACACGGTTGGGAGCAGAGCCGGTGAGCTTTCATTCCCCTCTGTCAGCCAATGTGTGACCCACGACAATGACAGTTGTGGGGCAGAAAGAAGGGGAAAAGTTATGAGCTTTGAGAGTCATTAGCAATCCTATCATTAGACACACAGTTAACATCATTAGCCAGGAAAACATGTTAATGTGTTTAATGTGAGAGGCAATATCTATTGCACTAATGAGGTGACTGGTGCCAGTAGCCATTTGTGGCATTTTTTTTTCAAGTTTACCACTGCAGCAATAATGTATACATAAAAAGAGATTTACACATTTCCCGTCTAAACACACACCTTGGCCATTCTACTACGTAGACTGACTGAGTGAACATATGTCCCTTAATATTGGCAGAAAAAAAACCTTCAACTGAATTATAGATTGAAGACAAAGTTACATGGCATAGAGTTTAAAGACAAAATTGGTTAGGTCCCCCTCCCCTTTTCTACTATTTATTAGTTTTAGAAAGTGACTTCAGTCCTAATGAAGGTGTTAAGAAAGCAGACCCAAAGACAAAAGTCCATTCAATCAGTGCTACGCATGTGCCGGCAGCGTGAGGAACAGCTTGCCCAATTGCCCAACTGGGGAGTCCCCGGCTTGGGGCAAGTCCCCATGCCCACGAAAAGCATGCCTATGAAAAGAAGCATGGGTGAGTCAGTATATTTTAGATACTTTTTTTTAAAGGTCCTTCAAGCAGCTAAGAGAAACTAGAACATTCGGGTTGAGGGAGGATACAGATTTTTTTCGCATTGTTTCCTAATGTAGGTTAGAACATCAACGGTCTAGAATGCTGAAAGAGATCTCTTGTATTCTATTCAAAGTAGATGAATGGCATACTGTCATAGCTACGTAGGTCTAGAAGGACTTCAGAAATCACCTAATTCAGCATCTTCATTTTCCAGATCAGAAAACAGAGGCCCAGTTAGATCCCGCAACCTGATAAAGGTTAGCACAACCTCTCCGTGTGCTCTGCCAACCTCCAGTGTGTGTATTGGAGAAGGGGGGGGGTGGGTAGGGCAGACAGCCTTTCAACAGGTCTGTGACTCTTTCAATGCACAAGCCATACAAAAAATGTATACAGAGTATTTTCCTGGAAGATTTCAATCTATATGAATTAAACTTGCAGCTTTAAATAAGGATTTTAAACATTACAATTATAATAATGATCCAGCCCTCCACAGTGTTCATTCAGAGTAGGAAGCAGGTGTGAGCACTTTGGAGACGGGCCTTCTGCCCTCTTGGAGGTGCTCAGGCCAACATGGAGGGCGGAGATTACAGCCAAACGCTGAGAGGGACACACTGTCCCAGCCAACGGTGTCACCAACTTGCTGAGACTCAGCATCTTTATTGCCTGCAGGAGGTGACCCCTGACAGCTGGAGTATTAGACTTTTCAGCAATTGTCCAGTTTGATGACAACGGTACACAAAACCAAGTCTGGCCAGCACTGAACACCCCTGGCTCCCCCAAAACACTCCAAACCTCAAAGCCCAAAAGATAGTTTGATGAATGAGCCCATGGCCTCGGAGCATAAACGGGATGCTGTTACCACTCCAGAATGACGGCTACCATTTAATGAGCACTTGCTATGTATGGTGCTCATGACCTGTTATCTTGTTTTCTCTCAACAAGAGTGATGCCCCGTAAAGGTAACTGCTCTCTGTTTCAGAGATAGGAAAAAAAAAAAAAAAAAAAAAAGCCAGCCATGGTCCAGTAACTTGGCCAAAGACACCTGGCCAGTTAGTGGAAGATCAGATTAAATAAACTCCACTGTCTGACTTGAACTCCCCTGCCTCCTGGTTTAGGACGCAGGCAGGTGGAGCTGCACTCATGCACCAGTATTCCAGATTTTAAGTTATTGTCAAGAGCCCCCACCCTCCCCCTTAATTCCAGTATTTGTTTGGAGGCCTGTTTTCTGAAACTTTACATTTGTTTGCCATAGGACTTCCTTCAATTTCTCTTCAAAATTCCACCAAATAAAACCATACGCACTTCCATAGCAACACTGCAACACAAACATGGTGTAATCTTTGTTCACTGCAGTACAAAGCTTGGAAGATTTAAAAAAAAGAAAGAAAACCCAAAAAACCAAAAAACCCAAAAAACAAAAAACAACATTTGTATACAGTTGAACCGAATCCCATGGTAACAAATACAAACATACACTTGGTTCTTTTCTTTAAATCTTTTCTTCTCTAGGGCGCCTGGGTGGCTCAGTGGGTTAAAGCCTCTGCCTTCAGCTCAGGTCATGATCTCGGGGTCCTGGGATCGAGCCCCACATCGGGCTCTCTGCTCAGCGGGGAGCCTGCTTCCCCCTCTCTCTCTGCCTGCCTCTGTGCCTACTTGTGATCTCTCTCCTCTCTGTCAAATAAGTAAAATCTTAAAAAAAAAAAAATCTTTTCTTCTCTTTCCTCTCGAATAGTTTTAGAACAGAAACTGGGTTGCAACACTTGTGACTAAGCAGGGCCCCCATCCAGGGACGGAAGAGCCCTGTGGCCGGCGCGGGTTTCCTGCGGGACGATGGCTACTGCCCTCCGCGCGAGCGCCAGTCCCTGCCCAGGAGCTCCGGCCGCTGGCGCCAG
Source organism: Nasua narica (assembly GCA_028533885.1). NCBI lineage: Eukaryota > Metazoa > Chordata > Mammalia > Carnivora > Procyonidae > Nasua > Nasua narica. The sequence continues at coordinate 64,069,662 of CM052798.1, forward strand.
GCGCACGCGGAGACCCCGGGGCCGCGCTACCGGCCTTGTGCAACCCAGAGCGTCTTTGGCGACCGCGCTGGGGAGGGTCCCCGAGGGAGGCCGGGCGCGACCCGCCCCGCAGGACCGCGCGTGGCCGTGGCGAAAGTGGGTGGGGGGGGGGGTGCTGGCCTCTCCCGGCCCGCCCGCTGCTGCGCAGGACTCGGAGTCGCGGTGGCAGCGTGTGCCTGCCATCCCCGCGCGCTCCCTCCGCAACCCAGGGGCGGTGCCCGTTTCATCCTTCGCACCGGCCTCCCGCGGCGGGATTAGCCACATTTCACCAACGAAAGCCTCCACCCTCGGAAGACAGCCACGGGCCTAAGTGACACTGCTGGAAAGGATGAGTGGAGGGACTTGAATCCAGGACTGTTTTTTTTCCCCTTTTACTCTACTTCGCGTGCCCCCTGGCTGCTAGGGTGCTGGGGAACCTATCTGTGCCCCCCTTGCGACCTGTACAGTGATTCCTCCGTCTCCCAGGTGCGCCTCCAGGGAACAGGCTGGGTTTGGAGGCATCGGCTGCCGTGATGCAGGTAAAAGCGGGTTGGTCCGTCTGAGGTCCCTCTTTCCCCTCTGCTTCTCTCTCCAACCCGGAGCCCATGCTTTTTAAGGGCCTTCTCTGTCCTGACACATGCAGATGCCTCAGAAACGGAGACATCTCAAGCAACTAGTCAGCTGGGCTTGCGCAGTGATTGGCTCCTGTTCCTATAGGAAGGTCCAGCACTCACTAGTTGAAGGGGGAAGGAATTCACCGGGTAAACGCCAGTCTTCGCGTTGCCCGTTCGTGAACTGGAGAAACTCGTTATGACCAGGTGTTAAAACCTGAAGAATATGTTCCTTGGCTGCTTCCTCACTGGACTTGTGCTGAGCTACCTGATGATCTACAGAGGTGGCAGGAGCTGCGGGCCAGCCAAGTTGCGATAACAAGAAAACCTGCCGCTTCTGGAATACTCTGTAGGTGGCCAGGTGCTCTGAGGAGCTCTTTAGATTTCATCCTCACAAACCCGGGAGCCAGTATGATTATTCTGCTTAAGCCATGAGAGATCTAAAGCTTTCATAGGTATCTGTCCTGTCGGAGATCCTGCAGTGGGCAGAGCCGGGTTCTGCCTGGGGCTGCAGACTCCAGGGCCTGTGACTTCCCCATAGAGGGGAGTGGGGACCGCTCACCGGACACACACAAATAAGAGTGCATGGGGGGGACCACGTTATTCCTCAGACTCTCAGGGGGAACTTGAACCAGGTTTAGGATATTGGAGAGTGGCAACATCCCTGCTTCTTGTCCAAATCCAAAGAGGGGATCCAAGGTTTCAGTCAGGAGGCTCTTTTTTTTTTAATCAATTGTTTTTTGTTTTCAGAACTAAGGTGGAAATGACCCAGTGAGGAAGGAAACTGAGCACAGCCTGCCATGGCCACACAATTAGAACATATATGCTGGCCAAAGGTACATCAGTCCCTCACCCCTCCCTTCAGCGAGAGAAAGGCCCTTTCTGCACCAGAGGCCTATTAAAGCATTCCACTGGGGAATTCTCTGACCCTTCTGAAGGGACACTGTGAGAACCTTGTTCCTTAGAATGCAGTCACACAAAGGGTTTTGTGCAAATACCCAGCCGTGATTCTATAAATGCAAAGAAGCATTAGGGATGGTATGTGAACAAAAGCCGGACAGAGGACGCACACCCAGATGCTGTCTTGGCCAGGTTGCAATGTGAATGATCTAATGTTTTCTGGCTCCTTCTTGCTTTGCTTTTCCAATTTGGTTTGAATATTTGCATTACTGTATTATTTTCCCTGTACAATTGCTGTTGTCTGTACACAATTAGGTCATTTTTATAGTTGGGTGAGGAGACGCTTCAGACGTGAGACGAGCTACAGCTGGTAGCTGGTTCTCTCCTGGGATGTGCACTCAGACCCCAATCTTGCTGATCCCACAGACTCTACCTGCACCCAGGATCCGAAAGTTTTAATGTAGGTCATTCAACCAAGTGGAAGGAACTACAGCATCCCTGTGTCATGGTGGGTAAGCACATCTTGTTTCTATAACTTTTGGGTTGATTTGCTGATCTAATCATGCTGTTCCTTGGACCAAATCTAACCCCATATCGTAATGCTCCAGACTAAAGAAAGGGCTGCTTCCTGGCAGCCTGTTGCTTCTTTGGTCTGTGGAAGGTCTGCTGAAGTAGACCCTGAGCAAGGCAGAAGGAAAGGGAAGTACCAGGGTGAAGAGGAAGGGCAAGCTGCCCCCAGAGGCAAACCCACAAAAGCCTGTGGATGTTCACGCCAGTACAAGAGGCTGAACTCTGACCTAGAACTTTGAAGAAGGAGAGAAAAGGGATCCCAAAGGAATGGAGGCTTATTTTGCAGATGAAACCTGATTTGGGCCATTGTTCACAAAGTGCTCTGCAATCCCTCACTGGGGTGAAATCTCACTGATACACATGCCACTAATCCAATTTTCTCAGCTCTCTGGAATTTGTGGCCCTTTGGCCAATGGCAGTGCTACATTTTATGTGTGTGCTACCTTTAAAATAAGGTGGGGCCAAACAAATGGAAAGGACAGGTTGTGATGAAAGTCCTGGGGGAAGCCCCCTGACTCTTAAAGTACTTCATAATCAGACATGACCATACTTGGCTCACCGGGTATCGCTCTCTGGCAGGACCATCTCTCTGGCTCAACTTTCTCCAGGTTCTTGCTTGCTTCCTCTCTTCGTTCCTTAGATCGGAATCTACGACGCCGACCTTGTTTCTCCTCTCTTCTTCCCTTTTTATCCAAATAATTCATTCATCACTTGTTTACTCAATATCTGATCACCTTCTGTGTCACATATGTTCTAGATGCTGGAGTTACAACCAGTGAGTAAAGTCTTGGCTCTCACAGAGCTCAGTCTAGAGGGGAACACTGGCCACAGAGTGTGATAGGCGTCACGTGAAGGGAAGCCCACTTCAGGCATTTAGCTGAATCGGGAGGCAGCTAACACTCAAAGAGACAGCTCTCAAAGATGGCTGACGACAAGACTGGAACTCGAGAGACCATTCAGGATTTGAAGCCTGGCCTCCGGCCACCACTTCTTTCCCGAGGCTATCTAGAGCCTCACAGTGGGTCTTTGTGGTCATTCTCATCCAGTTGCCCAGAGTTCATACTCACCCTTCTCCCAAGACTATGCCATTCCCACCTCAGTAAAACTCACATTTGTCACTAAAGCCAGATATGTGTCCTACCTCCAAGAACTGATGTGCTGATAAACTAAGCTGACAGATACAAAAGGGCTTGGAGAACTGTACTGCAATACAATTCTAAGTGCTAAAACTACTATCAAAGTAGTATTTAGTTCCATCGACAAATCAGCCAAGGGATTAGCCACTAGTCAATACCAGGTTCTGTGGAAGTGAAGCTACTGAAGCTATCTTCAGGGAAATTGTATGGCTCCCTCCCTAAGGAATTTATGACAAGCTGATGGTACAGGGGCAAAGAGAAAACAAAGTAGGTATTTATGGAGTGCTTGTCATGTGGTTTTCCTCACAGTATCTCAAATAATCCTCACAGCCGTCTAGGATACTGGCATTGTTTTCTTCCCGGACGGAGCGCCCTCCCTGAACCCCTGTCTGTTCAAGCCTAGTACAGCATAGCAGCGGAAGGCCCTGGCTCAGGACTCAAACTGCTTGAATTCATATCCAGGCAGAGCCAGTTGCTTTCTGCATGATGGGGAACATCACTCAAATTCTCTACACTTCAGTTGTAAAATTGAGATGCTAAGAAGAGTACCTATTTATGCTTTCTTGGAAGGAGAATGGGACCATACATGTTAATACTTGCCATATAGTACATGGTCCAGAGGAAGCATGAGATAAAAGTTAGTTATTATTATTATTATCCAGCTCCAACACTTTTTTTATCTGCAAAGCCTTCCCAGAACCCCTGTTAGAATTGGTCTCTTTTACCCCTACGTCCTCACACCACTGTGGGCATGCCTCTCAGCATATTTTTATGTGTACCTGGTTATTAGTGTCTGATACAGAAAAACCAATAAAAACGTTGATGGTTGGATGAATGGATGCTAATGTCTCCCAAAACTATATCACAAGTTCACAGAAGGCAGAGTATTGTGTTTCTATATGTAAGCAATATGTAAGACAGAATGCCTGGATATCCTAGATAAAATGTAGCAAATATACTTTTAAATGCATAGTCAAACTCTCATGCAAATTAGGGAAATCCTCATCACACACGTGCGTGTACACACACGGACTAGGATTCAAAATGGTAAACTGCCGCTGGAGCTCCACTGCTCTGGAAAGTCTGTCTACCCCAGTGGCTTTGAGGCTTGGTTTTAGGGACATCATGGGAGACACGAGACCAGGTTTAGTGCCCTCAAAAGATGGAGAGTTGGAATAGAGAATTCTGCATAAAAGTGAGACTCACAAAAGGATACATACTAAAGGAAAGAATAGACTAGAACAAAAGCTTGCCTATCTGCAATGAAGAGAAATGAGAAACTTTGTCTTAGCCTGGACTCAAGATATTAAAACACAGTCTTTCCCTCACACAAGTGTAGGATTTGAAATTTATACTATCTACATGGTCTGGGAAACTTCAGCTGTAAATTAGTTTAAATTGGCCCCAGGTTGGTAACATACCAGGGCACCTGGCAGAAGCAGATCTTTTGTGGAAGGACATTTCAAAAGCTTTATAGGAGCCTAACAGATAAAGTCCCACTGAACATAAGATCACAATTAAAATGATAACCACACTAGGAAACACACAAGCTACCTTGAGTGAAAGCCAGCAGAAACCACAGTGAACAGAATTAGACATATGTAACAGTTATCGTATACCAAATATCAATTGTTTAAAATGTCTAAAGCAATAAAAAGTGGAAACAAAAACGTGAAAAAAGAATAAACAGAATCTAAAAAGACCAGGCAGAATTGAGAAAAAAGCCAAATACTACTTCTGAAAATAAAAAGTATAATTATTAAAATCAGAAACAGGAAGTGGGTATAAGTAGAACAGATACAGATAAAAAGAGAATTAGAAAACTGGAAGATAAATCTGAAGACATTACTCAGGATACAGCAAAAAAGAGAAAGGCAAAGAAATGGGAATTAAGATGTTAAAGAAGTCAGGAAGAAAAAACAGAAATGTGAGAAAGGCAGTATTTAGAGGAAAGGGCTAAAATATTTCCAGAATTAAGGGAAAGAAGTAGGCTTATTTAATCTTTGAATCTAAAGCATCTGGCAAATGCCTGGTACATAGTAGATGTCCAATAAATGTTTCTCAAGTTGAAATGACACACCTGCTATAGCATTTGCTTGCCCATTACTTCATACACCATTTATTTTAAATAAATAATTATGTATTTAAAAAATTCACCAGAGACACAGTTGTGAATGAAAGAGACAAAATCCCTGTCTTTATTGACTTTGTGTTCTGGATGAAGGCGGCAAATAATAAGCACATGAACAAACTAATACTCAAGATCCTTTCTGATTAGAAGAAGTAATAGCAAGGAAGTAAAAGGGTTATTTAGTAGCTATATTTGAACAAGGATTTCATCGAAGAAGGGAGACCTCAATGATAGGAAGTCAAGTGAAAGAACACATCCTAAGCAAAGTATGTAGCAAGTGCAAGAACACTGAATGAGAAATAATGTGGCATTTTCAAGGAAAAGAAAGAAGCCAGTGTGTCTGGAGTTCCATGAGTGACATGGCAAGTGATATGAGATGTGATCTGAGAGATGAGCAGGAGAAATGTTTTTTTTTTTTTTTTTTTTTCCCCCTGAGAGCAGCAGGAAGTCATTGAAAGGTTTTAAGTGTAAGAAGCAGTGTGCTCTGTCACCTTGGCCACTGTGTGGTGTGGGAATGGATTGTAGTGGGGGCAAGGATGGAAGCGAGAAGCCTCATTGGTGATTTCAAGTTGTAGAGGCAGAAGATGACAGAAACTTAGACCAGGATGATGGCAGTGCATATGGAGAAAAATGTTTGACTTTAGCTATTTTTTGATGTAAAAGGTGAAGGAATGAAAAGGAGAAATCAAGCATGATTCCTGTTTTTGGACAGAGCAACTAGGTGAAAGGTGGTGCCATTTTCCAAGATGGAGAAGAGTAGAAGAGTAACACTTGGGTGGGGGTGAGGTAGGGACATGAAACTGGAGTTCTGTTTTGGGCATGTTAAGCTGAGAAGCTTATCATACCTCTAAGTAGACAGCTGTATATAAGAATATGGAAGAGCATAGGGAAATGAGCCCCAAGTGAAGGAATGGTCATATTTTGAGATGTAGGTTTCCTTCAAGATCTTCTTATAATGTAGGCTTGGACAGGGGTACACATAGGAGACTCAGTACTTCCAGCTCCAGACTCTGTGGGAATAGTCAGTGTAGCTCCAGAGTTCAGGAGACTCTGCCTGCCCAGTGCCCAACCCAGAAGTGAAGCCTGGAGTCTTCCAGCCCCATCTAAGCCCATTGCTTTTGGTAGTGGCTGTAGTTTTTAGCCAGTGTGCATTCTGATAGATGCCAAAGACTGAGTACAGAAACAGCGTGGTGACAAACCTAAGCGGCTCTTGTGTGAGGAAGGGTGGAGAAGTCATCATATAATCTGGCTCCCACCCACTCCCGCCCACCAGCTCAGAGCACTGTATCTAAGAGATCCAAGGGAGTAGAGTCAAGAATATGACGCATCAGGAGGTACAAAGAAAAAGGAGATCCCAGCATGAGGTAATGACTGTAAAATGCCATAGCCCATTACATAAGCGAAAGTGAAACCTCTGAGGAACAAATAAACAAAGGGTATCATATTGATATAAAAATACAAGAAGCTTACTCTGTGGTTGCTGACACACATCACTGTGGAAACAAAACCATGTCCAAAGTGGCTATGGTTAAACTTGGAACCACATGACAGGAGCTTTAGGAAGTTCCAAAATAATCAAGAATAATTTGAACAAAGTAGCATTATTCCCCAGGCTTATGGTTTTGAGAGAAGGAATAAGCATTCCTCTGGAGAGGAGGGACAACAATTTAAGGTGGCAAAGTGACTTAAGGTTCATTTGAAAGAAGGAAACTACTGCAGCCTTGGAAAAGGACCATCAGTTGACTGACATTAGTCAGGATTCACTCTCGAGGTCACGAGACTACAGTAGAATACTTTCCTTCTCAGCAATGTCCCCCCATATATGTGTATGTATGTATATGTATATATCCATCCTCACTGAGAAATCTTTTTTCATTGCTCAGGAAAACCATCACTATCACTTTAATTCTGAACCTGATCATGTCCACTTTACCTTGGCCACTAGGAAACTCAGAACCAAATTAAGTACATAACACTTTAGGTAAGCATATAGCCTGTGTGGCTTCACTGTTGGCTTCTCTTGTTTTTATACCCTTATTTTTCTTTCATTCACCATTTTCTGATTTAAAAACAAATGTATTTGACCTACAATGTGTTTTGGAATAAAGTAGAATACAAATAAATAAACTTTCTGCCCAGACAAGGCAGCAGCATGAAAAGCAGGCACCTGGTGGTATTATGCCATCCCCATGAGCCAAAGACGTTCTAATTACTGTCTGTTAGACACTCACGTCAGAATCATTAAGTTCATTAGATAGACAGGAATCTCGCTTCAGCCATAAACAAGATGACAAATTAAATGTTCATGAACAAAAGAAGGAGGTATTCAAGGTAAGAAGGGTCAGAGCCAATAAAAACAATCAAATGCGCAATTCTAATTCCTGTAGGGGGTGATTTCCACCCAGCCCAGGATGAAGCTTCCAGGAGGAGCTCCTCTGGCCTGGGTGGTTCTCTTACAGAAACTTGGCTGGGTCTTGGGTATAGATGGTTCCTCAGCTTCCACCTACTGGGCTCGACCACATTCTTGTCTGACAGGGGGGTCAAAACCTCTGGAAAGGTTACTTTGCCTGGTTTCAGATTATTTTTTTGCATTTTAGTAGTTTTTATTCATTTTTTGTTCTTTTTTAAATTGCCAAAGTTATCCAACTTATTTAAATTATAAAAGTAACACAAAGACAATAAAAATTCAAGTAACACCAAAGATAAAAAATATAAAATCAAACTTCCCCTTTTTAACTTCCCGTTCCATTGCTCCTCCCCATTCATCAAGAGTAACCAGCAATAACTGTTCAGTACGGATATCTCTCAATCTTTTCTATGCACATTCAGACATATGTGTGTGTATATATATACACACGCATACACTCACAAAGTTTATGTATAGCTTTGTGTTTTTTAAAGAATTTTTTATTCACATTTTTTGGTGACTTTTTTGCATTCATTAAAATATTATAAATTCTACTTCTATTATATGCATATCAACCACATTTTTTATAATGGCTCCTGAATGAAACATGAGTCAGTAAAACTATACCATAATGTATTCAGCCTATTAAGGAACATTTAAGTTGTTTCTAATATTTTGATAGTACAAATTAATGTCATAGTGAACATTCTTATACTTGTATCCTTTTGCTATTTTTCTTTCTAAGGAGAACTGCTGGATCGAGGGTATGCATGTGTTAAATTTTGATAAGCCCTGCCAAATTGCCTTCCAGGAAGATTGACCAATTTGCACTTCTACCAACTGTGAAAGAGTACCCTTTGTTCACTTTCTCATCAACAATGGAGAGTGCCAGTTTTTAAATTTTGGCAGACCTGATTAACTACAGCATGGTACTTATTTTAACTTGTCTTTGACCAAGAGTAAGGCTGATCATCATTTTTAGTCTTTCCTTTTACTATGGCTACAATGAAAGACAAAGTGGAAGGTGGGGTTTTGGTTTATTTCTTTTTGATAAAAAGTGATATTTTGAGCTACTGGTCCCTATGAAGATCCACGTGATGTTACATATTTCCATGTTAGGAAAGTCAGTCATAATTGAACTGCTAAGGTCAAATTGTACCTGGTGTTATATTCTTGGATTCATTTAATGGCTTTGGTCCAAAGATGTCAGAACTATATTCTAATTAAAAGATGTCAGAACTATATTCTAATAATGTTCCCTTGTGCCATCATTATTAGGCTGACAATTATATGTAATAGAAACAACTCTGACCAAATTATGGAAAAAAGAAACTTATCAGATAACTACTGGGAGCCCACTATTGAGTTAATTAATGGATGACTAGGCCCCAGGAATGGCATGGTGGTCTCACAGCAGGCATGGTATGGGTGGAAGGTCACCTCCACACAGTAAATGTTTTAAGTTTCTTGATCTCTGTGCTCAAAAGCTAATTTTTTTTTTTTTTTTTTTTTTTAGAGAGAGAGCACAAGTGAACAGGGGAGGGGCAGAGGGAGAAAGAATCTCAAGCAGGGCTCCACGCTCAGCACGGAGCCTGATGGACGTGGGGCTCGATCTTATGACCCCAAGATCATGACCTGAGCAGACACCAAAAGTCAGATGCTTAACCAACTGAGGCATGCAGGTGCCCCCAAGAGTCTAATTCTAGGGAGAAAGCATTTTATTGAATTAACTTGGGCCTCAAGGGAGGGCAGGCTCTTAATTACAGATCTAACAGACTAAATCCAACAGGAAAGAGATCCTTCTTCAAAAGGAAACTGAAGTACTGTTAGGAAGTGAAGTGGATGCCCATTAACTAAAAACCAACCAAACCAAACTATCCCTACACTCAACTTTACAATCACCATTTCTTCTCTTCACCTTGTAAACCTGCCCAGTCCCCACAGTCACACAGATAATCTGACAGACAGCATGCTCCTCACATCCAAAAGGGGAGCTTATGGGGCAGAAAAATGGAGACTATCCTATTCGTTACATTTTGTGCAATGCTTGTTCAAGACCTTTCCACTTTTCCAGCCCTGGGATTAAAATATTTAGGTCTTAGAATAAGAACAATAATCCTGAGAGGTTTTTTTTTTCTTTTTTTTTAGATTTTATTTATTTGTCAGAGAAAGAGAGAGTGAGCGAGGACAAGCAGGGCGAGCAGCGGGCAGAGGAAGAAGCAGGCTCCTCACTAAGCAAGGAGCCTGATGCAGAACTCAATCCCAGTACCCTGGGATCATGACCTGAGCCGAAGGCAGACACTTAACTGACTGAGCCACCCAGGCATCCCCTGAGAGGTTTTAATATTGGTCTTCACTTTGTCCCTTCTCCTTGGTTATCCTTAAATGCATAGGAATCTGTTTATTCATTTATTCATCCATATAATGACTTTTTATAGACAGCAAACTTCTGCTAGACATTGTTCTAGGTGCTGAGGGAGCAGCAATGAAATGGAAAGACATGGTCTCTGTCCTGGTAACAGATGAGGCTGGAAAGAGTAAGCAAGGTTGGAATTTGGACTTTACCTGAAAAGCAACAGAAAGTTACTCAAAGGTTTTGGGCAGGCAAGAAACATGATCCAATTATATTTTAGGTACACCATTCTAAATGGTATGTAGACAGAGTGGACTCCAAGGGTCAAGAACAGAAGCCAAGACACCAGACAGAGGACCAATGAGGTAGCTAGAAAAGATAAGATGGTAGCCTAGACAGGTTTGGTGGTCAAAAAGATACAGACCTACGCACAGAATAAAGAGATATTTAGGAGGGAGAATGAACAGGATTAGGTGATTAAAGTGTTACAGGAAAGAGACAAAGATAACTCTTTCTGGTATGAGCAACCGGATGACTGGTGACGACAATGGGTAGCCCAGGAGGAGCTGGTTAAAGGCAGGTGGAGAAGAGGATAAATTAGCTGTGGGTCAGACTGAGTACATGTGTGATTCTCATCTCAAGTGAGGTGTGTCTCAAGTTCAGTAGAGAGATTCAGAATATGGAATTATCAGTGGGCATGAAGCCAAGGAGTTAGAGGACGCCGCCCAAAGAGAAGCTGTAAATTGAACAGAGAGGGTCACCAACATTGAACTCATCATTTAAATAAGAAATGCTAGAGTATTCTACCTCAAGAACTGTAACTTCTGTATCCTGTGGAGCCCCACATCAAGTCTTCTCTGTCACAGTTTATTCTATAGACTGTAACAAAGGCCAGCTCTTCATTTGATATTAATAAATTAGGCAACGGTCCTGGTAGATCCACCGCTTGCTTCAGCTAGTAGAAAGATTCTCAACTAGTTCTGCTCTGTTCCATCTTGTTTGGAGAAAGAAGTGTTCCTCATCATGCCCATATTCTCAAAGAAATTGTCCAGGTAGGTCCCCCACCTTTGGTTCAAAGGCTTACAGATTTCCAGGGCCATTGAACTGCAGGCTCTACAGGCTATGGATGTGATGGGATGCGGTGGGATATAGGCTATGGCGGTGGTGGGATGGGAGGGTCGACCCTCGAGGAGAGCCCAGCCCTGACTCAGCCCCTGCCTTCTACCCTATTCTTTGGTTCTCACGGCAGATTTGAGGATGGCATTCCCTCCTCACAGTGTGGTCCCAGTTGCTCCTCTCCTGCCTCACTCCCTCACTTCAGGGCTAGGTTATCCAGTCACTGGATATGGAAAAACCGTGCATTCGCCGGATCCTTTGGGTCTTGTTTCTGTTTCTGTCTGAGGTAGCAGAAAGAGAGAAGGAGAGAAAAATACACAGGAAGCACATTAGCAGGCTGGGCTAGGATTGTGCTATTCTTTCAGATGACGGTTCACCTACAGCTGGTTCAGCGATCAAGCTGGAGTTCTCAATATTGCCGGGAGAGACCCAGAAGGCTGGGAATATGGGCGAAAGATTGGACACTTAAGCTGTTGAAAACCACACAGAGTTTTGGTAAATACATGCAGAATTTAAAAAACGTTTCAGCAAAAATATAGGTGTCTCCAGTTTAGCCCTCCCTGTTAATCTAAGGAATCGCTTGAGCCTTGTGGCCTAGTGCATGATCCCCGCTCTGACCGCGGCTGCCCAGGGAGGCCTCAGTGAATTCCTCTTGGAGCCTCCAGACCTCCTTGGCTGGCAACTTGTTCCTCTTGGGACAGTTTCGCCTGACTTGAGCGGCCTGGCCCCCAGCTGTGTGCCGGCTCTCTCTCCGGTAAGAGGAAACGCTTTCAGTTTAGTCCATTAACACAAACATTCAAAAGCAAACATTCAAAAGCCACAGATCATGTTCACATAAATAAAATAGGATTGAGGAAAGCTTCACCCCAAGAAACCAAAGGGGTGTTTAAAAAACTGCCCTTGCCTTCCAAGTGGGCAGGCGGGCGGCAAAAGCCACAGCAATTCCAAAGGCTTGTGTGCCTGGTAGAGCTGGGTGGCGGAGGCCACAGACCTTTGAAGAGGAAATGCCATCCCCGGGACAGGCAGGCAGCCAGGCCCTGAGTCCTGAAAGTACCAGAGAGAAGCAGAAAGCAGTGAAGGGGAAAGGGGAGCGCAGTGAGGAAGTGCAAAAGGGGAGGAGGGAACAGAGCAAATAAATGGAGAGATTCTTCCCAACTAGGGTCCCCACACCCAGACCAAAGAGTCACACTAGACAGAGCAATTCACTGTGCCCCTGAGACGAAGCCCGGGCATGGAGAGGCCTGGGCGGCGGGCACAACCCAGGGTGACTAAGGCTTTGAGGAGGGGAGTGCGTCGTCGCTGAGGGGTGGAGAGGGGTGGTAGTGTCTGGGCTGAGAGATGCCTTCGCTTTGAATGCTTCGGAGGAAATTAAGTTTACAAGGTGCCTCCCTGTCTCCCAGAGTTATTAAAAGAAAAGAGGGAGCAAAGAAGAAATGGAAAAATGGTAATACCTCAGGAAGGGCTATGTGAGCCTAACAGAAGGAAATGAGAGGAAGATTAAGTGACGAATGTGCAACCTCCCCTCTGAGAGGAAGAACTCTGTGACCTTGAGCAAATGGAAAAGAAACGTGGCAAAGGGCACACTGCGCCCCTGTGCGCGCACACGCACACGTGCATACACACATACACGCACAATCCAGCTTTGGGTGTCTACAGATAAATGACTAATTAAATATTGTAAAACCTCCAAGAGTCTGTTTCTACTCCTATCTCAAGAAGGCAGCACTGAATGCTCAAGGAATGGCAGCAAGTGGGGGAGTTGGTGTAAATCATGGGGTCATCAGAAGGGATAAATCTGGGAGCCTTTGCAAGTCTTAAGAGTGGGGCCAGTAGATGGATAGCTAGGCACTGACTGCTCTTTTGTTGATGAAGAAGAAGAAAACTCACTACAGGCAAAAACTCTTAAAAAAAACCCCAAAACAACAAGGAAGCCAACTGAAGCCATCTATTTCACAGGGTAGGAAGCCAGGTGTTTTCCTGCGTGTGAAAAAACTGGGGTTTAAATTTTTAAAACCCTCCTGCCTGACAATAATCCTCAGATCAGATGAGGCTACTTTGCCCAACTCTGGTAAGCCCTGCCAGTGTTTGAAAGCGCAATCCTTAGAAGCCTGTGCCTGCCCAGACACATGCATCCAGTAACTTCTTAGATTCAAAACTGTGTTCAGGTAAAATGGCAAATCCCAGGTTCGGGGAAAAAAAAATACATTGGGAGACAGACAACCCATCTATTGCTTCTTTTCTGTCTCTGCACTCCTAAGTCCTTTAGTCCCTCAAAGCCACCAGGATGGCAAGTCTAGAAGGACTTTGACGCCTCCAGAGGCATCACTCAGGGTGAATGGCCTCTTCATGGAGGAGACACCCCTGTGCCTTCCAGAGAGCACTGTGTTTAGCCCACTGGTGAAGGAAACAGTTCTAGCTGGTTTCTGCTGGCTCCTTCATCCAAGCTGCTCCCCGAACCTCTCAAGGTTCCATTCCTTCCAACATGGAAGCCCTAAGTAGGTTAGGAATTTTCTTGACCAAATTAACAGAGTATCCCGATTGACATACTTCAGGACAGAAACTGACCAAAGCAAGGTATACAAGGTCATGATGGATGGCTCCATTCTTCCTGGGCTCATTTTTATTTTCAATTTTTCTTATTATTTTGTGTATCAATAGATTTAGAAACAATCATAGCCATAGCATACTGAATGTTTGTCATGTGCCAGATGCTTCATATGTATCTTGTATAATTCTTACAAGCCTGAAATGGGTACCATATTGTTTCCTTGGTTAATTGAGGCTCAAAGAGGCTGTATAGCTTGTGAGAGGCTATACAACTAGTAAATCACAGAGTCATGGTTTGAACTCAGTTATATTTAACTCTCAAATCAGTTCCTTTAATCAGTATACTAGATAGGCTTCAGAGGCAAAGACAGTTTTATTTCTGTAGCAGGGAGAAACTAGTAAGAAATTCCATCTTGAGATCTTTGACTAGTGTAACTCAATGTTCTGCCTCTGATATTGACCAGCAGGAGACATTAGGTAACCAAGCCTAGGACACTGTATTAAGAAAGTCAAATAATCCCCTAAATACCTTTTTTTTTTTTTTAAAGATTTTATTTATTCATTTAACAGAGAGAGAACACAAGCAGGCAGAGAGGCAGGCAGAGGCAGAGAGAGGAGCAGGCTCCCCACGGAGCAAGGAGCCCGATGCGGGACTCGATCCCAAGACGCTGGGATCATGACCCGAGCCAAAGGCAGTTGCTTAACCAACTGCGCCACCCAGGCGTCCCTCCCCTAAATACCTTTTTATCGCACATTAATCTATATTAAACCCATTACTGTTTTCAGTCTACATAAATCTCTTGGATCCTAGGTTCTATAAATTTATCATTTTATTCAATCACTATATTTTTATGTCTCCTGAAACTACTTTTGTTATTTCAAGGGAAGCCCTCATGCTCTAGTATTCCTAGATTTATTTATTTATGTGTTTACTCATTTATTTATTTTAAATATTTTATTTGAGAGAGAATGAGCAAGAGAGAGAGGGAATGAGTGGGGGAAGGAGCAGAGAGAGAGAGCGCGCACAAGCAGGGGTGAGGGGCAAAGGGAGAGGAAGGAGCAGACTCCCCGCTGAACAGGGAGCCCAGCATGGGGCTAGATCATGACCTGAGCCGAAGGTGGATGCTTAACCAACTAAGCCACCCAGGCACCCTAGTATTCCCAGATTTAATAAAACTGCTGATAGAGTCAAGATTAAAAAAAAAAATCTCAACAGACTGGAATGAAAAGAAGTAGGAATAAATTACAAATCACTGAGGTTCCACCAGTCAGGCTATTGACTACGGAATGATGGTTAAAAAAGAAGACGGATGCTGTCACTCAGTGGTCAGCCATGGGATGTGGCGATCTCAGGCTGCCTAAAGAGAAACATGAGGCCCAGGACAAAGGGCGGGATAACTCTGGTTTAGTTTGCTGCCTATACAGTAAGTCATGCTCTAGACACACAGGTTTAAAAGATGTTTGAGTATTAGATAAAAAAAGAATGAGAAAATGACAGAGTAATTCAAAACCACATTCCATGAAATGTATGTGCGTGTGTGCGTACATGTGTGTGTCGAGGGAGAAGAGGGGGGCAGGGTAACTGACTTGAACATTCAAAGGTGGGGAGTGGATTCAGACAGAAGAACTGGAACCAAATGGAAAGAAATTGCAAGGGGCTGATTTTGGTGCGGTTTAAGGGAGAATTTTCTAACTCTCAGAACTGCCAAAATGGAATGTGTTCCTCAAATGGAGATAAGCTTCCCATCTGTGGGAGTAATCAAAAAGAGGCTGAATGACCCTTTGTGAGAGATGCTGTGGAGGGAATTCTGACATTGGAGATGGGTAAGGGTGTGGAAGCGGCTCCATGATCTTCAGGATTCCTCCCAGTTATCAGATTCCACACTTAATACCTCTCACCCTTCATTCACCATCTGGGCAATCCCTAAAAAAGCCATTAATCTCTCAAAGCTTCAATTTCCCCTTCAGTAAAAGCATTACATAAAACCTATGAAATCACAGTTTGATGTGAAAGTGCTAGTTGTATTTTACTAGGATTCATCATAATAACTATATTTATGAAAATAAAAAAATATTCATGAATCACCTAAAAATCACTTTGCTTACCTCCTGAGGCACCCTGGGAGGCCCCGGACTAGCTGATCTTTACGATCCTTTTGGGCGTCAGATGCCACGATTCTATGGTTCTGCAGACTTGAATCACACATGTCGGAGGTGACCGCAGAGGAGAGCTGTTTGGAAAAGATGACAAAGCACTAACAGGAGGTGCTCATTTGAACTTCCTCATATTCTCTCTATCACTTGGGAAATTGTTACTGCTGCAGTTGGAATGAGAGGAAAGAAAGCATGCCACAAGGATGGCATGGGGGAATGTTACTAGGATCATCTCTCATCTCTACTTCCAGTTTGATTCTTGGGCTGGCTTCCTCTGAGGCACCACATATGGGTACGCATTCCCATGTAAGTTAGCCCAATGAGGAAGAGAGATGGAGTCCTAGCATTCCTAGTGAAAATCCAGAGGCCCACCCTGGAATGGATTGACATGCCCATTCCCGAACCAATTACTTTGGCTGAGAGGGTGGAATGGGGAGAGGGGTATCAATCCCAGCCAAATCATACAGCTGAGAATGAGGACAAGTAGCTCTCAAAGAAAATGTGGAGTATTAGATAGAAAGACTAAGCAATGTTGGACAGTCCTAACTCTGGCCATCTAACATCATCCCACAGCTTCCAAACATCCAGGCCACATTCCCTTCTCAAAGGGAGATAATATAAGAGCTCATCCAGCTACTAAAGCTAGATCCAAGTCCAATATTTATGTCAATGTGCAAATCATGTCAAGTAACTCTTCATGGTTCAGTGATCTGTGGGCAAATAGTAAGCTTAACCACACCCTACATATAATAGGAGAGAGAAAACAGAACTGCAATAAAAATTCCAAATTGCAGAGGGGAGAATGTGAAACATCCAGTGGCCATCAGTCCTCACACATATTACAATATTTTTGGACAGAAATGGTAAAGACTTCCTGTCTTGCAGTGAAGTGAAGGTCTGGGGTTGCCTCAATTTCACTCTCCAAGAGGATCTCCCTTGTCCAACCTCTTTAGAGGACCATTCAGCTTTAGAAGCCACTGCTGGTTGGTGTAACACTACTGTGTATGACTGGTAGGGATGGGGCTTTGAGGTCTGGTTTAGGGGTTAGGCAACCATTTTTGTCATTGAGGATTTCTCTATGATATAAATCCCTCATGACTTTTTTTTTTTTTTTTAAGATTTTATTTATTTGAGAGCGAGCAAGCGAGCAAGAGAAAGAATGAGTAGGGGAAGGAGCAGAGGGAGAAGCAGACTCCCTGCAGGGCAGGGAGCCTGATATGGGACTCAATCCCACATTCCCAGGACCCCAGGATCATGACCTGAGCTGAAGGCAGATGCTTAACCTACTGAGCCACCCAGGCACCCGCCTCATGACCTTAGTTGGCCCCCATCTGTGTGTTTTTGGTTGTGATGTTTCATTTTATGTGTCAACCTGACTGGGCCAGATAGTGCCCAGATATTTGGGCAAACATTATTCTAGATGTTTCTGTGAGGGTATTTTGGATGAGATTAACATTTAAATTAGAAGACAGTAAAGTAGATTGCTCTCCGAATGTAGGTGGGTCACAGCCAATTAACTGAAAGCCTGAAAAGAACAAAAAGGCTGACTGGCCCTCCCCAGAGTAAGAATTCCTCTTCCTTGACCACTTTTGAACTAGGACATTCCTTCAGACTTGAACTGAAACGTTGCTCTCCTGGGTTTCTAACTTGCTGTCTCACCTTGCATGCAAATCTGGAATTGTCAAACTCCATATAATCGCATGAGCCAATTCTGTATAATAAATCTATTTTGAACTGGAGGGGATTATGCTGAGTGAAATAAGTCAATCAGAGAAAGACAATTATCATATGATCTCACTCATATGTGGAACATAAGAAACAGGGCAGAGGACCATAGGGAAGGGAGGGGAGAACAGAATGGGAAGTCATCAGAGAGGGAGAAAAACCATGAGACTCTTAACTAACAAACTGAGGATTGCTGAAGGGGAGGTGGGTGGGGCAATGGGGTAATTGTGTGATGGGCATAAAGGATGGCACGTGATGTGATGAGCACTGGGTGTTACATGTAACTGATAAAATATTGAACACTACACCTGAAACGAATGATGTGCTATACGTTGGCTAACTGAATTTAAATAAAAATATTTTTTTTAAAAGATTTTTATTTATTTATTTGACAGAGGGAGAGAGATCACAAGCAAGCAGAAGCAGGCAGAGAGAGAGAGAGAGAGAGGGAAGCAGGCTCCCCGCTCAGCAGAGAGGCCGATGTGGGGCTCGATCCCAGGACCCTGAGATCATGACCTGAGCCGAAGGCGGAGGCTTTAACCCACTGAGCCACCCAGGCGCCCCTTAAATAAAAATATTTTTAAAAAGACAAGAAAAAAGTAATAAATCTATTTCTCTTTCTATATATACACCCTTTTGGTTCTGTTTAGAGAACCCTGATTAATACACTGGTCAATTCCATGGGTTAGTAGTAAAAGTAGGGATCTAGTTGATTACAGTAGCTTTTCATTTAGAGTACAGGTTTGGGATGGTTATAATTAAGAGCTTCTGCTTCCATATTGGCCTCTATCTGGGGGAATACAAAGCAATGACCCAGAGAGGGGAGGAACAGCTACTCTGCCCAAGAGCTACACACTAGCTGCATCTTTTCAAAAGGCATGGATGTCCCTTTGGACAGGTTGGAAGGGTATAACAAGTGGATTCTAGAAGAGGCTTGGTAGATCACATTTATTCCACGTCCTAATCTTTCCCTTCTCCCTTATTTTCCTTGAACTAACTTAACTGTAAGAAGGAATCTGGCTTTTCCATTCAGTCAAGGATCCAGACTACTGCCCTCAGTCTACTTGGGGCTACCCAACAAAAGCAGAAAGCATTTCTAATAGCAAGGCCCTATTTTATGCTTTCGTGGTTTTTAGAGGTGTTAGTTTCAAAGTAAATCTCTCTTTCTCGTGAGATTTACAAAGGCTTCAACTTATAATCAATCCATCCTACAGCCTGAACTTTTTGTCCAAGTCCCTTAATTTTGTAGCCCAGGGAGACATGAGCTGAAGGTCCCAATACACATTAGACAATGGAAAAACCAACTACTCCAGTACCACAAAGCAAAAACTGCTAATGGTCAACTATAGTAAAGACTGTTCCTTGTCCTCCAATACCCACTTAATTCTCCTCCTTAGAGGAGATCCACAACTTTTGGTCAATCACATTGCCACTCAGAGTCAAGACTTCCTTAGATTTCCTTGTAAGTAGGTGCGGCCACATGGCCAAGTTCTATAAATGGGACGTCACAGAAGAGCTGTGTGCAACTGCCATAAAATGTCCTTAAAGGGAAAGTTAGGATTATTTTTCCTTTATGGACCAATGTCCCTACAAACACTCTAGTCCAGGACAGAGGCTCTCCTCACGATCTTGATTCAGCCAATTCCATAATCAAGGCCCTATAACTTGTCACACTTCATTTCCTGGTTTCAAATTCTGATATAGTTGACAGAAAATCCAACTTACAAATACTTGAATAAGGAAAAAGAAAAGGAATGTATTGGCTGGTGCAACTGAACCCTCCACAGGGGTAGATGGCTTGGCTTCAGGCTGGCTCTCCTTACAGTAGCAAAACAGGTTAGCCCACTTTCAGCCTTACATTTTTACACCAGGGGAGAGTCCATGTCCTGCCTGTTTTGTAGCTCCCTCGGATTGCACCAGCTCGGGCCACCTGCACGGATGGAACCAAACATGTGGTCACAGGAGTGGGATACTCTGTTCTGTTTAGGCTGCTGAAAGCTCAGCCAGGAGCTAGGGTTGGGTTTAATCCCATCCAAACCAGATGGCTGAGAACAAAGGCGAGCTGGCAGTTTCCCAGAGGAACTCAAGGTATGGTTACCAGAAAGAAGGGGGATACCTGTCGGGGAGCAAACAACAGATTTTTACTATACCTTTTAATATAATCCATACTTGTACCATCACTGGGCCTCATCTTTCTAGATTCCTTACTACTCTTTGGAGAAAGACAAAATGGGACTGTCGGAGATTACAGATGATAATGAAGTACTTCTGGGTGGGCTACATTACAGAATTTCAAGTCAAGTACTTTTTAATGTGTGATATATGCTGAGAAATAACTTGCTTGCCCTCTCACTCCTAAGGGACATCCAAGTTTGGTAGGAAAAAGAGAACATGATTACTCAGAAAGAAAACCAAGCCCAACCTCCCAACTCTTCCCCTTGCCACTTAGGAAAGGGAGAAAAGAACTTCTGGATCGTGTTCTCCCTTTGACTGTCCACACACAGGTCAGCCACGAACAGTAGCTTCCTTCTTACAGAGTTCCATGAATTCATGAGATCGGATGCCCGCTCTCACCTGGCTCTCGTCAGCACCTCAAGTTTTCCATTTCCAGTGCTTAGAAGTTTTGTTTGTAAGGGTCCAAATGTGGCAGAAACTATTTACAGGCTTCTAGGCTGCACTAGCTGCAGAGGCCAAAGATGTTGGCTGAACAAGTGACCAACCTTTCCAGGGAGAGATCTGAAGCAGAGAATGTGAAAAAAACACCTTCCAATCTGTCAGGAACATGGAAAAGCTGCTGTCTCTTCTGTGTTGGCGGGGGCCTGAAAGCACAGCGGCCCAGCATCTGGTTAACCAGCCACCGAAACTTCAAAACACAGAGGTTAGACCCTACTGTTTTTCTTTAGGAACACAGAGCAGCAGTCAAGAGTAAGGCCACAGGGCTCTAGGAAAACTAAGATGTTATTGGGCTTTTGGGACTGTCTTTGCACCACAGACTTATACCATATGGTCTTAAACTAGAATCAACTGTTCAAGGAGCCAAAAGAAATCATGATACCAAGAGGTGGTGTGTGTGACAGTCTCTTCTCACAGTAAAAATAACTTTGAGTGCTTAGCCGAAACCTGGGAGAAGGGAAGTCTTTCTGAAGTTAAAAGCTAAACCACCATTCAGTAGTCCCTGCATGACCTACCCTAGGGAGATAGAAAATTCCCCCTTTAAAAATCAAGTGGTTTAGGGGTGCCTGGGTGGCTCAGTGGGTTAAAGCTTCTGCCTTCGGCTTAGGTTATGATCTCAGGGTCCTGGGATCGAGCCCCACATCAGGTTCTCAGCCTGTCCTATTGTTCAGTCTGCAACAATGCGAACCCGTTTCACGTTACTGAACTTTTTGTTTTGTACCCCACTTACTGCAGGGCTTTACTGTCACATCTACTTCACTAGGTGGTTGTGAGAAATTCAAGTACAGAAAGTGCCTGGAATAATGCTTGGTACTGTATAAGCTATTCATACATGTTAGCTATTACCCTTATTATTAGTATGATAGTAAACATATTTAATAACCAGTATAGCATTAGCATTAGACGATCAGGAGCCACATCCAGTGTGAACGTAACTATGACTTCTACAGAGAGAGCAGGGAGCCTGCTTCCCTCTCTCTCTGCCTGCCTCTCTGCCTACTTGTGATCTCTCTCTCTGTCAAATAAATAAATAAAATCTTAAAAAAAAAATCAAGTGGTTTAATGTACTTCTCTCCTTGGTTATATAGTTTAGAGCATGAGAAATGGCTTTAGTTCCATGGAATTAAGAATGAACACATTTCACGTTTCCCTGTTTACAAGGCTTTTCATTTGTCTGCTCTGGTCTTTTCATGGGTTTGCTCCCACCATCCCATTTCCACTTCTGAAGCCATTCCCGATTCCCAGCAGGTCCTGAAATGGTACGTCCTCCCATGAGGTTGTCCTAACTCCCCCCAGCCTGACCCCACAAGCCTGTCCTGTCCAGAGGCGATGCTCAGTAGCTCTCAGCTGGGGTCACCAGCATGCCCAGCACATGTCCCTCCTGCAACACGACAATCATTAATAGTTGTCTTTGCGCCCTTATGTCCTTTTCCTGTGGGCCCCTTCCCCAGGGAGTCCTGGAGAGCCACGTGCCCTGACGTCTGCTGCAAGTGCTTCGAGAGGTGCTCGGATAGGCAGCACACAATTCATAATGGCCAGTAAAACAGACTTGGGGCTAATACCCTGGAATCCACTGAAAGAAACTGGCATTAACATTAACAGCTGCTTTCAAACAAACTGAAGTGACTGAAGTTTTTATGCCCAAACCAGTGAACTATGTGAGTACGATGGATGAAATACCCAAGAGGAATGAAACATACTAGGAGAAACCCAGCCCGCTGTCTATCACTGAAGAGAAAAAGCTCCAAGCAGTGCAGTTTCACAAACTATAAAGAAACCGGCCTTTTCCAGAAAATGTTCAAGTCGCCGGATGACCCAGAACAAGCTCACTCAGAAGGTTAAGTAGCCTGAAGGTTAAGAACGTGACCTCTGAGTCCCAACTGGCCTTGGTCTGAATCCGGGCTCAGCTCTTTACTCTCCACCATGTGACTGACCTGTGGCTGTTTCTCTGCCCATATCCTACAAATGGGGGACGACGTTATTGTACTCAAGGGACTCCCAAGTCCACATTTTAACATCTGAGATCTTTGGCCAGCCACAGCCATGATGTAGTTGTCACTTCCTGTGCAGATGTGGACTTGGTGGCTGTTTCTGGTGGCACGAGTGGACAGCTGTAGCCTTTTAGTATGTGGGTCCACAAATCATTGTCCCGATTGCCGGGAAGCTTTCAGAATGCCTTACCCAGTAATTTCGCTTCGGTCTTTCTTTTTATACAAGCACAGAGTGATATAAAAACTTGTCTCAATACCCTATTACATCAATTCTGCACTAGTATTTCGTATTTTACCATCTCAAGTCAGGATGTGTCACACAATGAAGCTCTGTTTTTCGTTCCTGGTAGTATACGAAATGGTGTGTCTTACACATTGAGGGAGTATTAGATTTGTTGAAATAAAATGACTAAAAGAGCTCTCTATAAGTATAAACAGCCTAAATTGAGTTTTTAAAAAGCACTATGTCATTAACTGGCAGCAATTTTTTCTTTCTTAGTGTTACATAAAAGGCACATCTTATCATTAATGGCATTTTAGGATCAAAGAAACACAGCAGTACCTAACTCACAGCAGTGTGAGGATTCAGTGACTGATAGTTATGTTTGCAATGGTGCCCAGATCATGCTAAGTTCTAGGTTTTTAGCTTTTAATATTATCCTATTGGTCAGGGGTTTCGCTATAGATCAAAAGAGATCTGTAAAAATTAAAACTTTTCATAAAATCTCTCAACCTAGAGAGGTTTCCTACTCCTCTCACCTCATCTTAATGCTCAATCTTTACTGAGGGTTTACTTCAGGCCAGTAACTGTGCTTCTGTTCTCATGCAAGTACCAACCACGGATTTTGCCTTTAAGACTAGAAGAATTTTACCATGATTATATAGACAGGAAGAAAGATAATGCCAGGTACGGAGAGGAATCAAGAGAAGGAAAATATTCAAGCTCCATCATTTAGCATTTAGCAATTTGACCTAAGAATAAGCTTTAGCCTCTAGGCTTAGCTTTTCCAGGATTTAAGGTAAATCCTGTCAGTGATGCTGCCAACACGATCATTTCCATTCCCCATCTAGCCCCTGTTCCCAAGTGGCAGGTGGGCTCAAATTCTTAACTCTTGGTGAAGGTGAGGAATAGGAGAGGGGAGGTGAACCTGGGGAAAGAAACAGCAGGCTGTCTCAGGAAGCGGGGAGGCAGGGGGTGGGTTCATCTCGGATAAGGATGATGAAACAGGCATCAACTGCCTAGGAGGTTGCTGGACTCACTCTGTCATCCTAGAAGTACGAGTCAGGTATAGGACTGACTCAGAACTGTCCCATCGACATTTCAGCTGGGGTGGCCATCTGCCACCACGTGGTGCCAAAATACAGAATGGACTTGGGACTCCATGGTTAGACGCTAGGAATTTCTGGACAGTTAGTTGTACCAACTCAGCCTGTCCTATCTTTCAGTCTGCAACAATGCGAACCCGTTTCACGTTACTGAACTTTTTGTTTTGTACCCCACTTACTGCAGGGCTTTACTGTCACATCTACTTCACTAGGTGGTTGTGAGAAATTCAAGTACAGAAAGTGCCTGGAATAATGCTTGGTACTGTATAAGCTATTCATACATGTTAGCTATTACCCTTATTATTAGTATGATAGTAAACATATTTAATAACCAGTATAGCATTAGCATTAGACGATCAGGAGCCACATCCAGTGTGAACGTAACTATGACTTCTACACGAGGGGAATCAGCACTATTACTGCTCAAGCCAGGTCTCAGAGAATAGGTAGAATACATTCATGGAGAGACAATGAAGGAGAAGAAAGGCACAGAAAGGGGAAGAAACCAGGAATGTCCACATAATAACCTTTATATTGTTTCGTGACTGAGGCAAAGGGTGAAAAAGAAAGAAAAGGGAGGAATGGAGGGAAGGGGTGAGGGTAGGGAGAGACAGAGACATGGAGGGAGGAGGCAGTAAAACCAGGAGGTAGGGGCCAAGTCATAAAGGATAAGGGTTTTGGTACTTTATTCAGGAAGAAAGAAAATCGGCAATAGATTTGTGTGGTAGCTCATCAAAGGCTAAAGGATGCATTCGATTCTGAAGTTCAAGATGAGTGCAGTTGGTCATACTCCAGTATGGGAAATGTTTACATTATAGTTCATTTTAAAGAACATATGCACACATACTTTAGATAGCTTTCACTGACCAAAGTTGAAAGAAAACACTTCGTAGCAAAGTAAGATCCCCCAAAATTTATTTAAGGGCCTACTTTTATTTAAGTAGTGCTCATTTTTTGGGAAAGATTTTACTTATTCATTTGTCGGGGAGAGAGAGGGAGAGGGAGAGAGGAGGGGAGGGAGAGAGAGAGAGCGAGCATGCACACAAGCAGGGGAGAGGCAGAGGGAGAGGGAGAAGCAGGCTCCCCACTGAGCAGAGAGCCCAACATGGGGCTCGAACCCAGGAACCCGGGATCACAACAACTGAGCCACCTAGGCGCCCCAGTAGTGTTTGTTTTTTTACAGTATTTTCCTCCAGTACAAATCTCATTTCAAAATCAAAATTTCTCAAGTGTTGATGAAACTGGAAGTTTCCAAATCTTTGAGGGCAACGGACTGGTGCCATGTGCATGTGATGAAACCAGCAGCAACAAAATGTCAAACACAATGGAAAGTATTTTTTAAAAGTCAACTTATGGCAACTCAAATCAGCAATGGCATCAAGTAGGAATTAAAATCTCTAGCTAAAGCCAATGAGGATTTACAGGTTAGTTTCGAATTTTACTCCCTATGTTATTTCAAATCAGAAAAGTCTTGCTACTCAAACTCAAAGGGGGGCAATGAACATCTGTTCGTTTTGTATTCTCAGTAATGTCTTGACTCTCCTGTTCCCTACCCTATTCTTTTTCCTGATAATTTCCCCTTCCTCTGGGGTAACTTCTCTCCAGATCAGCTCAGGGATGGAATGTGATTGAATGTGGGCAAAATCAAAGTTCTTTCCCAAATTTTACCTAACTTGCTGCCATACTTTGGTTATGATGACATAAGTTGACACTGTCAATGGCTGTCATCTACCATTCTCTCTTCACTGCCTCCCTCCCCAAAGAGAAAGTCGGCCTGAAAGAGAAAACCAGCAGAGGAAAACACAGATCAGAGCTAAGTATAAGAGATGGAAAGATGGCTTCTTAGGGTGTTTGGACCAAGTCATGCCTGAACTTCCCTGTATATGAGCCTGAGTTGAGTTTCTGTTACTTGCAACCAAAGAACAATTGGTTAATAATCAAAAATGTACAATATCTACTTGAAAATAAATTTTAACCCAGTAGTATAAAGAAAAGCAAACTAAGTATCTTTACTTAAAACTTAATGACTAATATGAAATCAAGTATAACACACTGTGTAGGTCAACCATTTTAAATCAAATGTATAAAAAAATTGTTGGCATTAGAGTTATGTGTTTAACATTTCATTATACACTGTGAAACCTGAATCGCACTACTTGCTACAGGGAAACAAATTGGCCCAACTAAACTTTGGAATCTTAAATATCTATTATACTAACTCTTATTTATAATACGAACAGGTGCAAGCTTTGTTTACTGTAATTTATGGCTATTAATCCCATATATAATAATTAGCAATTATGAAAAGCCTACCTTGCCTTTGAAATCATTGTTTGAAAAGTAAAGAAGGCCAGGTGAAGCTTTCCTCCTTTTAAAATGTGATTCGTGAACAAAATGCAGGATGTTGAACTTAACATGGGTCAGGGAGCTTGTTTATTCATCCGAATTTGTCAAGAATCCAAATGAAGAGGGCCTCAAAAAAAAGAAATTAAGTCTTACTACTACAGATTTCTAGGGCTCTCAGTGAATTATTTCAACTTCACCCCCTTCAAGCACTTGTCATAGTTATTTACTCAAACACATTTTCTGTAAACCCCGTGGGAATAAATATGTATATTAATCAAATGAGCAGATAGTTATATTTAAGGGAACTATGCTAAATCTCTTTCCTAAGAACAGTCTATAATTGGGGGCGCCTGGGTGGCTCAGGTCATGATCTCAGGGTCCTGGGATTGAGCCCCGTATTAGGCTCTCTGATCAGCAGGGAGTCTGCTTCCTCCTCTCTCTCTGCCTGCCTCTCTGCCTACTTGTGATCTCTCTCTCTCTGTCAAATAAATAAATAAAATCTTAAAAAAAAGAGCAGTCTATAATTGAAAAATCTAATAGAATTCTAGACTTACAGGGATGGCAAAGATGCACTGCATCATGCAGATGTTTTCTTCCTTTTGTTTTCCTCCTGGGCAGGGGGGAAAGTACAGGATAAATCCTTTGGTTGTCCAGTTTTCAATTTAAATTCTAGAACACATGGAACTCAATACTTTTCTTGGAAATGAGACTACGTCATAACAGATTTCACTATCAGGAAATTGCTCTCCATCCTGATATTCAGATCATATGCTCCTGGTGTGTACTTTATCTCACTTTTCCCACTAACAATTCTGTGACACATTTTATTTACTTCATCTGATTTCTTGACTCTTTCAAGAAATTTCACTTTTAGATTAAAGAGGAATCCTATGAAATCCCATTTAGTTGTCTCCCCAGAAATACTGTGAAAAACCTAATTCTACACAAACCTTTCACTGTACGAGGAAGACTCCTGACGTTGTTTTAGGAAGTGTAACTATTTCTCAAATTGCAAGGCCTCATTTTCTATGAATCATAGTTCCACTATTACTTTTATACTAAGGGTCTTTGTGGCATCATTGTCTTTGGATTCACTTCTCCAGTTTTGACCCCCAGGTTACACATATTTGTGTTCTACAAGTTTCTCCTATGCTCATCCTCTCATTATTAGTTCATATTTCTATTTTTTCTCAAGCCTCTTTAATTAATGCCTTTGGCTTCCTTTTTGTCTAAAACTTACTAAAAATGAATTCACCAATGTCCCATTTTATCATTGTTTTCTTAACCATTAAGTACACAGATGCAACACAGATGTAATAATCTTTTACTCTTTTATAGCCATATTGCAATTTCATAACTGTATAAATTCCAATAAAACTAGGAAACTTTAATTTCAATATGTGAGATCATAATGTATACAGAGCTGCCATAAGGTATAAATTAAGCCATGTACATATATATAAATGTACATATACATTCCAGTAACACTTTGAAGAGTTCCAAGTGTTTCTTTCTTTAGTCACTGCTAGATGTTTCAAAACAGCATAAAACTGCTCATCACAACGCCCCTGTGTGGTAATGAGGAGAGTGGAATGGGAATGGGATGAAAGGCACAGAATTCACAGTAAGACACAGTGCAAACAAGGAGAGCCAAATTTGTGAGCACTGAGGGTTCAAACAATGAGAAGCCATTGATTTTGTGAACTGAATATAAGAAGTAGCAGTTAATAGTATTTATTTATCCCTTCCATGTGACACTGTACTAAATGCTACCCAAGTTAAAAAGACCCACTCGGTCTCTCAAGAGGGTGAGTTCCAAATAACTCCCAAAGACAGGAATTAGCAACAATGGGTCAGTCCTCCTGTGGTATGTGGTGGGTCACATGGCCTCTACGTTTAGCGAGGTTCTACCAACCAGACTGCCAACTTTGTAGCTGATGCAGGTGATCCTTTGTTTGGTCTTGCATCAAACTAACGTACAAAAGAAGTTTTCAGCCTATGGAATTAAGCATATTAAACCCTGGGCCTAACTGAAATAAGCTGGTCAGGTGCAGGAAAAGGGTTATTACTAGAAGTAAAGGCCTTACAGGTCAATCCAAGAGGCTAGAAAATACACCTTTCTCAAAAAAATTGTTAGATTGTTTAATTACTCTCAGAGAAACAGAAAATTTCAACCACCCACTGACAGTATCCCAGTCATCCAACAGCTAGTCAACGCACAGTCAGTCCTCTGCAACTGGCTGGGAATTTTCGCCTTCTTCTTCCAGAAGAAGTGCTCAATTTTCATTGCCAATGTTCTTGGTAGATTCACTTTTCACTGAAAGAAATAAGTAAACATACAGTCAAGTGTTTATACTGTTTCTGTTTAGCTTGTTCTGTTTTTCCTTCTCCTCTCCTCCCTTCGGATGCATACCAACGGTGCTGCTCATGGGGACAGACAGACCATGTCATGTTCCAGGCAGCC
Source organism: Nasua narica (assembly GCA_028533885.1). NCBI lineage: Eukaryota > Metazoa > Chordata > Mammalia > Carnivora > Procyonidae > Nasua > Nasua narica. The sequence continues at coordinate 64,098,130 of CM052798.1, forward strand.
GGCATATACAGATCTGGCCACAATAAAGAAACGATGTCTGAGAGTGGCAATTATATTTTGTGAGGCAACATCCTTCCTGACTCTGCGGAAGACTTGGGAATGGTCACTTCATAGTGTGGTTATGATCCCATAATCGTACTGCTGAAAAGATCACTATTATCACATAGGCTGGCCAAGTGTGGTTGGAATAAATTTTTCCATCATTTTTTTTTTTAAACTTAAAATTGAAGGTCAGTGCATGTTGAGTGAATGTGGGCTGAGAGAGGACTAGCTAATCGCCATCTCCTTCCTTTCATAGGAAAGATAACTTAGAGCAGAAATGGAGCTCCTTTAAAGGAGCTGTCCTGACTGAGCAAGCAAGACTATGATTGACTCACTAAACTGAGAGCTCCTTAGGGAGAGAGACTAGATCTTTCCTCCTTATTCTAACCTCCCAGTGTAGCCTGTTCGCTGAGTCGACGTGAATGCAAATCAAACAGAGTAACAGCTCTATCTCATTCCACAGTGAAGCTAAAAGGAAATGATATATTAAAACACTATGAAAATTAAGGTTAAAATACAGATTATTTTGCTACAGGCTTATAGCCATTTGTTTCCATTGTGTAAATGAGGGAAACAAAGCTCAGAGGCAAAGTAAATGCTCAAGGGGCTACAGCTTAATAACAGCTGATGATAGAATCATAAACCTAGATCTTGCCTCATATTCAACTGCAAGTTCCTTGGGGCTTGTTGATGGTACCTAAATTTAAGATTGTCCCAGCAACCAAAATGTTTACTGAATCCTTTTTCATGAGTAAACCATTGAAACAGGTTCAATCCAAGATATAGTCCTGATCCTTGTGGAATTTCATAAACTCTAGCATAATCCTTCAAGTATCTCCATGATAATACAAGTCAGTTGTTTCTCCTCTTGCTTTCTTTGCAATTTATACACATTTTATAATAGCACCTATTGTACTATAAAGTTTACATGTGTGTTCCTCACATGAAAAGAGATCCGTCCTCTTTTCCCCACCCCAACATGTCACACACAGTGAAAGAGAGGAAGAGAAAGGGGGTAAGGAAGAATGAGGGGAGGAGAGGGAGGGAGAATAGAAGAAAGGATACATTGGCCCAACAAGAGACAGATGAGTAGCTCCTATACTATGTATTTTCTCTAACTTAAGTCCTCAGTTTTGGGTTGGATTCTTTATCACAAGGTAGAGACATTTTCTATTGGAGTTATTTTAGAACAATAGAGAAATAGCTTTGCTGATATTTTTAAATCAATGGAGCTTTGTACTATTGCAGTTTAGGGGAAATGCTTTTCTTTCTTTGCTTCCTGAAGTGGCCTGTTTTCTTCTTTTATTGTAATCCATTCTTTGTTTCTTAAGACTGAGAAGCAGCATGCTCTTATTAAGTCATTTTAATCTCCTAGCTAACTTCGGCAAATGGGGACCTGTGAAGCAAGTGACACCATTCTGAGCACTTCCCATTGGACTGACAGAAGATGGGTGATCAGAACTACACATTCCCAATCTAGTGGGCTACCTTAACTGCTTAATCTTTTATGGTCAACCTTTTACATTCCTTAAAAAGCAAAGAAACAGAACTTGCCTATTGCCCATCAATACTGGCAGACTTCTGAAAAGTAAAAATTATGGCAATCTACAACCACAGCAAACATTATAACAATAATCAAGTGTGAAAACTACTGAATGCCAGCCCAGAAACACATTTTTCCCAACTAGAAGAGAGACACCTTGTGCTATGAACTCAAGATCAAAATCCAACATTTTTGCCTCCGGAGAGAGAAGGAATTTCAAGGCTTTCCAAAGAAAATGCCCTGTTCTTATATAACCCTGCTCCTGCATTAAGGGACCACCCTGCAGGATATCCAAAGTTATGAGAATGTACAACAAATACTTGAAGTGCTCACACAAAGAAATGCACGTACAAAAGACCCAGCATTATTTTTAAAGCGTGTGTATTTATGACGTGACAACACTGGTATATTATGATGTGACCATACACTGGTATGGTCCTTAAGATCCTATCAGACCCTCTTTAAGTTTTTTGCCACAGCAGCTCTAAATGATCCTCTATCCTGAAAGCACTAGTCACTTGTCTTCCTGTAAATAAGTCAAATATCATATACCCACCAAAAAATAGCAAATGTTACTTAATGAGGTTCCAAGTACACTACAAAAGTAGCCTTTTCATTTTGCTTCATTACAGGAAGCCTTCCTTCAGTGTGCATTCCTAAACAAGGTGAAAGAGTTGCTGTGTATGCTCTGTTTATTTACACAGACATGTTTGCCCTGGCTAGTAATCCACATTACTAAACAACTTTCCCTGAAACCAACATTTAGAGAGTTATGTGAATTATATTAAGGAAAAAGGAAGGTTTTACACAGCTTAAAAAAAAAATGAAACTGGTCATTTAGAACACACTTTTAATTTGAGAAAATAAAATCAGATATTTTCAAATTGTGAAAAATAAAAGTCAAGAATTAATCTCAAGATTTAGAGGCCCATAACCGATTATTAGAAACGTCAACATTTGCTATCTAAAATTCTAGTTTCAAATTGTGATGCTGACAAAATTTTGGCCTCTTTGAAAAAAAAATTTCTCCTATTCACGTTTGCCAAGAAAAAAGCCTATTATACACATGTGTAAGAGAACACCTTAAAACAAAGTTTACTGCCTATTTCAGCCTATACTGGTGTAACAATAAAACCTAAACCACATGTTTCAAGTAATATCATTTAAAAAATAGATTCAATCCAATCCAAGGATTCACTGGTCATCTGGAGACTGTTACAATGAAATTTGGCCTGTAACTATTATTCTTAACTGAATAGTGGTAATCTAATGGTTTTGAGTTGAGTCACCTCTCTAACTTTTAAAAAGTAATTTCTAAATTTAATTCAACCTCTAGAATTTGCATTTAGAAACACAAGAAGCTTACTCTAACCAGTGGTTGCAAAGAGGGATAAGTCATTTTAGATAGTAGATTTTTACATATACGATTTCCAATTTTAATACTTCCAATTCCATTACTCACCAAAGAGGGACAAGTATCTACTTTTAAAGAATCACTAAAATGACAAGAAATATAGCCAAAGAAACAAACATCTGGGAAAATAAAACCAATGCGTTTTAAAAAAGGAGGTAAAGATCAAGTCAATGGCACTAGCTTATTCTAAACAGAGTTCAAACTGAAACATGACGTTCTTTCAAACATTAACCCTTTCTATAAGGTAAGATACTAAAAATATTTTATAATCCCTCATTTTAGGTGTCTCTAAAGAAAGAGTTTTAACTAGAGAGTAAATTTATCTGATATTGGACAGACTGTATACTTAAAGGCTATTAGCTTTAAAAAAAGACAAAAACCTGTAGAACTCCAATAAGGCAAAGAATGTCATTTTATAGAAAAACTTACTCATTTTAAACTGATAGTATAAGCTATGTGGCTCTCAAACATGACAGAATCAGCAGCTTATTCATTTGGTTCTTTCCATTAACTATAACTAGCTATAGAGCAAATTCAGTGAAATGTGTATATACAGTGGGAAAACAAATACATAAAGAAATAGTCGAGTAATTGCTCAGGTTCACTAGAGTAATTCTAAGCATTACAGAAACAAATTTATATTTACCTTGGTGAAGAACTTCCATGTCATGACTGGATTCTTTCAATACCACATGTAATGTTGGATACTCAATAATCACTTTGTTCCTCAAATTGTCACGGAGACTTTTGTAAGGATCCAGTTCATAATACCTTACAATAAAACAAAACAAAAATAAAAAACACCCTTAATATTCAGTTACTTAATAAAGTATATGAGTCCCTTACATTAAAAATTTTTAAATGTTAATATACCCACCAAAAAATAGCAATCCAGTAGTTATTTCCTTAGAGTAAGTTTAACAACTCTTAAAAAATCAGGTAAAAGTGCTATTATTATACAGGTTCTAAAGATAAATCAAGAGCACATCAAATAATTTGATATTAGAAAAGCTTGAGAACAAGTCATTTTCAGATCAAGGAATAAAGACTAACTTTTATACATTATCAGTGGTTTAATGTGTTTAAACCACTTTAACATTATCAGTGGTTTAATGAATTCTTCTTGGATCAGGCAAGAACTAGTTCAAAATTCAAATTCCTCAAATATATTTAGTTTGAGCCTTTAAAGAAAACCAAAAAACTATCTCATGATAATTTCCAGTAACATATGGTGTTAAAATAATTGGCTATAAATATTTTTGTAAAAAGTTAATCCTAATTATAAATAGTTTCCAGAAATTTACATTGCTATACAATTAAATTAGGCCTTCCTTTATTTTGAAATTAAAAAAACAAAAATAAAACAGGTTTGAGTTTCTGGATGAGGCTGAAACACAAATTTAAGGAATATGGAGTTTACCAGTCATGGTATCATGATGTAGCTGTCAAATGTGTCACAGGTAATTAGATGCTAATGTTCCTTAAGGTATGAAACTCTCAAGTCACATCTTAAAAAAAAAAAGAACTTTTTGGGGGGTTGATTAAAGATGCATTCCTCTAACATTCTCCCCCTTGCTTGCTTTTCTGGGGCAGCAGAGAAAGGGGTGGAATTTCATCTAGCTCACTAGGAGTTACATGAGGGGATGTGCTGGCATGTGAATATCATGTCTTGTTAAAGAGGAAAAAGTTGAGAACACGTCCACCAATGCAGTCCTAAGTTTTTCTTCCATCTCCACCAATGACGGATGATTTTCACACGCAGAACACACATCCTAAGGGACACCCAGCCTGACAGCTGTAACTCCATCCTTTTCCCTCCTGGTCAAGAAAGCATACTAGATACAAGTGATCAAGAGTGAAGTTATCACTGGAATACATTTGAATCTGCTGTAATTTTGTTAAGAGTAAATCATTTACAAACTTTGGTATTTCCTAATGAGTAATAGATTATTTGCACCTTAACTTGCAACTGAGACATGCAGTGCACTTATGAAGAGCTCCTGGTGTAGTGATTTCTCTCTAAGTTTGTTCCATGGAATACTTCTCAAATAAGGGGAGGGGGGAGTGCTTAACAAAATGCAAAGACAAACCCGCGATAGAAACTGATTTCTTTTTCAGAAGTGACAAGAGAGAGAACAACTGTACTTGATTTATGTTTGCCTGACTACATTCCCTACCCCTGGAATTCAATTCTTCATTTTAGAATCACAGAAAATTTTTTATGTTGGAAAAAAACATGAGATGCAAAATACTCAGTTTTCCTGAAGCACCCACCCTAGTGCCCATAGGCCATGGAATGCATACATTCTTTTCCCTGTGTAATGTAACACAGATGTGCTTACAATACTTTAAAAGTGGTTCCAGCATTCAAGGATTAAATGTTTCACATCTTTTAAACATTATTTCCCTTTGAAAAAA
>CM052798.1:64104046-64158145 GCA_028533885.1 Nasua narica
GAGAGCCAAGAGATCTGCACTTAAAAATAATTATCAAAAATAGCAGCAACAGAAGATGGTAAAATATTTCTGTTGAATGATTTCTATAAATAATAAATATTATAGGACTACAGAATAGGAAAATATTCCTGTTAGGGTGAGGTTGGGAAAAAAAAGAGTTTGAACTAGATTATAAAAGATAGATAGGATTTATGTAAATAAAGATTAGATAATACTGTGAGTAGGCACAGAATGTTGTGAGCAAAGGAACGACATAGAAGCTATAGGAAGAGTTAGCAGATGACCATTTTGTTTAGCTATTGACACCGTAAACAGGAAGAAAAGTGAGATGAGGCAAGAATGCAGAACATCTGAAACACAAATGTGCTAATAAAAAATGACACCCAATAAATTCTACACTTAGCCTAATATAATTTTGGTTGATGAAGTTGGTCTCATAAAATACTTCTAAGAATGAAAGAGGACAAGAATTGACAGAAGACTTGAGAATATGGTATCCATCTGCTCATTTGACAACTCTTTATTGAATTCCTATATATACCAGGAACATTATGTTCTAGAAATTTGAGATATAATGAAGAAGCCAGACAAGAGTATTATTTTCATGGATCTTCCTTTTTGGTAGGGAAAAATAGACAATAAACAAATAAACAAAAGCCACACAAATGTATATAAAAAGAGATAATATAGATAGCATTAAATATGATATAAAGTGAGGGATAGAAAGGGCAGTCAGTGGTCTTTCAGGAAGTAACAGCTGAGATATGAATGATGAGATAAAAACAGCAATAGGAGAAGATGAAGAGGATTCTAAAAAGAAGCAACACAAGTACAAAGAGCTAGGCTTGTTCTAGAATCAAAACCACAAGATATTACTAATAACTCAGTGATGCTTATATTCATTTGAAACTGAGAAAGATCACAGAGAACACTAATTCAATTTAGAAGCAAGGTGTGAAATTTGCTGTATTTACCTTATAGCCCTCTGCTCCAGGCTCTCCTCTCTCTCCTTGTTCCCCAACAGGACCCTACAGAGACCATGGGCAAAAATAATCAATTTCACAGCTGAATCTAAGTATTTGTGAATGCAGATAATATAGTTAGTGTGGAATGTTTTCAAAAAATATGAAACCAAATGTGTAATAATTTGCTGAGTGCCACTAAATAATTTCAAAAGACTGAATTTCAATAATACCAAGAACATCATAAGCATGGAATTATTTAAAGAGAATCTCATAATGATTCTACCAGGAAAAATATTGAAGAAATGAAGTCCACTTAAACAATATGAATTTTCAGATGGATAGGCATATTTTTTGAAATACAGTTGACATACAATATTATATTAGTTTCAAGCATACAACACAATACTTCGACATTTACACACATTATGAAATGATCACCAGAATAAGTCTGGTCACCATCTGTAACCACATGTAGTTATAATATTATTGACTGTGTGTACTATGCTGTACTTGACATCCCCATGACTTATTTATTTTATAACTGGAAGTCTGTAACTCTTAATCCCCTTCACCTATTTCATCCACCTCCCTACACTGTCCTCTCAGGACAGTTTGTTCTGTGATTTATGAGTCTGTTTCTGTTTTGTTTGTTTTGTTTTTTAGACTCCACATATAAGTAAAATCATACAGTATTATTTTTTCTAACTTATTTCACTTAGCATAATGCCCTCTGGTGCCCCTACGTTGTCACAAATGGCAAGATTTCACTCCTTTTTATGGCTGAGTGATATCATATTGTGTGTATGTGTATATACACATACTGCATCTTCTTCACCCATTCATCTATCAGTAAACACAGGGGCTGTTTCCATATCTTGGCTATTGTAAGTAATGCTGCAGTGAAGATATGGGTGCATTATCTTTTCAATTTATGTTTTTCATTTTCTTCAGATAAATACCTATAAGTTGGATAGCTGGATGGTACAGTATTTCTATTTTTAATTTTTTAAGGAATCTTCATACTATTTTAGATAGTGGCTATACCTATTTACATTCCCACCAACAGTTCATAAGGGTTATTTTTTCCCCATACCCTTGCCAACATATTTTCTTTTTCTTTTTTTGATACTAGTCATTCTGACAGCTGTGAGATGAAATCTCATTGTGATTTTGATTTGTATTTCTCTGATTAGTGATGTTGAACATCTTTTCATGTGTCAATTGGCCTTCTATATGTCTTTTTTGGAAAAATACTTATTCAGGTTCTCTACCCACTTTTTAAAAATCAGTTTTATTTGTGTTAAATTGTATGAGTTCTTTATATATTTTGGATAGTAATCCCTTATTGGATATATCATTTGTAAAAATCTTCTCCCATTTAGAAGGTTGCCTTTCTGTTTTTTTGATGGTTTCCTTTACTGTGAAAAAGCTTTTTAGTTTGGTATAATCCCAATTGTTTATTTTTGCTTTTATGGCCTTTGCCTGAGGAGACAATCCAAAAATATATTCTTAAGACTGATGTGCAAGAGTTTATTCCTGTTTTCTTTTGGAATTCTTATGATTTCTGGTCTTACACTTAGGCCTTTAATTCATTTTAAGTTTACTTTTGCACATAGTGGAAAAAAGTGGTCCAGTTTCACTCTTCCGCATGTAGCTGTCCAGTTTCCCCAACATTATTTATTGAAAAGACTATCCTTTCCCCACTGTATATTCTTGCCTCTTTTGTCATAGATTAATTGATCACAGAAGTGTGTGTTTATTTCTGGGCTCTCTATTCTGTTCCATTGATCTATGTACCTATTTTTGTGCCAGTACCATAATGTTTTGATAACCACAGCTTTGTAGTATTGTTTGAATCAGGCAGCATGATACCTGTAGCTTTGTTCTTTCTCAGATTGTTTTGGCTATTTAGGGTCTTGTCATTCCATACAAGTTTTAGGATAATTTGTTCTAGTTCTGTGAAAAACCTATTGGAATTTTGCTAGAAATTGTATTGAATCTATAGGCTGCTTTGGATAGTATGAGCATCTTAACAATATTAATTCTTCCAACCCATGAACATGGTATATATTTCTACTTATTTTTGTTATCTTCAGTTCTTTCATCAATGTCTTATTGTTTTCAGAATACAGGTCTTTTACCTCCTTGGTTAAACTTATTTCTAGAGATTTTATTATTTTTGATTCAATTGTAAATGGGATTGTTTTCTTAATTTCTCCTTCTGATAGTTTGTTATTATTGTATGGAAATGCAACAGATATCCTGAAACTTTATTCAATTAATTCAGGAGTTATAATAGCTTTTTGGTGAAATATTTATTTTCCATTTACAGTATAATGTCATCTGCAAATATTGACAGTTTTACTTCTCTCTTACCAATGTGGATACTTTTTCGTTTTTTTCTCTGATTGCTATGGCTAGGATTTCTAGTACTATGTTGAATAAAAGTGTTGAGAGTAGGCATCTTTCTATTGTTCCTGATCTTAGAGGAAAAGCTTCATCATACACCACTGTGTATGATGTTAGTTGTGAGTTTGTCATATATGGGCTTTCTTTTGTTGAGGTATTTATTGAGAGTTTTCATCCTAAGTGGATGTTGAATTTTGTCAAATGCTTTTATGCATATGATTTTCATCCTCTATTTTGTTTCTGTTTTTTTAAAAGATTTTATTTATTTGACAGGGAAAGAGAGAGAGAGAACAAGCACAAGGAGAAGGAGCAGCAGAGGGAAAGGGAGAAGCAGGCTCTCCGCTGAGCAAGGAGCCTGATGTGGGGCTTGATCCCAGAACTCTGAGATCATGACCTGAGCTGAAGGCAGATGCTTAACCGACTGAGCCATCCAGGCACTCTAGCCTTCATTTTGTTAATGTGTGTATCAAGTTGATTGATCTGAAATACTGAACCATCCTTGCATCCATGGAATAAATCTTAGTTGATTGTGGTATATGATCTTTTTAACGCACTACTGAATTCTGTTAGTATTTTGTCAAGGATTTTTGTATTATGTTCTTGCATCTATGTTCTATGTTCATCTATAATATTGGCCTATAATTTCCTTCCTTCCTTCCCTTTCTTTTCTTTTCTCTTTTCTTTTCTGTACTGCCTTTATCTGGTTTTGGTATCAGGATAATGCTAGCTTCACAGAATGAATTTGAAAGCATTCTTTCCTCTTTTTTTTTTTTTTTTAGTTTGAGAAGTATAAGTATTAATGCTTCTTTAAATGTTTGGTACAATTCACCTGTGAAGCTGTCTGGTCCTGGACTTTGGTTTATTGAATTTTTTGACTACTGATTCATTTTCATTACCAGTAATCAGCCTGTTCTTCTTTCTATTCAAAAAAGAACTACAGGCTTCTATATCAGCCTGTTCAAATTTCTATTCCTTCCTGATTCAGTCTTGGAAGATTACACATGTTCAGGCATTTATCCATTTCTTCTAGGTTGTCCAATTTATTGGCATATAACTATTTGTAGTAGATTGGGGGATACTGTTTTTATTTTCATTTGTCTTCAGGTATTTTTTGATTTCCACTTTAATTCTCCATTGATCCCTCATTCGGTTCATAGCATGTTGTTTAGCTTCCATGTACTTGTTTTTTTTTTTTTTTTCAAGTTTTTTTTTCCCTTGGTATTTATTTCTAGTTTTATATGATTGTAATCAGAAAAGATGCTTGATATGATTTCAGCCTTCTTAAAGTTATTAAGACTTGCTTTGTGGCCCAACATGTGATCTAGAGAATGTTCCATGTGCACTTAAGAAGAATGAGTATTCTGCTGTTTTTGAATGGAATGTTCTGTATATATCTATTAGGTCCCTCTGGTCTAATGTGTTGTTTAAGGCTACTGTTCCTTTTTGATTTTCTTTCTGGATGATCCATCCATAGACGTAAGTGGAGGGTTAAAGTGCCCTACTATTATTGTATTACTGTTGATTTTTCTCTTTATGTCTGTTAATATTTGCTTTATAAATTTAGGTGTTCCTAAGTTGGTTGCACAGGTATTTACAATAGTTGTATCTTCTAGTTGAACTGATCCTTTTATCATCATGTAATGCTCTTCCTTATGTCACACTACAATGTTTATTTCAAAGTCTATTTTATCTGATATTTGTATGCTACCCAGGTTTTTTCATTTCCATTTGAATGGAAATGGAAATTTCCATCCTTTCACTTTCAATCATGTGTGTCTTAGGTATGAAGTGAGCCTCTTGTAGACAGCACATAGATGGGTCTTGTTTTCTTATCCATTTAGTCACCCTATGTCTTTTTGTTGGAGCATTTAGTCCCCTTACATTTAAAGTAATTATTGAAAGATATGTACTTATTGCCATTTTGTTAATTGTTTTCTGGTTGTATTTGTAGTTCTTTTCTGTTCTTCTCTTGTTCTCTTTCCTTGTGATTTGATGATTTTCTTTAGTGGTATGTTTGAATTCTTTTCTCTCTCTTATTTTTGTGTATCTATCATAAGTTTTTGGTTTGCAGTTTCCATGAGTTTCATATTTAACATCCAATGTACACAGCAATCTATTTTAAGTTGATAGTCACTTAAGTTCAAGAACATTCTAAAAGTCCTACATTTTTATTTTCCTCTCCCCACATTTTGTGTATTTGTTGTCATAATTTACATATTTTTATTTTGCATATCCCTTAGGTAATTACTATAAGTTGTTTTTACTATATTTTGGGGGGGGGCAGAGGGAGATGGGGAGAGAAAGAATCCTAAGTATGTTCCACACCTAACATGGAGCCCAACACAGGCCTCAATCTCACGACCCTGAGATCATGACCTGAGCCAAAATTAAAAGTCAGACGCTTAACTGACTGTGCCACCCAAGTGCACTGTCTTTTAATGTTCCTACCAGCTTTATAAATGGTTGATCCACTCTCTTTACTATATGTTTGCTTTTTCTTTCATAATTTTTAAATGTCTAGTTATGGTGTTGTCTTTTCCACTTAAAGAAGTCCCTTTAACCTTTCTCATAAGTCCAGTTGAGAGGTGATGAATTCTTTTAACTTTCATTTGTCTTTGAAAATCTTCTCTCTAATTCTGAATGATAATCTTGCCATGTATTCTTGGCCATAGGTTTTTTTCTTTCAGTGCTTTCAGTATATCAGGCTGCTCCTTCCTGGTCTGCAAAGTTTCTGCTGAAAAATGAGCTGATGATCCTATGGGTACTAATGTAACCAGTTGCTTCACTCTTGCTGTTTTAAGATTCTCTATATTTAATTTTTGACATCTTATTTTCTGTTGGTGTGGACCTCTTTGGGTTCATCTTTTTTGGAGCTCTCTGTGCATCTTGCACCTGGATGTTTGTTTCTTTCCCCAGGTTAGGGAAGTTTTCATCTATTATTTCTTCCTTTTGTTTTATTACACTCTTTATTTTAAAGTCTATTTTATAAGACTTATGTTGACATTGTATGCTTGATATTTTCCCAGAGGTCCCTTAAACTATCTTTTCTTTTTTTTTTTTTAAACTTTTTTCTTTTTGCTCTTCAGTTTGGATGACTTCTACTACCTTGTCCTCCAGAATGCTGATCTATCTGTATCCTTTAATCTGCCATTATTCCATCTAGTGTATTTTTTCATTTCCTTCATAATTTCAGTTATGATATTCTTCCATTCTGACTGGGTCTTTTTATATTTTCTAATGTCTTTGTTGAAGATCTCACTGTTCATCTATTCTTCTCTCAAGTTTGGTAAGCATCTTTATGACCACTACTCTTTATCGGGCAGATTGCTTATCTCTGTTTCATTTTGTTCTTTTCTGATTTGTCTTGTTCTTTTGTTTAGAACATACTCCTCTGTATCCTTGTTAGGCCAGATTTACTGTGTTTGTTTCTATGTATTAGGTAGATCAGCTATGCCTCATGGTTTTGATGGAGTGATCTCATGTAAAAGGTGTCTGTTGGGCCTGAGAAGCACACTCCCCCTGGTCACCAGAACCAGGTACTCCAGGGGTGCCCTGTGCAGGCTTTCTGTGCCCTCCTATTGTAGCTTGGCCACAACTGTTGCTGGCATGTTGGCAAGCGGGGCTGACCCCTGGCCCAGATGGCTGCAATGACTGGCCACATTGCTGTGGGCACAGTGGTAGGTGGGGTAGCCCCTGGTGTGGCCGGTTGTGAGGTCAGGCAACAACTGTTACAGGCATGTTCCTGTCAGGAGCCACTCTGGAAGGGTGCTGGTTCAGGCTGAAGCACTTGTTTGGTGTGTTGGGACAAGAGCAACTTTGGAGAATGCCTGTCTTGGCCAAGGATACCTGCTGGGTGTGGTAGGGTGGGAGCTGCTTTGGGAGACACTGTTTAATGATCTTTTTAAACGTATTTAATACCTGGGGTACTTGGGAGGCTCAGGTGATTGAGTGTTGGTTAGTGGTCGGTTATAGTGAGATCAAGCCCCATGTGGGACTCTGGGCTCAGTGCAGAGACTGCTTGAGATTCTCTCTCCCTCTCCTACTGCCTCTCCCCCTGCTCTCTCTCTCTCTATAAATAAAATCTTTAAAAAAGTATCTAATAGCTAATCTTACTTTACCATTCTTCATCAGAAATTATATTGTTTGTTCCTTAATCTGTGAACTTTTTAATTTTTTAAAAAGATTTATTTATTTATTTTGAGAGAGAGAGAGAGAGTGCATGTGTGAGCGGGTATAGGGGGAGGGGTAGAGTGAGAGGAAGAGGAAGAGAAGCAGACTCCCCACTGAGGGGGAAGCCTGACGTGGGGCTTGATCTCATGGACCTGAGATAATGACCTGAGCCAAAATCAAGAGTCAGACACTAAACTGACTGAGCCATCCAGGCACCCCTGAACTTCTTAATTTTTTTTTTTAATTTGACAGAGAGAGAGAGATCACAAGTATGCAGGTAGAGAGAGAGGGAGAAGCAGGCTCCCCAAGTATATTTCAAAATATACTTGAAATACTTGAAATGCATATGAGGATCTACTGTCTGAAAATAAACTTGAAATGTTTGGCAAAACCATTAAATTGATAATGGACCACTAATTGATAAATTTTAACTTATTGCTATGTGCATAAGGATATTCGACATAATGTAAAGACAATAATCTCTGACTCTGCTTTAATGATTTAGAATATTCTTGGTTTAAGTTTCACACCTCTCTTAAGTCTACTAGATAAAATGATGTATTTTATGTTAGGCTTTTAATATATTTCTTATATTTCAGTGACATTCTTTGACCCTGGCATACCTGAATCTGGGGGAAACAAGCTCTATTATACACCATTTGCCCATATTTTTCCATTTGCTTTAACTTTTTATATTGTTTCGATATTTTCCCCCTGAGGGTTTTAAAGGTTTCTTTTTTTTTAAATTTTTATTTATTTATTTGACAGAGAGAGAGATCACAAGTAGGCAGAGAGGCAGGCAGAGAGAGAGGGGGAAGCAGGCTCCCTGAACAGAGAGCCCAATGCGGGGCTCGATCCCAGGACCCCGAGACCACGACCTGAGCAAAAGGCAGAGGCCCAACCCACTGAGCCACCCAGGTGCCCCTCCCCCTGAGGGTTTTAGAGAGACTAGAACATATTTGATAAAAACCTTATATATTCTTATAGATAAGCATGACTCTGTATGAGATAGCTTAATTTAATCAGAATAGTTCTAAGATCTTCCTATTTCTAAAACAAAATGTAACTTTCAATCATCTCCAAACAGCCAGATCAAAATATCAGAAATGACTACATAATGTGATCCTTCTGCTTTAGGATTTTTTTAATCCTATATATCATATGGAAAATGGAAAATTTAATCAATTATATTTATTTCTATAAACTGAACATTTTTATTCTACCTATTTAATGTACAGATGTCCTTTAAAATTTTTTTAGTCAAACATGAATATAGAGGTGGTTATTTCAATAATCAAAACTACAATAGCTACTTTTCAAAATAGTGTTTAGTTATCTCTTAAAATGTTGATTTGGAAGATTACAGATCAGGGATATTTAAAGAATATTTATTCTAAAAACTAGTTAGACAATTTTAAAACTTAAATCATTTGGTAACTGTATGTAAATTATTGTAAAAAAGTATACAGATCAGATTTTTTTAACACTTAAATAAATAAATAGAAATAAATATGAATTTCATGATTAAAGAAACATCTGCCCTAAAATGTCTAGGGTATATAGTTTTTTTGATAATCTCTGCAAAAAGTTGTTAATATATTCAATGCTGAAAGTTAGATTTGGAAAGTCACTGTATTAAACTATATATTATGCTAAGGATCTTGACCTGGTTGTAAAAAGATTTCACATTTAGATTATACAGCTACAGCTACAAATTGTGTATGCCTATAAAATCATGTTATGAAACTAACAAAATAAAACCCCTTGAAAAGATGTGATTGGTGCTGTGAATCTATTATTTTCACTGTATTTTATCTTGAAATATCAAAATAATTTTAGAAAAAGACCTACTGGTTCACCTCGAGGCCCAGGTGGTCCCAGTACTGTGCTATCTTCTCCTGGGTAACCCTGTAATGAAGATAATGATTATAAACAAAACCAAATTAATAAAATAACCTTTGACATATGCAGGCTATCATTGTCTAATATGTTATAAAAGATACAATCTTTATCTATTTAAATGGAAAACTTTTACCTACAAAATTTAGAATGGGATATCTTATACAGTTGTGACTCCTATAGGTGCTAAGAAATATCAGTCTGCTTTAATTACATAAAAAGCAGTTTAGGAATCTGCTCAAGGTCTCAGGTTTCCAATGATACTGTAAATCAACAGGAGTACTGCTGTAGTTATTCTTAATCCATAAAAAATTTTACTATAAATGTACTAGTCATTTAATCTGTAGTCTCACAGTTCATTTTGATAAGTAATTAATTTTACTTTTACCAAGCTTTACAGATTGCAAAGTGCTTTAACATATATTATTTCATGAATATCTTGAAACAACCAACTGAAGACATTTTAATAACTTATCTACATTTTTGTCCTTTATTATTTATCTTCTAGAATTTGCAATACTTCCCAAGTTGAAAAGTGTTTTTTTTATTCCTTGAAAATGTTTCCATGCATACTTTCAGAAAGAACACAACAATTTAATATTTAACTCTGTAGGATTGAAAAGTCAATATACACACATACCTTTTCTCCTTTAGGTCCTGGCAACCCAGAAAGTCCTGGTTGACCCTGATGGCCCTAACAAAAGGACAAGTAAGCAGACATTCTCCATATCATTTGTGCATGTTCTACCTAATACCATCAAGGTCATGCTATTAGATATTAGGTATGGAAAAACAAGATTCATTCTCTAGGAGGGTGAGGCCTAAATATATTAGAAAGGTTTATCAGTGAGATTTCATCTTAATTGGCATAATTAGGATGACATCTTTATATAAATGCACACAAAGTAAATACACACATTTTAATTTCCATTTAGAAATGATTACCCTATATCCTGAAATTCCTGGTTCTCCGTCAGGTCCCATCAACCCTAAATGTCCCTAAAAAAAAAAGTAAATATTAGAGAGAAAACAAACTGTTTAAACTATTAATCTTATACTCTTATTATTTGTTTGTTGATTTAGTACTGTTGTTACTTAAAATTTCGATTTTTCGAGGTATAATATTTTACTTAGTATGAAATGGGAAAACAAAAAATAGTATTCTAACTTCTTATTTTTCTTCTGAACCACAAAATTCCCACCAAAAAACCTCTCTGTAGTTTATTTCTGGTATGAATATTCTTAATCATGTAAGAAAAATATTTTCAGTTGTTAGAATCCGATAGGTTTCTAGTAAGTTCTTGGAAGTGTATTTTGTACCTGTCAAAGTTTATGGTAGATCTGCATCACTGAATGTTAGAATATAGCCTTATAGTTTTTGATATTGTCATGATGGGATCAAGGAGAACATATTCATTGATGTTTTAACGCTCTGATGAACAAAGTTTCAGCTCTGGTCAAACTTGTTAAAATAGAAGTGATTGACAACTTATATGCAATAATCAACCTATTATTGCATTCCTGATAAGGAATATTGATAAATATTGATCAAATATCAAAATATTGATAAATATTTTGTAGATGAGGATACTATATAAATTAAAGGCTAATTAGTAAATGTCACTAAAATACTGAAAATGTGATCCAGACAACTGAAAAGAGAAAAAATAATAATCCTAAAAATGTCTTATCTTTCATACTATTAAAAAGTTTCCACATCAACTCTCCTATTTGAGTTTGAAACTAAACAGGAGATGAGAAAATTAAGGCACAGAATAGGGATATGCCTAGCCAAATATCAGACTAATTAGAAGTTCTAAATATGATTATTTAACCAAAGAACCCAGAGAACTACCTATCATTAAAGTGGATATAAAGTAAAAATATTAAAGTAAATAGATACCTTACAAAGCATCTATAAAAAGATATAGTGGAAAAAAGGATTGCATTATAAGTCATAAAATCCATAAGAAACTAACAACAAACCTAATGACAGAGGTAAGAACAGAATGAAGGAAATAACAAAATTTATTTATTTATTTATTTATTTATTATTATTTTTTTTAAATTCCTTATAAGTGTTCTGTATCTTTTTTTTTTTTTTTTTTAAGATTTTATTTATTTGACAGAGAGAGAGAGAGAGAGAGAGATCACAAGTAGGCAGAGAGGCAGGCAGAGAGAGGGAGAGGGAGAAGCAGGCTCCTCGCCGAGCAGAGAGCCGGACGCGGGGCTTGATCCCAGGACCCTGAGATCATGACCTGAGCTGAAGGCAGAGGCTTTAACCCACTGAGCCACCCAGGCGCCCCGGAAGGAAATAACAAAATTTATTAAAGGATATATAAGAAGATATAAGAAAATGGAGAGACATACAGTGCTTCTCTACTGAAAGATTCAATACTAAAGGAACTTGAAGAGCTGATTTTAAAGTTCACATGGAAGAGAGAATTATAGTAAGAGCTGAACTTTTTAAAAAAACGAATTATGGAGTACTTGCTCTGACAGATCTCAAAAAATACTGTAATAGTATAATAATTTAAATAGTGTGGTATTGGACCTAAGAACAGACTAACAGATTGACAGAGAAAACAGAATGAAAACAGGCCAGTAAATATTTGAGAGTTTAGTTTATGGTAAGGGTAGTATTTCAGAAAAGGGGGAAATAGATTGACTATTTATTAAATGATTTCGAGACAACTGAATATCAATTTGGAAAAGAGAAATAAACTTCATGTGGGTTAGGGGCAAAAATAAAGCTATAAAAGTATTAGAAGAAGGATTTGGAAGAGTATTTTTATATAATTTAGGTAGGAAAGGGATTTCTTTCTTTTCTTTTTAATTTTTTTAAAGATTTTATTTATTTATTTGACAGAGAGAGAGATCACAAGTAGGCAGAGAGGCAGGAAGAGAGAGGGGAAAGCAGGCTCCCTGCTGAGGAGAGGGCCTGATGTGGGGCTCCATCCCAGGACCCCAAAATCATGACCTGAGCTGAAAGCAGAGCCTTTAACCCAATGAGCCATGCACATGCCCCGGAAAAGGATTTCTTATGAAGAAATAAAACCTACAACTGTAAAGTAAAAAAACTGACAAATTTGATTATATATAATTAACCTTCTGTCCAGCAAAAGATATCACAAACAATATTAAAAGATAAATGACAGAAAGGGAAATGTATTTGTAATATATTTTAAAACATGTTTAACAAAATATATTATCTAAAATATATAAGGAATTATTGCAAGTCAATAAGCAAAAAACAACCTAATATAAATCATGTGAAGTGCACATGAAGAGGCAATTTCTAGAAAAAAATACAAATTACTTAATTGCAATCAGGGAAATGTAAATAGGAAGAAAATGAGACACACTTTTTCATTTATCAGACTGTCAAACATCAAAAGGGTTAACAGGAAGTACTGGTGGTGGGAGAGTGAATTTGATGAAACCTCCAGGAAGGTTAAATATGTGTCAATATTTAAAAAGTGAATATTCTTTTTAGACAAAATCCAAAGTAGGACCTTACTTTGATGGCAAGACTCCGGATTAATTCTGATGTTCATTACAAATTAATCACATTATATAAAGTTTCTTAACATATAAGCCAAAAGCAGAGAAATATTAGTAATTTAAATAAAAGCAAGTAAGAAAGACCTGAAGTAGTAAGATAAATATGTAAAATGAGCCTGAGACAAACTTTCCTTAGGCAACAGATGGATTATGCAATGCTAGAAGGCCTTAGTAAAAGTCAAGCATTTGTGACATTTAATGGACAGTAGGAAATATACATGCATTTTGTATATAAACTTATGAAACAGTAAAAACACTAAATACTAAATCACAAATATTCTGCATCTCTTCTACTAGGACTTTCTGAACAGGTCCAAATATATTAGCAATAAAATTTTGCTATTATACATTCAGAAGTACTATGCTACCCTTGTTTCCAACATCATATACAGTGCATGCAAAAGATTAAATATTAGATGTTACAGATACTGATCACAGCTGGTTAAAAAAAATCTCCAGATAAGCATGTGGAGTCCAAGCTTATAAAGAAAATTCGTTTTTAAATAAATCTAAATTTCAAAGCAATTTGCCAATCCCGACAGTGTAGTTTTATACAGATATTAAACTCTGATTTTAAGTGTGAAGCATATAAACTTTCTTACTTAGGTTAGGAGTTATAATCTGATATTTTTAAAACTTCATTTCATATTTTATTTCCATTTTGAGATTTTTTTCCCCCTTTTCCTTTTCCATGTCCAGAAACCACTAAGCCATTTAAGTACTGTGGAATGCTTACAATTCTCCACAGCCCATGGAGGTAGATTATTTTCAATGGAACTATTGCTTTCTCTGTAAAATTAATCAAGGGATGAAACTTTAAGGACATGGATACATTTCTTTTCCATCCACAGTGAACTTAGGTCTGGAAACAAATCAGATACTAACCACAGCACCTCTAGTTCCTCTGGCACCCTTAGGACCACTTTCCCCAGTTTGGCCAGGAGCACCTCTGCTTCCAGTTCCTCCTGTGGGCCCTATTTGTCCTTTATCACCCTGTGGATGTCATTAGTAAGAGAGAAAAGTGAAAAGACAAATTTTTACTTAGATGAATTAACTGTATCATATACCTGGAATGACACCAGAGGATATTCTGTAAGCAAAATTCTAGAAATAGTAACTTTGTTTTAACTTAACAGTAGAGACCATCATGGAAAAGAACAAACCATCACCACCTAGGTTATCCTAAAGATATAACTAAAAGTAATTTAGGAGAAAGAACATTTAAAAAATAATATTGGTCAAACAAGCAGGAGAGATCTGGTGTTCATGCCGAATTGCAAAATAACCAAGTTTTTTATTTTGAAATTGGTTATGTATGTATGTTTGCATGCATGCATGTATTTCCTGTTATCATGAGAAAACATAGGCCCTATGAAAAGCCTGTTTCTATAGACAACTTCAATGCCCCAAAGATCTCTTTAATGGAAAAAGTTTCCAGTATAAGGTTCTGTATATTCAGAATCATCACTCTGCCTTCAAAAAGCCGTAACATTTTTTTAATCGACAATATTTTTATATAATTTTGCATCCTTTTAAAACCTAGTTGCTTTCTGTTTTCCATCAAGCTGACTGATCATTCTCTACGATCAAAATTCAGCTGCTTTGAAGCAAATTTAAGTACTATAATTTGTTTCTGGAAATGGGAACCAATCCGTTCTATTATTGATAGTCGAGTAGATACGAAGAAAAACTAGACTGTGGTCACAGTCAGAAAGTTTTTGGTATTCATAATAATTCCCAGGGGTGCAGGTTATTGTAAGGACTTATACTATCCCACTTCCAACACTGATTTTAGATATAACATTATGTATGATGAAAAGAAACTTCCGATATTGGGGTTATTTTCATGGGCAAGAATAGCTTCTAAATATATAAGTGACGAATCACTGAATTCTACTCCTGAAACTAATATTACACTATATGTTAACTAACTAGATTTAAATAAAAACTGGAAACACTAAAAAAAAAAAAAAAAAAAAAAAGAATGGCTACTAAAATTTACCTCATTCATTTTTCTTTACCTTTTATTCTCACTTATACTGGCTCTACATTATGACAAATATGGAGTGGGTATATATTAGTAGAAATGATAAAATTAGACTTTGGGAAATAGATACGGTGTGATTTGAAGCTAAATACAGTAATATATTCATAACTGTTGTTGCAGAATTAAGAAAATAATTTCCGTCTTGCCGATACTTGAATAAATACAAAATGACATACGTACACATACAAAGATGAATTTTTCATTATAACATTCTGGAATTTTATAAATATGTCATTTTTTAGTAAAATAGAAAAGAAACAAATAAACCACATTCTTGATTTGTGTTTCTTTGTTAATATATTGGAAAGATAAAATCAATCATTAACCTTTTCAATTTAGATAAACATAGTACAAATAAACCCAGAAACAATTATAGTCATATTCCTTTCCCCTAAATTTTATTTTAGGGGAAAATTCCCCTAAATTTTACTAAAATTGTTACTAAATACCACAAATGGCATAGTGTTTTCCTTTTCTCTTTTCCTGCCCATAGTCTACTAAAGAATTTTTGGCAAACAGGAGAAGAAAAAGCAAAGATTTTGTAGAAATTACAAAGTAGGAAATTTGTCTTTAAATAATTAAGGTTATGGGTACTCATATGTAGAGTTAAATATTAATTTATACAAACATGCCTTTTAAAAGCAATTTATAGTTCTTTATTACTTTATATGTAGTGCAAATAAAAACATCATAGCATTCTATGGAGCTTGGGGCACATCAGAAGAAAGATGTGCCATAAAAAGATGTAAAAAAGAAAGAAACCATAAAAAAAATGTTAAAAAATTACCTTTTTCCCTTGACGACCTCTTTGTCCTGGAATCCCCACAATTCCTTCAGGTCCCTGGATATCCAATAGAAAAAAGAAAATGAACTGTTAAGGAAAGGACTAGATGGAGGGTTTAAATACATCACATAATCACTGAATTGAATACTATGTAAAAATAAGGATTGCTTTTCAACAATAAATATTGTGCTTGTGTATTTATTTATTTTTAAAGATTTTATTTATTTATTTGAGAGAAAGCACATGCACAAGTTGGGTGAGGGGAAGAGAGCTAGGAAGAGAATCTCAAGCAGATTCTGCACCAAATGCCTAGCCCCACGTGGCCTCCATCTCTCAATCCTGAGATCAGGACCTGAGCCAAAACCTAGTTTCTGAGGTTCAACCAACCGAGACACCCAGGCGTCCCTGTGTAATTGTTTAAAAATAGGTCACGATGATTTAGAGGTCTAGCTGTTAGTAGTGAGTAAAATTTACATATATAAACCAGCCAAGATAGATAAACTGTTCTTTATTAAAGAAAAAACATTACTTGGTTTCGGTGTAACTCATTTTAATTGGTGAGACTGTAATTAAAGTAAACCCAGTGCATCCATTTTAGCAGTTCTATGAGCTACTGAGGGTTCAACATCTTGTTGAATACACAGGATTATAAAATATAACTAAAAATGGTCAAGAAGAATCTCAAAATCTTATTGGGGTAGATTAGGAGATTTTCTTTGATCTGTGGAAAAAAAGGAGAAAGGGAAATACATGGAGAAAAAGGAGGGCAGTCATATTAAACTGCTTAAAACAATATTTTCATTTCAACCTGTATTTTTGTTTAGACAAAGTAGACAGAAATTTTTAATATATATTTTTTAAAATAAAAATTGGCTAAAATATTTCAGATGTCATGTAAATTTGCAGGTCAACAATAATTAGGCTTAAATGAGATCCACAGTAAGCCAGAGGATGCAAGTTCTAAAATGGCTAATAATTAATCACAGCACTCCTTGCATTAGTTGGAAATGAAAATGGAAATCTCAAATTTGTGTCCCAAAGCTTGGCAAACTGCAAAAATGATGTAGACAAGAAATAAATTGTGGCTTACCACTGTGCTATGTAGGCTCTTGATAAATATTTGTTGAACGAATAAACAGATACCTAAGGAAGTGACTCATGAGCAGAGGCTCCTGAGCAAATGCTCATCTAGCCTCAGAAAGTCACTGAATTTAGAAGCCAAAATGGTTAAGTTCTATTGCTGTAGTTCTAGCTGCATCCAGAGGTGGAAATGATAGTTGCACTAACCCGAGATTTCTTTGTGGTTAATGTGGAGTCTTAAAAAGAGGCAGATTAACCTTCATTAGAGGTTAAAGGTGTTAAAAGTTAGACTGCTTGTCTCATATCCTGGCTCTGTCCCCTCACTGCAATACGACCACAAGTAGATTATTTAACTTCTAAAGGCCCCAGTTTCCCCTTAGATAAAAGAGGTAAAATAATACCTTTCAAAAGGTTACTAACATTAAATGAGATAATGCATATAATGCTTATTAGAAAGAACTAAACTTACACTGAAGAGCTTAGCTCGGTGTTAGTTCTCACCACTACTGTTGATTTTTTAAGGTGTATTATGCAATATTTAAATATATATAAAAATATTAGAAGTTACAATAAATACCCATGTACCCACCACCTACTTGAAGAAAAAGAAGCAATATACATAGCACATAGTTGAAGTCCCTTCACACGTACCTTTCCAAACATGTCACCCTCTCTCTATACTCAGGTGTAACCATTGCCCTCAATTTGTTTATCATTCCCATGCATTTCTTTATACTTTCACTCCATTTGCAACATATGGTTATTATCATCTTTTAAAACTTTAAATAAGTGTACTTTATGTATTCTTTTGAAACTTTGTAAGCACACATTTTGTTTTTGAGATCAATCGATGTCTTTAATCCATTCATGTTCTGTTTTTAATTCTACAGGATTCCATTTTCTTACCAAATCACAACTTATTTAAACACTTTCCTACTGATGAATTTTTAGTGTGGGTTTTTTTTTTCTGTTATAGATAATACTGCAACAAGTACCTTGTGCATCTCTCTATGTGCCATGTCAAAGTTTTGTTTCTTTTGCTTTTTAGGGTATAACTCCTGAAGTTAAATTGCTGAGTTACAGAATATATACATCTTCAAGTAGACAAGATATTGTCAAATTGTTCTCCAAAGTAGTTTTGTCAATTTACATTTCCACAGCAATGTTTGAGTCCAATTACTCCAAATCTTCTGTAATGCTTGACTCAGACTTAAAATACATCCATCTCACTGTGGAAAATGATAAATTGTGTCTTCAATTTGCGTATTTCTGATTATTAAGGAGAAATGCTTATCTATACAGTTATCTGATATCTATATGTGAATTTCTGGTTCTTCTGCCCAATATTCTCCTGAGCTATTCTTACTGAGTCATACATAAAAGTTTTTATACATATTCCTGATACTTGTATTTTGCTCGTTCTATATAATATAGATCTCTTTGAGCCTGTAGCTTATTTTCTCACTTTGTTCAACACTTTTGATTAATACAACTTTGCAGTTTTAATGTAGTCATATTCATCAATATTTTCTTATTTCTTTCAGTGTTCGGGAGATCCTTCTCCTAATCATGAAATAATCTCATAAATGTTCTCATATTTAACATTTTGATGTTCACAGTTAGGTCTTCAATTGGAATTTCCTTTTTTTGTATGTTTGCACACTGCTCTGAAGGAGCTATTTTGTTTTCCATTTGGATAAACCAGTTGTACCAGTACCATTTATTGAATATTTCATCCTTTCCTTAATGATCTGCCATCTATAATCAATTGATCGAACTTCAAGTTTCAAAATATACTGAGATCCGAGTCTAGGTTATCTTCTATTTCCACTGGCCTCTTTATCTTCCTGTGAATGAGCGTGACACTGACTAAATTGCTCGAGCTTTAATGATAAGTTATGATATCAGGTAGGGGAAGTTCTTCCTTCCACACACCACTGTTCCCCCACCTCCTGCAACTTGTTCTTGAAAACTGTCTTGATTTCGGCCCTTTGTTCTTCCACATTCCTTTTAAAATCACTTTTCATCAATCAAGTCCTATAAAAAATTCTTATGGGGATTTTGACTAAAACCGTACCGGATTTATAGACTAAGTTAGCGGAGAGTTACTCCAGCTAAAAAACCACTATTTATTCTT
Source organism: Nasua narica (assembly GCA_028533885.1). Taxonomy (NCBI): domain Eukaryota; kingdom Metazoa; phylum Chordata; class Mammalia; order Carnivora; family Procyonidae; genus Nasua; species Nasua narica. The sequence goes on from CM052798.1 coordinate 64,123,102, forward strand.
TATAAATTTTTTCCTTTTTCTCAACATCCAAACAATGAGCAAATCCAGTTGGCTCTATCTCCAAAATATGTCTTGAATGGGATCACTAGTCACTATCTCTACTGCCCCCTTACATTACCCTCAGAGTCTGTTTCTTTAAAATACCCCAAATTACCACTAACAATGTTAATCAAACACGTCTCCCTGTTTAAAACCTTCCAAGTGGCTGTCCACTGAAATCAGAATCCTGTCCAAACCTCTTCTCATGGTTTGTAATCCTCCACATGATCTGGCACCTTCTATTTCTCTGACATCATGTTTTCCAGTTGCTTACTACATTCAAGCTACTTGGCTGTATTTCCCCCTTTTTAACGGTGCATCTAATAAATGCCCTTTCTGCCATAGGGCATTTGTGTTAGATGTTCCTTTTGCCTAGAAAGCTTTTTCTTAGATATTCACATGACTGGCTTCTTCTTATCTTCAGGCATCTGGCTCAGTGTAACCCTAGGTAGTCCTTTTGTGACCACCCTAATATAAAGAAGCTTATACGTAGTCACTCTTTATCCCATTACCAAGTTTTATTTTCTTCACAGCACTTACCACTATCAGAAATTACCATTCTTGAGTACGTTGCCTTCCCACTCTACAGTGTCAGTTTCAAGACAGCAAGGAACTTGTCTATTTTTGTTTATTGCTATGACATTAGTACCCAGAACTGTGCCTGACATATAACTGATGCTTAATAAATACTTAATAAACAAACTAATGATAGAATGCATGCCCAACGTAGAAGATATTTAGCCTTAATCAGACAGTAACCTCGTCTACCTGGTATCCGTTTGTAAAGAAACAACATCTTAAAAAGCGTGTATTAAAGTTGGAAGTTAAATCAAAGTTTATGAATAAAAGTTGAAGAGTAGTGAGACATTTTTATACTACTAAAACTTTTAGTTTCTAAGAAAGTAGCATATGGATCTACTTGGAACATTTTGCACAGTAAACTTTTGTACACTTGAAGAACATATGTGTGGAAAAGGGGGTTGACTGTATTCTATATTGTATTTTCTTCTGACATTATAATCAGAAAGGTTTCCCCTGGTTCTTTTGTCCACATTTTTTTTTTTATCTTCAAAGACAGGTTGTTATCTCTTTTTGCAAGGGTCGGGGGGGGGGGTGGCAGAAAATTTCCATTGATATAAGGCTGGTTTATTTTAGTGCTTGTTCTGAAATGCATAAGAAAGATCTTGCTCCAAAATGTTGGCTATTTAAAGCTAACAGACCCACTGAAAACCATTTGTGTATTTACAGGCTTACAGGGCAGACTAGAAAAACAGCAACAATTTTTAAAGGTACATGTTTTAATAGATTTCTTCAATAATTATAAAAATAAGAATGCTTTTATAGAAATATCATGTTGACAAAGAATAGTTGGCTTGATGTTGAGCCTACTCATAAAATAGGAGGAGCTGGGATTCCAGTCTACTACTTTAAATATGTGGGAATAACTGTGTTGTCTTCAAAGTAGCACATCTTTTTTTAAACAACTTTGAGATATAATTCACATTCCATACTACAAACCCACTTAAAGTGTACAATTTAATGATTTTTAGTATAGTCACAGAATTGTGCAACCATCATCACAATCAATTTTAGAACATTTTCATTGCCCCAGAAGAAATCCTGTACCCATAAGCAGCCATTTCCCATTTCCTCCCTACCACTGTACCGCCCCCTCCTCCCCCACCTCTAGCCCTGGGCAACCACTAACCTACTTTCTGTCTTTCTGGATTTGCTTTATTTGGGTTATGTTATATAATATGTGGTCTCTTTTGACTGGCTGCTTTCACTGAGCATAATGCTTTCAAGGTTCATCAAAGTTGTAGCATGTATATCATTTCTTTGCACTGCCAACTAATAGTCCATCACATAGACGTACTACATTTATTAATATACATTTAGTAATTCATCAGTTGATGATCATTGGGGTTATTCCACTTTTTGGCTATCACAAATAATGCTGTTATAAACATTTATATACAAGTTTTTGTCTGAACCCTGTTTTCAATTCTATCGGGTATATACATAGGAATGGAGCTGGTGGATCATATAGTATTAACTCCATGTTTAACACTTTGAGAAACTGCCAAGTTGATTTACCAAATGGCTGCATCATTTTACATCCCATCAACAATGTATATTTACGTCCTCATCAACACGTGGTATTTTCCGTTTTTTTTTTTTAATTTAAAATTTTTTATTATAACCATCCTAGTCAAGTGAGGTGGTATCTCATTGTGGTTTTATTTGCATTTTCCTAATGGCTAATGATGTTGATCATCCTCTCAATTGTTTATTGGCCAACTATATATTTTCTTTGGAGAAACATCTGTTTAAATGTTTTGCTAATTTTTCAATTGGTTTATCTTTATACTATTGAGGAGTTGAAAGAGTTCTTTATATACTCTGGATACAAGTCCATTATCATATATGATTTGCAAAGATTTATTCCCTTTCCATGGATGTCTTTTCACTGTCTTCTATAGTGTTTTTGAAGTACAAAACTTTTAATTTTAATGGAGTCCAATTTATTTTTTTTCTTTTGTTATTTGTACTTTGGTGTTATCTAATAAAACTGCATAAATCAAGGTCATGAAGATATACTCCTATGCTTTCTTCCAAGACATTTATAGTTTTAGCTCTTAAATTTCAGTGAAAGACCCATTTTGAATTAATTTTTGTTTGTAGTGCAAGGAAGGGTCCAACTTTATTCTTTTGTATGCAGATTTCTACTTGTTCTAGCACCTTTTGTTGAAAAGACCATTCTCTCCCTCTTTGAATTATCTTTGTACATAAAATGCTCTTGCAATTCAAATTTATTTTGTTCTATTTTTGTCCCCTGGGGTTTATTGTATCCATTGAGATAGCCAATAGCATTAGATATATTAAACAAAGTTAGTGAGTTATATAGTGATTTCTATCACAGGCTCTGTTCCTCTTCTGCTTTCAACCTTTCAATGTCTTTTTACTATACTTTGAATAAAACCCAAAGTTCTTACCATGATTTAAATAATCCTTCATGATCTGCTTTATATTTATTTCTTCAATCTCATCTCAAACAACTTTTTGCTATTCATTATGCAGCAATGATAATTAGCTTCCTTTTAGTTTTCCAGAAATACTTAGACCGTTCTCACTCCCACATCTTGGCCCTTGTTTTTCCATCTATCTTGAATAATCTCCCAAAGTTCTGTGCAGGGCTGGTTCTTTTTCATTCCTCGGGTTTCAACTTAATCCTCCTCGATCCAGAGAAACCTTCCCTCAATGCCCTGTTGGAAGAAGGCTTCTCTTCCCTTACCTGGCGATTCTTTTGCATCACCCTATTTATGAACACCACTGCATTTATCACTATTTGCAATGATTTAGTCTATGGTCAACGTTCACAATATTCTAAAATCTGAGATCAGGAATATTGCTAATCTTGTTCCCCTTGTATTCCCACTGCTTAGCAGAGTTCTTGGTTCATAGAAGGTACTCAAAAATTTTGCTGAATTATTGAGTGGACAAATATATTTTACAGAGTCACCATTTGTAAAGTTAATAAAAATTTAGGAACACTAAGCTAATGCTTTTTTTTTTTTAAGCTATAGAGCCTTTTCTTCCAAAGAAAGCCTATACAGAAGGCAATATGTTAGATATATATACAAAGATTATTTTTTCTGACTCACCTAATAGTAGAAGAACAGTCCTGCCCATTCAGCATCCCTTCCTGACACAGACATCCTGGGAGGTTCTGAATAGCTCCCTTTATGTGTAATGTGTAAACTGAGAAACCAAAGAATGACTCACCCAACAATGTACAGCTCTTTAGTAGTAGAGTGGGGATAGTGGTAGAACAATTCTTGCATAATGGTCAGTGCAGAGTTCTTTCTATTTCTGTGTTGGTTTATGACACAACAGTTCAGAACAAACAAGCCTAAGACCAGAGTCATAAAAATCATTCAGAAGATAAAGATTTAAATAAGTCCTTTACTCCTTAATGCTACTCCTTAATGCCTCAAATTTCCAAAGTTACTGTTTTTCAGGGTTTCGAAGGAAATTACCTCAGAAATAAGAGTCATGTACATCTTTATCATTCTTTTCTAACTATTGATAAGTCCTCACATCTTTCTGACTTTGCTTTTAAAGATTCTATTGAGAAAGCTTCTTAGCCTTACTTGGCTTCATGTGTTCTTAAGATAGTGCCCTATTAACAATGATCATACTCTTCTATACAAATGGGAGAAATCACACTTCAATAAATCCAACCAAGTTTTGTCCTAACAGAATAAAAGAAGACAATTTCATTTTTATATATTCAACTTCTAACTCCCACAGTTTCATATCTGTTTAGATGTTAGATGCTACAGTGACAGTTTTTTTTTTTTTTTAGAAATGGGTGACAGATCATAAGTCAGGCAGATGTTTCTTTTCAGATATTTCCAAATTCTTTTCCCATACAGTGTTATACATTTAGATAAGTGAACACTTTAGCACAGAATTCAAGCATAAAATATACATTTTAAAATTCTGTTCAAAGAGGTCAACATCTTAGATTTGGGAATTTGTTACTGATGCTTCCCTTGCTTTATTTTTCAATGCAGTTTTCATTTTCCAATCTTTTAGAAAGAAAAATATTTCTTTCCTTGAAAAACAAGATTTATTTCTTTTTCTTATTCTCTTTCTTATTTATTTTTTAAGAATAGGTAGCATCTTTGTGACACTGCTTAAGTAAGAATTTTTTAAAGTGAAAAATAAATCCAACATCAGGCTGTATGATTAAGCAATAGTTCCTTGGATCATAAAATTCTTTTGAAAAAATGTGCCATGGTATTTTTATTGAGTTTATGAGCTGAAAGGCATTTAAAATTCCAAGGAGAACAACAAAAAGAATAAAAAAGAAACACACATGTGTTGTTACTAAAAAAGGCACCAAAGATATGTATGAGGCAAGATTGTTCCTGGGAAAAATTATGAAGCAGAGGAAATCTGTGTTTATCATTTTTCCATGTCTTGTTTTGAGCCCCTTTTTTCATCTCTGTTCTGCCCATCACCAGCTGTCATGCTGCATCATCCCCATCTAGGACTCATGTCTATTATCCTATGTCATGGCTAGGCCCTTCTTTTTCTTAGTTTTGATCTCCCCACCAACATTTAGGGTTCTGCTGGGGAAATAGGCTAGGTGATTGAAAAAAATCCATGCTAAAGTATTAATAATTGTTAATGGTTAATGATTTTCTCATACAAAAATGAATTTGATAAGAATTCTCAGAAAGATAATCACACTTTTTCAGCATTTGCTACTTGGCTTCTCTATGAGTCCAGGCATGATGAGTCCTCTAAAAAAGATGAAAAATATCAAGAACTCCAGAAAGGTGAAATATAAGCCTGAGCCTGGTTACCTCATGTCATGTAGGTTAGAGGCACAGAAGTCATAATAAAGGAACCGGACAGAGCCAGCTCTGCCATCTGCTATATTCTTAGCTTTCTCTGAGCCTTTTTTTCCCCCCAGTAGTAAAGTGGGGAAAATAAAGCACCACTAGATTATTGGAAGGATTCTATGAGAAGATACAAGTGAAATTCTATTGTTCAGGCTGGGCCAATAGTTTCAAGATAATTTTGGGGGTGATTCTCTAATGCTTTGTATTTGCTGCAGTAGAACACCTATCATAGTTTTTCAGGACTGAGAGAGCAAGACAGAGGAGAAATGGCCACTTAACCACTTATGTAAAACCAGAGGGGATGAAGACTCAATTTGCCAATTACTGAAAAACAGGCAACATTTCTGGTTCACCTTCAAATTTCAAATGTCATGTTGAAATACACTGGTACAGTTATTTATTATTTTGGGGAAGAGGTGAGATAGCATTATTTTAATTATTTCTAAAGGAATCAAAATTATGGCAAGTGATGTGAACAGTAAGATAGCTTCATTTGTGTTTCATTTACGGTATTTGTTATATTCTTTCAGATAGAGCTTCTTCTTAGTTCTTGGAAATGTAATTGAGATTACTGGGGGCAGGATTACTGCTTTTAAAGGCAGCCTTTAAAAGGCTGAGTAAGACTCCCATGATATGGCAAAAAGAAAAATCATCTTCTGGGAAGGTCATAAGTGATAACTCCCAAGATATTAGAATATCTTCAAAGGCAAGAATACTTAGAGAAGTGAGAGAATAATCTTGGGGGAGATCTCATATTTAAAGATGTGAGGCAATGAAGATGGAAGACTAAAACAAAGTAAACTATCCAGAGAGGCTGTATCTGGAAGAATATAACAAATATCATAAAGTAAGGATTTAAGTAAGAGACAAGATGTTCTCATTATTTATTTACATCTATTTGCCTTGTGGTAAGAGAATTTGTCCAATGTGACATTTAGAATTTCCCTTGAAGTAATATTACAATATTTGAGATCAGATATTGGTAGCTTAAACTATGCCTGAAGAGGATTTCTTATGTCATTCTAGAGTTATGATATTACTCTATAGGAATAATGTCAGCTGTATGAATAAAAATCAGAAATATTCAAAGCAAGTTTGAGATAATACAAATGTTCCCCTTCAAATGCTTTATGACAGAAGTTCCATAGCTGAGGTGACATCATCAGGATAGTGACATAAATCATTCCTGAATTCAGCCATCCTCAGAAGACGACCAAGTAGCAAGTATCCACATAAAAGACAACCATTGTGAAAATCCCAGAACCTGAGGGTGAGGCTGAAGCACTCCCCTAGATCACAGATATACAGAAGGGCCACGGTAAAAAGGTAAGAGTAAAGATTTCATTTGATTGTGTTGTCCTTTCCCCAGACCAGCACAGCAGTGCATCAGGTGGCTCCCTTGGCTTATAGTCTCTCCAGTGAGGAAAAGAAAATTGAAAGTGGACATTCAACCAAAAAAAGCATCATGGAATGCTTTCAGGGTAGCCTACTAAGGTCTTACTTTGTGGGGATCACTGGGGAAGCCTGGGTGCTTGATCACTGAGGATCAGAGAGAGACAGAGAATGAAGGCAAGGATTATAGCAACCTGTGCCAGATCTTAGTGGACTGCATTCCTGCTTGCAGTAGCACCTAAGCAAGATCCCAGTCAGTCATTCTGAACTTCTGCAGAGCTGAGTTGGTCTCTCTGTCTGGCTTGGAGCTTGGTTGAAGAGTTCTGCATGATTTGAGTCCCCAGCCAAAGGATCATACCTGCTGTGGAGCCCATTATATGGCCCTGAGTTGCAACCTTGCTCAACAGCTAGCCATACACTTCCAACCCACTCAACCAGGATTGCCTGGCCATAGAACCTGGGCAGTTATGGAGTTCATGTGATAGCTCTACTCAGGCAGGCAGCCAAACCAGCAGCCCTGCCAAAATGTTGGGACTGACCACGGAACCTGAATAGTGGTCATGGAAAGCCTTAAAGCCTTAAAGCTTAAAACTCAGCTTAAAGTGCTGCCCAGCTGTGAAGCCCAGCCAGCAGCTCTACCCAGCAGCAAAATCTATCTTATGGCCCTGTATAATTACTAAACACATCCTGAAACCTTGTATGGGCAAGAAACCTAGCAAGTGGCCTTGCCTAATTACAAAGTGTAGCCTTCAGCCCCACCTAATAAAAGCTCAGACAGTAACTCCACCCAACCATGGAGCATAGAGTTTCCAGCCCCAGCTTAACACTGAGATACAGCTGAAGAACCCACTTAACCAGAAAGCCTGGAAAGTGACCTTATCCAACCCAGGGGCACAGCCAGTGGCCTAAGTCACAGCCTGTGACCCTATACAAACTTGGGGCACAGCCTGTGGGTCTGTCCAACGGTGAGGCCATGCTCGTGGTATCATGAATATAGAGTTCAGCCAACAGCACTACTGAGTTAGAGTGCACAACATGAGACCTTGCCTGACTACAGAGTCCAATCAGAGATACTGCCTTGCCAGGGAATACAGCTTGAGACCTCACCCTACCAGCCCCCCCACCCAACCAGATTGCCTATTCACTGGCCTCACTTGAAAATGATTCCCAGTCAGTGGGCTTGCCCAGATGCAGAGAACAGCCAGTGACAACCTCGGACCCTGGGTAGGGGCCTTGCCCAACTGGAGACCTCAACAGTAAGCTGTGCCTGTTCACAAATGCTACATGTTAACCAGTCAACTAAATATTACCAGTTAACCAGTCAGCTAAGCAGACTGGTGAAGGACTTCCTTATCAAAATAAACCTATAATGTTTGGAAGAGGGACTGCTTATTCAAATATGCAATACCAGTGCAAGGATACAAGGACCATAAGGAATCAAGTAAAGATGACAATGCCAAAGGAAACTAATAAAACTTCAGTAACTGATACCTGAGTAATGGAATTCTATGGACTTTCTGACAAAGAATTCAGAATAATCATCTTAAAGAAGTCCAGTGAAGTATAAGAACACATGAATAGACAAATAAAATTAGAAAAACAATGCATGAACAAAATGAGAAATCTAATAAACAGAAACCATAAAAATAAAGAAAAAAATTCTAGAGACGAAAAACACAATGACTGAACTGAAGAATTCAACAGAGAACTTCAATAGTAGACTCAACCAAGCAGTAGAATCAGTGAACTCAAAGACAAGTCATTTGAAATTATCCAGAGGAGTAAATAGAAAGAAGAATAAGAAGAAGAAGGAGGAGGAGGAGGAGGAGGAGGAGGGAGAGAGGGAGGAGGAGGGAGGAGAAGGGGGAGGAGGAGAAGGAAGGGAAAAAAGTCTATGGTGCTTACGAGACAGCATCAAGTGAAATATATGTATAGTGATAATGCTAGAAGGAGAAGAAAAAGAGCAAAAAGTCTATTTGAAGATATAATGGCTGAAAATGTCCCAAACTTGGGGAGAGAAATGGACATCCAGATTCTTGAGGACCAAAGGATCCCAAATAAGTTGAATCCAAAAAGAATAACTTTGAAACACATCATAATTAAATTGTAAAAAGTCAAAGACAAAGGGAGAATTTTGGAAGCAGCAAGAGAAAAGCAACTTTTCACACAAAAGAGAGACCCTCTAAGACTATAAGTACATTTCTTAGCAGAAACTACAGGCCAGGAGAAAGTGGAATAATTTCTTCAAAATATTCAAAGAAAAAAGTTAACCAAGGATACTATACCCAGCAAAGCTGTCTTTCATAAATGAAGATGTGATAAAGACTTTCTTCAAAAAACAAAAGCTGAAGAGTTCACCACTAAATCTGTCTTACAAGAAATGCTAAAGGGCATTTTTTCAGGCTCAAAGAAAAGAATTTAATTAAAGTCATAAAAACATGAATGTATAAAACTCACCAACAGATGTAAATATATATTCAAAGCCAGAGTCTCTAATATTGTAATGATTGTGTATAAATCACTTACAACTCTAATTAAAAAGTTAAAAAAACAAATGTATTAAAAATAACAATAACTAAAATAATTTATTATTGTATCATAATATAAAAAGATATAGTTATAAGATTAATAACCTGAAATATGAGCAAGAGAGAGGAAGTAAAAGTATAAAGTTTCTGTATAGTATTGAAGTTGTTATCTGCTTAAAATAAGATGTTAAAATATATTTTATGTGAGCCAGAAAGAATGTAGTAGGTATATAAAATTTTAATAAAGGATTAAGTCATACTGCTATAAAAAGTCATAAAATCACAGACAAGAGAGAAAATAAGGAGACATGATCTATAAAACAGTCAGTAAACAATTAAGAAAGTAGGAATAGTTACACTAATATGTGACAAAATAGACTTTAAGTTAAATATAGTCATGAGACAAAGAAGGTCATCATATAATGATAGTAATCAATAATATGTAATTACAAATATTAATCAATAATATATAATAATTGTAAATATTTATATACCAAACACTGGAGCTCTTAAATATTGAAGCAAATACTAACAGAAATAAAGGAAGAAATAAATAGCTGTTCAATAATAGTTAGGGACTTTAATATCATACTCTCTAAATTGGTTATATCATCCAGGCAGAGAATCAATAAGGCAACAATGGATTTGAACAACACAATAAACCAAATGTACGTAGCAGACAGATATAGAACATTCCATCCAACAGCAGCAGAATACACATTCTTTTTAAGTCTACATGAAACATTTTGAACAACAGATCATATGTAAGACCACAATATAAGTCTCAACAAACTGAGAAAGATAGAAATTACATCAAGTGTCTTTTCTAACCACATGGTATCAAACTAGGAGCAACAACAAGAAGAGAGCTGGAAAATTCGCAAATACGTAGAAATTTAAAAATATAGTCCTCAACAACCAATGGATCGAAGAAGAAATCAACAGGGAAATTTAAAAAATCTTCAAACTAACAATTATAAATATTTATACTCCCAACTTGGGGGTACCCAAATATATAAATCAATTAATAACAAATATGAAGAAACTCATTGATAATGATATAATAATAGTAAGGGACTCTAACACCCCACTTACAGCAATGGTCAGATCATCTAAGCAGAAAATCCACAAGGAAACAATGCCTTTGAATGATACACTGGACCAGATGGACTTAACAGATATATTCAGAACATTTCATCCTAAAGCAGCAGAATACACATTATTTTTGAGTGCACATGGGACATTCTCTAGATCACATACTGGGTCACAAATCAGGCCTCAATCAGTACAAAAAGACTGAGGTCATATCATGCATGTTTTCAGACCGAGATCATATCATGCATGTTTTCAGACCATAATGCTATGAAACTTGAAGTCAACCACAAGAAAAAACTTGGAAAGACCACAAATACATGGAAGTTAAAAGTTAACTAGGAAATTAAAGAAGAAATAAAAAAAATACATGGAAGCAAATAAAAATGAAAATGCAACAGTCCAAAATCTTTGGGATGTAGCAAAAGTAGTCATAAAAGGGAAGTATATAGCAATACAGGCCTACCTCAAGAAGCAAGAAGAGTCTCAAATACAAAACCTAACCAAACTTACACATAAAGGAGCTAGAAGAGTAATAGCAAATAAAGCCTATAGCCAGCAGAAGAGAAATAATAAAGATTAGGGCAGAAATAAATGATATAGAAACAAACAAAAACCCCAGTAGAACAGATCAATAAAAGTAGAAGCTGGTTCTTTAAAAGAATTAATAAATTCTAGCTAGACTTACCAAAAAGAAAAGAGAAAGGACCCAAATAGAATCACGAGTGAAAGAGGAGAGATTACAACCAACACCACAGAAATACAGTTATAAGAGAATATTATGAAATATTATAAGCCAACCAATTGGGCAATCTGGAAGAAATGGACCAATTCCTAGAAACATACAAACTACCAAAACTGAAACAGAAAGAAATAGAAAATTTGAACAGACCCATAACTAGCAAAGAAATTCAATCAGTAATCAAAAATCTTCCAATAAACAAAAGTCCAGGGCCAGATGCCTTCCCAGGGGAATTCTACCAAACATTTAAAGAAGAATTAATACCTATTCTTTTGAAACTGTTACAAAAAATAGAAATGGAAGGAAAACTTCCAACTCATTCTATGAGGCCAGCAATGCCTCGATTCCCAAACCAGACAAAGACCCCACTAAAAAGAAGAATTATAGGCCAATATTCCTGATGAACATGGATGTAAACAAGATACTAGCAAATTGAATCCAACAGTACATTAAAATAATTGTTCACCACAATCAAGTGAGATTTATTCCTGGGCTGCAAGGGTGGTTCAATATTCACAAATTAATCACTGTGATACCACATTAATAAAAAAAATAAGAACCATATGATCTCAATAAAGCATTTGACAACATACAGCATGTGTTCTTGATAAAAACCCTCAACAAAGTATGGATAGAGGGAACATACATCCACACCATAAAGGCCTATATAAAGGACCCACAGGTAATATCATCCTCAATGGGGAAAAAACAGATTTTCCTCTAAGGTCAGGAACAAGACAGGGATGTCCACTCTCACCATTGTTATTTAACATAGTACGAGAAGTCCTAGTCTCAGCAATCAGACAACAAAAAGAACTAAAAGGCATCCATAATGGCGAGGAAGAAGTCAAACTTTCACTATTCGCAGATGACATGATAGACTGCACAAAGAAAGTGCTAGAACTGATACATGAATTCAACAGTCGCATGTTACAAAATCAATGTACAGAAATCTGTTGCATTTCTGTACACTAGTAATGAAGCAGCAGAGAGATGAAGGAATCAATGCAATTTATAATTATACCAAACCCATAAGGTACCTAGAAATAAACTTAACCAAAGAAGTAAAAGATCTGCACTCTGAAAACTATAGAATACTTATGAAAGAAATTAAAGAGGACACAAAGAAATGGAAAAACATTCCATGTTCATAGATTGAAAGAAGAAATATTTTTAAAATGTCTATACCACCCAAAGTGATCTACACATTTAATGCATTCCCATCAAAATACCACCAGCATTTTTAACAGAGCTAAAACAAACAATCCTAAAGTTTGTATGGAACCACAAAAGACCCCAAATAGCCAAAACAATCTCGAAAAAGAAAAGAAAAGCAATTCCGGATTTCAAGTTATATTACAAAGCTGTAGTCATCAAAAGAGTATGGTATTGGCACAAAAACAGACACATAGATGAATGGAACAGAATAGAAAACCCAGAAATGGACCCACAACTACATGGTCAACAAAGCAGGAAAGAATATCCAATGGGAAAAAGTCTCTTCAAAAAATGGTGTTGAGAAAACTGGACAGCCATATGCAGAAGAATGAAAATGGACCACTTCCTTACATCATACACAAAAATAAATTCAAAATGGATGAAAGACCTAAATCTAAGACAGGAAACCATCAAAATCCTAGAAGAGAACACACAGAAACCTCTTTAACATTGGCTGTAGCAACTTCTTGCTAGACATGTCACGAGAGGCAAGGGAAACAAAAGCAAAAATGAACTATTGGGACTTTATCAAAATAAAAAATTTCTGTATGGTGAAGGAAACAATCAACAAAATTAAAAAACAACCAGGGGCGCCTGAGTGGCTCAGTGGGTTAAAGCCTCTGCTTTAGGCTCAGGTCGTGATCTCAGGGTCCTGGGATCGAGCCCCGCATCGCATCGGCCTCTCTGCTCAGCAGGGAGCCTGCTTCCCCCTCTCTCTCTGCCTGCCTCTCTGCCTACTTGTGATCTCGATCTCTCTCTGTCAAATAAATAAATAAAATCTGTCTCTGTCTGTCAAATAAATAAATAAAATCTTTAAAAAAAAAAAAAGATTGTTTTGGGACGCCTGGGTGGCTCAGTTGGTTAAGCAGCTGCCTTTGGCTCAGGTCATAATCCCAGCGTCCTGGGATCGAGTCCCACATCAGGCTCCTTGCTCGGTGGGGAGCCTGCTCCTCTCTCTGCCTCTGCCTGCCTCTCTGCCTGCTTGTGTTCTCTCTCTGTTAAAATAAATAAACAAAATCTAAAAAAAAAAAATTAAAAAACAACCTAAGGAATGGGAGAAGGTATTTGAAAATGACATATCTGATAAAGGGTTAGTATCCAAAATATATAAAAAACTTATAAAACTCGGGGCACCTGGGTGGCTCAGTGGTTAAGCCTCTGCCCTCTGCTCAGGTCATGATCTCAGGGTCTTGTGATCGGGCCCCAAATCGGGCCCTCTGCTTCGCAGGGAGCCTGCTTCCCCCTTCCTCTCTGCTTGTCTCTCTGCCTACTTGTGATCTCTATATATCTCTGTCAAATAAATAAGTAAAAATCTTTAAAAAAATAAAATATAAGTGCCTTGGAAAAAAAAACTTATAAAACTCAACACCCCAATAACAAATAATCCAGTTAAAAAATGGGCAGAACACATGAATAGATATTTTTCCAAAGACATAAAGATGGCTAACTGACACATGAAAACATGCTCAACATCACTCATCATCAGGGAAATACAAATCAAAACTACAATGACATATCGAATGGCTAAAATTAACAACACAAGAAACAACAAGTGTTGGCAAGAATTTGGAGAAAGGGGAACCCTCTTACACTGTTGGTGGGAATATAAACTGGTGCAGCCACTCTGGAAAACAGTATGCAGGTTCCTCAAAAAGTTGAAAATGAAGTACCCTTCAACCCAGGAATTGCACTGCTAGGTATTTGCCCAAAGAATACAGAAATACTGATTGAAGGAACACATGCATCCCCATGTTTATAGCAGCATTATCAACAATAACCAAATTATGGAAAGAGCCCAAATGTCCATCAACTGATGAATGGATAAAGAAGAGGTATATACATATATATGTATATAATATAATGGAATATATATATATATATATAAAATGGAATATTAGTCACCAAAAAGAATGAAATCTTGTCATTTGCAATGACATGGATGGAGCTAGAAAATATGCTAAGTGAAATAAGTCAGAGAGAGATAACTACCATATGATTTCACTCATATGTGGAATTTAAGAAACAAAACAGATGAACATAGGGGAAGGGGGGGAAAGAGAGGGAGGCAAGTCTTAAGAAACTCTTAACTACAGAGAACAGAGTTGACAGAGGGGAGGTGGGTGGGGAATGGGCTAAATTAGTGATGGTGATTAAGGAGGGCACATGTGACAAGCACTGGGTATTGTATGTAAGTGATGAATCACTAAATTCTACTCCTGATACCAATATACACTGTATGTTAACTAACTAGAATTTAAATAATAACTTGAAACAAAAATGGAAACACAACATAGCAAAAATTTATGGAATGCAGGAAAAGCAGTTCTAAGAGGAGAGTTTACATGCCTACTTTATAAAAGGAGAAAGATCACAAATAAATAACCTAACTTTATACCTCAAAGAAGTAGAAAAAGAAGAACAAACTAAAGCTAAAGTTAGCAGAAGAAAAGAAATGATGATCAAAGCAAAAGTAAATAAAATTGAAAACAGAAAAACTAGAGATTAATAAAATTAATAGTTGGTTGCTTGAAATGATAAACAAACCTGACAAACACCAAGACAGAAAGACCTCAAATACAGTTAGAAATGAAAGGAAAGACATTATAAATTGTAACAGAGAAAGACAAAGGATCATAAAAGACTATTAATATACAATTATTTGTCAACAAATTGGACAACAAAATATATCTAGTCCTTGAAGTACGCTACTTCCCAAGACTGGATCATGAAGAAATAGAAAATCTGAACAGACCAATAATGAATGAGACTGAATAAGTAATGAAAAACCTCTCAACAAAGAAAAACCTAGCTTTCACTGATGAATTCCACCAAACACTTAAAGAAGAATTAATGGTAATATTTCTCAAACTCATCTAAAATTTTGAAAAGGAGAAATACACCCAAGCTCAGGTCAGCATTACTCTGATACAAAAGCCAGATAAGGATATTACAAGAAAACTACAGACCAAAGCCCTGATGAATATGGATGCAAAAATTCTCAACAAAATGCTACCAAACTAAATTCAACATCAAATTAAAAGGATCATACACTGTGTTCAAGTGGGACTTATTCCTGGGATGCAAGGATGGTTCATCTGCCAATCAATCAATGTGATGTACCCCATTCACAGAAATAAAGATAAAACCATACGATCATCTCAATAGATGCAGAAAGAGTATTTGACAAACCTCAGTAACTTTTCATGATAAAAACTCTCAATAAAGCAGGTATAGAGGGAACATACCTCAACATAATAAAGGTTATATATGATAAACCCACAGTTAATGTCATATTTAACAGTGAAAGGTTGAAAGGTTTTACTCTAAGATCAGAAACAAGAGACCAAGGTGCCCACTCTCACCACTTCTATTCATGACAGTACTGGAAATCCTACCCAGAGCAATTATGCAAGAAAAAGAAATTAAAGGCACCCAAATTAGAAAGGAAGAAGTAAAACTGTCTCTGAAGATGGCATTATCTTCATATATAGAAAACCCTAAAGACTCGACAAAAAAAAACCTGTTAAAATTAATTACTGATTTCAGCAAAATGGCAGGATACAAAAATCACCTAGAAAACCCAGTCATGTTTCCACACACTAACAATGAATTATCTGAAAAAGAAATAAAGAAAACATTCCCATTTACAATAGCATCAAAAACAATAAAATATTTAGGGATAAATACAACCAAGGAGATGAAATATCTATAGACTAAAGACTCTAAGATATTGATGAAAAAAAATTGAAGAAGACACATAAATGGAGAGCTGTCTCATATTCATAGGTAGGAATAATTAATATTGTTAACATGTCCATATTATCCCAAGCCATCTACAGATTCAGTGTAATTCCTATCAAGATTCCAATGGCATGTTTTACAGGAATAGAAAAAAATCCTAAAACTCACACGAAACCAGAAAATACCCCCAAATAACCAAACAATCTTAAGAAAAATTAAAGCTGGAGGTATCACACCTCTTAATTCTAAATTGTATTAATACAAGACTATACTAATCAAAACAGTGTGGTACCGGCATTAAAACAGACATTTAGACTAATGGAAAAGAAGTGAGAGCCCAGAAAAAAAAATGCATGAATATCTGGTCAATTTATACTTGAAAATAGAATGGTATATTATGGTTTATATATACAATGGAATATTGTTCAGCCACAAAAAGTAGGAATTCCTGACATTTGCAACAATGTGGATGAACCTGGAAGTCATTGTGTTATGTGAAATAAGTCAGACAGGGGAAAAAAAATTCTGTATGGTCTCACATATGTGTGTTATCTACATAAAACTGAAATACTAGGAACAGAATAGACTGATGGTTGTTACCAGTAGTGGAGCGATGGGGGAAATGGTGAATGGACACCAACTTCCAGTTATAAAATAAATAACTCAGGGAGATATAATGTACAATGTCGTGACTATATTTAACAATACTGTATTGTGTATTTTTTTAAAGATTTTATTTATTTATTTGACAGAAAGAAAGAGAGATCACAAGTAGGCAGAGAAGCAGGGAGAAAGAGAGGGGGAAGCAAGCTCCCCGATGAGCAGAGAGCCTGATGCGGGGCTCGATCCCACAACTCTGAGATCATGACTTGAGCCGAAGGCAGAAGCTTTAAACCACTGAGTCACCCAGGTGCCCCTGTATTGTGTATTTGAAAGTTCTTAAGAGGATAAATCTTAAAAATTTTCACCACACCACAAAAAGGTAATTAAGAAAAGTGATGGATGTGTTAACTAACTAACCCTATTTGGTAATCATATATGTATACGTGTATGTGTGTGTGTGTGTGTGTGTGTGTGTGTGTGTGTATAAAATCATCACATTATCTACCTTAAATTTACAAAATGTTACTTGTCAATTAAATCTCAAAGTGGGAGGGAAAAAAAACTTCAAGGACTTGTGTGACACATGGAAAAAGTATCTTTTTTCCTTGGATGTTAGGTAGGCTGATTATCAGTCCCTGATTATCCAACCCTGAGAGGGTTTGGCCCTCTCTCAAGCCACAATTATACACCTTCAATTACCCAACAAATGCCTGTGAGAATCAGAATGTATGTGTGTGTATGTACACGTAGAGGACTGAGTTCACAGAGTACTCAAAAATCAACTCAGCAGTACTCACCGGAGGGCCCATTAGACCTGGTCTACCCAAGGGCCCTGAAGCCCCTGGTAAGCCTGTCTCTCCTTTTTCTCCATCCTCTCCAGGAAGACCCCTTCCTCCAGGGTTCCCCTGTAACCCAGTAAAAATTTTTAACAAAGGGAAAGCAGTAAAATAAATCACACAAGAAGCAGATTTTTGTTTGTAACATAAAAGTAATCATGTAATTACGTAATGTTTTAAAGATTTCACAAGAAATATCTACTTAGACATAAGGAGAAAAGTATAATTTACCTTTAATCCATCTTTTCCTTGGAGACCTTCTTCTCCAGGAGCTCCTGGTTCACCCTATTTTTTAGCAAAAACAGTAAGATTTATTATTTTCCTAAATTGCTCACCTTACTTTTTGCTCCTGGTATCTACAGAAAGTAGCAGGTTTGTGTACATTTATTCCTACTTCTATGTTATTTAAAAGAAATATTTGGCAGTATAATAAGCTTGATATAATTTGCTTGGAATAGCTCTGAAGATGATTTAAAGAATCAGTATTGTAAATTCAAATATAAGATAGGCCCAGAATTTTAACTTTTAGGTAATTAAAAGAAATATGTATTCATTTGGTAGCTCTGAAAATTTGTATGGCTAGACTTGTGTTTCCTGAGTTCGAGGACTATAAATACTCTATCTCTTAAAGTTGGAGTACCTTGCTATACTGAATTAAATGGATTAATACGACTGAATTCAGTTAAAACCAGACTTTTAGGGTATTTTCTCTCTTACAAGGGAGAGGCAACAGTTAAGGCCTTGGCACATCAAAAAGCTGTCCTCCAGATATAGAACTTAACAGAAAAATATAGCCATAGTCTATGAAGATATTAAAGTAACATTGGCTCTCTTGTCACCTAAAACATTTAAAAGTGAGTTAATTAGCGCATCTTCACAGTTGATCCATTGTTCCCACCATTGACACTTCCATTACCCCAACCTCACACTGCCAACCCCCCTGCAAATAAGGTGAAAATGAAAAAGAAACTAGATGTAAAGCATGTCTCCCTACTTTGCCTTTTAGTATGCAAATGTCTCGAGATTATCTTGGGCACGGTTATCTTGGGAAAAAGCTTACCACAGCTCAAATTACAGGCTGTCTATATTAGAATAACTTCCGTAAACTCTCTAATTATACTTATTTACAATTATTTCCTTGAATCTTGTTAGCTGTTTGTGACTTTAGCTTTTTGTTGCTGTTTTTTCAAACATAAATTAGGCTGCAATCATTTGTTTGCCTTGTTAGGTCAGCAAATATCCTGAGAGTTGATTACTGTTATTTGTGAATTTCTTCCTAATGTGAATATGAGTGACAATCACAGCTACTCCGCATATGTGCAAAGCATCCTACAGAGTACACTGCATACTGAGAAAAGGATTCACGAGTTTAGGACTCCAAATACTACTAAATGACAATGTGAATAGGGTCTGGCATGCAGCTTTAAAACTAAGAAATAAAGACAAATGTTTTCTATTATGCACCACAAAGGTTTATTATGCATTTTTGAAGCTGTATTTATGCTACATTTTGAGGCTCTGAACCACTCAGGCCAGTGCAATAAAATGGTTCCCAGTACACATTTACCCGTAACCCTGGTTCTCCAGCAACTCCAACATTGCCTGCAGGTCCAACATCTCCCTAAAGAAACAAAGAGAAAGATTAAAACTCTTTTCTATTAAAACAGTATACCTAATAATTATGGAAGGGGTATCATGAGGATGGGGTTTCAAAACACTTTCCATTTTTTTCTTTTCCCCAGATTAATTTATTGGTAATATATTGCCCCATTAGCTTTATCATTTTTATTTCCTCTCTTTCTCTTACACAAACACAGAGTCAGTAGATAGATAGATTTTTTTTCTGACTCGTTGGAAAACACTTCCCATTTTTATCTGCTATACTCACTTGCTTTCAAGATAATGGGTATTTGCCAAAACGCGGCAAACAGGTGTTTCAGTGCTAAAAGCTTGGAGACCCTTTCACTATTTAGGAAGGTTACCTTTGCACCTGGTTCGCCTTGCAGACCAGATTCACCCTCAATACCGGAAGGTCCCTAGAAGAGAATGATTTGACACATCATTTTTTTTCTTAAGATTTTATTTATTTATTTGACAGAGCGAGAGAGAGAGAGAGAGAGAGAGAGAGGGAGAGATCACAAGTAGGCAGAGAGGCAGGCAGAAAGAGGGGAAAGTAGGCTCCCCGCTGAGCAGAGAGCCGGATGTGGGGCTCGATCCCAGGACCCTGAGATGACCTGAGCCGAGAGCAGAGGCTTTAACCCACTGAGTCACCCAGGTGCCCCTTGACACACCATTTGTATATATTCCCTCACCAACTGCAAAGGCAATAACAACCTCATAAGAAGATCGTAGTAATTTTTAGCCCGAGAGTGAGATATATGTCCAGGAAAATATTTTTGCTTCTACTTTATAAACTTGATGGCATAAGACCAGATAATTTTGGGACATTTTAACAGTTCAAATGCCAAAATAACATCCCCTGAAGTCAGGACTTTTAAGACCAATTTGTTCTATTCTTCCTGTCATCCTTCAATCATTGGTGAAAGACAAATCACTTCCCATTTCCTCTTCTAATTTCCTACCCTCATAGTCTTACTATTCACAGTGTTTTTTCACTTTTCACTCTTCCATCCATTTCTGTTGAGCCCTCTGGAGCACACTTCCTTTACAAATTTTAGTTTTCTTTATTCATTTTATGAAAAGAATCACATAAAGATATATGAGTTTATTTACATTATAAAAGATGCATATGGCAGTTTTTCCACTTTCTTCTTGTGGGTGGGTCTAGTTGGGGAGAATGTGGTTCTTGTTACCTTGAAAACTTACAACTTCTTGCAACCTCTGACTCTCTCTAGGCCTGGGGCTCCTACAACTGCTGTTGTATTGTTTTTTTATTTGTTTGTTTCAGAGATATTTATCTTGTTTTTGAGCACACTAAGGGTAATCCTTTCCCTCTTTCCTTCCTCATTCCTTGTTCTTCTCTCTCTTTCACCGTGTACATGTACTTATATGTATGTATATGTATAACTATAAAAACACACATGTATTCTGTAATTCCCATGTTTTTGGAACAGAAGGGTAGCTTAAAGATTAACTCACAACATACTCTTGACAAGAAGCTTTCTGTTTCCCTTCTTTCAGTGATCCCTTAGTAGTTCTGATTTGTGAGTGATAGTCTTCCTTATAACTATTAGAGCTTAAAATATCTTTTATGTCATAGTATTTTAGATAAGTTCAGTTTTCCATTTTGACTCAGCTTCTGCAATATATATTCACGTTGCTTTTTTTCTAAAATAAAAGCTATACATGCACAATAGTACAGGTGGGAATTACAATGAAAAGCCCCTGTCCCCTTCCTCAGAGGCAACTACTTTATTTTTCTTATTTTTATTTTTTTAAGGATTTTATTTATTTATTTGAGAGAGAGAGACCACAAGCAAGGGGGAGGGATAGAGGGAGAAGCAGACTTCCTGCTGAGCAGGAAGCTTGCCTTGGGGCTCTATCCCAGGACCCTGGGATCATGATCTGAACCGAAGCAGATGCTTAACTAACTGAACCACCCAGGTGCCCCAGAGACACCTAACTACTTTATAAAACAATTTGTGTTTTCCTAGTGGTTACTTCCATAACTCAAAAATTATACCTCTACTTCTCAATGTATCACCTTGCTAAACGTTAATTTCCTTATTCTCCCTCCATTTTACCATCATTTCACAATTTTTTAATAGTTACATTATTTAATTTCTTCTGTGGGTTAGTTTTATGACTTCTTTACTGTTACAAGAGACAGTATAGTACAGTACTTAAGGGGAAAAATTATGAAGTGAGACTGCCTGGGTTTCTGCTCTGCCTCAGAAATGATAGAATTTAATATCCTACTTTAAGATTAATATTCTATCTTGAGAGAGAATTCTAGCTGTCTTAGAATTTCTTCCATATTAAAATTGCTTTCAATGTCACAGATCTCCTCTGGTTCCTAATTTCTCCCAGACTGTCAGCTCCTCCTGGCTTCTTTTATTGCTTTCTTAAACTAACTCTAATAGTTGATCTTCTGAACTCTGTGGTGTTTCTTTTCTTATACCAATCTTGGATTAAAACTTTAAATCATCTCCATTTCGATTTGCAGTTGAATACTGCTAGAAAAAAATTACACACTTGTGCAAAGTGGCATCATTACCAGTTAAGAGGCACAGTGGCTAAAATAATGGGTTGTGGAGAGAGAATGCCTCAATTAAAATGTAGGCAGTACCACTACTATTAGCTATTACTCTTAAGCAAGAAAGTTACTTAACCATTTCATGCTTATGTTTCCTGATCTGTAAAATGAAAATAATATATATCAGAGTGTTGTAAGAATTCATTAATACAGCAAAGCACATAAATAGTGCTAGGCACATAAAAAGTACTTCATAATTGTGGGATATTGTCACCATTATTATCAATATAATGCAAATTCATGGCCTCCTACTAAAAGCTTGACTTTTAGTAAGGTATATCTGCCCTTTTGCTTGCCTATAGTCATTTCCCTCTCCCATTATCTTCGACCACTATGCTAAACAAGCAAATTTTCCTCAACTGACCTACTTCTTATCATAACAGAATTTTTGTCTCCTACTCTGTTAAAAAAAAAAAAAACAAATAACACTTCTAGTTGTTAGGTATGACTTTTCCCAGCTTTCTTTAGTCTCCGACGTGGCACAGAATAGGTTATCAGCATCAGCTTTTGAGTCAGATGTGGATTCAAAGCCAGTCTCTCTTACTTCTTACCTATTTACCTTGAACAGATTAAAAGATGATGACCCCCATCTCCCTAATACTCCTCTTTGGTCTCATGAAAGGTATTGCCATCCATCCTATTGCACAGCCTAGAAACCTGGGAATAATTTTTGATTTCTCTTTCCCCTTTATATCACGTATTCTATAAATGTGAAGGTTCTGTAGAATTTATATAAAAAACATTTCCCAAATCCATCCACTTCTCTCCCTTTCTATCCCTACTACTTTAATTCAGAAGTCCATCATTTCTTGCCTGGTTGAATGCAATGGCCCTTTACTAGGTATTCATGGCTTCACTCCTGTCCTCTCAAATATATCCTCTATGTAGCTGTTAGAACTATCTTATTGTCCAAAAATATAAATCTGACTTTTTCACTGCCCTGCCATCTTACAATGACTTAACACAGCCCATAAGATAAAAAAAATTAAGCTTCTTACAATACACAAAGCTGTTCATGATCTAATGATTTTTCTATAATTTCATCTATTACCATACCTTGCTTTGACTTTCAAAGAATCCATATTGCCTCATGTTTGTATGTTCTTGCTTATACCATTCCTTTTTCTGGAATTTCCTTATCCTTATCGACTCTTTTCATATGGCTAACTCCTACTCATTCCTTAAAACTCACCTCATCACCACCCTACATTCCCTACAAGTCTTCTTTTTCCCTGTATCTAAGTCTTCTATTTCCCCGGGGCTCGATCCCAGGTGGAGTTAAATGCTCATTGCCATCTTCCTATACTGACCTGTGAATATCTCATCACTGAGTCTAATACATTGCAATGTAATAATCTTTTATATGACTATCTTCTAGAATAGATTATAAACTCCTAAAGGAGTCCGGGATCATATATCAGTCATCCTTGTATTACCAGTGGCTACAAAATGCACAGCAAGAAAGCATGGCATAATCATGGAATTAAAAATGGGTCAACAAACCTGGAGCACATGGGGGAGGAAAAGAGCTTTATTGGTATGTGGCTGAACAGGTCTGCATAAGTCAGATATTATAGAACATTATTTATCATGTTAAAAAGTTGGCATTTTACTAAAGGTCATGAGAGCCACGGAAAAATTCCACGGAGAGGAATGGTCTGATTAAGAGAAACTGGCAATGATTAGCTAAGAAATGATGGAAGTTGCTGGAGACCTGCAATAAGAGCAGACTAGAGTACTGGCAATAGGGATGAAAAAGAAAAGATAAAACTGAGACACTGTGGGGACTCATTCAGAGGGCAATGATGGCTGACTGGAGAAAATAAGTAAGAAGAGGAGTCTAGGAAGACTCAGTTTTGGGTTGTTGGGCATAAGGAATATCTTTCAATGAGATGGGAATAAAAGGAGAAAGAATAGCAGGAAAGTGACGGGTTTGGTTTAGATATTTTGAATTTAAGATGTATGTGGACTATGTAGGTGCATATGTAAAATACAACAGGGAATCAGTAACTACAGCTGAAGAGACAGGCATGAGCTAGAGCCATCAAGATGAGAGCTCTAAGAATAATGTTGGTAATTAGAATCATTGTGACAATATGATTGCCAAGCTGAGAAAGGACAGCTTCACATTAAGACTGAGAAAGGCTAATGAGAAGGTGAAGAGCAGAATCAAAAGAGAGCAATTTCACCAAAGTCAAAAGAGGAAAAAATTTATGTCTAATTTATTTAGAGCTAAAGTTAACAAAAAACAGAAATGAAGGAATTGGATTTTACAATTATAATGAGTATAGTTTATTACCCCAAAATATGTCCTAAATAGGAGTCATTTTTTTAAAAGATTTATTTATTTGAGAGAGACAGTGTGTGAGTGGAGGGAGGTGGAGAGAGATAATCCTCAAGCCGACTCCCTGCTGAGCACAGAGCCTGATGTGGGACTCGATCCTAGGACCCTGAGATCATGACCTGAGTGGAAATCAGGAGTTGGACACTTAACAAACTGAGCCACCCAGGCAGCCCAGGGGTTACTTCTTAATATTCTTCTATAAAGTAGATATAACATCTTCGAGTGAAGGGTTATCAAGTTAACTCTGAGTGAAGGGTAAGTTTTATTCACTTTTTATTGTCATTTAAATGGGCTGTTAAGAGAACTTTATGTGTATGTAAACTCCTTGGCATTGGCTGTAGCAACTATGCAAATGTCTACTGTGGCAAGGGAAACAAAAGCAAAAATAAATGACTGGGACTTCATCAGAATAAAATCTTCTGCACAGCAAAGGGAATAATCAACAAAACTAAAAGGCAACCTAAGGAATAGGTGAAGATATTTGCAAATGACATATCTGATAAAGGGTTAGTATCCAAAATATATAAAGAACTTCTAAAACTCAACACCCCCAAACCAAACAATCCAGTTAAAAAATGGGCAGAAGACACGAATAGACTTTTTTCCAAGGAAGAAATATAGATGGCCAACAGACACATGAAAAGATGCTCAACATCACTTCTCAGGGAAATACAAATCAAAAATACAATGACATATCACCTCACACCAGTCAGAATGGCAAATTAATAACACAAGAAACAATAGATGTTGGTGAGGATACAGAGAAAGAAGAACCCACATATAAAGTTGGTGGGAATGCAAACCGATATAGTCACTCTGGAGAACAGCATGGAGTTTCCTCAAAAAGTTAAAAACAGAACTACCCTACCATCTAGCAATTGCACTGCTAGTTATTTACCCAAAGAATAAATAAAACTAATTCAAAGGGATATATGCACTCCAATGTTTATAGCAGAATTATCAACAATAGCCAAATTATGAGAAGAGCCCAAATGTCCATCAAGTGAATGGGCAAAGATGTGGTGTGTATATACAATGGAATATTACTCAGCCATCCAAAAGACTGAATTCTTGCCATCTGCAACAATGTGGATGGAGCTAGAGAGTATTATGCTAAGTGAAATAAGTCAGAGAAAAACTCCATACGATTTCACTTATACGTGCGATTTAAGAAACAAAACAAATGTTCACAGGAGAAAAAGAGAGGAAAACCAAAATACAGAGTTTTAACTATAGAAAACAAACTGATGGTTACCAGAGGGGAGGTGGGTGGGGGAATGGGTTAACTAAGTGATGGGGATTCAGGAGTGCATTTGTTGTGATGAGCAGTGGGTGTTGTACATAAGTGTTGAATCACTAAATCGTATACCTGAGACTAATCTTATACTGTATGTCGACTAACTGGAATTTAAATAAAAACTTAAAAAGAGAGAACTTTATGTGTATAAAATTATATTCATAAAACAGTCATCCCTACTTTTAATGGAACTTTAGGCTTTATTTTCTGAATATGAAACATAACACTAGAGAATTATTCTTTAAATATATATCTAATGTATCAACTTTACCTTGAGGAGTCTTACAAAAAGTACGGGGTATTGATGAAATAACAAAAAAGAGCCACAGAAAAGAAATTACCTCAGCACCCATTTCTCCAGGAGGTCCAGCATCACCTTGCAATCCTCGAGGTCCCTACATTAAAATAAAATTTAAGATCTGAGAATCAAAGTTTACTCTGTATTTCGGTTAACATATGCATCTAAATATGGAATTTTTAATATATAATATATAATAGGACACATAATACATTTATCAACTTTTTGTATAAACAAAATTATAACTTTATAGTTGATTTATCTGTTCGTGTGTGTGTGTGTGTGTGTGTGTGAAGAGAAGGCTATGTTTGGATTCAAAAGAAAAGGAAAGAAAGGACAGTACCTTTCATGCTTTCATTCCCTAATTCACTCATCCATTCAATAAACATTTATTAAGCACCTATTAAGTATGAAATATCATACTAAGGACTTTCAAAAATTATCTTATTTGATGGATATGACAATTATATTTCTACTGGATATTTGTGGCAAATATGTGACAAACAAAATAGCATTTTTAAAGAAGCAAATACATGGTCTCCAACGAAATAAAAATATGTTAGAGTTGCTCAATGTCATACTTTATCATGGTAGTGAATCCAGTTCAACAATTTCTCTGTTTCACATGAACAGATAATAACAATGTTTACCCATATGAGATAATTACTAAGGTGCAATAAAATTTATGTTTGGATCTTTACTGGAATCCTAGTCACTGTAATACTGAATAGTATAACTTCCAAGTAAACAAACATTGAATAGTTTATTGCATAAACATTAAAATGCTAAACCAAAAGGATCTTAGTGTGTAGAAGCCATTTAACTGGCTAGAATTATTATTTTACCATTAACATCTGCCTACTATGTAGTTTTTCATTTAATTTTTTATATATGTTAAAAATAAACTTTCCCCCCTAAATATGATCACTGTAGAATACCTGGAAACTCATAAAGTAAAAATGATCCAAAATAGCCACTTAAACCACTTAACATTTGCTGTCATTCCTTAAATCTTTGAGCATAAAAAAAAAATGGGATGGGAGAAATCGAAAATTTGTATATAGTTAAATCTGTTAGTCTCTGAAGACTTTACATCACATTTAAGGTTAAAACATCTATTTCCATGTAATTATTCTATACTATTTCTTTTAAAATCTACCAGTCCTAACCCTTCTTTTATGGCAGGTTAAAAATAATAAGCTATTTTGCCTACTCATTTTTATGTTATCCTTATGATAATTAAATCCCCACCTGATTTATATGGGTAATGAGATTTTTGAATGGGACTGTGTTAACTCTAACAAATACATTAATTTTAAAAATAGACTTCTAGGGGTGCCTGGATGGCTCAGTGGGTTAAAGCCTCTGCCTTCGGCTCAGGTTATGATCTCAGGGACCTGGGATCAAGCCCCACATTGGGCTCTCTGCTCAGCGGGGAGCCTGCTTCCCCCTCTCTCCCTCTCTCTCTGCCTGCCCCTCTGCCCACTTGTGATCTCCTGTCAAATAAATAAGTAAAATTTTAATAAAAAAATAAAAATAAATAAAAATAGTCTTCTAGTTAGACAATAATTTGACTTTCTACCTAAGTCTGTTTCTATGTCTCTTAAAGAATTTTTGAAGTTTTCTTTATATATGTCCCATCCACTTTCCATTGAGTTTGTCTTTAATTATTACGTTTTGTTTCTATCTAGAGTGGGATATTTTTCTATTATATTTTATTACTTGTATATTATACATATATCATAAAACTGATTTTTAAAAATGTCTATTTTATTTCTTACCATTATATTATTGAATCTCAGAAATTGAAAAACACAGAATTAACTCTTAGGGTTTTATAAGTTTTGGGAGGTTTATTTAAATTTTCTCTAAATAATAATGCTTTTCTTTCCTTATATGTTCATTTTTGTGTCATGTACCACTACACTAGCTAAAACTTTTTGAATAATGTTAGACATTATAGTGACAGCTAACAATGTTATATTATGGTTCCTATGCTTCTAGTGTTTCCATATTTCCTAGTAGGCTGGGTACAGATATAAGATAAGCTACTTTACCTTATTACAGAACTATGTTTGACATTACTAGAATATTTTGTTTCAATTAATAAACTTTATTTCTCAGAGAAGTTTTAGATTTACAGAAAAATTGAACAGAATGTACAGAGTTCCTGTATACTTGCCCAGTTTTCCCTATTATTAACATCTTGCATTAGTGTGGTATATTTATTACAACTGATTAATTGATATTGTACACTAGTACTACTTAAAGTCCATAGTTTACATTAGGGTTTACTCAATGTACATACAACTGTACAGTTGTATGAGTTTTGAGAAATGGATGATATCATGTTTCTATCATTATAGTACCATATAAAATAGTTTCATTGCTCCCAAACTCCCATTTTCCACCTATTCATCCCTGGTTCTCTACCCCCAACACCTGGCAACCACTGTTCTTTTTTACTGTTTCTATAGTTTTGCCTTTTCCAGAATGTCATGTAGTTGGAATCATATGGTATTTAGACTTTTCAGACTGACTTCTTTCACTTAGCAGGATGCACTTAAAGGTTCCTCTGTCTTTTTGGCTTAATAGCTCTTTTTATTGATGAATAATATTTCATTGTATGGATGCACCACAGTTTGTTTATGCATTTACCTTCTGAGGACATATCAGTTGCTTCTACTTTGGGCAACTACGAATAAAGCTGCTATAAACATTCACATGCAGGTTCTTGTGTAGGCATTATGTTTTCCACTCATTTTAGTAAATACCAAGGAGCATGATCGCTGGATCATAATGGTAAAATATGTTTAGCTTTGTAAAAAACTTGCCAAATGGTGTTACAATGTTGCTGTACCATTTTCATTCTGTATTACTATCAACAATGAATGAGAACCCCCGTTATTCTACATCTCTGCTAACATTTGGTATTGTCAGTGTTTTAGATTTTAGGTATTCATACAGGTGTATAATGGTATGTTATTGTTGTTTTAATTTGCAATTCTCTCTAAAGACATATAATGATAAGCATATTTTCTTATGCTACTTTGCCATCTGTAGGTCTTTTGTGTATTGTCCGTTCAGATCTGTTGCCCATTTTTTAAACGGATTGTTTGTTTTCTTATTGTTAACTTTTAAGAATTCTTTCTATATTTTGCATACAAGTCCTTTATTAGATATGCATTTTGCAAATGTTTTCTTCCAGGCTGTCACATGTCTTTCAATGTCTTAACATGTCTTTCACAGAGCAGAAGTCTTTAATTTTAATGAAATCTAACTTATCAACTTTTCCATTCGTGCATCATACTTTTGATGTTGTATATAAAAAAGTCATTGCCAAATCCAAGGTCAGTGATAAAAAATTTTCAGTTTTACATTTTTAATTTAGGTCTATAATCCATTTTGAGTTAATTTTTTTGAAAGGCATAAGGTCTTTGTCTAGATCCTTGTTGTTTGGTTTTGCTTTTGCTTTTACGTGACTACCTAGTTGTTGCAGCACTATTTGTTGAAAAGTGTTGCCTTGGCAACTTTGTCAAAGATCAGTTGACTATATTTGTGGACTTTTATTTCTGGGCTCACCATTCTGTTCAAATTATCTATCTGTCTATTCCTACTATACTGTCTTGAATACTGTAGTGTTATATTAAGTTCTTTAAGTTGGATAGTGTTAGTCCTCTGACTTTCTTCTTCCTCAATATTACGAGGCTCTTCTGGATATTTTGCCTTTCCATAAGAATTTTAGAGTTTCTTCATCAATATCCACAAGGTAACTTGATAATATTTTGACTGGAATTGCACTGGATCCATAGTTGTGACATCCTAATAATACTTACTCTTCCTATCCATGAACATGAAATATCTCTTCATTTATTTAGATCTTCTTTTATTTCTTTAATCAGTTTTGTAGTTTTCCTCACATATATTCTGTGTACATTTTGTTAGATTCATTTCTATTTCCTTTTTTATTTTTGATGCTAATGTAAATGCTGTTGTGATTTAAATTTCAAATTCCAATTGCGTATTGCTGGTATATAGGAAAGCAACTAACTTTTGTATATATTAATCTTGTATCCTGATATCCTGCAATCTTGTTACAATTGCTTATTAGTTCCAGGAGCGGGTTTTTATTGGTCAACTGCTTGGGGTTTTCTAGTTTGGTTCATACCTACTATCTTTGTTACTGTTTTCTATTTGTTACTCATCTTTGTTTTTTTCTTTGTCTTCTGCTCTTTTTTAACTGTGAATTTTAATTGATTCCATTTTCTCTGATTTTATCATATCATTTATATTTCTTTTAGAAGATTTTTAGTGGTTTCTCTAGAGTTTGCAAAGTATATTTATAATTAATCCAAATTATACCACTGTATTTATCCATAAGGTATGAGGTTAAATACACTGTTGTGGTTATGATTTTATACAAATTACCTATTCTAGTAATTAAGAAAAAAAGATTTGATTTTACTTTTATATATTCCTTCTAAAGTTCTTTCTTGCTTTTTCTACCCTAGATTCTCATCTACATCACTTTCTCTCTGAAGAATTTCTTTTAACATTTCTTACAAGGCTAGTCTACTAGTGACAAATTCTGTCAGTTTTTGCTTGTTTGAGAAAGTCTATTTCTACTTTTAAATTCCCAGCGTGAAATTTTCAAAATCTCTGCTATATCTGAGTCTGTTCCTGAGGCTCGCTTTGTCTCTTCAGACTGCTTTTCCCCTTTAACATGACCTGTAACTTTTTTTTGTTGGAAGTCAAACACGGTGTAGAAGGTCTAAGGACCTGAGGTAAATAGGCCTTCAGTATAAGGTTTTAAGTTACGTGTTTGGGAATTAGGCCACGTTTAGTTTGCTGCACTGTGGTGTCAGAAGCTAAATTTCCTCCTAGTGTCATTGTGTTTGTCTTGTCTGTTGTCTTTAGGCTCTCCCAGAGATGCCTTAAAATAGGGTTTGGGTTTGCAGTTCTTTCAACTGTAATCCCCAGTTATTATACAGGAGCCCTATTCATCTGATGGTAAGTTTTAAGAGGGGCAGAATCACTCTATAGTTTTATGATTAGGTCTCAAAGTCTTTTAGTGAGCCTGAGTGGGGGTATTTTCTTTCCCCCAGGTCCAAGACAAGGAGCATCGAGGGCTGGGGAACTGCACTTCTCCCAAGTTCAGCAGGTTTCGGCAAAAAGGTTAGGCTCAGATAAACCAATTTCCCTTGAGGACGAGCTTTGTTAAGGAGAGCAGAGCTTTCTGAGTGTATTTCAAAATGGTTACTTTCCCCATCCCACTGCCAAAAGAAACAGATGTGTCTCTGAACTTTATAGAGAGAACCTAGCAGGTCCCCTGGTGGTAAAACTCAGGGACATGTGGGGCCTTGCCTCAGACGGGGTTCCATCTTAGTTTTTTCATATTTACAATAGTTCAAATTGTTTCTTAGCAATTTGCCAATTTTATATTGACAAATATAGTTTAATGTGTTCCTACCATACAGCTATGGCATTCTGCTTGTGGTAAGCTGTGGTTCTCTATATCTTCCTGTCTGTTTCTCCAGTTTTCAGGCAACACTTGGTTCTTTGATCTTAGTGATCTAAAAAGCATTGTTGATTTTCAGTTTGTTCAGCTTTTTCTTTGTTGTAAGAAGGGGGATGACAGCTTCCAAGCTCTTACAATTCAAACCAGAAATCATTTTACTATAATTTTTAACAAATCCAAAATAGTTGAATTTTATTATGTTTTTTAGCATTTTCCTACTATATCTGTAATATGTTATATTATGGATTTCTTAATATTAAATAATTGTTGCCTTCTTGTAATTCTTCTTTCACTTCATTTTTCTTTCATTTTATTCACCTAATTCTTTATATATGTATTTGAATTTTACTTGTTTTTTTGGTATTTGGCTGAAATTTAGCTTTAGTTTTTTCTGTTGGTGCTATTTTGTCTGATATTAGTACCATCAAAATTCTCATGAGACAATGATCTTTTGCTTCTAGAACTATTGCCATTTTTTTATGCCTTTATAAGTAATTCAATATCAGGTTTTATTACATACTTTTAATTAATCTGAGAATCCTGCTGATTATCTTTTGAGGTAAGTAAATAACGCTAAATAAAGTTGCATTATTTTTGGTCAAATAAGTATTAGGATTGGGATGGCAAGAGTATAAAACAGAGAAAGAACCAAGAGGAGTTCAGTTTGATAAAATCAGTACCATATCTAAAATTCTTCATTTGGAAAGAATTAGATATACAGTCAAATCTTTACTTATTTCTTGGAGAGTTTATACCATAAGTTAAATATGTAAAGGAGGAAATGAATAAATTTGGTAAGAATAGCTCTTTGTTACATTTTCCACTTGCTACTAGCTAAATGAATTATGCAAAGGCTACCTGTAAACCTTTGGGTCAACTAATAGATAAGATCAAGCCACTAGAATTTGAAAGACTATATTGTATTATAAATCTTACAAGCATGTTATGGCATATTACATCTGATACCATCAACCATTAGAATGACTTCATAGGCAATAAAGAATAAGTTATAAGAAAGTAGGTGTGACAAAAATCTTTCCTTTTCACAATCATTTTCCATGGAAATTTCATAATTGAATCACATTATAAAATCATGATGTAAGTTTTTGCATTACTGATATACCAGAATTTCTACCATGTTTGTATATTTAGACCCATCAGATGTAGAGTTTGGCTCCTTTGCAACGTATTTTATTACAGAGTTGGCCTCAAAAATATGATTTTGTGTGTCTGTGGCAGTATAATATAGTCATTATAAGAACAGCAAGCCATTCACAAAAACATCTGCAAGTCAATAAAACAGAGCTATCTTTGTTGAAAATAGAAATAGGTGAAATATTAACAGTTCCAAAAAAACAGGACCAAATCATCTGACTATACGAGACCAGGAAGGTACTAAAAACTATATTCCCAGCAAAATGTTTTCTATATAATTAGGTGTCCATGATAAATGCTGCTTTCAGAAATGTACCAGCCATAGCACAAAAGGGCAATAACAGAAAGGTAAATGTATATTATGAGAAAAACACAATTAGAAACATATAAAGATAAACTTACTGGTTCTCCTTCAAGTCCTTTGTCTCCCGTACTCCCAGGGGCTCCTGGTAAACCCTGAAGAAACAAGTCAAAATTTGGAGAAAAAGTGATGCTTGAAAATATTTTACTTTCCTTAATTCAGCTTTCCTTTACAATCCTCCCACCTAATTTTTCTGTCTACCTCTCTCTTTTTTAATGGCAAAATATATATAACATAAAATATACCATTTTAACAGTATTTCAAGGTACTTTTGTGGCATTAAGTACCTTTGCATTATTGCACCACTATCAACACTATCTATTTTAAAAACTTTTCATCTTCCCAGACTGAAATTCTATACCGATTGAATAACACTCTTTTGCCCTTCCTGGTTCCCCTGGCAACCACCACTCTGCATTCTGCCTCTAATTTGACTACTCTAGGTGCCCTAAATAAGTACAGTTAGACTACATTTGTTCTTTCATGTCTGGCTTATTTCACATGGCATAATGTCTTCAAGTTTCACCAGTATTGGAGAGGAGGAAGATGTCAGCGGAGTAGGAGGACCCAGATTCCCCTTGACCCAAAATACAACAAAGTAACTATCAAATCATCCTAAATATCCCAGAAATTGATCTGAATACTGACAGAACAAACTCCACAACTAAAGGGAGAGAAAAAGCCACACTGAAGGTAGGAAATGCAGAGGCATGGTTTAGGGAGGAAGCAAGTCCTGACTGATCTGGAGGAGAAGGAACCATGGTTGTGGAGAAGGGTAAGACAGAGGAGCACACAGGGGACTGCACAAAGATAATGTTTCCTCATAGCTATTGGCTTGGAAAAAGAGAAGGGCTGAATTCTGTGAGTTCTTGCAACCAGTGGGGCTCAAAGTCTAGTTTTAAAGTACAGCAGGGTTGGCTGGGATAGAACCCAAAGGGCACTGTGCTGCTCTTCAACAGACGTTAGGCAAATAATCTGGGAGCATACAGCATGGAAACAGCAATCTGATGAGTGCTTGGAGCACACAGTGGGGAGATTATATACTCTTCATAGAACAGATCCCTGAGAGTCAGTGTTCAAGGAGACACCTCTAGGGGAACAAAGAAGCTAGCCAGCACCATTTCCCTCCCCTGCCCCAGCATAAATACAGTGTCACCTGCGGGAAGCAGTGCAACACTGACATTGGCTGCCTAACAATGTCTTCACACCACACCCCCTCAACACTGTACTCTGGTGGAAATGACTGTCTTTCTCAGTTATGCTTGCCTTCGTCCCAACACAATGGGGCCCTCCCCAAGACCAGCACACATCCCTGTTCATACCACATCTCCCAACCAGAGAGTTTGGCAGAGTCTCAATTCTGGTCTCATTTCACAAGCGAACTTTCAGAACATACCTAGTTAAAACTCACCATATTCAGGTGATGAACCAAACACTGCCCACATCAGACAAGAGGGGCATCTGCAGATGGCTGGCCTGAAGGATAGAGCGGCCAGAACACAATAGCAGAGGACATGCAGCACACACTGGAGAAACTCCCTGAAGTGCCAGGCCCTGGGCACTACATGACTTCTTTTTCATAGGCCATTACTTTCAGAAACAGGAGCCATAACTGGCTTTTTTTTTTTTCCATAACTGGCTTTTCTAACACAGAGAAGAAGGCAGAGATTTAGACAAAATGACAAGACATAGGAATTTATTCCAGATAAAAGAACAAGATAAAGTCATGGCCAGAGATCTAAGCAAAACATATATAAGTAACATGCCTGATGGAGAATTTAAAGCAATGATCATAAGGATGCTCACTGGACTTGAGAAAAGAATGGAAGACATCAGTGAGACCCTTATCACAGAGATAAAAGAGTTAAAAAAAGAAGATGAGTCAGAGATGAAGAGTGCAATAAATGAGATTAGAAACATGCATGATGCAATGAATGTCAGATTGGAAGAAGCAGAGGAACAAGTTAATGACCTAGAAGACAAAATAATGGAAAGCAATGAAGCTGAACAAAAGAGAGAAAAAATATGCAAAACAAGAATAGAGTTATGAGGAGGGGGGGCAAGATGGCGGAGAAGTAAGAGATCCTGCAGCAACCGGTCCCCAAAAGTGAGCTGGAAATCTACCAGAACACGCTGAACACCCATGAAATCACCCTGAGGAGAAAGATTTCTAACCCCGGGATCTCTCCGAGAGCAGAAGACAGCAGTGGAGAGGTAAAAGCAAAGTGGGATCACTCGAGCTGATAT
>CM052798.1:64158645-64174193 GCA_028533885.1 Nasua narica
AAAAAAAAAAAAAAGAATAGAGTTATGAAACTCAGTGACTCCATCAAATTAATAACATTTGTATTACAGGAGTCCCAGAAGAAGAAGAGAGAAAAAGGGGGCAAAAAATTTATTTGTAGAAATAATAGCTGACAACTTCCCTAATCTGGGGAAGGAAACAGACATCCAGATCTAGGAGGCACAGAGACCCCCACCATCAAAATAAACAAAAGTAGGCCCACACCAACATATTGTAATTAAATTTGCAAAATTTAGTAACAAATAAAAAATCATAAAAGCAGCAAGACAGAAGTCTAATTTAACTTACAAAGGAAAATCCATAAGGCCAGCAGGAGATTTATCAATAGAAATTTGGCAAGCTGGAAGGGAGTGGCATGATGTATTCAAAGTGTTGAATGGGAAAAATCTGAAGCCAAGAATACTCTATCTAGCAAGGCTATCATTTAGCATAAAAGGAGAAATAAAGAGTATCCTAGACAAACAAAAATGAAAGGAATTCATGATCCTTAACCCAGCCCTGCAAGAAATATTTAAGGGGACTCTGAGTGGAAGGGAAAAACCAAAAGTGACAATATAAAGGCAGGAAACACAAAATCAGTAAAAATGAATACTTTTATAAAAAATCAGTCAAGGAACTCACAAAAAAGGAAATAAAATATAATAACATATACCTAAAATGTGGGGAGTATAGAAGAAAAGAAGGAGTTCAAACTTAAATTACCATCAACTTAATATAGATTTCTAAATGCAGAAGGGATTATTTACAAACCTAATGGTAATCATATCTCAAAAAGCACTAAGACTCAAGCAAAGAACAAAAATAAAGAAATCCAAATATATCACTATCAATATATCAGCAAATGATGACAGAGAGAAAAGCAAGAGAGGATCAGAGAAAATCTCCAGAAACAACCACAAGACAAGTAACAAGATGGCAATAATTATGTATTTATCAGTAATTACCTTGAATGTAAATGGACTAAACAATCAAAGACAGAGTGTCAGAATGGATTAAAAAAACAAGACTTATCTATATGCTGCCTACAGAGACTCATCTTAAACCTGAAGACATCTGCAGACTGAAAGTGAGGGAATGAAGAAATATTTATCATGTAAATGAACGTCAAAAGAAAGCCAAAGTAACAATATTTGGACACTATATCGACCAACTAGACTTTAAAGCAAAGATTGTAACAAGAAACAAGGAAGGGTACTATATAATCACAAAGGGGATAATCCAACAAGAAGCTGTAACAATTGTAAATATTTATCCATTAAAGTGGGAGCACCTAAATACTTAAAACAATAACAAAGATAAAGGAACAAATTAATAATAACACAATAACAGTAAGAGACTTTAACACCCCAATTACATCAATAGACAGATGATCTAAACAGAAAATCAACAAGGAAACAACAGTTTTGAATGACACACTAGACCAGATGGATTTAACAGATATATTCAGAAAATTCCATTCTAAAATGGCAGAATACACATTCTTTTCAGGTGCACATGGAACATTCTCCAGAATAGATCACATATTAGGTCACAAAACAGGTCTCTACAAATACAAGAAAGATTGAAGTCATACCGTGTACCTTTTCTGACCACAACACTATGAGACTAGAAGTCAACTACAGGAAAAAATCTGGAAAGACCAAATACACAGAGGTTAAAAAACATGCTCCCAAACAATGAATGGGTCAACTAGGGAATAAAGGAAGAAATGAAAAAATACATGGAAACAAATAAAAATGAAAACAGAATGGTCCAAAACCTTTGGAATGCAGTAAAGCAGTCTTAAGAGGGAAGTATTCAGTAATACAGGCCTACCTCAGGAAAGAAGAAACATCTCAAATAAACAGCCTAACCTTACACCTAAAAGAGTTAGAAAAAGAGCTCCAAACAAAGCCTAAAGCCAGCAGAAAGAAAGCAATAATAAAGATCAGGTAGAAACAAATGATATAGAAACTAAAAAGACAATAGAACAGATTAATGAAACTAGGAGCTGGTTCTTTGAAAAAAAAAAAAATCAGGAAAACTGATAAATGTCTAGCCAGTTTTATCAAGAAGAGAAGAGAAAGGGCCCAAATAAATAAAATCACAAATGAGAAAGGAGAAATAACAACCAACACCACAGAAATACAAATAATTTATAAGAGAATATTATGTCAACAACATGCCAAAAAATTGGACGATCTAAAAAAATGGATAAATTCATAGAAACAAATAAGCTATCAAAACTGAAACAGGAAGATACAGAAAACCTGAACAGATCAATAACCAGCAAAGAAATTGAATCAGTAATCAAAAAATCCCCCAAAGGTTTCACTTACTTGTGGAGTATAAGGAATAACATGGAGGACTTTAGGAGAAGGAAAGGAAAAGTGAATTGGGGTAAATCGGAGCGGGAAATGAAGCATGAGAGACTGTGGACTCTGAGGAACAAACAGGGTTTTGGAGAAGAGGAGGTGGGAGGGATGGGTGAGCCTGGTGGTGGGTATTAAGGAGGGCATGTATTGCATGGAGCACTGGGTATGGTGCATAAACAATGAATCTTGGAACACTGAAAAAAATAAAATTAAATTAAGATGTTAAAAAAAAAATCCCCCCAAACTAAAGTCCAGGGCCAGATGGCTTCACAGATGAATTCCACCAAACACTTAAGAGTTAATACCTATTCTTCTCAAACTACTCCAAAAAATAGATAAGGAATGAAAATCTCCAAGTTTATTCTATGAGGCCAGCATTACCCTGACACCAGAACCAGATAAAGACACTATAAAAAAGGAACTATAGGCCAATATTTCTGATGAACATAGATGCAAAAATCCTCAACATACTAGCAAATCAAATCCAACAATACATCTTAAAAATCATTCACTACCATCACGTGGGATTTATTTCTGGGTTGCAATGGTGGTTCAATATTCATAAATCAATCAACATGATACATCGCTTTAATAAAAGAAAGGATAAAAACCAGATAATCGATGCAATAGATACAGAAAAAGCATTGGACATGTACAACAACCATTCATGATAAAAACCATAACAAAGTAGGTTTAGAGGGAACATACCTCAACACAATAAAGGCCATATATGAAAAATCCACAGCTAATATCCTAATGGGGAGAAACTGAGACCTTTTTTCTATGGTCAGGAACAATATAGGGATGTCTGTTCTCATCACTTCTATTCAACACATACTGGAATCCTAGTCACAGACATCACAAAGAAATAAAAGGCATCTAAACTGGCAAGGAATAAGTAAAATTTTCACTATATCCAGATGACATGATACTATATATAGAAACCACAAAAGATTTTCGCCAAACTGCCAGAACTGACAAATGAGTTCAGTAAAGTTATAGGACACAAAAATCAACGTACAGAAATCTTTTGTATTTCTATACCCCAATAATGGAGCAGGAGAAAGAGAAATTAAGAAATCAATCCTATTTATAATTATACCAAAAACATAAGATGCCTAGGAGTAAACCTAACCAAAGAGGTGAAGGACCTGTACTCTGAAAACTTTAAAACATTGATGAAAGAAATTGAAGATGACACAAATCAATGGAAAGACATTCCATGTTCATGGACTAGAAGA
Organism: Nasua narica; assembly: GCA_028533885.1. Taxonomy (NCBI): domain Eukaryota; kingdom Metazoa; phylum Chordata; class Mammalia; order Carnivora; family Procyonidae; genus Nasua; species Nasua narica. The sequence goes on from CM052798.1 coordinate 64,162,260, forward strand.
ACAAATACTGTTAAAATATCAATACTATATACAAAAGCAAGCTACACATTTAATGCAATCACATCAAAACACCAACAGCATATTTCACATAGCTAGAACAAATAATCCTAAAATTTGTATGGCACACAAAAGACCCCAGACAGCCAAAGCAATCTTGAAAAAGAAAAGCAAAGCTGGAGGCATCACAAAACTGGACCCTCAAATTATATTACAAAGCTGTAGTAATCAAAGCAGTATGGTACTGGCACAAAAATAAACACACAGATCAATAAAACAGAATAGAAAACCCAGAAATGAACCCACAATTATATGGTCAATTAATCTGCAACAAAGCAGGAAAGAATGTCCAATGGGAAAAAGAGAGTCTCTTCAACAAATGGAATTGGGAAAACTAGATAGCAACAAAAAGAATGAAATGACCACTTTCTTACACCATATACAAAAATGAATTGATTAAAGACTGAAATGTGAGACACAGAACCATAAAAATCCCAGAAGAGAACATAGGCAGTAACTTCTTTGACATGGGTGTAGTTACATCTTTCTAGATATGTCTCCTGAGACAAAGGAAACAAAAGCAAAAATAAACTATTGGGACTTCTTCAAAATAAGAAGCTTCTGTACAGCAAAGGAAATATTCAACAAAGCTAAGAGGCAACCTAAGGAAAATGGGAGAAGATATCTTCAAATGACATAATTGATAAAGGGTTAGTATCCAAAAAATAAAAAGAACTTATAAAATATATAAAGAACTTACAAAACTCAACACCCCAAATAATCCAGTTAAAAAATGGGCAGAAAACATGAACAGATATTTTTTTTCAAAGAAGACATACAGATGGTCAACAAATACATGAAAAGATGGTCAACATCACTTATCCTCAGGGAAATGCAAATCAAAACTGCAATGAGATATCACCTCACTCTAGTGAGTCAGAATGGCTAAAATTGACAACATAGGAAATAAGGTGTTGGTGAGGATATGGAGAAAGGGGAACTCTCTTGCAGTGCTGGTGGGGTGCAAACTGGTGCAGCCACTGTACAAAGCGTATGTGCTATGCTGAGTGCTTGTGAATTGTGTAAGACTGATGAATCACAGACCTGTACCATGGAAATAAATAATACAACATGTTAATTAAAAAAACAGTATGGAGGTTCCTCAAAAAGTTAAAAATAGAACTATCCTTTGATCCAGCAATCACACTACTAGGTATTTAGCCAAAGATTACAAAAATATTAATTCAAAGGGATACATACACCCCAATGTTTATAACAGCATTGCCTATAATAGCTAAGATTGGAATCAGGCCAAGTATCCATCCATTGATGAATGGATAAAGAATATGTGGCACATGCACACACACACACACACACACACACACACACCTATACTGATGTGTATGTGTGTGTGTGTGTGTGTGTGTGTGTGTATAATGGAATATTACTCAGCCATCAAAAAGAATTAGATCTTGCCATTTGCAGTGACATAGATGGAGCTAGAGAGTATTATGCTAAGCAAAATGAGTCAGTCAGAGAAAGACAAATACCATATGAGTTCACTCATATGTGGAATCTTAGAAATGAAACAAGCAAGCAAAGTGAGGAAAAAAAAGAAGAGAGAGAGTCAAATCAAGAAAGAGATTCTAAACTATAGAGAACAAATTGAGGGCTCCCAGAATGGAGGTTGGCAGGGTATGGATTAAATAGGTGATGGGGATTAAGGAGTGCACTTGTGATGGGCACCTGGTAATGCACGGAAGTGTTGAATCACTAAATTTTACAAATGATGCTGTATGTTAATTAATTGGAATTTACATAAAAATTTTAAAAAAGCTTTCTTCATTTTTAAAGTTCAATAATATTCTATTGTATGTATATACTATATTTTGTATATCCTTTGATCCATCAGTGGACACTTGGGTTTTCTACCTTTTGGCTATTGTGAATACTATGCCTATAAACACTATAAACGTGTTAGTTTCTAAGTCCCTGCTCTCAATTCTTTGGGTTATAAATCTAAAGTGGAATTGATGAATTATATAGTAATACTACGTTGAACTGTTTGAGGAACCACCAAACTGTTTTCCATAGCAACCTCACCATTTTACATTCCCACCAGCAATGTACAAGAGCTCCAATTTTTCAACATCTTTGCCAACACTAGTTACTTTCTGTGTGTATGTATGTTTTGTTTTGTTTTTCTTTAATAATAGCTGTCCTAATGGTTAAGAAGTGGTAACTCATTGTGGTTTTGATTTGTATTTCTCTAATGTCTAGTGATATTGAGCATCTTTCATCTGCTTATTGGCCATTTGCATACTGTCTTTGGAGAAATGTCTATTCAAGTCCTTTTGCTCATTTTTTTTCATCAAGTTGTCTTTGTCATTATTGTTGAGTTGTAGGAGTTCCTTATAGCTATCTCTATTCCCATATTTAATTCCCACTCATACACAGAGACAATGATTTAGAATTATTTTAAGTTTAGAATTTTTATACCTTTATTATTCATTTAAAATATGGTTTCTTTCTCCAAAAATAATAATAATCTTGTGATGTGTTAGTAAGTACAACTTACATCCTTAAAGCCTGGTAAGGCACAGGAGTCTCAAAACCAAGTTGACCAGAAATGACTAAATAAAACTCTGTAACATCCTTTATTTTCCCCTATTTTTACACCATGCCATCCATGGTATCATTAAATTGAGTCTTAGAAGTGGGGGTATATTCTAAAATGGTATATAAAACTAAATCAAATTCCAGGTTATCTTTGATTCTCCCATTTAAAGATTCACTGAGAATGTACCATGTGCCAGACACTGATGACTATTAATGATATAGAAAATACTGCCCTTCTCCATTTTCTATTTGCCTGTTCTACATTATCGACCTTGAGAGGGTTGGCAAATATATAGTGGATCACAATCACATCTTATATTAAAACTAGAAACTAAGAAAAATATGATATTAAATTGGAAGTAAAGATATTAAATGTTCCTAGCAACATAAAACTTTCTAAGTTAGAGCCATTCGTGCTATATTTTTCTGGTTAAGGAAAGGAAGATATGTAAAATCACAGACTCATATCTGACTAAGGCCTTGTTTCAGTCATGAAAATTATATACCATCCATTCACTCCAGGCTCCAATATTAACAGACAGGATCAATATAAGGGTTCCCTTTGTGCCTGATATACCAACTGAAACATCAGCAAAAATTCAGAACCATGAATGTCTACTTGATTTGTTTTGTGGAGTATGCTTGTACACAATGTCAAGTTTGATATATACTTTTAATGGGGCATAAAAGCCATTTGGCAAAGTTATGAAATGATCTAAATGGACCTATTTATTTTTATTAGAGACAAAGAAGTAAAGCACAAGCTGGTACAAAATAAAAATCCCCTTTAAGGCTTTTCAGATAGTACTGAAAATATATTCTTTGTAGCGGAACTTCTTGCTCTATGACTCCAACCCAGCAATTATGATAATGATGACTGGGAGAATAATGATTATTGTGGTTACTATGTATTGAGAACCTATGCCAAGCACATAATGAGCATCATTTGATATAACTAAAATGTATCTCTTTTTTTAGTTATTTTTTTAATTTATTTCTTAAATACTTATTTATTTCTTATTTCTTAAATACTTATTTATTTATTTTTATTTTTATTTTTATTTATTTTTATTTCCTAAATACTTATTTATTTGAGACTGTGCATGTGCACATGGTGTGGGGGGGGGGTAGAGGGTGAGGGAAAGAGAAATCCAAGAAGACTCTGTGCTAAGCAGGGCTTGATCTCACGACGCTGAGATCAGACCTAAGCCAAAACCAATGATCGGATGCTTAACCAACTGCACCACCCATGCTCCCCATAAGGCATCTCATTTTAAAGATAGGAAAAGTGAGGCTCAGAGAGGTTAAATAATTTGTTTAAAGTCAAAACAGCTAGTAAGTGGGAGAACCAGTATTTGACTTCCCATGTCTGAGTCTAGTGCCATGCTCATCCACTATACAGTACTGTATTCTACTAAACTCAACAAGAAATCAGACATTCAATGCCTCTCCTATTTATAGTAAATATATGGATAATATTCAAAGCCTTTTTATGGGAATAAGCAAGGGAGCATATAAATGGTTTTTCATTGTAGGATTATGAAAACTGTGTGCCTCATTATCTGAAAAGGAAGAAAGAATAGAGTTAATACTATATGCTTTTTTATATTGTAAAGATTATGAAATAAATGTTTCGTAAGTTATCTGAGCTACTCCAGAGAAAACTCTTTAAAAATTAAGAACAGTTAAGAGTTTCCACTTCCAATATTGGCCAAGTAGCTCCTATCAAAACGATCTGTATAGGAATAACTATAAACCCAACAAAATATTTTTTAAAAATCTGAAAAACATGAAGAAAGACCAAAAATAGGTAAAAATTAGAATGGAGAGGTTTACATGTAGAAGAAAGGAAAGGCACTAAGTGAGTGTCTGATTTTTTATTTTAAATGTGGCTTTCAGCCAGAAAGTAAGCTATGTGGGATGATTAAGAAAAAAGGAGGATAGAAACATTCAGTCTTACTGGCAGAGAGAACTAGAGGGTAGAATGTGGAGTCACCACAGCTACTGGGAAGTGATGGAAGAGAAAGCAAGAGAGGAGGAAGCTTAAATTCTGAGTGTAAACTCTGCTTAAATCTCTTGCTGACATATGCATTGATATGGTAGACACCAAGCTTCCTAGCAAGGCCTAAAAGAACTGGAGAGAGATTTCAGAAGCCATTTACCACAGAAGAGAGAGAATTTGGAGTTTGAAAGCAGCGAAGTTAATAATTTGCCAAATCAAAAAACAAAATGAAACAAAAAATGCTCTTCAAAGAAATATAACAGAACTTGGAGTCTCTACAATGAATCATTTAAAATGTTCAAGATATCTGGGCACCTGGGTGGCCCAGTCAGTTAAGCATTTGACTCTTGATCTCAGCTTAGGTCTTGATCTCAGGATCTTGAATTCAAGCCCCTTGTTGGGCTCCATGCTGGTTGTAGAGCCTCCTTAAGAAAAAAAAGTCACTACACCAAAAACTAATGATGTACTATATGTTGGCTAACTGAACATAATGGAAAAATGTCCAAGATATAATTCAAAATTACTGGACAGGAAAATTTTTCCATATTCAATAGAAAAGGTAATTAATGGAGACCAAACTCAAGATTACCCAAATGTTAGAATTATCCCAAAATATTTTAAAGTAGCTATTATACATATGCTCAGTAATGTAAATAAAAAATAGAGTTAGGATGAATAGACAAATAAGAAATCTCAGAAGAACATGATCTATAAAAATGGAAATTATAGAACTGAAAATTAAATATCTGAAATAAAACTTAAAAATTCCATATCATAAATAAAATTTCAATGAACAGGCTTAAAAAGTGAGTGAAAATAGACTTAGGTTATCTAATTAAAAAAAGAAAACAGGAAAAAGAAACATTAAAATAGGAATGAATAAAGACTCAAGGACCTGAGAGATGATATCAAAATGTTTATTATATATTTAATTGGAATACAAGAAGGAAAGGAGAGAAGACAGAATAGGAAAAAAACTAAAATTAAAAAAGTTGAATAATTTTCAAATTTAGTGAAAACAGACGCATACACACAAAAGAAGCTCAGCAAATCTCAAGCTAAATAAATGCAAAGAAAATCTGTTTAGGCATATCATAGTCAAACTACTAAAAGCTAAAAGTAAAGAAAGAATCTTGAAAGCAGCCAGAGAAAAATGATACATTACATGCAGGAGTAATAATGATACTGATAAATGTGGACTTCTAACTGAAAATAACTGAGGCCAAAAGACAATGACATGTCATCTTTCTAGTGCTGAATGCAAACAAATAAAAGAAAACCCTGTCAGCCCAGAATTCCATATCCAGTGGGAAAATAGGATTTTGCTCATATGTGGAATTTAAGAAACAAAAACAAGCAAAGGGGTAAAAAAAAGAGGGGAGGGAAAACCAAGAAACAGGTTTTTGTTTTGTTTTTAAGATTTTATTTATTTGAGAGAGAGAGAGCATGAGAGGAGGGAGGGTCAGAGGGAGAAGCGGACTCCCTGCTGAGCAGGAAGCCCGATGCAGGGGCTGGATCCTGGGACTCCAGGATCATGACCTGAGTTGAAGGCAGTCGCTTAACCAACTGAGCCACCTAGCCGTCCAAGAAACAGGCTCTTAATTATAGAGAACAAACTGATGGTTACCAGAGGGGAGGTGGGTAGGGGGTTGGGTTAAACAGGTGATGGTGATTAAGGAGTGCATTTGTTGTGATGAGCACAGAGGGATGTATGGAAGCGTTAAGTTACTATATTGTATACCTGAAACTAATAGAACACTGTAGGTTAACTAACTGGAATTAAAAACTTCAGAATTCATGTAAAAGGAAAAAATGAAAGTGAAATAAAGACATTTTCACAAACTAATACTAAGAGACTTCATGACTAGCGAAATTTGACTATAATGAATCTAAAGGAAGTTCTATAGGTTTCAGGGAAATGATACCGTTTGGAAATGCAGATCTACAGAAAAGAATGGAGAATATCAGAAAAAGTAAATGCATGGATAATTAAAAAAAAAAACAACTCCTAAATACCTTAAAACATGTATTTCACTTATAGTAAAACAAAAATATTTATATTAAAGCAAAATTTTAACTTTGCAAAATGGGTTTATAACACACATAGATATAATACACAAAAACAATTATAGCATAAAAACAGGATGTTGATGGTGGATGGATCTATATGGTTGCAAGTTTCTTACAATTATGTTAAATATTACTATATTAACTCTAAATATACTTTGGAAAGTTAGGATATATACTGTAATCCCTAAACCAGCAGCTGGTAAACTACAGCCTGGGGGTCAAATCTGGACCAGCACTTGTTTTTACAGAAAATGTTTATTGAGTCCTGACCTATAATAACCACTTGAAAATAATAGTTCAAAGAAGTTAAAGAAGCTAAAAAGTCATTATTTAATGGCTTTTTAAAACGTAGCGCTCAATGCCAAAAGAAGGCACTGAACAACAACAGTAGTACCACAAGGGAAGAACAATCATAAAATGGTTGACCAAAGTACAACCAAATTGATAATTACATTAAATGGAAATGGCGCATGCATTAATATATATTTAATTGGAATCCAAGAAGAAAAGGAGAGAGAAGACAGAATAGGGAAAAAAAAATGAAATAAAAAAAGTTGAATAATTTCCAAACACTAAGAGATTTTCAGAATGAATAAAAAAAGACCCAATTATAAGACACTCACTTTAAATACCAAAACGCAGATGGGTTGAAAGTAAATGGATGGAAAAGATAGGCCATACAAACTGCAAGCATAAGTAGCCTGGAGAACCTTATTAATCAAATAAAGCCAATTTCAAAAACAAACAGTATTATCCGGAATAAAAAGTATTACCAGAGATATGGAGGAATTTGGAAAAATTTTGGAAAAATAAAAGGGGTCAGTTCATCAGGAAGACATAATAATCATAAATGTGAACTCTAAAAATAGTGTTTCAAAATATATAAAGCAAAATTTGACAAATTTAAAGAGAGAAAAAGAGAAAAAATCATAGTTGGAGATTTAACACCCCCTAACTCATCAACTGAAAGAATATCTAGATTTTTAAAAAAACCAGTAATAGTTATAGTTTTTATAAGATTTAGATATCTGGGGCGCCTGGGTGGCTCAGTTGGTTGAGCAACTGCCTTCGGCTCAGGTCATGATCCTTGAGTTCCAGGATGGAGTCCCACATCGGGCTCCCAGCTCCGCAGGGAGTCTGCTTCTTCCTCTAACCTTCTTTCCTCTCATGCTCTCTCTTACTTTCTCTGTCTCTCAAATAAATAAATAAAATCTTTAAAAAAAAAAGATTTAGATATCTAAAAACAGTTACCCAGGTTTTTTCACCTTAATAACACCAGGGATCATGGCCTTTCCTCTTAAGTCAGATCTACATGTGGATGGAAGGCGAGTATAGGAAACAGAGTTGGCCCATTGACAAATATAATTTTCCTGCTTATCTCGACAAGCTATGTGTTACCATTTTTTATTTCATACTTGGCTTTAGAATTATGACAATTTAGAGCTGTCTCTTTATTTTATACACAAGGAAAATACCATCCAGAGAGCTCACTAACTTAATCAAACTATACAGCTATTAGGAGCATGTAGTGGAGCAAAGGTCGATCTGACCTTCAATATATCTTTCTATTATACAACACTGCCTGCTTGTCAACAGTTGCATAAATGACTAGGGACATTGTGGAGGATCAAACAAATCTTCAGGGCTGTCTCGATTTCTTGGATTGATTGATCCTAGATTCTGTAGGATTTCAAAAGTCTATTTCAGTTCAATCAAGGAGAAAGGGACAATGTAGGTATAGAGCAATGTAAACCTCAAAAACTACTAACAACTCATGATTTAATGTACAACACATGTCATCCACTAAAGTAAAGTTACTCAATTTCTTGCCTTAAGCCATGGTTACAAAATGGTGCTAATGTCTTATTTGATTGAGGAAGTCAAACATCACATTTCACATTTATCTAGGCATATCTAATAGGCTGCAAATGAAAGCAACATTCTAAGGAATGTCAACAATATATAAAATGAGTAAGTAATTTTATTTCTCTAGGCCTCCTTTCTCTACAATAAAAAGAATGAACGTGATGAACTTCAAATTTCTCTACTCATTGCTAGGAATTTTAAGCTTTGTGTACAATGTAGCAAAATGGAAAGAATCTACAGAAACACTATTTGCACTGATATAACAGAAACCCAGATGATGAATATTAATACTCAAAGAATTTTTTGGGGGGATGACTCATTGGATAACATTGTCACAGACAAATTCTTTCCCTGGATATAGTCATTTTTCTCCTACTTTAGGTCTCTGATAATTTTATATTTGACCACTGTCAAATATAATGTCGTTACGGGAAACAACAGGCAGGGGGCAGCAGATTTCAAAGAGGAGCAAGTAAATGCAGAGACCTTACAGACAACCATAATAGCAGAAAAAAACATTTTTCTCTTATCATTTTCTGACTCTTCAGTTCCCGTCTATTTAAATTATTATCTAATTTTATAATTTTAAATTGTATATAGATATGTATATGATAAAGATGTCATTATAAATTATAATTATAAAAATTATGATTCTAAGTATAATGAAATATACAAGATACACGAAAGCTCATACAATTAAGCTTATGTATTCAAAATTATATATATGCACTAACATATGTGTGTGTACATATGCATATGTGTATCTTTTTTTGTTTTTAATATTTCTCCCCTTCATTAGTGAATGAAGACACTGTGATCTTTTTTAGTCAACAAACTCCTGCTTGTTTCTGCACTATGACCATAAAAAAGAACTTGTTGCCACTCAGGGAAAAAACTGTATGCTTCTGAAAAGATGTTTTGATGGTAGGAAAATATCTAGCATTGTATAATATTAAAAACTCTAAGAGCAGTGGCATGGCAAAGCATGGCGACACACACAGAGCCACATCCCAAGGGTCCAAAGAACACTCAAACAGAATTAATATGAAAGTAGGCACAAAATTCCTTGTTATATCAGCTTTATTCATATTCCATTATATTTATATAATATCACACCATTTAATTTTAAAATGGATCTTATAGAAAAACGAATCCTACCGGGATGGAGTGTAACCATTATCACCACATGTTTGTAAACAGGTAGCACTAATGCCTAGAATGAGTAAGCAACTTGCACAAATAACCCATCCACCTCATGACTGAAGGAGGAAAAGGACTGGTATTCTTTCAGTCTAATGTACTGATAACAACAATAATTGTGCCAGAGAATAAAATGGATAAAATTATTCATAGCTTAATTATTCTTTATTACTTACTGGTTTTCCTTGAACTCCTCTCTCTCCAGGGTTTCCAGTCTTACCCTAATAAAGAAGAAAATGTTTGGGTCACGTAGCTCCCTCACCAAATATTAACCACACGCCAAGAAAAACAGGGAAGATTTTATCTATTTATCTTTAATGTGAAATGTTTTACTACTTACAATAAGACCATAGGGCCCTCTTTTTCCTTGATCTCCTTTTTCACCCTAACAAAGTATCAGTACCAGAGGAGTTAATATGAAAGTAAATTATGGGCTTACACATGCTAGCATACACTCAACATACAAGAAAATAGGACATCAAATATATAATTCAATATTCGAAAGGAAATATTTATCTGTGTTTAGTAAAAACTTTATGTATGTTTCATACTTTAGTATAAGAGAAAATTTAGAACCATATTTTTGTTAAGAAAATACAACAGTTTTAAATCAGGTAGAACACACACGGGCTCAAAAAAACTTAACTGCATATGAAATGAAAAAAAAATCAGTGTTTACCTTGGCACCTTGTATACCTTGTTCCCCCAAGAGACCATCTGGTCCTCTTGGTCCCTAGGAATGGAAAAAAGTCCTATTGTTAATTTGAAATATTCTAATTATTTTATTTTATTTTTTACTGTTATGCATCCTTACAAATGAACACAGTGTTCTTGACAAATTCCTTCTGCTTATTTCTATACCGTGACCACAGAAATGGATACAGCCAGGTATATGGATGAATCTATTTGTATGGGATAATCAAGCTTGTGCTTTCAAGATTTATTGCCAAATAATTAATCGGGTGGTCATAAAAACAGCTGATTCAGTTGTTAAGGTGATTATAGTATGGGCTTTATATTATATTATAATATATTATTTATTACAAATTATATTATATAATTATGTGTTATATTATATATTATATTATAATATTATAAAATATTCTAATATTTTATTCACCTTATTTGCACAGGGGCCATTCACAATTTATTCTAAGAACAACTCTATAGTAACTTAAAAGTGGCTGGCTTGTTTGTCCAATGGTCTTCTCAAGTTTTATATTTTTATATCTTTATTAGAGAATGAATGCTGACTTCATTGTACTCACTATGTGTCTGCTTGACAACACTTACTGGAAGGTGGCCAGGACACAGAAAAGGTACAGAAAATACTTCAGGAAATCTTGATGTAAATGTAAAACTTCTCAGCTAAGTTGCTATCAACATTTAGTCATCAGTTGTGAAGAACTGCTAGTTGCAAAAGTCACTCTCTAATAAATGATGGTATATGTCTCCATGCCTAAAGAATAACTAATCTTGGAAGATCTTAAAGCCTCTTTCAAAGGAATAAACTCGATTCTACAACAATGACAGCATGACAATGTCTACTGTGGAAAAGGTACTGCATTAAGTGTTACGGGGATACACAACTGTAAGAAAGTTTCACCTTCTTGAAGCTTAAAGAATGGTAGGGTAAATTATATAAATGATCATGCTATAGGTTGAGATAAGGCATTTTAAGGGCTAAAAGGATTCAAAGGAGGGAGAGAACTTTCACATGTCTGTATAAGGAACACAGATATCATTTTGACAGCTGGAAATCATGCTTTAAAAGGAAATCTGGACAGAGGGATAGGATGAGAAAAGGGTACAGAGGCAGGAAAGAAGATACACAAGAAAGAAAAAAGTAGTTTGTTTAGCTGATTTATTGACTACAAGTAGTATTTGTTAGTATTTCTAACTAAGTATTTCTATACTAAGAAATAATTGTGAAAGACTGGGACTTAAAGGGTGAAATATTGGAGTTTGCATTTAAATCAATAGGTAATGAGAAGTAACTGAAGACTTTTTTTTAAAGATTTTATTTATGTGAGGCATCCAAATTGGCAAAGAAGAAGTCAAACTCTCACTCTTCGCAGATGATATGATACTTTATGTGGAAAACCCAAAAGACTCCACTCCAAGACTGCTAGAACTCATATAGGAATTCAATCAAGTCTCAGGATATAAAATTAATGCAC
>CM052798.1:64174693-64222124 GCA_028533885.1 Nasua narica
ACAAGATGGGATGGGGAAGGAGACATACCATAAGAGACTCCTAAACTCACGAAACAAACTAAGGGTTGCTGGGAGGTGGTGGGGGGGGTAGGGATATGGGCATGGGGGAGGGTGTGTGCTATGGCAAATGCTGTGAAATGTGTAAGCCTGATGATTCACAGACATGTACCCTGGGGTAAATAATACATTATATATTAATAAAAAAATTTTTAAAAAATGAAAAAAAATTAAAAAAAAAAGATTTTATTTATGTGTTTGATAGAGAGGTGTGTGTGTGCACACACGCACACACACACGCACACACACACAAGTAGGGGGGAGGGACAGAGGGAAAGGGAGAAGCAAACTCCCTGCTGCGCATGGAGCCTGACTCAAGGATCTGGGCCTCTGGGATCATGACCTGAGCCAAGGCAGATGCTTAACCAACTGAGCCACTTAGGTGCCCCCAAGAAGGCACTGAAGATTTCTATAGAGAACAGTGATACAAATTTCCCAATACAACAGGCTCCTTCTCTTTTATCCCATCTGAGGTCAGCTTGGTTTAGCTTTATATTCTTAAAAAGCTGCTTACTGTAGTAGGACTCTCTTCCTGGGTACTCTTAGGGTACTGCGTCCCCTGATCCTCTTAGTCACATTCAGGGGATTAGAGAGAAGGTTCACACTCCATGAGATCTATAGCTCTACTGGTCATACTAAAGTTAAAGCCATCGCTCTAGCTCTTCAATCTCAGTCTGTATTCAAGGTACTCTACGACCTGGCCCTAACTTCTTTGTCTGCCCTATTTCCCCATAAAAGACTATAAAACTGAGTTTCAGTCTTATTGTGTAGAACCTTGAATGTCAAGTTGAGGAATATGGATTCAACTTAGTAGATAAGAGATTTTCAAAGTGTGTTATTCATTTAGTATTTCTGAGTGCCTATTATAAGCCAGACATTGTTTCAGGCACAGAAGATACAGTAGGGAGAAGAGACACATACCTAAATTCATAAGCAATCAAATAAATATATAAACCTAAACTATAAAATGACAGTGAGTAGTCAAATGTAAAGAAGTAAAATAAAGGAGCTTAAGGAACTAGAGAGAATTCAAGATGGGGAACCCTATTTTAGACAGGGTGGTCTGAGAAGCCTCTCTAAAATGGCATATAGGCAAGATCATTCTGACAGAAGAAAAAGAATCTACAAAGGTCTTGAGGTGGGCACACGCTTGGACTGATTAACGTTAAGTAATTGAAGAAGAAAACAGGAACAATTATTAAAGCATGACTTTGAAGTTTTAAGTGCAAAGATCCCTTAGGACCTTGTTCTAAACATCATCTTCACCTTAAAAATTCAGCAGCCTATATCGATTCTCTCTCTCTGTCACCTTCTAAGCCCATTCTCCTCTTTCTGTTCTGTAAGAAAACACTTTACAAAATTTTTTTGAGTTATAACAGAAGGTGACTGAAGGAGTTTGAAAAGGAATGAGTGTCGTCGGGTGACAGATAGCAGCTACACCCGTGATGAGCACAGCATAACCTACAAAGTTGTTAAATCACTATGTAATACACCTGAAACTAATAATGTAACATTGTGCGTCAACTATACTTCAATTAGAAAAAAAAAGGAATAGGTGGTCAACATTTTTAAACACCTCAGAAAACAAGTGAGATCTAGACTGAAAATGTGTCCACTGGGAATTAGGCACTTAACCCTTTTGCAACCTGAAATCTCTATCTTTCTTGGATATTTTATTTTAATAACTAGTAGAGTGATGACAGCATTAATAGCAAACAAACTGGAAGTGTAGGTTCACTTGGGTAGAGAGGGAGAAAGAAGCGAATACAATGAATGTGATTCTAGACAACCACAATGAGGCTAAGAGAGTGCAAAGTCATTCTGTCTACAGTTTATTTTTTTTTTGAACTTTTAAATTTCTTTTAGATTTTATTTATTTGACAGAGAGAGAGAAAGAGCACAAACAGGGGAAGCTATAGTCAGAGGGAGAGAGAGAAGCAGGGTCCCTGCTGAACATGGAGCCCGATGCGGGGCTTGATCCCAGAACCCTGGGATCATAACCTGAGCTGAAGGCAGACACTTAACCGATTGAGCTACCCAGGCGCCCACATTCTGTGTAGGTTTAAATGGCACCATTGATATGGATAAACCTTCAAAAGTCCTCCCAGACACAGCGTTGTAAATGTAGGGGAAAAAAAAAAAAAAAAGATTGCTTGGTCTAAAGATGGCAAGTCTCTTTTCTTACATGAAATCAGATTAAGTGGCTCCCTGGATATATACATAGAAAAGACTGCATCTAGGTCAGGAGGAGGATCTCATAATCAACTGCCAGTTTCTGCTTCTGAACATTTATCACCTAAGGTCAAGGCTGATCTAGTGCAAACTCTGCTTTTTTAATATGAAGAAATGGAAGTTTGCAGATATGAGTTGCCTGATTCATATGATGTCTAAATGCGTAAAGACTTTAAATAGTTGTGCTTTATTAAGTTTATAATATTTTTTCAAATGTTAAAAAGAAAAGGTTAATCCTGTTAACAAGTAAATTTAGATTGAAATAGAGGACCTGAAGTTTAGAGGAGATTTATAAAATGAATGTCAAACATTTACAATTAAAGTGCTAATGGGCGTTATAACTGAAAGGAGCTCCCTCCAAAATTAAGGAATATGCATAGTAATGATAATCACTCATAATTTTTTTTGTCAAAATACTTTTACCTTAAAATATACTTTCAGCTTATTTAATTTACTAAACCAGGACTACACAGAGAACAAAGAAAGAAATTTCTGCTCCTAAGGTGATGACAAAGATAACCACATTTAGTTTAAAAAAAAAAAAAAAAAGGTCTAAGTATAGCAATTGCATTAATTAAAGGTGATAAAACCTAAGGCTGCTGGTTAAGAGGTTAAGGGTGAAAGAACTCTAGGGAAGCTTAATGCTCTCTATGTTTCATTTAAGGCTAAATTAATAAACTAAAAGCTTAGCTTTCTAAGCATCCGTAAGTTTCACTCTGATATCGGTTGTAAAAGTTACCCTTGGGTTAGTTTATATGCCTTCTTTGACTCCTGAGACAAAACAAGCTTTAGGACAAGCTCTAAGAGAGACCAACGGCATTATAATAGGCATCTAATTGGGCATAAAGTTATTTTTTTAATACTTGCTTTAAAATATCTGATTATCAGGGCACCTGGGTGGCTCAGTCGGTTAAGTGTCCGATTCTTGATTTCGGCTCAGGGTTGTGAGATTGAGATTTGTGTTGGCCTCCGTACTGGGCGTGCAGCCTGCTTCAGATTCTCTCTTTCCCTCTCCTTCTGCCCCCTCCCCCAACTCATGCACATGGGAACTCAATGAATAAAATAAAATATCCAATTACCTATAAAGCTCTTGGAGAATGTATGCTAGCTAAATAAAAAATCTGATCTTTTCCTCATCATCTCCTCATCATCTGTATGAACAGTTACATTTCGCTACAATAAGTGGCTATTAGTGGGTTCTAAAAACTGGAATAAAGTCTGATACCTCAGTTATATAAATTAAGCATGTTTCATAAAATAACAAGTACTTGAATTGTAGGTAATAATCTTAAATAATTAAGAAAATTCCTGAATAATCACATAATCCTAGAAGTATTACATGATAGGAGACAAAACCACTACTGTATATAAATGCTACAAATAAAAAGACTTATCATTAACTAACACACTGGCGTAAACTGCACACTAGCTTATGTAGGAAGCTTTTATGAAAATTACAAGTCCAACTCTATAATGCTTGTAATCAATTTTAAAGAGCTGAAGTATCTATCAATGAAAGAAACAACCCTTATTCACACACATCCATCTTTGCTTGACCCCTCTGTTAATTTTAAATTACTCAGATGCCTAACTAATTATGTCTAGCAGTCTCTTCTGGCTCTTGACTGATATAGATGGGACAAAATGTTCCTTAAACAAAAACTAATATTATCTGTGATTTTGTGGGAAAAAATAATTTCACTCTACTCTTGATATAAACTTTTTCAGGAGAAGAAACCACACAAAAAGCTCTTCTTTAATACTGGGTGTGCTCCAGGTAGTACTTGCATTGAATCTAAATGCAATGGCTGTTTTCACAATATGGTATGCATTTCCTTGAAGAAGCCACAATTCAGAATTTTTATGGTCATATCCAGTCTGCATCTTGCATAGAAAATCTTAAAACATTACATATTTCTAATACAGTTATTTCAATCTTTTTTCCTTCTTTAAATATTAAGTAGCATAGAATAAAAAATTAGTTGTATACCTCTATACCCCCCTTTCCTGAGAAAGGGTACAAAATCTGAAGTTGCCTAATGATCGAAGGCCCAATCCATGGGCAAGTAAAGAGAGATTACCTTTGCTCAGTGTGTCATCTCTCCTGTCAGGGCAGCTGGAGACAGGACACAGAAACACATATTGGAGAGATACCAAAGGATCAGTTACCTAGCCCCAGTGAGTTAAATGTGCACATGAGGGACAGCAACTAAAGATGTGCTGATTCCTAGTGACCCAAAAAGGCTAAACCACCATTCTACTGGTACTGCAGTAGAGAATCTGCTAGCCTGTATTGCCTATATGGTGGATATGATTTTATATATTATATTAATTAGCTTTGGCATATTAAATTGTGTTACTACACTTAAATGACTGCTCTTCGGCCAAACTTGGCTGGTGAATAAAAAAGCTTAGAGCATGTAGGATAAATAATAATACTTTAAATTCATGCCGAATCTCCCACCTAAGGATCTCAAACCTTAAGAATGATACTTTCATTGGGGTGCCTGGGTGGCTCAGTGGGTTAGAGCCTCTGCCTTCAGCTCAGGTCATGATCTCAGGGTCCTGGAATCGAGCCCCGCATTGGGCTCTCTGCTCAGCAGGGAGCCTGCTTCCCCTCCTCTCTCTGCCTGCTTCTCTGCCTACTTGTGATCTCCCTGTCAAATAATAAATAAAATCTTTTTTTTTTAAAAGAATGATATTTTCAGCCAATCTTGCTCTTTTTCAGCTATGTAAGAAGCAGGATACAACCTTCACAAAGCAGGTTAGACAAATTTTCAATATACTAATTTGTTTAAGCTGTTTCCTGAAATGGCAGACATTGTTGCTTGCCTGAGTTTTTTTTATTCTCTGGAAAAGTACCAATATTGTACGATATTTCAAAAGCCACTGGGCTGTAACTAATTAAATAGTAAAACCCATGTGGTCCAGATCTGAAACATAGTTACCCGTGAATCCCCCATGGTATGAGGAGAATGCTTAACAAATTATAAGAAAGTAAATGTTAGATAGTTGAATGACAGATGGATTCGCAGGTAGACCCCTAAGAGCATGTCCTATTACTGATGTTTTCCACATGTCATGTGATAACAATGAACGCCACAGGCAAAACAATAATAAGCATAGTTCTATAATAATCATTCTCTGTGTGATCTCCAGGTCAATGTACGTAGGGCATATCTCCCTCGCCAGTGTACTGTGACACAGTTGTGTGCCATGAAGGGATTACAGATGTGCTGGGAAGAGCAATCCCTTCAGCTTTTGGGGTGGCAGGGAAGAGATGGAGCACAGGAATTTCCAGCCAGATACCTTTTCATTTATCTCAGTGGGTTAGACACATATTCTTTTTTTTGATTGAAAACCACTGGGAAAGATGGACCTAGCATATTGAGATCATATCAGTAGAGGAGAACAGATTGATAAGAAGAAGCGTGGAAATAGGAAGACATTATGTTACATCCGGAATGGAATTTTCTAATAAGTTCTTAAATATTCTGGTCTTCAGTTCTTCTTGTATCCTCAATGTTCAGAAATTGCCTGAAATATTCTCCTGCAAAGGAAGTGTTTTTGTACTAAACAAAGCCTTTATTTCTAAATAAGATTTCTTTGTTTAGAAAGTACTGAATGAATTTTAGGTAACTATGAGAAGTCATTTTGGGAGAGAACCAGTAAAATGTATTTGGAGAATAAGAGGAAAATAAACCATTTAAGAGGTAAGATTTGAGGACAAAGTAGCAAATCAGAAAAGGATAATGATCTATTGAGTGATGAATGGATAAAGAAGAGGTAGTATATTTATACAATGGATTATTACTTAGCCATAAAAAAGAATAAAATCTTGCCATTTGCAACAATGTGGATGGAACTAGAGTATATTACGCTAAGCGAAATTAGTCAGAGAAAGACAAATACCATATGATTTCACTTATATGTGGAATTTAAGAAACAAAACAGATGAACTTAGGGGAAGGGAAGGAAAAATAAAAGAAGATAAAAACAGAGAGGGAAGCAAACCATAACAGACCCTTAACTATAGAGAACAAACAGGTTGCTGGAAGGGAGGTTGGTGGAGGGATAGGTTAACTGGGTGATGGGCATTAAGGAGGCACTTGATGGAATGAACAATGGATGTTATACATAACTGATGAATCACTAAATTCTACTCCTGAGACTATACTACACTTTGTTAGTGTTATGTTAACAGACTTGAATTTAAAGAACATCTTGGAAGAAAAAAAAAGGGGAAAGAAAAGGGTAACAGTTTCCAAGGGATCATGGGGAGTTTAGAAAACCACATGGCATATGAACTTGCCATACGACTTAGGAGAAAACACAAGTGGTTTAGGAGGAGTTCTTGCTTAGGTACATGGCTTCTATAAGACCTCAATTACTTAATTAACAAAAGGCAAAACATAGCAAAAAGTATTTCTGCTTTTTTTTCCAACTGTCATAAAACTGGTTGAACTTTCTCACTTTGACTAATACAAAGTTGAATAAAACATTGGACCTGACCAAGTACTGAACGCTGGCAGGGCATAGGCCACTAAATGACAGTTTGGGTACAGATCATCTACTGCCTTTTTATTTTATGATTTTAAATCTCATTTGGGCTAAAACAGAAGTGGCCATCAGGATTATTTATATATTGTAAATCTATAACCCAGTGAGGAAAGAGTTTTTCAGAAAAGAAAATAATAATAAAGATAAATTTGCTCTCTTTCATCAATCTTCACTTAAAACACAGGACATGAAACTAAACTTATTATTTCAAACTGGGCATTCTTAACACTTTTCTCCCATTTGTCAAATGGAAAATGAAGTTTTTGTTTTTTTCTTAACTTTTATTAGTTGGACACCAGGTTTTTAGAATTTTTAAAATATTTTCTTCACTAGCTCTAAAAATCAAAGTAAAGCCAAAAGAGAAAGGAGAATTCTTACAACCCACATATTCAGATTTATCAAGGAAAAAGAAAAAAGAAAAAACAAAAAAACCTCCTTAGTATTCTGTGTGGTGTCAAATAAATACAGGATTGGGAGATGGACACACTAAGATTTGAATCCTGGTTTTGTCATTTCTCTCTGTATGCCTATAAGCCATATACTTAAACTCCCTTGAGTTCTGTTTTCCTCAGCTATAATATCTGAGACGATATATCTTCTTTGGGTAGTTCTAAGTATTAAGTAAGATAATAGATGTAAAGTTGCCTGACATGTGATTGACATGCAATAAATTGTGGTTCTTATTTCTCCAAAGAAAAAAAAAAGGATTTAATGTTTAAAAACCTCAAAGATTGAAAGATTTCTAATTTAATTCTTATACATAATCTCCAATGATGATTATATCACTTATTTATAATTAATAAGCAGTCATCCTGCATTTGCCTTCATTCCATTTCCTATTGCTCCTATTTTGTTATGATGTTAGTATTCCTTGCTATGCAAGTCTCTTGTGAGTAGAAAAACAGTTTATTTAAACATCTTCACACTTACAATTCTCCCAAAGAATGGAACTGGAAATTGAGAATGTGAAAGAAGAGTTCTATACAAATTAGTAAAATTTGTAAAATTAAAATGGAAAAGTATAGCTTTATAAGTACAAATGATAATGAGTCACACTTCAATTAATGTAGGTAGTTAGTTCATCTAATATAACGAAAACAAAGAAAAAGCCAACAATACCTAAGCACAATCTAGAAGACATAGAGCTATTTTTGCCCAATACATCACTATTTATGAAGTCATTATTTTTTTTAGGTTAATGTATTAGATTACGTCTTGTATTAGATAACTTACTCTTTGTCCTTTAGGACCTTGACTCCCAGGTGGTCCTCTTGCCCCCACATGGCCCTACTCATTGAAAATTTAAAAATCAGTTCTAGAATTCACAGGAACATTAGCAAAATAAGAATTAAAGCCTTTCGTACGCCATGTAATTCTCCTTGGGAATTCTTAAAATAAAATTGATTAATCTCCTTTAAAATATGCTTTATTTATGAAATAAATGCCATACTTTCCTCCCCCATTATTCTGCTATTCTTTCCTGTCCCAGTGTTCCAACTAGTTTTCAGGAGGAACCCATGGAGTGACAGTGGAAAGAGACACCCATTTAGCCAGTCTGACTAGTTTAATCATCTTGGTCCATCAAAAAAGGAATGGCTATTACTGCAAGATTCTTTCTCATTATTCTAGACATTTATGCTAATTCCATCACATAGGAATAGATTTTTTCTTGGGGAGGGTATGTGCTATGGCAAATGCTGTGAAATGTGTAAGCCTGATGATTCATAGACATGTACCCTGGGGCAAATAATACATTATATGTTAATAAAAAATTTTAAAAAAATAGATTTTTTCCTGTTACAATGAAAAATGTCACAAAATACACCAAATATGTCACAAATAGATGTAATGAAGATTAAGTTATCTACTTATTACTAAGTCAATTACAATGAATTTTTTTATACTTGATAGTCTTTCATAAAGACTTAATTAGAAAACACTATTTATTTATATGACATTAGGTAGATAAAAAATGAACTTTTATAGGATCATAGATTTATTTATTTTCTTATGTGAGTAAAAAGACTGGCAACTGTAACAATCTACATCAGTTTTCCTAATTTTAGAAGTCAATAACATGCCTATCAAAGTACTGGAAAACCAAGACTATCTTCAAAACAAGAGTTTCAAAGAACAGCATAAACCATTTCTGATAATAGTTCTGTTTAGGGGATTATTAAAGCTTATCTTTTTCATATTTAAGTTGATAATAATGGCCAAATTTTGATAAGCAAACTTTATTTCTGTAGAGGCAAGATTTTATTATCTTTCTCTATATAATAAATGGAGTATTTTCAAAACTTAAGTTTTGGTCAATAAAGATTTATTTTTTTCTGACTTTTATCTGGTTGTTTGAGAATATTTGCAAATTTCTAAGAAAAATATGTTGTAACTTATTTATGATTTGTCTTT
The DNA here is from genome assembly GCA_028533885.1 of Nasua narica. NCBI lineage: Eukaryota > Metazoa > Chordata > Mammalia > Carnivora > Procyonidae > Nasua > Nasua narica. Next base: position 64,183,955 of record CM052798.1, read on the forward strand.
CCAAGCTTACATGTACACTTAATTACAGATTCTGTTTTCTTATATGTGGTTATTCAAAAGAAAGTTTAAATTTCTTTTTGTTTTAGGCTCCAGAATTGTACTGATTATTAAAAGTAATTGATAATATAGCAAGTAGCGGTGAGAAAGTTTAAGATACTGTGAAATATTCTAGAGTGTTTTACATTAAGGAGAGAAGCAGCCTCCATCAGTTTATACATTGCTTATTTTGCATAAAAACAAAAAGTATAGTATAACCAAAATCATATATTTAAATTTAAATAGACATTCTAGAAGGGAATATAGTCTTTACTTACAGGTAATCCCAGTGGACCAATGGGTCCTGGATCCCCAGGAGGACCTGGATATCCCTATAATTTGAGTAAAAATATGTAAGACATATTTATATCATATCTGATTATTTCCATTGAGATAAACCAATAAATTATAAATAGTAATGAAAGTAATAATGTAAATAAGATTTCTCCTTCCTATCCAAGATATAAAAGGCCATGGGAAATGTACTACAGTTAGAAATAAGACATGATTATACAGAAGGTGTATATCCTTTTATTAGTAACTCTGCCTAGGAAAGAAATTTGCTGACCAGAATCACATATTATGACCTATTGAGAAGAGAATATTCATCTTATCTTTCTGTAGGTTTTGTTATGCTATGAATAGATGTATGTTATATTATATACATTATGAAGCCATTTCATTGTCAGAGGCCAGAGAATTCTGTAATTAAGGAATGTGAATGTGTACAAATACTCTAGAGCCTGTTAAATTTTATTTTTTTAAATTTTTTTAAAGATTTTATTTATTTATTTGACAGAGAGAGAGAAATCACAAGCAGGCAGAGAGGCAGGCAGGGAGAGGGGGAAGCAGGCTCCCTGCTGAGCAGAGAGCCGGATGTGGGGCTCGATCCCAGGACCCTGAGATCATGATCTGAGCCAAAGGCAGAAGCTTTAACCCACTGAGCCACCCAGGTGCCCCAAACCTGTTAAATTTTAGAAGGAACAAACCCTTTATGGCATTAACACTAATTCAGAGAATGTCTTAGTAGATAACAATTTCTGAAACTGATTAACCTAGTGAGTATATTAAATTTCTTAGCTTACAGCAACTGGATATAGCTAAAAAAATTTTTTTATAGAGTTTTGCTGATAAAACAGAAGTTAATAAAGAGTAACTTAGGTAAAATAAATTTGTAGACAGTCTTATATGCCACCAGACCTATTACGATGTATTTTCTGAAAGCAAGATTCTTTCATTGATATTTTTTTGTTCTAGTTCCTATCATGTTTAGAAACTATTTAATAAACTAAAAAATACAATCTATATATAATATGTGTCAGCTATTACTACCTTAAAGATGCAAGAAAGTAAGATGAATTCTGGATTCTGATGTTTCACATATCAAAGAATTCTATCAGGACCACAAACTCATGGAAGAGTGGCAGTGATGATATGTGCCATAGAAACTAGAAGCTATAGAAGAAAAGTAGAATCCTAATCAAATTTTCTTTTTCATCCATTTCAGTTAATTTATGGTGGTTTAATTCTTAAAACTATAGACTCATTTGAGCAAGTCATCTGATTTTCATGCTCTGTAGTGCCAGTCAGCATTTAAAAGGTAAATTGTTTAAAGGAAAGGAAAATTCTAGTGGGAATACACCATAAAATAGACACTTTTCACTTACTTAAATTTCATTCAAGGTAGTTCCACCTCTGGAATTATGATGTTTTTTGGAAACATATATTTCAAATCAATGACTCTTACCATAACACCCTTTTCCCCCTGGGGACCTAGTGGACCTGGACTTCCACGTTCTCCCTTTTAAAACAAAGAAAAAAGAAAAACGTTGAGTCATGTTAATCAGTCATGACTTGAGATAAGTCTTGACAGGAAAATGGTCAGAATCATACCTTACATGCACATCTCATCCTAACTGCTGATACTTGTAAATTTATATATTTTGTATTTTTACCTTAAAGTTGCTACACTTCTAATACAATAAAAATCCTCAAAATATATTTCAAGCAATAAAATATTAAATAATAAAATAATAAAAATATTTTTATAAGTAGAAATGCTTATCATTTTGAGGGATATAAAATAGGAGGATAGTAAAAGTTTCAAAACATATTTTAAGAATTAACTAATTCCTATAACCATTGAACAAAATCTTTTTTCTGTAGTCTGTCTACCACAATAATTATAATTATGATAATCAAATATGCCATAGCAGATTAAATGAGTTAAACTGATTCACATCAAAATTCCCAGGATTAGTGTAGAACACTTGATCTTGCATGGAAAAAATGAAGTCAGAATAAAAACAATTACAAATCTATTTTTTTGAACTGAGCTCATTTTATATTTGTTTGTTGTTAATAAAAAGATGAATAAGTACATACTAAGCACTTTAGATGTACAGAGAGTTGGAGAGCTATAACAGAAATTTGACTTAGAGTCTGCTCTCAAGTATTTGGAGACATGATGTTAACAAAGGTCAATCAATTAGAGGACAATTAAATTGTAAATTGTGTGGTGCTTATTCTAAGTCCAGGAAGGAAAGAAATCAGGAAGGATCAGAGGAATCTGGGAAGACTTTATGGAGGAGATGAGAATTTGAGTCCTACAGTCTGGCTTTGAATAAACAGAAGGAAACAGAGAGGACACTCAAGCTAAAAAAACCAGTAAGAACAGGAATAGGAAGAAGTTGTAATATATGAGATAGGGGAGAGAGAAAGGTTTATATTGGAGAATATTGGAAAATTTGTTGGATGAACTAAGTCAAAATTATGTAGTACTTTGACAGCAAAGTAGAGGGGTTAATTGAGTCAACAGTAGAGAGCCAATGATGGTTTTTCAAAATGTTTCAGCTGACCCATCAAAATTAGTCCTCTGCTTGTAGTACGTAGGATGAATTAGAGGATAGAAATATGACAGGGGGTAAATTTAACATAAACTGGTAAGAGTATGTCTGGGGGCGGGGTGGGCTTTAAAATAATCTATGTAAAAAAACCTCTAAGTCCCGCTAAAAGATTAGGCATAGAGAATGGAAGAAAAAGGAAAGCAAATATGGATTTCACTCTATTTATTCCAGAAGACTGGAAGAATTGAGATAGCTATATAAGGCACACTAATAGACATGATTATTGGGAAAAGGCCAGTTTAAATGTGGGGGAAAAAGTGATAAATTTTAGACATGTTGACTTTGACTTAAACTAAAAATTTCAGATGGCAATAACTGGAATATTATCTAATTTACTCCTAGTCCTGGCTCTACTTACTCATAGAGTAGCCTTATGTAGTAATTGCAGAAGACTATCATGCTTACAATGTTTATCTAGCACAACAGGTTTTAGTCAAAGACCCAAAGTTTTGGTTTATTACCTATACTAGTCCACTATAAGATTCCATAAAAAAAATTTTAAATGCCCTTGGTGGTTTCAAGTAAAGAATTACTTTTATTTTTTAAAAAGATTTTCCTAAATTTGAAACTCAACATGGAAAATCACTCCCAAGGTAATGATTTCTAGGTAATCTTTAAGCAAATTACAATTTCCATTACAATAGCCAGGAATATCCACAAATAATTGCACACTGGATTCCAAGTGAAATGCAAGAGATTGTGACTAAGACTTGGATCAGGTAAGGTGATAACTTAATCCCTTTCAAAACTGCTTCCTTTAGGGGGCTTGCTCTGATAAAGTTGATAAAATACAATCTAGTCATAAATCTAGGCCATCAGTTTCAATCTTTTCTCTTCAGACCACATCATTACAACCTAAAGAGTAGTCTGCCCTTTAAAAATTAGAAACATATATCCCATTAGTATATTTCAATATGTTTAAGATATTCAAGACAGATGATGTATTTTAAGTTATGAGTGATTTCTAATTAACATAAAATGCCATATGAATGTCTCTCGTTTGAGTTTAGCCTGGAATTCTTATCATTAAAAAAAGAAAAAATGAAAGGCATTACCTTTTCACCAATGCTTCCAGTAATCCCAACTTCTCCAGGTAAACCAACAGGTCCCTTTTAGGAAAAAAATATAACAGAAAATACACATTTTTACTGCACTGCGATTATAGCATCGTGGTTTTGAATCAAGTTAATCCATGTTTCTTTTTGACTCATCGTACACTTGATCTTAGCCAAAAGGCCGAGAAGCGATTCCTTTTAACTCATCCTAAATTTTATCTTAGAGTAAAGTTCATCCTAATATAGATGTCCAGCATATAACTTTACATCAAAAAGTAATCTATTCATTCAATGAACAAATATATATTAATGTCTAATATGTGGCAGGCCCTGAACTGGGAGGCACTTAGTTTCATATCCAAACATATTCCCTGTCCTTGTGGAATTTATAATCCAGTGGATGTTATAAAGAACTGTAGCTTTCATAGCTTCTTGATGTGGATACATCACCTTAAGAAGTCATTTCTGTGACTTTGAAAATTCCTAATACTAGCACACATCCATTCCATAATTCATTGTCACTTAAGAAATATTTAGTGCCTGCTCTGTGCTGGTACCATGTTGTTTTGCTGAGACTTTGTTAGCAAGTAAGGCAGACCCAGGCCTTGCTCTCAAAAGGCAAAAGGTCTTATACAGAGAAAACAACTAAATTAAAAAATAATAATTACAAATCATCACATAGGCTTAGAAAGGAAACAACTGTGATAATGAGGCAGAGACTGAAAGAGAAGACCTACAGAAAGATGGTCAGGGTAAACTTCAGGTCTGACATTTAATCGGAAAGCTGAAGAATAAGAAGAGGCCAGGTGGCCAAGAGAAGTTGGAGAAACAATATGCTAGACAGAGTAAACAGCTTGAGTAAAGGATGAATTTAATGCGCTGAAAGAAGTGAAAGAAGGCAATCAGTAACACTGTTTCAAAGTGAACAAGGCTCAGTGTTCATCTACGCTGTCTTTATGGATTCTACTTCAAGCAATACAGCAAACAAAATAACATAGATCAAGCTTTATAACAATAACATAATCTTTCTCCTGTCTTCTATTATGAAGTCCTTTTCTACTATTGTTTAAAGATGTATGAAGCATTTTCTTTTTTAATAGCTATATTTTGCTTAAATAGATTATTGTATGAGAATATGAGTTAGCATATAGAAGACACCTAAATCATGAAAAAAAAATGATTTGCTATGTTGAAGCTAACTGAAGTTAATGCACGGGGCATGATTATATCCACATATCAATCTCTCTCACTCTACCTACCTACCTCTCTACATACCTACCTCTCTACCTACCTACCTACCTATCTACTGATCACAGATACACTGACATATGTTAAGCACTTCCTGTGTGTCTAATTTAATTCTCACGAGAGTCATATTTGGTAGTATTATCCTGCTGCCCTTACAGACAAGGTAGGTGAGATAAATAGCTTGCTGAGGTGGATGTGTTTAAGTAGTGTGGATGAGTTTAAGTGGCTATTGAGTACTTGAAATGTAGCTGGTCAAAACTGACACATGCAGTAAATGTAAAAGACATCGGATTTTGAAGACTTACTACTAAAAGAATGAAAAAAATAAATCATTTTTTAAATTGATTACATTTTAAAATGATAATGTTTTGGAAATATTGGTTTAAATAAAATAACTAAAATCAATTTCATCTACGTCTTTTTACCTTTGTAAATATGGCTGTTGAAAAATGTTAAATGACATTTGCGGCTGGCCTCGTATCTCTATTGGACAGCAGAGCTCTATATTCTTAAAAACTATGCTAATGTTAATGGTTATATCCATTAGAAGTGACCTAATATATTTCTATGATTATTGATTTTAAGAGCATTAACACTTTCACTGAGACAATTAATGATCATTAATTGTCTGTGAAGAACAATGAAATATAAATATTTGTGAGACAGCAAACAAAAGAGCAGAAACTGAACACCGACTAATATTGATCTGGGGGAAAAACCCTTTTTCTAACACATACAATCTAGGTAAGTGAATGCAGCAGGCCCATTTGACTTATCCCAATATTGACTATGTGTACCAGAACAATGTCATCTACAGAACTCTTTTGCTTAGACCATAGCACTTGCTTACTAATTAATAGAAATGGAATTAGGTACTAAGATTTAAAAATCCAGAGATTTTATATATAAAGATTAATAAGATTCCTAGTTTCAGATGATGCAGCAAGCAAAGACAAGCATTTTCAAAGGCAAATCTGGACGGCTTTAAGCAACAGTTGCTACTGAGGTGCATTCTTTCGTTCATCACAGTCCATACCAATTGCTCTTGTCTCTTATACCTGACCCATTTCACTACTATATACTACCTGCTTCCAATAGGGCACTTGAGTTTGTCAGTCCTGATGTAAATATTAGGAGGTGAAGTCTATCAAAAGGGCATTCTTGGAAGAAGTATGTTCTCACTGGAAAATAGGAAGCTCACAGGCTTATATCTTTGTCCACAGGGAATTTTTAATGAAACTTAAATTAGGAGAGCACAAATAATGTACCAAGATTCTCATTCCTCCCAACAGTTTTCATTAGTTTCTTATATCTGTTTTCAAGCTATACACTAACAAAGAAAATTCTAAATTAGTGTTGTTGGAATGATGTACATTTTCCCAAAGGTGAAGGGTATAAAATTTCATTCATAATTATTTCATTAGTTATTATCTAACAGGTATAAGACATTATAGTAGTCAATTTAGAAATAACTAATAACTAAAATACAAAGTACATAGAAAAATATTACATGAAGATAAAGTACTATAGAATACCAGATAAAGTAACAGTCAGCAAACTGTGACCCCAAAGGCTGGCTACCTCTTTTTGTTAGTTTCACTGAAACAAGCAATGCCCACTTGTTTACTTATTTTCTATGGCTGCTTTTGCCCTACAAAGGCAGAGCGGAGTAGTTGTGAGAGAGTCTTTAGGGCCCACAGAGCCCAAACCATTTCTCTTGGGTATTTAAGGGAACTACAAAGCAGTCATTGAAGCTGTAGCCTTCATTTATAAGAATTATCAGAAATTTATACTTTTTTGACCAAGAATTTTCATTTAAAAAGTTTCAAAACACTGATTCTACATCTAACACACATTAAGGAAAATGACAAAGCCTAGAGCCAAATCACGCTGTGTGTTAAGAGCTAGACAACTCTACAATAATTGAAAATATTTCACTTTATATAAAATAGGATATGTAATAGTCTATTTATAGATTTTGTTAGCTAAAGTAGAAATTCAGAAGGCCAAAAAGCCTCACGTATAATAAATCACTTGTTAGAACTGAAAAGAAGTATTTTTTTCTAAAAGTCAGTAAAACTCTAAAACACACTAGTTCTATTTTTTAAAGTAACCACATTCTTCTTATTCACGAAAGACTAATATAAAATTAGAATATTTCCTAGTTGAAACTAGAATCTAGTTTAAAAAAAATTTTTACATAAAGTTCATAGACTTGACAATTCTGCCTTAACTGTGGTTTAGAACTTGTCTATATTTTTTCTAATTTTCTTTTCTTCAGTACAGAAACAACTGCAGGTACAAGATAAAACAAAACAAAACAACTCAGACTCCAAATCTCTTTAAGCTCACTTGAAAATGGAATATTATAAGGTTAATTCTCTAGGATGTAGCTCAGTTTTATCTTAGAAACATATTAACTTCAATGTTTGCATTTATTAGTGTTATCGTGTTTATTCACTTAAAATTTTTTTTAGAAGTTATCTTACTACAATAAAAGTAGTATTTGGTTGTACTATATGAAATTGCTGATATTTGACTTTTTTTTACCTTAAACATTAGTAATTTTACATGATTCAATCTAGCATAAAACTTTGAGGGTAGGAGAAACAGAAGGTTGGCCATGATGAGAAAATGACAACTTTAAACACTACATCGGAAAATGTACTTCCATATCTATTATTTAGTTCTCCACCTTAAGATCTCATACATTCACATGTTTATTGAAGATAGTGAAAATACAGACTATTTTCAGTCTAGACAGATATGGGGAAGATGTAGAAAAGTGGAAACAAAGTACATGTAATCGATCCGGGTAAGAAAGAGGAATGTGTTTTTAGATAAGATGAATATGAGACATAGATTGGACATTCTGGTAGGAATATTCACAGGCACAATTGAGTACACAGGTCTAGCGCTAAGGAAAGATAACTGTGAACTATCAACAAAAAGAGTAAAGAGTACATGCATCACCAAAGAGAGTATGTAGACTGAGAAAAGACCAAGAACAATAATATTTGGCAAGCAGGATGAAAAAAAGAAAACTTACAGAATTGACTATATAAAGAAAATGTACTGTCAAAAGGAAGACATTGTCAGGGTGCCTGGGTGGCTCAGTTAAGCATCTGACTCTTGATGTCGGCTCAGGTCATGATCTCAGGGTCGTGAGATCTAGCTCTGTGTTGACCTTGCACTCAGCGCACTGTCTGGTCGTCTCTCTCCTTCTGTTCCTCCCCATGTTTGAACACGCTTGCTCTCTAATAAATAAATAAAATCTTAAAAAAAAAATAAAAACAAAAGGAGGATATTGTCTATTTTATTTTTGTCCATAATGTTTCTTTAGATCTTTTCATTTAGGGGTAATTTTATGACTTGACAAACATGAATGGGTCTTTTCTATTTTGAAATACATCATTGTTTCTAAAAGGCTAACCTTTGTATCACTTCACTCCTATTTTCAAATGAAATCTATAAGTTAAGGATATATTTGACAATGTGACATGCACTAAGCAACTTCAACTCATTGTGCCTCATCCTTTACCATTCGGGAAGATGTAACCTCAAGTTCATTAGTCTGCATGTTCTACAAAGCAAGGATAATGTCTTATCTGATACTATATCCCTTATACCTGGCATACTTCCTGGAATACAGAACATAATTACAAATACATGTTGAATGAATGAGTCAACAAATTAGATGGAGCAGTACTGGTGGAAACAGATGAGCTGCCCACATCACCAGCAGAGATGGTTCAGCAGAGAGGCCTACATCCAAAGACTAACTGAAGTGAGAGGATAAAGGCATGTCTATTTTTGCCTAATATAGGATTACTCTGTTGGGCCAAAAATGCCCCAGATCTCCCTAAACGACTGTTTTGGCTCTCATTTCTTCCAGTGGAAGGACAGAGAAACTGAGCAAAAGCCCAGGATTTAATAGAGTGATCAAACTCCAGGGGAGGTTAATGTTTAATGAAGACAACTCTGTTAGAACAAGGCCAGGGCCTTTGTTGGGGAAAAAAATGGGACCCTGACACTTGTCATGAGGACACCTGGATAAAGGTCCCTGAAGATTTCGAACCACCAGACTCTATGAGCTTACAAATGTGGTCTACCTCTCATTAATGCTAACACTTTCCCCTGTAAGAAAACATGTGCCCCAGTTAGAAATTTTCTATGCATCCTCTTTTGGCCATTATGTCAAGAACTAGGGTCAAGTCACAGCATAACCCATCTGGGAGCTTGATACGTCTGATATAGGAGGAAGAGACTATACCCCAAAGGAATGAGAGATCTAGCCAATATATACTGGTAGGAATTGGGACAGTATGTGGGAACCTGATTTTAGAGGTACTTAATCAAGGGAGACATAATCTAAAAAACATAAATATAATTTATTATATTTATTTTTATTTATTTTATTATTTATTATATTTATATTTATTATTTAATATAATTTATAAATATACATTAGATATGAGAGTTTATTAATTTGGGAGCACATATAAAAGATATAGGATTTAAAATCCTGGCAAGGATCTCAAGAGATTGTGCAAACTCCAGTGCTTTTAAGCTATGAGATAAGCAGCTCTACCACTTGGGCCATATGATCAGGCAGACCCTACAGTTTTTAGAAATATCAGAGGTGGGAAAGGAAGATATGTAGAGCTTACATCAAGCCTTGATAGGAAGGACACAAAAGGCTCCTTGGATTTTGTAGCAAGGCCATGTCATTTGCAGAAGAGAATTATATGTGTTTTGAAAATCAAATTCTAGTGTGCTACTAGGCTCTACACTGAGCACCTAACCATGGACACCAAATGACCATGCCTCTGGATGTCTCTCTCATAAGCTGAGCTGTGTCAGACATAAGGGGAGCAGTTCCAGTGCAATCAGGCATGGAACATGAGCACGACAGAGGTCTAAGCAAACTGAATGAACAAGTAGTCGAGGCCCCCAACCAGGACCTCTTTTTTCAGCAGACGCCTTTGGCTGTCTGGGAGACCTCTTATGACCAGCTGCTTGAGAAGAGAAGTCTAAATTTGGTTTATGGATTGGTAGGCTCAGTGCTCTGGACTATTTGTGTCCTCTCAAAATTCATATGTTAAATATCCAATGCAATGGCCTTTGGAGGTATGGCTTTGGGGAGGTAATTAGGTGATGAGAATGGAGATAAGGTGATTAATTCCATGATGGGATTAATGTCCTTACCAGAAGAGGAAGAGAGCTAGCCCTTTCTCTGTCTACCACGTGTGGATACAGTGAAAAGGCAGCCATCAGCAAATCAGGAAGTGGGCCCTTATCAACCACTATATCTGATCAACAACACATTTGTTGTTTAAGCCACCCAGATTGTGGTGTTTCACTACAGCAGCCTGAACTAAGACACTTAATATGTAGTTGCAAACTGAAAATGGATGGAGGCTGTACTATAAGTTCACTCAGGACGGTCTTAAAAGGTAGTGGAAAGGGGTGTTTCTTTCTTTTTTTTTTTTTTTTAAGATTTTATTTATTTATTTGACAGAGAGAAAGAGATCACAAGTAGGAAACGAGGCAGGCAGACAGAGGGAGAAGCAGGCTCCCTGCTGAGCACAGAGCCTGATGTGGGGCTCGATCCTAGGACCCTGAGGATCATGACCTGAGCCAAAGGCAGAGGCTTTAACCCATTGAGCCACCCAGGCGCCCTGGAAAGGGAACATTTCTAATGAGCAGAATTTCTGTTAGTGCACCAGACCGTCTACTTTCTGGGAAGGAGAAGTGGCTTCAAGTTAGAATATGTACAGACTAGCGGGTATCTGTAAGTGACCCAGCTGGTTGGTTAGTCACCTAAAAGGGAGAAGACTGTAAGACTGGAACAAAGTTTGAAAATAGCATAGATAGGTACATTAGACACAAAGTGCAAAGATTTTGTATCAAACGTTAATGCCTAACAGAGAAGGTCAAACCTGGAAGAGTGCCTGGAAGGATACAGAATGATTCGGAAAGGTGACATCAGCAAGTCTTAGTCACTAGTCATCTCAGTGTTGGAAGATGGGCATATGAATGAAATGGGCATGGTGGGAGAGATGGAAGGTGTGTATGGGTTTGACATCATGGGTTCCTATTTAACAAGGCTGAATTAATTACTGCTGCTAGTGAATATTCACACTGCAAACAACAGAGAACAACACTTGCCCATGAAATGATGCCATTCTTTGAGGAGAACAACCAGCCCCTTTGGGGCAAATTCACACTAGAAAGGCCAAAGATTTATTCCAACAGAAATAACATACTCTGGGAATGGGTTTTTTTCTTATTCTCAGACCTCAATCAGCAACAGTATCTGATAGCTTACAAAGTGTCTAATCTATCTTACAAGATACCAAAAACATTGTGTCAGACCATGGTATCCATTTTATGGCAAATAAGTTGTGAAAGTGGGCTTATGTTCATGGGATTTAGTAGTTATATGACAACAAGAAGCTTCCAACCTGTTAGAGCATTGGAATAGCCTGATAAAGGAGCAGTTAAAGTGTCAGCTAGGAGGGGATACTTTTTTTTTTTTTTAAAGATTTTATTTATTCATTTAAGAGAGAGAAAGCACAGCAGGAGGAGCAGCAGAGGAAGAAGCAGAAGTTGGCTCCCTGCTGTGCAGGGAGCCCAATTCAGGGCTGGATCCCAGGACCCTGAGATCATGACCTGAGCAGAAGGCAGTTGCTTAACTGACTGAGCCACCCAGGCACCACCCAGAAGTGGTATGTTTTAAGGATCAAAACACCACCCAATAGGATAAAAAAGTATATACACCAAATCAAAGACAGTTATATGGTACTGGATCTCCATCAGGAAATAGTCATTGGTCTTGGAACCAAGAGGAGGAAACAGAATTAATCCTACTTACTACCATTCCCAACATCTCAGTGGAGGACTTTCCAACCCCACAAAATGTAAGCTCTGCCAGAATAGAGGTCTTGGTCCCCAAAGAGGATGTATTTTCATTAGGTGACACATAAGAGTTTCATTCATTGATCTATAACCTATGGCTGCCCTTTGAGTACTTCAAGTTCCTGGGCACCAGAAAGCAAGGAAGAGTCACCATTTTGGCATAGTTCATTCACCCTGATCATCAGAGCGACAAGATTGATATCATTTGCGGTCTTAAAGCTAGCTATAGTGTTAGGGGCTATAATTTGGACCACTAATTCCTTTTCTAAGTTTTACTTCAGGAAGAAAATCTACCAGAAACTCAGATGAGCAATTCCCTGAAAGGATACGAAGTCAATCCAAGCAACACAAGGAGTAAACAGTTGTGAACATCAAGATGGGCCACCAAGATACATCGCCAAGGAAGAATATGCTGCCTAAGCTGTCGTCAGGTTCATGTCTTCACCTTCAGAGGGGATTTCCGACCAATAAACACCACAGGGTGACCCATATACTATGAGTGCTTGAGTTGGAGTATAAAAGCCCAGCCATTCAGCCCAGCATGATGCGTTTATAAAGGATTCAGAGCTTCCTGTAGGGATGGTTGAGATTTAAGTAGGGCCTGTATCAATTTGACTTCTCTACCTATTCAACCCTGATTCCCCTTCCTCTTTCCTCAAGTGTTACTTTCTAATAAATACCCTGCAGCAAAATTCTATCTCAAGCAGTCTGCTTCTGGAATATCCCACTTGTGCTCAGTTTCTCCCTAAATGGGAGCCTCAATCTACAGGGGGCCATGGAATTATAACAAAGTGTGAGTCCATACATAGGTACTGAGAGTATGCTAAATACAGAAAAGCAGGACTACCATTTTTTGGTCTGTAAAAATGATCTTCATTTGTGAAAAGAATGGATATCATTAAGAGTAGTCTGAACTAGTAAAGGCAGATTCCCTTTCTATGTATTCTCTTTGACAAGATATAACTGTCATACTTAGTGTAGCTACTAAGGTACACATCGTCAACCTACTTTTAATGCCTGGGTAATGACTGTTATCATTGTTAGGATAAACTGAATGCTTTATCCTTTTTACTAAAAGGGAGGAAATTGTTCCTTACATATATATGGTTTCTGGGGATTGGACGCATCTGGAGTGAGATTTCGTCCCTTTCCCTTTGTACTAAGTGATAAATCTTTCCTTGATAGATCAAGGATGAAACTTTTCAAGCTCGCCAAAGACTAAGGACACTTTGGCAGCAAAAAACTTATAGCTTATTAGAATTTGTTTTCCAGAATGTTTGACTTAATTTACAAAAAATTCTTTAACCCTACTTCTCTTTCAAGTAAGGTACACTTATATACAGACACTATCACTATACAAATATCTGGTGCCTAAGAATTTAAATTAGCTAAGTGAGGAAATCATGTAGCATATTGATTATGATAAATCATACCTGTTACTAAATGCAGGAAATAACTCTCTTAATTTTTTTTTGGAATAATGTACATGTAAATAAAAAGAGTGATTACTCATCTGTGTTATCTACTGTCTCTGAAACCAGGATGTTCCTCATCAGCCTGACTGAAGTTTTTGAAAATTGAAGATAAGCTATCTATAAATACTGGTGACTGTGATGTACTAAAGAAAAGCCAATTATTTAGAAAACCTGCATTCATTAACACTTTAAAAAGTATAGATGTGCCCTAAAATAAATTCATTCATTTATTAAGTCAACAAACACTTGAGAATATAATATATGCCAGATATTAATAAATAATATAGAACATTTATACAGACAGTTAAATTTAAAACACAGACAAGCATTTCATTATTTTAAAGGCTCTTGATTGGACAATAGTTTATTGTGGCAACAGTTCCTCCACTTTGGACTGCTGGCATTTGGATAGACAGGTTTTCTAAAATATACAACTCAACGGTCTGCTCAGTATCCAAACAAGGATTTCAGTTTCTGACATTTCCCTAACAACTACTTGACTCTTACTTCCTTGGATCATACATGCAATCATGAAATAAAAGTTCAGAATGAAGTTTTGCCTTGGGAAGGTCTGGCAATAATTAAAAGAATATGACTGGAACATCTACTCAACAGATGCTTTTACGCATAGTTATGTTATGAGAAGCTTGAGAATAAGGCAACTGGTGCTATTCTCCCTGCACTAAATTGCCTGGCATCTGTTGTTCACATAATTCTTCTCTTCTGAATGAGTCTCATGACAATAAATCAAAGGTGATAAAGTGATTATCAACACAGGGCTACCCCTGATCTTGGTTGTACTTCTTAAATTATTGATTAAAAAAAAATAAGCTGGATGAGAAATAAGAGGAATTCTCCTGCTATGACACTTGTGTTGCAAAACATTTCAACTGTAAGCTCTTCCTAAACTTCTAATAAACTAGCAGGATCATTCACAGAAAAGAATATGTGCTTATAATCACAGCATATTTTTCCACATATAAAGCATTAAATTAGTTCTGCATTCTTTCATGCAGACCTCATATGTCTTGAGTTTGTGTGTGTGTGTGTGTGTGTGTGTGTGTGTGTATTCTATCTGAAAACAAAACTAGTCAGAAAATCTGTTGTCTGAGGATTCCTGTCAAACCCCTCTTCCACCAAAATCTCTGTACCTAAAAATGAGGAAAATAACAGTGTGGTATTGGTAGATTACTAAACAGTTGAGTTTAGATCTTCATTCATGAAGCAAGTCATGGAACCATTTTGGTTCTCATCCTTCTAATTCTAAAAAACAAAGAGGATGGACTAGATTTTTCTCATATATTACAGTATTGAAATTCTATAATCTCTCTCACAGTTTCCAGTACTAAGATTCTATAATTTAACCACAGGAAGATGAAAAGCACCCAGGTATTTAAAGATGCTTAAAATCTTTTAAACAGGTGGCAAAGACATGTAATTTTCTTTCATTGGAAGACTTTTATTTCAGAGTGAGAGAGGTGCATCTGCCATTCGGGATCTTCAATACCACTATGGAAACGACTTACTGATAAACATCTACAGGAGGCAGACGTTGTGATCTCTTTTAGACCTTTCTTTATCGTTTTCTTTAAACTCATTGTTTATTACTTTTTAGGAAAAAGCTTCTAACTTGTACAAACTCTTTGAGAATGGCCTGTGTTCTGCCTGTCTTGATGTTCATCTCAGCTAATCTCATTGCCTAGCACTTTACTCAGCGCAGAGCAGATGCTCATTAAATATCTATAGAATGAATGCATAGCATAAATTGGATGCTGGATTCTTTTTTTTTTTAATTCTAGTATAGTTAACATACAGTGTTACATTAGTTTTAGGTATATAATAGAGTGATTCAGCAATTCTGTACACTACTCAGTGCTCATCTCAAGTGTACTCTTAATCCCCTTCACTTATTTCACCCATACCCTTACCCATTTCCCCTCTGATAAACATCAGTTTGCTCTCTATAGTTAAAAGTCTGTTTTTTACTTTCTCTTTTTTTCTTTGTTTCTTAAATTCCACATATGACTAAAATTTTATGGTATCTGTCTTTCTCTGACCTATTTCACTTAGCATTATACATCTTCTGGATCCATCCATGTTATTGCAAATGACAAGATTTCATTCTTTTTATGGCTGAATATATGAATATGAATATATATATATACATATATATATGTATATATATATATATATATACACTCACATGTCCATGGATTACATATATATATATATGTATGTTTACATATATATATATATATGTAATCCATGGACATGTGAGTGACTTCCATAATTTGGTTATTCTAGATAATGCTCCAGTAAACATAGGATGCATATATCCTTTGAATTAGTGTTTTTGTATTCTTTGGATAAATACCTAGTAGTGCAATTACTGTATAGTATGGTAATTCTAGTTCTAATTTTGGAGGAGCATCCATACTGTTTTCCACAGTGCCTGCACCAGATTGCATTTCTGCCCAAAATGCATGAAGTTCCTTTTTCTCCCATTCTTGCCAACACCTGTTGTTTCTTGTGTTTTTTTGTTAGCCATTCTGACAGGTGTGAGGTGATATCTCAGTACAGTTCTGATTAGCATTTCCCTGATGATGAGTGATATTGAGCATCTTTTCATGTGTCTGTTGGCTACATATGTCTTCTTTGGAGAAAAGTCTGTTTATGTCTTCTGCCCATTTTTAAATTGGATTGGCTTTTTTGGGTGTTGAGTTGTAAAAGTTCTTTATATATTTTTGATGCTAACACTTTATCAGATATGTCATTTGGAAATATCTTCTCCCAATCAGTAGGATGACTTTTAGTTTTGTTGATTGTTTCCTTTGCTCTGCAGAAGCTTTTTATTTTGATGTAGACTCAATAGTTTATTTCTGCTTTTATTTCCCTTGTCTCAGAGATATCTCTCTGCTATGGCTAATATCAGAGAAATTACTGCTTAGGTTCTCTTTTAGGATTTTAATGGTTTCAGGTTTCACATTTAGGTCTTTCTAAACTCTAATCCATTTTGAGTTTATATTTGTGTATGGTATAAGAAAGTGATCCAGTTTCATCATTTTGTAAGTAGCTGTTCAGTTTTCTCAACACCATTTGTTGAAGAGACTCTCTTTTACCTGTCACATGTTCTTGCCTTTGTCAAAGATTACTGACCATATAATCATAGGTTTATTTCTGGGTTTTCTATTCTCTTCCATTGATCTATGTATCTGTTTTTGTGCCAGGATCATACTGTTTTGATTACTACAACTTTGTAGTATATCTTGAAATCTGGGATTGTGACACCTCCAATTTTGTGTTTCTTTTCAAGATTGCTTTGACTATTCAGGGTCTTTGTGGTTCTTGAAAAATTTTAGGATTATCTGTTCTGGTTCTGTGAAAAATGCTGGTGGTATTTTGATAGGGATTGCATTAAATCTGTAGACTGCTTTATATAGTATAGACATTTTAACAATATTTGTTCTTCTAATCCACCAGCATGGAATATCTTTCCATCTGTTAGTGTTGTCTTCAATTACTTTTATCAATGTGTTACAGTTTTCAGAGTACAGGTTTTCACCTCATTGGTTAAAAATTTAACTTAGGTAATCCTAGAGATTTTATTATTTTTGGTGCAATTGTAAATGGGATTATTTTCTTAATTTCTCTTTCCGCTACATCATTGTAGCAGAAACATCAACTACAATGTGTAACAGAGTTCTACACATTGATTTTGTATCACTCAATATTACCGAATTCATTTATGAGTTCTATTAGTTTTTTGGTGGACTCTTTAGAGTTTTCTATATATAGTGTCACATCATCCGCAAATAGTGAAAGCTTTACTTCTTCCTTGCTGATTTGGATGCCTTTTTATGTCTTTTGTTGCCTGATTGCTGTGGCTCCCACTTCTAGTACTATGTTGAATAAAAGTGGAGAGAGTGGACATCTTTGTCTTGTTCCTGTCCTTAGGAAAAAAGCTCTCAGTTTTTCCCCACTGGGTATGAAGTTCACTGTGAGTTTTTCATATATGGCCTTTATTATGTTGAAGTATGTTTCCTCTAAACCTACTTTGTTGAAGGTTTCTATCATGAATGGATGTTGAACTTTGTCAAATGCTTCTTCTGCATTTACTGAAATGATCATATGGTTTTTATCCTTTGTCTTGTTAAGGTGATGTATCACACTGATTAGTTTGCGAATATTGAACCACACTTGCATCCTGGGAATAATTCCACTTGATTTTGGTAATTTTTTATGTATTGTTGGATTTAATTTGCTAATATTCTGTTGAGGATTTTTACATCTATGTTCATCAGAGATACTGGCCTTATTTCTCTTTTTTGTAGTGTTTTTGTCTGGTTTTAGTATCAGGGTAATGTTGGCCTTACAGAATGAATTCTGAAGCTTTCCTTCCTTTTCTATTTTTTTTTTGAATAATTTGAGAAGAATGAGTATTAACTCTTCTTTGAATATTTGCTAAAATTCACCTGTGAAGCATCTGGTCCTAGACTTTGTTTGCTGGGAGTGTTTTGATTACTGATTCAATTTCATCTCTGGTAACCTACCTGTTCAAATTTACTATTTCTTCTTGCTTCAGTTTTGTCAAGCTATGTGTGTCTTATCCATTTTTCTAAGTTGTTCAATTTGTTGGCTTATAATATTACATAACACTCTCTTATAATTATTTATATTTCTATGATGTTATTTCTCCTCTTTCATTTCCAATTTGTTTATTTGACCCCTCTCTTAATATTTCCCATCTCTTTGTGGAGGTTCTCATTGAGGTGCTCTAATCTTTTCTCAAGTCCAGTGAATATCTTTATGACCATTACTTTAAATTATCTATCAGGTATATTACTAATCTCCATATTCTTTAACTCTTTTGCTGTGATTTTGTCTTTTTCTTTCATTTGGGACATATTCTTCTCTCTTCTCATTTCGTCTAACTCTCTGTGTCGGTTTCTCTGTGTTAAGAAGGTCAGCTACATCTCCTGCTCTTGAAAGTAGTGGCCTTATGAAGAGGTCTTGTAATGCCCTAGAGTGCAATGTTCCTTGTTCACCAGAACTTGGTGAACTTGGCACTTCAGAGGTATTTCTTATGTGTGTTGTATGTGCCCTACTATTTGACTGAGCTGTTATCTAGTCATCTGCAATGGTTCTTTTTGCCTGTTGTGGGCAGTGTTTGTTTCCTGTGTTGTTAGTGCACTTGTCTGGGGCCTCCTTGGGCTTATACTGAGTCAGGCCATGTGTTTGTCAGAGATACAGCAGCACTGAACTATGACGTACTTTCACTGTGTGGTCCCCCGAAAAGTTTTCTTTGTGGCTGAGGCCTGCAGTCAGACTAAATGACTGTTCCCAGCCCGCTGTTGGGGCTGCAGTTGAACTGTTAAGTGTGGTTATCTTCCCCTCTCCTTTGGGAAGGAGTTATGTTGGAGTGGTGTTGGACCCTACTGGGCTGCTTGCACACCGCCATGCTTGTGGTACCCCTTTTGGAGGGGCTCTAACCAGGGACATATTGGAAGGGCAAGTTTATAGAAGAGTACAGGGGCAGGGCTTGCAGTGCTAGCAAGATGCATGCTGGTCCACTGTGGGAGGAGACATGCAGTCAGCTGGGAAAACTCCTGCTAGACTGGCTGGGTTGGAAGGGGCATTTCAGCAGAAGCACATGGAGGTAAGGCACACTGTTAACAAGCTAGTTGGAGAGTGTTTCCCAGTGCTGATTCCTGCAGGTGTCTTTGTATCTGGGCTAGGAGGCATGGGAGGGAAATAGTGCCTATCAGTTTTTTGTTCTTGGGAAGTCTTTCAAAGGTCCCTGCTCTTTCACACAAGCTCTGAGATCAGCAAATAAATCTCTTTCCTATATACCCCAGGCATTTTTTCAAACTGCTGATTCTGTGCTATATCTCCACGGGCTTTTGCTGTGCTCCCTAAAGAGGAGACTGCTGATTTCTAAAGTTCCAAGTGTAAAGTCTGACAGTTGTTAGGCCCCTCTGGTTTTCAAAACCAAATGTTACAGGGATTTGTCTTCCCTTTGCAGGTCCTCCATGTCTGGGGTACCTGGTGTAGGAATCTGTTCCTCTCCCCTCTCTGTTCCTGCTGCGTCCCTCCCTCCTGCAGACAATCCCAAGGGTCTGTTTGGCTACCAACTGACTCTCCATCCTTCCTACTCTCTTCAGTGTGGCCTCCTCTTTACATTTGGCTGTGGAGAGTCTGCTCTGCCTATCCTCAGGTCATTTTCTGGGTCATTTGTACTCATGTAAGTATTATCTAATTATATCCATGGGGTGAGGTGAGATTAGGATCCTCTTATTCCACCATCTTCCTCAGAAATTTCAGATGCTGGATTCTTAATTAAAACACTGAAACTGTGGAAGTTTCCATTGTTTACTTATATATAAAAAATGTGATGATATTTACTTCCTTATTTAAATTATTAAAAAATAAGGAAGGAAAAGTGGAGATGAGAGAGGAAGAAGGATGTCCTCAAGAGACTGTCTTCTTTCTTTATGAAATAACAAATATTTTTTAATTCATCTGCAAACTGGTTGGATGATGGTTCTTTACAAGACCATTTGATCAACACATATGATATTCTCAGGGCTTAAGTGTAGGAGGGCATTTTTAAGATATACTGCAAAACAAACAAACAAACAAACAAACAAACAAAAAACAAACCTTAAAAGCTCTCCTGAAAAGTGAGGATATCATTTGCCACAGTGAAATTATGCTGGGTCACATTTGTCATGTCTTTCTTACATCATTTATTCCTGCTAGTTCTGAGTATCTATCCTATTTCATATTGATCTCATTAAGTGATTGCCTTATTCTTGGCTCGTTCTGTATATGGTATGATGTTGCTCATCAACTCTCTAGTATTAATTCTCACAGACTTTGGTTTTGGTTTTGTTACATTGTAGAATAGCTGGATAAATTAGTAATCTCATTAGTACCCTACACGTAGAAAACTCCCTTTTGGCAGAGAACAGATCCTTGAATATTTACTATGCTAATGATAAACATAATAGCATTGTGCTGAAAATAGTGAAGCTTAATGATGCCTTCACTGCCTGTTTGAGAAGGTCAAACAATTTCACAAAATTCACATATGAGTTCTTAAGTTCCTCATACTACAGACTTTCTCCAAAAAGGCTAGAAAGGTGGCCATGTATACCACCATGCTGGTCAAATCATCTTCCCCATTACTCAACTCAGGGCATCAAAAATAATAAGATACTTAGGGATTAACTGAACCAAGAATGTAAAAGATCTGTATCCTGAAAACTAAAGACATTGATGAAAGAAACTGATGAAGACACAAATAAAATATCCTATGTTCATGGACTGGAAGGTTTAATATTGTTAAAATGTCCATACTATCTAAAGAAATCTACAGATTCAATGCAATCCCTATCAAGATTCCAATGGAATTTTTTACAGAAAAAGAAAAAAATAATCCTAAAATTTGTTTAGAACCACAAAAGACCCCAAACGGCCAAAGAAATCTTGAGAAAGAACAAAGGCGGAAGTAGCGCACTTCCTAGATTTCAAACTATATTACAAAGCTGTAATAATAGTATGGTATTGGAATAAAAAGAGTCACACAGATCAATGGATAGAACAGAGAGCCTAGAAATAAACCCATGCATATACAGTCAATGAATTTATGACACAGAAGCCAAGCATACTCAATAGGGAAAGGACAGTCTCTTCAATAACTGGTGTTTAGAAAAGTGGATAGCCATAGACAAAGAATGAAACTTAACCCTTATCTTGTATCATACACAAAATTCAACTCAAAATAGATTAAAGACTTAAATATAAAACATGAAACCATAAAACTCGTAGAAGAAAACACATAGAGAGGATAGCTCCTTGACATTGGTCCTGGCAATAATTTTTCACAGCAAAAGCAAAGGCAACAAAAGCAAAAATAAACAATGAGACCACACCAAACTAAAAAGCTTCTTCATAGCAAAGGTAAGCATCGAGAAAATGAAAAACATGTGAGAAAATATTTCCTAACTACATATCTGATAAGGGGTTAATATCCAGAATATACAAGAAACTCCTACAAATCAATAGCAATAAATAAATAAATAATCAAATATAAAAATGGGCAAAGAGGTACCTGGGTGGCTTAGTGGGTTAAGAATCCAACTCTTGATTTGGGCTCAGGTCATGATCTCAGGGTTGTTGGATTGAGCCCTGAGATGGGCTCTTTGCTTGGTGCAGAGTCTGTTTGTCCCTCTTCCTCAGCTCCTCCTCCCACCCCCATCTCTAAAATAAATAAAATCTTTAAAAGTATAAAAAATAAATTTAAAAAATAATAAAATGGGCAAAGAATTTGAATAGATATTTTCCCAAAGAAGATATACAAATAGCCTTCTGGTACATAAAGGTGCTCAGCAGCACTAGCCGTCAGGGAAATGCAAATCTCAACTACAATGAGATATCACCTCCCAACTGTTAGAATGGCTACTATCAAAATGACAAAAGATAATAAATGTTAGCAAGGATGTAAAGAAAGGGGAACCCTTTTATGCCACTGGTGGGAACAGAAACTTGTACAGTGCTATGGAAAACAGTTCAGAGGTTCTTCAAGAAATTGAAAATAGAACTACCATATGATCTAGCAATTCTACTTCTCGGTATATATCTAAAGGAAATGAGTTATTATTTTGAAAAGATACCTGTACTCCCATGTTCAGAAAAGCATTATTTACAATGGGCGGTATAGAGAAACAAACTAAATGTCTGTCAGTGTATGAATGGATAAAGAAAATATGATGTATAGCACAGTTCTAAGATGAATAAGGCCTGAGGACCTAATGTATATCACTGTGACTACAGTTGGTCACAGTGTATTATAAAATTGAAATTTTCTAAGAAAGTAGAACTTAAATGTTTTCACATACACATAGAAGGTAAATATGTAAGGTGATGGATGTGTTAAGTAACTCTGGGGGGGCTTTCTTTCATAATGTATATGAATACTAAACCATCACATTTTATTCTTTAACTATCTTACAATGTTATTTGTCGATTATACCTCAATAAAGCTGAAAAAATGAACTGATATAACAGAGAATTTTATTACTGGAGATTTTAAATGATCTTTGATAATATAAAGAATTAGAAGACCTCACGAAAAAGAAAAAGAAAATGCTGAGAATGGGTTTGGGAGGAGGGGTGATGAGTACATATCTGAATCCAATGAGTCTAAGGTACAATTTTTAACTTTAAAGGAAACTAGAGATCAGAGAAAGCTTTTGGGTTTATTTTCACCTATTATTTATTTCTTAAATATAAATTACACCTCACATTTAGGCTTTTCTCCACAAACCCACAAACCCTGGTATTTAAAGAACTGAATCTAAAACTGGAAAGCCACGTAAATAAGTAAGAACAATAAATGATGACAGAAATATGTAAGAGCTGGAGAGGATAAAGCAATCAAGGTTTGAGGAGATGAAGCTTGAGATGACTTGTGGAAGAACAGTAGGTATTTGTGAACCAGAAAAGAGAAAGACATTACAAGTAAGTAAGAATAGCCAGGTGAACTGTGACCACTTGTGCCTTACCTCCCTCGAGCTACTCTGAACTGCTTATAATATAGTTTTGGAAACACCGCAGATATTCATGCCTCCATATATTTTATTCTCATGCTCCCATTCCCATTAATATGTCCTTCCTTATTCTGATTGTCTCACAAGAGTATGTCATACTTTCAGACTTTGCTCAAGCACTCAAAAGTCCTCTTAAGATGCAGCCAGTAGCAAATAAATTAGAAAAATTACCTTTCATTCTTAACTTATTTCAGTTCCATTATATAAAACACTATTGTCAAATGTATTGGGCATGTGTTCATTGCTGTGGGAAGCAGTTTTCTGTATAGATAATTCAAATAAAAAAGTAACGGTGATATAAAGCAAAATAAGCTAAGGACCATGATAATGTAGATAAAGTACTGAAAGGCTTAACAAACAAAGATACTGAATCTAATTTTGGGCAGGGATACCAGAAAAGATTTCATGATAGAGCAGATGATTTGAGAGGGGTGTTGAGAGTTGTTAGGTAGGCAACGGGAGTGGGAAAATGAAGGCATTTAGAGGTAACAGAAACAGTCTGAATAAAGGCATAAATAAGTGGGTTCCTTTTAAGGTACACTGAACGCCCAGTTTGGTCTAGTAAAACGGGAAGTGTGAGAAATAACAACTATAAGGATAAGTGAACGATGTATTGTAGGAGGTCTTAACAGGTCAGGTTGAAAAATTCTTATAATCTATATCCTTAAGGCTTCTACAGACTCATTTCCTCTCTTAAAATCTGCTGTATCCCCCTAGCATTTCTGGAGGAGCTTATATCATCTAGGTCTTTCCAGATTTCATGGACTAAATTGATTTTATTGCTAAAATATAATCAATACACCAAAGAAACATAGATTTTTGACAGAGAATTTTTCTGAAACTCATTAATCAGAAAAAAAAAAAAACCCTCAAAAAACTGAGCGTATAAGACTTAAATCTCAGCAGTTATGAGCTTTCCATCTGGAACTGAAGATATAGAAAGGTTATATAGTTATAAAAAATTTTCTAGAAGACATAAAGTTGGCTGTATTTATGGTTAAAATAAAATCATGATTTTGCTTATTTTTCCTATGGTTAAAAGGAGAGTATTAAACATGTATTTTTTTGAACAAAAATGCTGATGTTCCCCCTCAGGCTGTATTGTAGAATTGATGAAAAAAAGTGATGTTTCATAAACAGAAGATAGAATGCAAATGCAAAATGTCTCAACCCAAGGGAAATATAAGTCTAATGCCATTCCTTAGAACTCTTCCCAAAATAATGAAAGAAAAACTCACTAAAACTTGTTAGATGGAAATCCTCTGACTCAGAACAGAACTTCAAAAATACACATACAATGTTCAAAAAAATGTTTCCAATGAACTTGTGTACATAAAAACAGATTTCTTTGGGCTTGAAAAATACTTCCTGATAAGATTCTTAAGTGTTTGTTGAGGAAAAAAGAAAAAAGATGAATTAAATATTAGAGTACTTTGGGTGTACATGTGATCTACATATAAATGCAAATTAATTCATTATGTTAATGCTTAGTACACAAAATCCATGCATGGTAGCAACATAACACGTCTGCTAGTTTAATCTGCTTTTTTACTTGAAGAAATCACATTCACATTTAGTGCTTTTTTATTAATAATAAAAGAGTAATGAAGCAGAAACGCATATGCCAGATTCATTTAATAAAGACTGGTGTATCCCAAATAAAGTGTAACTTTCTGTGAAAGTAAGGGCAAACTAGAGCCTGTAGGCCAAATCCTGCCTATTTCTTTTTTTTTCCTCACTATTTTAAAAATCATTTATTAATTAATTTATTTATTTGAGAGAGAGAGACACAGTTCACACATGGGGGTGGGGGGGGAGAGGCAGACTCCCTGCTGAGCAGGGAGCCCAACTTGAACTGATCCCAGTGTCCTGGGATCATGACCTGAGCCGAAGGCAAACGCTTAACTGACTGAGCCAGTAGGTGCCCCTTTCCCACTATTTTTATAAATAAAATTTTATTGGGAACACAGCCAGAGTCATTCATTTCCATATTGTGTAGGAGGGCTTTTGTATTACAACAGCAGAGAGAGTTAAGTAGTTGTGACAGTCTAAAATATATAGTATCTGGCCTTTTACAGAGAAGTTCTAGGGTGCCTGGGTCACTCTGTGTTTGGCTCAGATCATGATCCCAGAGTCCTGGGATCAGACTCTCTGTTCAGTGGGGGGGTCTGCTTCTCCCTCTCCCCCTGCCTTCCACTTCCCAGCTTGTGCTCTCTATCTGTCAAATAAATAAATAAAATTTTTTAAAAATTATTATTTTTATCAATTCTAAAATAAGTAAAGTGATCAAGTTTATGTTTCCTTAGTCAGATGCGAATAGCCCCCCAGGCAGTAGCACACTAAATGCTCACATGTGAAAAAGACTAATGTTACTGTTTATGTTTGGAAGCACAAACTTTCATCTCTCTTCTATTTGATTACTTTGAAACCGTGTATTGCTATCTCTATCGGGCAAGCTGGAAACTTCATTAGACCAAGAAGGGTTCTCTTGTTTATTACTCTCTAATATGATATATATGATAAATACCTCGTTCCCTATGTTACTCCATAAATGTAGGATCTTTTCCCAGAATATTTTACTTTTACCTGTCACTGAATGTATATTTACTAATAAAAGAAAAATATATATATACTTAATATAATGAATATAAACATTTATATTTCTAAGATATGCTGGCTTTCAATAACTTCTGTGTTCTTAGCTTATAGCACAGTATCCTGTGTATCATTCATTTCCCCTAGAGACAGAAATTTTAATTTTTACTTTTATTTTTTTATCATGTGAATTTTTTTTCATTTTTATTAGTTTCCCCTTAATAACCACTTATATGTGCCTTAATCTTGGTCTACCTCTTATGACATTTGCTTTTGCGACATGAACAATTTTCTATTATCATTTTCCCATATACTTCAACTTTCATAGCTGTAGAAAAAAGTTCTGTAGGACCACATTTAATAGAGTATTTGCTATTTTCCTACTAATTTATTTTGCTTTTTACAAAGAGATGTCATAAATGTCGAAAAAATGGCATATTTTTATAGCTCAAAGGATTCAGAAGTCCTTCCATCTTTATAAACATTTCCAACTTTTCCCAGAAATTTGCTGACTCCAATCTCTTAGGAAAATCTCCTGTGTTTGTGATTAAAAAACTATGGATCTCAGGGGGGCGGGAGGGGGGTAGGGAGAGCTCAGTCAGTTAAGTGTCAAACTCCTGATTTCAGCTCAGATCATGATCTCAGGTGAGAGCAAGTCCCAGGTTAGTTTCTGCACTCAGCATGAAGTCTGTTTGGGATTCTTTCCCTCTTCCTCTGTCTCTGTACCCCCCTTCCCACCCCACTCTATATCTCTCTAAAATAAATAAATAAATCTTTAAAAAAAGCACTATTGGCATCTCATTTACGAAGTAGCAGCTCACCCTGGAGTTACGAAGTAGCAGCTCACCCTGGAGCACTTGGTTTTCAGAGAATGCTAGGTTTTGAACTGTCTTTAATTCACTTCTCTTCAATTTGCCTAGAATTGTAATGTCATATATCTTCTCTGTTCATATCCACTGGTATATCCATACACGTTGTGTATATTTCCTTTTGATTTCACTGATTTATATTTTCTAATTTTCTTTTTTTTTCTTTCTAATTTTCTACAGCTTAATGGACTTAAAACTATAGTGAAATTAATTTGCTGTGGCTTCTTAATCCAGTAAGTGTTGCTATTTACACATTCTAAAGATGGTAAATGTCAAATATATGATCCTAAAACATAATAATTTTGGTACGTCTATGTTTTTGAGACACTTTCTCAAAGGATAATGTGGTACTTGGGACCCCATAATCTCTAACTTTATATAGTAACAACAGGACAATATGTATTATTAGAAAGACAATTGGAAATTTTCCTCTCCCTGTTAAGAGGAAGCAGGGTGCTAAATTTCTTAACTTCTCTGAAACATATTTTCTTTTGTATAAAAGAGAAGTGATTTTTATTTCCCAGAGCCTGTGTGAGGATTAAATGATACAACATAAACAAAGCATCTGACATATCACAGATTTTTAATAAATTGTAGCTACTTTTATTATATTCAGGTAAACATCTTTTTCATGACTGTATGTATGGTAGATATAAATTTCATGTAACTCTCCATTCTGAGAAAAATTACCTCTCCCTGCCATGCAGGAGATATACAACAGGTTTGTAGCTGTCTTAAAGGTATGGTATATGCAGCTTGGAAACAAGGGGTAAAGGACATTTTTAAGATAAAAGCACTGATTACAGAGGCTCTATAAGGGCAGTTTGATAGAGTTTTACTTTCTTCTGGGACTTTTCCTCAAAATATGTCACTTTTTACAACTTAGGTAAGTCTATCTAAAGTACAATTCTTTTAATGAAAGAGATGGAAGTTATTAAATAAAATCAACTTGTATGAACTTTGATAATAATTTCATGGTAATGACACCAGAGAACAACAAAACTCATCACTGTATAAATAAGGTTTTTTGACGAGCACTTCTTAAGTATTTTCTTCCAGATCTTTCAAAATCTTTCCTGATTCCATTGTAAATATATTAAATTATATTTCAATAATTCTCAGAAATGAGTAACATTTGACAATATTTTAAAATTTAGTTGCCAGCTTGGCCTAAGAGATTATCGAGTAAAATTTTATTTTGCTCATTTCTGAATCTAACTATTAATTCCCAAGTTTCCATTATAAAAGATAGGACAACTAGAGTGGCTGGGAAGACGGCAGAGTAAGAGGATCCTAAGCTCACCTCCTCCATAGATTCAGTTGGGTAACACTCATATTAGTGTAAATAATCTGGAAAATAACCCAAAGATTGGCAGATCAAACTCCACAACTAAAGGTAAAGAAGAGGCCACATCAGAGAGGGTACAAAGGGCAACAGTGCCACCAACAGTGGGGAACAAACTGGCAGTCCATGGAGTAGGGAAGGGAGCTGAAGGCATGGGGGGGAGGCAGGGGCTGGTGAACAGACCATCATACAAGGGAGCCTGCATGGGGAAGATGAATCCCCATAACCTTTGGCTTTGAAAGCGAGAGGGGCCAAATTTCATGAGTTCTTAGAACCAGAAGGTTTTAAAACCTGGAATTTTAAAAAGCAGTGGGGCTCAGCTCTGGGAGAGCCCAGAGGCCAAGAGGAAACTAAATCCCATCCTTAAAGCGATTACAGGACAAAGAGCCCCCCGTAGATACAGCACTGAAGCAGCAGTTTGAAAAATGCTCGGGACCTGTAAGCGGGAGAGCAGTTAACTCATTTTGGAGGGTGTCTAAGAAAGACCCATCCAGGAGCAAAGGAGCTGGCAGGCACTATCTCTATCCCCTGCCCCCAGCATAAACACACTGCCACCTATGGGAATAGCACAGTGCCAGAATTTACTACCTAATTGCTTACACCAAGCCCCACCCCTTCAGTGGGTAGGGCTTCAGCGGATCTGCCCTTTTCAGTCACCCTAGCCTAAGTACCCCTGCAGAAGTTCCCTTCCCCTAGAAGACCAGCACAAACCTTGCCAACACCATGTCTCCGCACCAGTGCACTTTGTGGATCCACCCAGGCCAGCCCCAGCCCCAGCAAATGCAGCGGCAGGTCTCATTTTGCAAGCAGACTGGCGGGCACCATCCTAAAATTGTGTGCCTCACACCAGCCTGGCTGGTCCCAGCAGTGGCAGCATGTCCCTGCCAATACACTCACAAGCCTATCCAAAGTAGTGCCACAAGCCCAGCAGCATGCAAAGAGCTGCCTCAGGGGCCAGTACCACTTCAAAGTGACTACTGCCCTGAGTTGAAGGAAAGATAACCACACACCAAACCAGATCGATTAAACAGATATAGTCAGAACAGTCCAATCTAAAACAACAGAATACACATTCTTTTCAAGATCACACAGAGAACATTCTCCAGAATAGATCATATATTAGGCCATAAAACAAGTCTCGACAAATTCAAAAAGATTGAAGTCATACCATGCATCTTTTCTGACCCCCATGCTATGAAACTAGAAGTTTTTTCCAGAAAAAGTCTGGAAAGAGCACAAATACATGGAGCTTAAATAACATACTCAATGAATGAGACAACTGAAAAACTGAAGAAATCAAAAATTACATGGAGAAAAATGAAAATGAAAACACCATGGTCCAAATTCTTTGAGATACCATAAAAGCAGTTCTAGGAGGGAAGTTTATACAGGCCTACCTCAAGGAGCAAAAAACATCTCCAATAAACAACCTAACCTTACACCTAAAGAGCTAGAAAAAGAACAAACAAAACCCTAAACCAGGAGAAGGTAATAAAGCTCAGAGCAGAAATAAATGATATAGAAACTAAAAAAACAATAGAACAGATCAATGAAAACAGGAGCTGGTTCTTTGAAGAGATAAAGAAAATTGATAAAACTTTAATCAGACTCACACACACACAAAAGAGAGAGAGAAAGAGAAGAGTCAAAATCAGAATGAAAGAGGAGAAATAATAAGGAACACCACAGAAATATGAAGGATTGTAACAGAACACTATGAAAAATGATCTGCCAACAAACTGGACAACCTGGAAGAGATGAAAAATTCATAGAAACATATAACCTACCAAAATTGAAGCAGAAATAGTAAATTCAAACAGAATGATTATCAGCAATGATACTGAATTAGTAATCAAAACACTTCCAACGAACAAAAGTCCAGGACCAGATGGCGTCATAGATGAATTCCATTAAACATTTAAGCAAAGCTAATACTGTTCTCAAATTTTTCCAAAGAATAGAAAACTTCAAATTCATTCTATGAGACCAGCATTAACATGATACCAAAACCAGATAAAGACACTACCAAAAAAGAGAACTATAGGCCAATAACTCTGATGAACGTAGACACTAAAATCCTCAACAAAATCTTAGGCAAACCGAACTCAACAATACATTAAAAAATCATTCACTACTAACAAATAGGATTTATTTCCAGGCTGCAAGGGTGGTTCAGTATTCACAAATCAATCAACGTGATACATCACATCAACAAGAGAAAGAAGAAGCATATGATCATTTCAGTAGATGCAGAAAAAACATTTGACAAAGTATAAGATCCATTCATGATAAAAAACCCTCAACAAAGTAGGTTTAGAGGGAAAATACTTCAACATAATAAAGGCATTATATGAAAAACCCACAGCTAACATCAAACTCAATGAGGAAAAACTGAGAGCTTTTTTTTTCCTAAGGTCAGGAACAAGACAAGGATGTTCACTCTCACCATTGTTATTCAACATAGTATTGGAAGTCCCAGCCATAGCAATCAGACAAAAAAAAAAAAAAAAAGGAATAAAAGATATCCAAATTGGTAAGGAAGAAGTAAAACTTTCACTATCTGGAAATGACATTATACTATACATATAGAAAACCTGAAAGACTCCACCAAAAAATTAGTAGAACTGATAAATGAATCTGGTAAGGTTGCAGGATACAAAATCAATGTACAGAAATACAATGCATTTCTATACACTAATAATGAAGCAGGAGGAAAAATTAAGAAGGTAATCTCATTTATAAGTGTATCAAAAATAATAAAATAGCTAGGAATAAACTTAACCAAAAAGGTGAAAGATCTGTACTCTAAGAACTATGAAACACTGATGAAAAAATTGAAGACAACACAAACAAATGGAAAGATGTTTCATGTTCATGGATTGGAAGAACAAATATTGTTAAAATGTCTATACTAAGCAAAAGCAATCATTTAAGGCAATTCCTATCAAAACACAACAGTATTTTTCACAGAACTAAACCAAACAATCCTAAAATTTGTATGGATCCAGAGAAGACTCCAAAGAGCAAAAGCAGTCTTGAGAAAGAAAAACAGAACTGGAGAGATCACAATTCTGGACTTTAAGTTATATTACAAATCTGCAGTAATCAAAACAGCATGGTACTAGCATAATAACAGACACAAAGATCAATAGGACAGACTAAAAAACCTATAATTTAAAGAAACCTGTAATTATGTAGTCAATCTTTGACAAAGGAGGCAAGAACATGCAATGTGAAAAAGACAGTCTCTTTCAATAAATGGTGAGAAAACTGGAAAGGTACTTGCAAAAGAATGAAACTGAACAACTTTCTTATACCATACACAAAAACAAACTCAAAATGGATTGAAGACCTAAATGTGAGGGATGAAACCATAAAAATCTTAGAGGAGAACACAGGCAGTAATTTCTCTGATATCAGCAATAGAGACTTTTTTTTTTCTAGAAATGCCTCCTGAGGCAAGGGTGACAAAACAAAAAATAAACTATTGTGGCAACATCAACATAAAAAGCTTCTGCACAGCAATGGAAACAATCAACAAATCTAAACAACAACCTACTGAATGGAAGAAGATATTTGCAAATGACATATCCAATAAAGGGTTAGTATCCAAAAATATACGATTACACAACTCAACACCAAAACCCCAAATAATCAAATTTAAAAATGAGTAAAAGTCATGAACAGATGTTTTTCCAAAGAAGACATCTAGATGGCCAAAAGACACATATAAAGATGCTCAACAGCACTCATTATTAGAGAAATGCAAGTCAAAATTAAAATGAGATATTACCTCACACCTGTCAGAATAGTTAAAATCCAAAATACAAGAAACAAGAAGTGTTGGTAAGGATATGGAGAGAAAGGAACCTTCATGCATTGTTGGTGAGACTGCAAACTAGTACAGTTACCATGGAAGACAGTATGGAGGTTCCCTAAAAAATTAAAACTAGAACTACCCTACAATCCAGTAAACACACTACTATGTATTTATCCAAAGAATACAAAAACACTAACTTGAAAGGATATATGCACCCTATGTTTACTGCCCCACTAATTACAATAGCCAAATTATGGAAGCTGCCCATGTCTACCAATAGATGAATGTATATACACAATGAAATATTACTGAGCCATAAAAAAGAATGAAAAATTACCATTTGCAACAACATGGAAGGAGGTAGAGAACATTACGCTCAGCGAAATAAGTCAGTCAGAGAAAGGCCAATATCATATGACTTCATTCGTATGCAACTTAAGAAAAGAAAAAATGAACAAAGGGGAGAAAAAGAGAGACAAACCAGAGACTGACTCAACACTAGAGAACAATCAGAAGGCTACCAGAGGGGAGGTCAGTGTGAGATGGGTGAAATAAGTGAAGGGGATTAGGAGTACACTTATCTCAATGAGCACTGAGTAATACATGGAACTGCTAAATCACTATATTGTACACCTGCAACTAACATAACACTGTTTGCTAACACAGGAACTAAAATAAAAAATGAATAAAATAAAGTAAAATAAAATAAAATATAAGGTAAAAAGAGAGAACAAGATAATAGGCCAACTGATAGAAAATAAATAAATAAAGACAGGATACCTGATTTTTGATGTAGCTAAAACAAGCTTGTAACAGGAAATAGAAAATTCAGATATGAAACCCAGATCCACTGCTTACTAACTCTACGAATTTGAACACTTCAATAAATTTCAATTTCCTCCCTTCCAGAATGTCAATAAGCTTTATCTTACTAGGGTTGTTTCAAGATTAAATGAGTTAATCTTCAATAACTAGATTTCCTTCCTTTCATTTCCTCCTCTGACTCCACACCTCTATTTGCTCTTGAAGGAACTGGTTATAAACCAACTTAGAATCAGCCATCAGAAGCTCTATGATTCTAAAGGTTTTGTAATGAGAAGTGGAATACCTGATTTTGAGGATTATCCATGGCCTTTCCTCTTCCTCTTCCTTTCTGCTCATCAGTCATTTACTATACACTAGCACACCACAGGGTAGGCAGAAAAACAGGACACAGTAGATTGCTTATGAAATTTTGCTAAATTGATAAATTAAGGAATAAATGATGTAAAATCAAGTAGTTGAGTTCTACTTTAAGAGGTAAATCAATATAGCCAGACCATAGGACACTCTTAATAATACCTTCAAGTGGCCAGAAAAGTTGCAACTGATACTTCATGTAGTCACTTTATGAAAAAATATTCCAAATTTTATATTCGAAATCACAAACCAGAAAAGAATCCTGGGGGGGGGGGGGGGTTAACTGCCAATCATTTTCCAAAGACATCCCAGGTTTTTTTGTGTGTGCTTTTGTTTTTGTTTTGTTTTGTTTGTTTTTCTACAGAAAAAGGCCTATGTGGTTTTGAGTATCTCAGCAATAAAGGAAATAGAAGTCATTAGACCCTTCATAAAGAAGATTATGGAACTGTTGCCTCTAAAATATTTAGTTTAGTTCTGTTTGCTATAACAGCAGGAAGACATAATGAAACTGGAGGAGATCCAGAGAAAAGAAGCCAAATTGGCAGGTGAGAGAAAGACTAGAAACATTTAAATTCTTAGAAAAGCGTCCTAGATTCTTAGAATTGGAATTATCCTTAAATATCATATATATACCAATTCCTTATGCTTCCTGAACATTCCTGATCAATCATAAATTGTTTAGTTGTCAAAAGCCTGTTATATGCTGGGGACTGACTAGAATCCTTCCCTTTTTTTGCAGCCTATGTTCAAATTATCACCTCAAATATATCTCATATGCTTCCACTTCTCTTATATCCAGTGCCATCATCCTGGCCCAAGTCATCTTTCTTTCTCATTTAGGCTACTACGATAGCATTCTAAGTCATTACCCTCTTCTATTCTGCTCCTCATAACCATGTTCCAACTTCCCAATCCACTGCCACCAGCATGATTGTGAAACATAAATTAAATTCTGTCATTGGCTTACATAGAATACTTCAATGATTTTCCATCTACTTCAGGATCAAGTCCAAAGTAATAAACATGGCCCTAAAAGAATTGGCTCCTGCCTCCTTTACTAATAGCTCCTCACTTTGTTTTTCCCTTGGCTCACCAGGGTCTATCCACACTGGCTTTCTTTCAGTTCCTAAAATAGCCAAATGCTTTTTATAGCATAAAATAACCACCACCGCCACCATGACAGCTAACATTTCTCGAGTTTTTAACTACGTGATTGGCTCTGTGATAAGTGTTTAAGGGCACTACCATGTTTAATCCTTACAAGAAACTCCATGAAATAGTTATTATTTTTATCCATTTATTGTTGAGAAATATTTAGAGAATATTCAGAGAAATATTTAAAGAAATTAATTTCTCTGAAGCAAGATTAAGTCCAAAGGTAGAAAGTCTGCTATATCGCATATTCCAGGAATGTTCTTTCTCCCTACTCTTCCCCAGCTAGATCATACCATGACTTATGGTTACAACTCGTATGTCATTTCCTCAAAACAGACTTCTCATTTTCTGATCTAAATTTGGCACCTCTGTCACAGTCCCTTAAACTTTTCCTCTATAGAATGTATCACGACTTATAACTATGTATTTCTTTATGCAGTTATTTATTTAAAATCTGTCAAACCTCCAACAGACTATAAATTTTATGAAGGGAATAATTATATGAATATAAATATAAATATCTGTTGAATAAATGATCGAAGAAAGTCATCCAAACCTTCTAAGAATGAAGTGTTGAATCACTCCATGGGAGAGTCTGAGTGTTAGAAATTCTATTAAAATATTTTTGCCTACAAAGCAAGCTGTTCCCTTATAACATCTATCCACGATCATAATTCTGGTCTCTTGATCAATACTAAAAAAAGTAGATTCTTTTCTCTTTTATACCTCTTTAAATACTTTTAGCCTAGAAAGTTAAAGACAAAGAGGACTGGCAATTCAGGTGGGATAATTCCAGATTTGTTCATAAAAAAATAGTATGCTAGAGTGTAGAGGATGAGGGGCATCTTTTGGAATTAACAGCCTTTTTAGGGCACATTTATAGAAATTAATTATTTGCCTACAGTAAATGAATGTAAGAAATATATAGACATGAAACATAGAGGGGGAACGCTATGCTTGGAATGCTGTATCACAAACTGGGTTCTAGTTTGTATAGATCTAGAAAGAAACAAAACTGGAGGAGGTCCAGTTAACGGTAATTAAAAGATGTACAAAAAGATTGGGAAAAGTAAAAACTAGCTATGCAATTATAACTAGTCTTAGATATCCTCAAATTATAAGACTGGTATCAGGAAGTGCGATCATATCTTCCTATATCTCTTATGAGTTTTAACAAAACTCTAGATTAGATGAACTATATCTAAGATTTTGAAATTAATAAGGTAAAATAATAATCAATATAATAAAATAATAATAAATAAAATATTCTTTACTAATTTTATATCTTTTAAATTAACTCAATATAGTCACCGAAGTTTTTTTTTTTAAGTCTATCTCCCACCCAGAGTGAGAAAAATGAAACCTCAAAGATGAAAAGGCCCTCTTATTTGATAATATATTTGATGCCTGAAATCTCTCTATAAGTTGTAGTCCAAGTGGCTGTTAGCTAATAGTAAACATCCTCAGCTATATTAAATGACTCGATGGTGGGGGGATCCTTAAATCATCACATATACTTTAAATATCTTATAACTTTGTCAGTTATACCTCAATAAAGGTGGGGTATGATGCTTTGGATTTTGAGATTTAGATTTTGAGTTTAGATCTCTAGGTTTAAATCTCAATTCCAGAATTTATTATCTATGTAACTTTCAACAGGTTACTTACTGTGCTTCAGTTTCCTCATTTCAAAAACTGGAATAACAAAATGTGTCTTTTAAGATTGTTTGAGAATTAAATGCAATGCCACAATATTAAACATCATTTTGTATTATGCTTGGCACATAACAAATGCTCGATAAATGTTAATTTCCCTCTAATAACAGAAATCCACTATCCGCTAACACAGTCCATTTCCACTTTAGACACTGGGTTCTTATACTGTGTGGAACCAGTCCTATACTACAAAGTAAATAATACTTAGAAGTTTAACATAGAGGTTATGTTAAGAAAAAATGCTCTTGGGGTGCCTGGGAGGCACAATCAGTTAAGTGTCTGACTGTTGGTTTCAGCTCTGGTCGTGATCTCAGGGTTGTGAGATCAAGCCCCACACCTGGCTCTGGGCTCAGCACTAAGTCGGCTTCAGATTCTTTCTCCCTTTCTTTCTGCCCCTCCTGGTCATGCCTGCTCACTCTCATTCAAATAACTAACTAACTAACTAACTAACTAACTAAATAAATAAATAAATCTTTAAAAAAAGAAAAGATTTCTATTTTAACTTTGGCTATTAATTCTAGTTTGTATATACTTCTTAGCAATTTGTCACTCAGAAATGGAAGAATTTAATCTCTTTGAGTGACCTTAGAGAAATATGAGTTACAGTTATATTTGAGAAGAAGTCCTGAATAATCTAATTGAGGTAAATATTCCACTGGAATTACCTTTCTCAGTAAAAACAAGAACAAAAAATTCTTCTTCTAGTGATTAAGGATTAATTTGTATGGCAATGGTCTTTTAAGACTAAATGGATTCTCTCTTTATTTTTATTAAGAATTAATGACAAAAAATAAGAGTATCAAAAATATATTGTTGTTTTATCACAAGACCGGGAAATACAATTGATTACTTAATATTGCAAACAATTTTTTAGAAAAGTTTATTTTTATTTAAGTCATAAGATAGGTTAGAAGGAATAGAATTTGCTCATTTAACCTATTAAATGGTACCACTTGCTTTGTGATAACCCAGCACACTTTGTAAATAAATTCATTTGCCTTGCATCAATGTCATTTACCACTTTATATATGCTATATGAATTCATTTTTTAGAAAATATTTTAGCTGGCTTTCCCAGCACAGAAAATAAAATTACTTCTAACATATCCAATTCAAATACAACACAAAGCCTCCTACTTCCACAGAAATGTAAATTTAAACAAGTTAAACTTTTTTTGAGGAAAGAAATCATAATATGTTTTCCAATACTTAACCTCTTAGCTTAATCTTTCAAATCTAAAGAAAAATATTTTCAAGCTTACTAACTATTTTATGGCTTGGTAAGCTATAGCTTCTTAACAACGAAAAATCTTAAGATCAAATTTAGATTGAAATTATGACAACTAAAATTAAAAACCAAATACTAGAAACAAGAATGCTCCTGGTATTACAAATATAATTTATATTGGACAAAAATATTGGTAACCCCATTTCCCTTCATTTCTCTCGTACTGTAGATTTGCCACATCACAAGTAACTTTAAATTTGTAGGAGCTAAGAATTTTTTATTCTGAATTTTATTAAGCACAGATGATGGCTAACAT
Source organism: Nasua narica (assembly GCA_028533885.1). Lineage (NCBI taxonomy): Eukaryota > Metazoa > Chordata > Mammalia > Carnivora > Procyonidae > Nasua > Nasua narica. The sequence goes on from CM052798.1 coordinate 64,221,429, forward strand.
GACTCCTAAACATGCTTACAGATGATGATAATAATAAAAGAGCATAAAATCAGCTTACTGTTTCACCAATCTTTCCAATGTTTCCTTGATCTCCTACTTCTCCCTGTTAAAAATAATATAAAGCTGTAAAATGATTATTTTTTCAAACAAGAACACTCATGACATTGCTTCCATTTTCATTTAATGTAATTAGTCAAATTCCTCAAAAAAAAAAAAAAAAGCAAAGAAAATCTCAGTTATTCAAAACTCTGTTATAGTATTTCTGTGGAACATAGTCTTTCTACTATTTCCTTAAGTTACAGTCTTCTTTTATGACTTTTAATCACTTTTAGAACACTTTTGCAAATAAAACTTTTAAAATGAAATATTTACTGAGGTGTACTCTGTAAAAGCAGAGTGGTAGGTGCTGTGGAAGGTATTAAGAAGAATAAAAATAACATAAAGGCTTTGTCCACAGGAATGCTCTATTTGTTTCAGGAGAAAAGATCTCACAACGCTGAGCTGAGCAGAGCAGAGCAGAATACCTGCCACAATTAAGAGGTGAGGGAGTTCAGATGGAGGCATAATATTCCATTGTATGGATGTACCACATCCTCCTTATCCACTCATCTGTTGAAGGGCATTTTGGTTCTTTCCACAGTTTGGCGATTGTGGCCATTGCAGCTATGAACATTGGGGTACTTGTGGCCCTTCTTT
>CM052798.1:64222624-64254102 GCA_028533885.1 Nasua narica
CACCGGGAAGGCAATGTATGCGCAAAACCTTAACCACAGTCTCTAGTCCATAACACTCTGAAAACTCAAAGTTTTTCAAAACTTGTTTGGTAGCAAACTTGACCTAACCTGAATTTATTTGACAGCAATGCTTTATCTGACCTGAGTGAGGCTATTTATACTCTCGTTTATTTTATCTGATCACCCTTGTATTTCACCATGGAAATATTAATGTTTCTAATTATGGTGGGCTGTCCCATAGCCTGCTGGTGGTGTTAAGTAAAATGTAATATATTCACCACATTATCTTTTGAAAATCCAAACATCAATGATTGTCAAGTAATGGATTATGAAACTATATTTGAGTTGGGCTCTGAAGAATAGGTGATATTTTACTGGTGATGACAAAGGTCCATTTTTGGTGTTGAGGGATGGCATGAGTGAAGGCCAAACAAAGGCGTAGATTAACGAAAGACAGAAGATTAAGTTCAGGGTACCATGTAGAATTAATCTAATAAGAATAGATGTTTTATTTATAGAAATAGGAAATTAAACAATTGCTATTTAAAAATTAGTAATTATATTGCAGAGTAGAGTAGTAAAATGTTAAGCTGCACTGAACAATATTATAGCCACTAATAACCTATAGATAGCTACTGGGTATTTGAAATTGTCTGGTGTGAACTGAAAAGTAATGTTAAGTATAAAATCCCCACTAGATTTCAAAGACTTTGTAGCAAAAAAGAATACAAAATATCTCATTGGTAATTTTAATATTGATCACATTTGAAATGATTATATTTTCTTACTTGGGGTTAAATAAAATATATTACTAAAATTGATCTCATTTGTCTCTTTTCATTTTTTTACTGTGGCTCACATCTGTGATTCGTATTATATACTCTATTGGCTAGTGCTGATTTTAAGCATTGAAATCTAATATTCATATGAGTAATCAATTTGAAATGAACTTTCAAAGACTACACAAATTTTTGTTTCAATCCCTGTATGTACTTAGATATACAGTAAAGAATGAAGCATTGTAGTTCGTAAATCCTAGTTTTTGACTGACAATTCCCTAGATAGCTTTTTTAGAAAATTTGGGGCAGAATAATATATAAATTCTTAATTTTCTTGTATTTCCTCCTCCTTACCCAACACCTTTTTCAAATTCCAAGGGAGATGGACCGTTTTGAGGTTCATAGTTTTAGGGGAGGTTTGGGTTAACAGGCAGAAAGCAGAAGTTGCTTGCAGATTACCTGCATTCCTGCTTTAGTTTTCAGAGAGCTGAAGGTAGGAGGTGAGTTGGTCTTTGAGGGCAACAAGAGAGAGAGGAATATTTCCCCAGGCCTAGGAAGAGAACACAGATCCTAGGGTTCTGTAAAAGGTGGTGACGCTTAACTAACTCCCAAGTGCTGCTCCCAGGATTGCCAGGTTCCCACAGGGGAATGCCAGGTTCTAGTGACTAGCTACATGATAAACCAAGACAAAAATTTCAGGGACAAAATACAAGGAGCTGAACATTAAAGAACTTCTTCATCTCTTGGGTAACAAACCTAAACACTGGGGTGATTGTAGGAAGGAGGCCGGATGTCACTATAACTAAGATTCAGTTTCTGGCAAGTTTGACTGGATGGTAGCTCATAGGTGGGGTTTTTTTTAGAGTTATCTGGCAGTACTGCAATTAATCTCAGTCAAGCAGAATTAAGCTTTCTGTTTATAAATACTGTGTTTCAATTTTTGTGTGTAACTTGAGAGTCAGGTACACATATTCTCAAGATAACTGCAGCTACAGAGAGACAGGCTGACACATTAGAAAATATTTTAGCTCATTTTCCTTTGTTAATTGACCTCAAAAAATATTGTTCATTTGTTTCTTAGATTCTAGTATCACAGAAATAGTTTAACATAAATGATGACTTCTAACTTTAGGAAATTTAGCTATAATTCTATGAAACTTTTCACTTTTTTCTAAAGTTTTAAATTTGTATAAATCACCAATTCTTATAAGCTAGTTTCCTTTAGACCTTAGTGTTGCACCTATAAAACCAGGGCATTACCTTATATTTGTCGGTGTTTAAAAGTCACACAAAACTTGGACACAAGACAAAAAAGTAGGTCCTGCATTCCTTCGATGACATAAAATGGTGAAGACCACCTACTGATTTTCTAGGGAATGTACTAAGAATCACTATATAATTGCTTAAAGGACCCAAACTTGGTGGGAAAAAAATATATATATAGTGTATGTATATATGAAAATATACATATACTATATATACTATATATACGGAAATATATATATATATAGTGAAGTTATATTAACTTGTAGAATTCTGTCCAGGGAAATGGACAGCCCCCCCAAATTGTGATTTAATCTATATCTCACCACAAATTTAACAATTCTTTATTAAACTGCATATCTATCCAAATAAAGATATAGATATAAACACAGTCACAATCGCTTCTCGGCCTTTTGGCTAAGATCAAGTGTAAACACAGTCACATTACAGATATTTATAAACACAGATATATAGATGTAGATATAAAGATATATATGTAGATATAGATGTAAAGATATATAACTTTTCAAATGCTATTTGAGCCTGTTTTAACATATCACCGCTTCCCTTATTAATAACTTGCATAAAATCTTAGATGTTCATTTTATATTTTTATGAAAATCATAACTTTATCTTTTCAAAAACTATACTCTATAACTCCTAATAAGTCATCTACTTTACCTTTAAGCCTTCTGGTCCTGGTTCACCTGCAAAACCCTTTTGCCCTGGTTTTCCCTAGAAGAGAATAGGAAAAAAAAGAGATATGTTTAATTGTTTTCATTTTTGGAAATTGCTAAACATTTATGAAATTCAGACCATTCTATGAGATGAAACTCTTAAAAATCACTCGATAAATATATTTTAGCATACTCATTAATATGCATTCTACAGTCCTTAACTATCTATGATGTGCCCTACACAGTTCTAGGGCTTGGGGATTGAGGAATGCACTAAACATACCTGCCTTCATAGAGCTTACATTCTAATGAGGATGATACCATTTAATAAAGTAAGTAAAATATGTAGTATGTTAGGTAGTGGTAAATGTGAAGGACATAGAATTAAGCAAGGAAGGGAGATATAAACTGTTTCAGAAGATTTGTTCAAATTTTTGGTAAGATTGCCAAGGAAGACCTCACTGAGAAGATGGCAGTTGAGTAAAGACTTAAAGGGGACAAGTTACATGGCTATAAGAAGAAAGAGTATTTCAAGCAGAGGAAAAGAGCATGTGCAAAGGCCCTGGGGCAAGAATGTGACTGGTTTGCTGAAGAAACCATGAAGAGTCAGTGAAGCTGGTGCAGAGTAAGAAAGGAGATTAGTAAGAAGATAAGGTTAAAGGAATGGGGAATGAGAAGCCAGGTCATGTATGACCTGGAGGGTTACAGTTAGGGCTTTGCTTTTTATTCTGAATGAAGCAGGAAGACTTAGAAAAGCTTTGAGAATATTAATGTCATTATCTATGTTTTAGTAGGATCACTTTGGTGCAAGAGTAGAAGCAGGCAGTCCAGAGGGGACTGAAATAATCCAAGTGAAAGACGACAGTGGCATGGACCAGGGTGGTAACAGAGGAGGCTGTGAGTAAAACCGTGAGTATAATTTGAAGGTAGAGCTTACAGGATTTGCTGATAGGTCAAGTGTAGAATATGACAGAAAGAGAAGAATCAAGAATAAACTCAAGGTTTTAATCTGAGTAAGAGACTAAGTGAAATGAAGACTAGAAGAAGAAAGGTTTGGAGGATAAGTTGGGAGCTCAGTTGTGGACACTACAGTTTGATAGTCTTGTTATATATTTAAAGTAGAGAGAACTTGTGGTAGTTTTACATGTCCAGAGATTCAGAGGGTAGAAAATTCTGATCTGAACATATGATTTGTGCAATCGCCAGCATTCTGATAGTATTTAAAGCCATAAGACTAGACCAACTCATCTAGGAGTGAGTGTAAATAGGAAAGAGACTAAGTCCACAAAACGAGCCCTGGGTTTTGTGGATTTACAAAATTTCAGAATTTGAAGAAATGAGGAAAATATGCAAATTTCCTGCCAGAGAGTTAGGAAGAAGATCATGTAAGTGAAGAAAAGTGCTTCCAGGAGGAGGGTGTGCTCCTGTCAAATGACCACTGAATTCAGCAACATGGAAGTCACTGATGACCTTCATAAGATCATTTGTTTTGGAGTGGTGGGGACAAGAATGGTTTCAGCAGATAGGATGAGGAGAAAAACTGTAAAGACCATGTATAGACAATTCTTCTGAGAATGTTTTACTGAAAAATGAGGGGACAAAGGTAACACCTGGAAGAAAACCTGGTATCAGTATATTTTGTTTTATGGTTTTTAAGCTGGAAGAAATAATAGCGTCTTTCTTTGCTGATAGGATTGATTCATTACAGAGAATGAAATTAAGATGCAGGCAAAAGTGGGAAATAGCTGTGCCAATGTTCTTCAGTAGACAAAAGGATAAGATATGTAGTAAACAAGTAGAAGTTTGACCTTAGCTAGAAAAATGGCCTGTTTTATCCATAATAACAGGAGGAAAGCCAAGTAAATGGTATAAATAGAGAGGTAGATAAGCAATAGTAGAAACTTGTAGAAGTTCTCTGAATACTTCAACCTTCTCAGGGAACTAAGATGCAACCTAATGGGCTAAGAATGAAAATTAGAGAGAAATTAATGGAGTTGAAAAGAGAGAAAGTATAAAATAATAATTTAAAAATTAAAAGTAAATGAATAAATTTTAAAAATGCCTGGGGGGTTAAGTGTCTGCCTTCAGCCCAAGTCATGATCTCAGGGTCCTAGGATAGAGTCTCCCATCAGGCTCCCTTTTCAGCAAGTAGTCTGCTTCTCCCTCGGCCCCTCCCAACCTTATGCACGCATTCTCTCAAATAAACAAACAAACAAACAAACAAATCTTTTTAAAAAAGGAAATGAGAAAAAAAAAAAAAAAAGGAAATGAGGATGGGTATAGAATTCAGAATGCAACCAAAGGGGTAATTTAGTGTTTTAAGCATGATTCGGAAGGATGTGAGGTCTCTGAGAAAAACAGGAATAATGGAAAGGCAATAGGATCAATGGATTAAAATTCCTACTGGGACTACTGGATAGGTTACAAGAGAGAATGCACTAGAAAGAAAGGAGATTATGGTTGGAGAGTAAGAAGATTGAAACTGAAAATAAAGAGAAGCTATTATTATTGGTAATGACAAGGTAAAGGTTATGACTACAGCAAAAAGTGCCTAAAGACTTGAGAATAAAATCAATGAAGGAGAGGAAGTCATAATCCCAGATATTGGGTAGATCAATCCATAGTATGTGGTTTCTAGTATCAAAGAACTGATATGTGATTACACAAAATTACATTAAGGAGATCACTATGCCTCAATTAATGTATGTGACAAATTCAAATCTAAGAGTAAAAAAAGTGTGGGGGGCGATTGTTAAATAGAATACTAATTTATAATCCCTGTCACATATTATAGATTTGGATTTTATTATTCCTATCCATTAAATACTCTTATTTTTTTTCTCAAAACAAAACAATACAAAACAAAACAATCCCCCAGCTTTCATTGTATTTTGACTGCATATAAAAACTTTAGGAACTTAAAAATTATATTTAGGACTTCTATCCAAAAAATCGTTCTGATTTTTACCTCTGCTTTGCTGGAATTGTCTAGTGGTTCTTCTCCTAAGCACAAAGTAAAGCAAACAACCAAAAATCATCTGTTCATTATTAAATATCAATTGCTCTCTAATCAGAGATAGGAGAAAAAACGTAATTAAGAGTCTAAATTATGAGATTTGTCTATGATATTTATAGAATTTTAAAATAATACTTTATTTACATTGTTTTGGAAAAATCCTTAGTGAGACTATTTCTTTCATCTCGAATAATGTAATACTCAAGCATTATAGTATATTAAGAAGTAGTTATACATTATATCTACACTATGAAAGGAATCTCACTGGAATCTGTATCAGCACATTTAAACTCTCTTTGAAGTCAAGAAATTAAGGGCATCAGTGTTGGAATCATCACTTCTGGCCCTGCTTAAGTTCTGCCATAGTAGGTTTATCTTCAGCACGTTTCGCTTTAGCATGTAATAGTAAGGCCTTGTTTTAATATTTTAAAAATGTGGACAATATCTTGTAGGGTTGTTTTCAGGATTAGAGATGATTCATGTGACATACTTAGAGCAATACTAGAGTTACATTGATCTTCAACCAATAGCAACAACAATAGTAATACATATTAAGGCTGAGTTGATAAGAGGCAAACACGGTTTTTCTGCTTTCTAGAGAAGTAAATTTTATTTTATTTTTTTTTAAGGTTTTATTTATTTATTTAACAGAGAGAGAGAGAGAGAGATCACAAGTAGGCAGAGAGGCAGGCAGAGAGAGGGGGGAAGCGCGCTCCCCGCTGAGCAGAGAGCCCGATGTGAGGCTCGATCCCAGGACCCTGAGATCATGACCCGAGCTGAAGGCAGAGGCCTCAACCCACTGAGCCACCCAGGCGCCCCTAGAGAAGTAAATTTTAAATGACATCAATTATACTGGGCTCAAATAACAATAGTCTTTCTGTTATATAACTCACCTCACAAAAAATGAAATAAAAACTCTTTTTCTTTCAGTGGGATAGTGTAGTATATGTACCAGTGAGGTAAAGGCAAAAAAAAAAAAAAAAAGATTTATTGCCTCCTTAAACAGAAAAATGTTTTAAGAACCTGCAGGTTATGATGTTCTGAAGAAAAAAGAATGAGATTTATTTCATGTGAGTCTATGATCCCTCTTAAAATAAATGTGACACATACACCTTAATTATTTCATAATAATGTAATCTTTGGTCATGCATGCCCAAATTCTTGAACTCATTTTCAGAACTTGAAAACAGGTAATTCTTACATTATCACACAATATTATCTGAAGTAAAAGTTGACCAAAAAATACATCTTATTTAGTTTCCATAATTTTACTGGCACACTTACAAAATAGAAATTCCCAGAATAAAAAAAAAAAAAAAAGAAAAAAAGAAATTCCCAGAATATCACTAAAATGGCTAAGATATTTCACTTTCTGTTACATTTTAAGAAATTATAATTAGCACAAATTACTAAGACCATAAAACTACTAAAGGAACAAGCAAATATCCAGTTAGGCAAATCATTTAAAATATTGCTGGGAAATTCCAGCTATAGGCCTATATTATTTGGAGGGACTGTATGGTTATAGCGTTTTTTGTCCTTTATTACAACTTAAAATTTTGGTGCTAATGTTATATCACATTCACATAACAGTTATTTTAAGAGAAGCACTTTTTGAAAAGTATTTATATGATACCTACTCTTGGCCCCAGTTCTCCAAAGGGTCCAACTGGTCCTTCTTCTCCCTTAAAAAAAAATCGGAACATATCATTGGACTGCGATAAGTATTTAAAAAGGTAAACCCTTATTTTGTCTATTTATTCTGAAATCTGAAACTCACTAAGATGTGATGAAAATAATGCTGTGACTTTCTTATATTTTTTTCAAGTTTTTTCTTATTTGAGAGAGAGAAAAAAGAGAGACCAAGCAAGAGTGAGGGTATGGGGGGAGGGACAGAGGGAGAAGCAGACTCCATGCTGAGTGGGGCGTTGGAAGTAGGGCTGGATCCCAGGATCCTGATACCATAACTTGAGCCCAAGTCAGATGCTTAACCTACCTACCCACCCAGGCGTCCCAACTTTCTTGTACTTTACTGTGCCAACCCATAACATTTTAATATTTTGAGTGACAATTTCACATTTACCCTAAAGGGGACATGCAATATTTGACTGTTTTTAAATTGGTAGATGATAAAAGTTATATACAGAAAGTTGAGAATGAATAAGAGTGAAAGTGATTAGGATATCTATCACAAAATCAGGATATTTGCAAGGGGGTTAATATCTAAAATAAATGAGGAACTTCTGCAACTCAACATCAAAAGCCCAAATAATCCAATTAAAAATGAGGACCTGAATAGACATCTTTCTAAAGATGACATACAGATGGCCAACAGACATATGAAAAGATGCTCAACATCCCTAATCATCAGGAAAATGCATATCGAAACCACAACAAAGATTAGGAATCACTGAAATCATAAATTAAGGATTATATTTACTTTCTTGGCCTCAATTATCCTCCCATACAGAGAGGAACTCAAATTAAGTTCTTAATAGATAGAAATCAATATATATTGGTATATTAAAAAGTTATTGGTACAGGACATGTTTGCTCTTGGCATATTTAATACTTCATTCATTCAATATATATGGCTTTGAGTCCTAGTTCTGTTTTCAGTCTTAGAGATACAAAGGTATCTTGCATCCTACCAAATGTAGTTAATATCTAGAGCTTCTTCTTGACTAACTTATAGGTCCAATATTCTTGAGGTGAAACCAGTTATAATGTCATAAAAATACAAAATCTTGTGCATTCTTCTAAAAATAAAAAAATGTATAAGCGGATAGAGAATAGAGAAACATCAAAAAAAGAATTTTTATATATTATTCTCTAAGAATATTAAAAAGTAATAAAATGTTTTTTATTACATTTATTGACATATTTTCTAAAACATACTGACTTTTCACCTTTAAGTAAAAAGTTGATGTTACCATATCTGAATAGCAACCATAGACCTATTTAACATAATGTACTCTATTTTATTTATTTGATCAACAAACATTTTGTTCAATTCACAATTCAATTAAAATAATATTTACTAGGTCATAAATATAAAACAGATCCAAATAGTAAATATATATTCTAGTACATATGAATGAGAGTCTAGCTCATATTCTTCAGATATTTCATGGAAATCAATGACATAAATTACTTAATGAATTCACAACACTGAAAATGATTAGAAATCCCATTCCATAACTGTCAATATAAAATGGTAACCTGAAATCCCCTATGGCAAAAACTGTCCACACTAAAGCAATGTTTTTCTTTAAACAAAAATTAAAAAGGGAAAATCTGAACTAAAACAACTGTTGACTGGATATTTATTTCTTCCATACCTGAAGTCCTTGGAGACCAGGAGGTCCAGGAGGTCCCCTATTTCCAAGGAGTCCCTATAAAAGTAACACAAATAATAGAAACTTTAGCTCAGTATTTTCCAATCAGCATTAATATGGAGAAGGCAATACAATTTGGTACCATTCCTTTCCCATTATTAAGTTAATCAAAATGAGGTCAGAGGGTAGGTGAGCAGGAAACTACAGGGCATCCAAAAAATTGGGAAAGGTAGGATAAACATTTTTTTTTTTAAGTATGTTGGTGTTCAAATAATCTGCTCAGTATGTTACTCTTCAACCAGACACTCAGAAAAAGCACTTATAAATTTAAAGCAATGAGTACAATTGTTAATTTGATAATGGTACAATAAATATATAATATATTATCCACAAAGTCTAAAAACAGATGGAAGCGATATGCACTATTTTAGTATCTGTTAAGAGACTAGCGGAACCCAGAACACATTATTCTCAATATATGTTCCTCGGCTTATTTCCCTTCTTAATATAAGCAGGTAAAAAGAGGGCAATTTGCAGAAGAAAGTAACAATCTGAATGTGATTAGGAATTTCACGATTAAAAAAACTTTTGTAAATCAAAATCAATGTTGTTAAAAATCAAATGCTCTCTGAATAAAAATTCATTAATGTACCTTAAAAAAATCTTTCTATTTCAGAAAACACCCTACAGTATCTATTTAACATGGTGACACTTTTCTTATTCAGTTCTATTCCCCTAACTATACAATATGTTCGCAAAGTTTTAAGTAAATCTCTTTTAAAAATTGCCTTTTGCATTAGTGATTCTTTAACCATTAAAAGATTTTATCTAATTTTTAAGTGTAGTAAATAACTATGCCAAATAGTGACTCTATCCAGGTAGGTTTAATCTTTAGTTCCAAAATGCAGCAGAGTGATAAACTGCACAAGAATCTTGTCTTCATATTATACCTTGTTCTATCATTGCTATGTTCTAATATAATCAAAAAATGAAAAACTCTTGGTCAGTTTAACAGTCTATAATACATTATCACAAGCTTATGTATATAGCACCATTTAAGAAACTGTATGACTTTAAGCAATAATATTTTTGTGCAGCTATCTTATTTTTTTATTGGAAGAGATGGATTAGATTATTGAAATGGGTGTACGTTGTTTGATGCAAGTCCAATACACATTCGCAAAAGACTACTAGTTATTTTTTCTGGCTTCATCTTATTTTATTTTTCCTTCCATTTCCCTTATGTTCTTCTGTTTACTTTTTATTTTTTATTCTTTTACTTTTTAGGTTTTATTTATTTGTTTGTTTATGTTAATCACCATACAGTACATTAGATTTTTTTTGTATGTGCAAGCCTTCACACTAATGTCTTTTTTTCCCCCAAATACTTTTATTTTATTTTTTCAGTGTTACAAGATTAATTGTAAAAAAACAACATTAGTTTTTGATTCAGTGTTCCAAGAGTCATTGTTTGCATTTAACACCCAGTGCTCCATGCAATACGTGCCCTCCTTAATATCCACCACTGGGGTAACCCATCTCCCCACCACCTTCCCTCTAAAACCTTCAGTTTATTTCTCAAAGTGCACAGTCCCTCATGGTTTGTCCCCCCCCCATTCCCCCCCTTCATTTTTCCCTTCCTTCTCCTAATGTCCTGCATGCTATTCCTTATATTCCACAAATAAGTGAAACCATATGATAATTGACTTTCTCTGCTTGACTTATTTCACTTAGCATAATCTCCTCCAGTTCCATCCATGTTAATGCAAAAGTTGGGTATTCATCCTTTCTGATGGCTAAGTAATATTCCTGTATATATGGACCATATCTTCTTTATCCATCCATCTGTTGAAGAGCATCTCGGCTCTTTCCACAGTTTGGCTATTGCGGACATTGCTGCTATGAATATCGGGGTGCATATGGTCCTTCTTTTCACTACATCTGTATCTTTGGGGTGGTGCCATGGGTCATAGAGTAATTCTATTTTTAACCTTTTGAGGAACCTCCACATTTTCCAAAGTGGCTGTACCAACTCGGATTTCCACCAACAGTTTAAGACAGTTCCCCTTTCTCCACAACCTCTCCAACATTTGTTGTTTCTTGCCTTGTCATTTGCCATTCTAACTGGTATAAGGTGGTATGTGATTTGCCATTCTAACTGTTATAAGGTGGTATCTCAATGTGGTTTTGATTTGAATTTCCCTGATGGCTAACAATGATGAACATTTTCCCATGTGTCTGTTCGTCATTTGTAGGTCTTCTTTGGAGAAGTGTCTATTCTCCTCTGCCCTTTTTAGACTTATTTCTTGGGTGTTGAGTTTGAAAAGTTCTTTATAGTGTCCTAATTTTACTTAGGGAAACACATTCTCCTCACTCAGCCCACATGACTGAGGGGAAGTGAGTCCGCCCCTGACTAAATTTGAGGGTGGACATGTGACATGTACCTAAGTCAGTTAGCATCCTAGAAACCGTAATTGGTACAGTAATGAGCCAGAAACCCAACTCAGTATAACTAAAGGAAATTTTAGACTATAATGGAACAGCTGGGAGTGGCACTACGGATGGTATAAACCTAAAGAGTGGGAAACCATGAAGTGTAAAGAGCCTGAGAATGAAATCCATAAGTTAACAAATGAAAAGAGCAGGAGTAATTGAATTCTAATGATACTGTTTGTGGTCCTGGATTTAGTTGTTTGAATTCCTAAACTTTTCTCTTATTTATATAATCACATTTAAATTGTGTTTTCATTACTTACAACTGAAAGAATTCTGACTGGTAAAATGATTTCTAACTCTTTAATATCCAAAATACTCCTCTAGATCTCTAAGTGATATGCTTTAAATATTTGGACTGACTTAAGGTATGGAATCAGAATGCTGTGATATTTCCATTCTATCACAGGACAGTCAATGCTTAATTATTTAATTCATTGTTCGTTCATTTTTTCATCCAACATTTATTAATTTTCCACTCTGCACTAGGTCCAATAAACAGCACAACATTAGGCCCTGAGTATACAAGGACAAAACACCATTCCTATTCTAAATGAATTCATAATTTCTTAAGGATGATGACACTTTAAAATAAAAGTTAGTAAATAAGTGTTGTGATAGAAGTAGAAGCAGAAGCAAAGTATAATGGGAACTTACATGAAAGAACAAAATCTTTTCTGGAGGGTAGGAAATTTTTTAACATTTGGAAATAATTTTGTGCTGAGTTATGATAGGCTAATAAAAACTTACAGCATAAAATAAGCAGATACCACAAAATTATTAACCACAAAATTATTAACAAGTTCTAGGACTCAAAAGTTATTGATGAATATACAATTTTAGATTATTGTGTATGTGTGAGAAACTGGTTTAGCTCCATATCCAGGGTATAACTAGCAGGGGGCTGAGTGATCAAAGAAAACTGGGTTCCCCTATTCTCTCATTGCAGCTATTTATTCTGCACAAATGGTACCACTGACCAAGAAATAAAAAATGACTCTCAGGAAACAGATAATCTCTTTCTCCTTTCTCTTCTGAGACCAATTTACAAACTAAAAAAAGTTATTAAAACTGAGTTAAAAAAACGCGAATTATATGCTCTTTATAAGAAACACACATAAAACAAAAATACAGGGAGATTTAAAGTCCAAAAAAGTAGAAAAATATATTCAAGAGATTCACCAACCCCAAAGTAGCTGAAATAATCACATTAATGTAAGATATAACAGACTTTAAGGTAAAACAGATTATTAGAGTTAAGAAGGTCACTAAATAATGTGTTCATTAAGAAGAGATTAAAAACTCTCAATTTTTATGCAACTAATATATTCCAAATACATGAAGCAAAAACTAATAGATAAATAAATATAAATTGAGAAATCCAAAATTAGAGAGGGAAATTTTAACATATCTCTCAGAAATTAGTAGATCTAGCAGATAAAAACCAGTAGAAATAGAGAAGACTGAAACAGCCAAATTACTTGATCTAATGGCCATTATGTAGAACAGTGAATCCCCAGGGTGAAGTTTATAAATTCTTTACAAGCACATGTGGAAGATTTGTGAAAACTAACCTCAAGAAAAAAAGAAGGCCATAAATGTCTATCAACAGTTGTATTGATTAAACAATTATATTTACATAGTGGGCTACTATATAACAGCAAAAATAAATAAGCTGTAATTACATACATCAATCTAGAGTACAGGGCAAAGATAAGACTGAGTGGCAGGAGCATATCATTGAAGAATTTATGTAGTATGATTCCATCTATATGAACTTTCAAAACAAGTAAAACAACAAATATTGTGAGAGTGTATACACAGATGGTGAAAGTATGGCAAAATCAAGAGAGTGGTTATCTATAAATGCAAGATGGGAAGAGATAGACGTGATTAGTGAGGGATTAGTGAGGGATTAGTAAAGAAGTTTATAATGGTATATTTCTTAATGTTAATACAGTTTGTTTTATTTTCATATATGATGATGATGGTAACATGGTTCTACAGATAAGGACAGTCAGGCTATAGCCCTAGGAATCTTCAGAGTTGGAATTCAAGTCCAGACTTGACTTCAGATTCAATATATTTCAAATTAAAAAAAGAATTTGTGTATCTAACATGACAAATATGAAAGATGCACATAGTTTAAACAATGAAAAATAACCAAACCAGGAAAAGCATAGAACCCAACGACTTCACTGGGGAATTCTACCACACATTTTAAAAAAAAGAATTAAATTCTTTTCAAACTCTTTCAAAAAGCTGAAGAAAAGGGAACACATTCAAACTCATCTTATAAGCCAGCATTACTCTGATACTAAAGCCAGACAAAGACAATACAAGAAAAGAAAATTATATGCCAAATTCTCTGACGAATATTGATGTAAAAATCCTCAAAAAAATAACGGAAGAGATTATGCTGAGTGAAATAAGTCAAGCAGAGTAAGTCAGTTATCATATGGTTTCACTTACATGTGGAGCATAAGGAAAAACATGGAGGACACTGTGAGAAGGAAAGGAAGGGTGAATGGGGGGAAATCAGAGAGGGAGATGAACCATGAGAGATTGTGGACCCTGAGCAACAAATTGAAGGTTTTGGAGGGGAGAGGGGTGGGGGGTTGGGCGAGCCTGATGGTGGGTATTGAGGAGGGCACATATGCATGGAGCACTGGGTGTGGTACATGAAAAATGAATCTTAGAACACTGAAAAAATAAAATTAAAAAAATGTCAACTGTAAAAAAAATACTAGCAAAATGAATATGACAGCATATTAAAAAATCATACACCATAACCAAATGGGATTCATCTCTGGGATATAAGAATTATTTATATATGAAAGTCAATCAATGTGATACACCACATTAACAGAACAAGAGATAAAAATAACAATCATGTCAATAGATGCAGAAAAAGCATTTGACAAAACTTAATACCCTTTCATGGTAAAACACTTGATAAACTAAAAATAGGAGGTAATTACCTCAACCTAATAAAGGTCATATATGAAAAGTCCACATATTATACTCAACAGTGGAAAACAGAAAACTTTCCTCTAAGATTAGGAGCAAGCAAGAATGCTCATTCCCGCCACTTCTATCCAACATAGTATTAGAAGTCCTAGATAGGGCAATTAATCAAGAAAGGAAAAAAAATGCACCCAAGAAGGAAAGGAAAAAGTAACATTTCTGTTCATAGATGACATCATCTTGTATGTAGAAGATCCTAAAGATGTTACTAACATATCGTTAGAACTAATAAATGAATTCAACAAAGTTGTAGAATAAAAAATCAATATACAAAAATCAGCTGCATTTGTGTACAATGACAACAAACAATTTGAAAAGGAAATTAAGATAAACACCCCATTTATAATAGCATCATAAACAATAAAATACTTAGGAAAAAACTTAACCAAGGAAGTGAAAGACTTATACACTGAAAATTACAAAACATTGCTGATAGAAATTAAAGATGACACAATTAGTGTAAAGATAGATCATGTTCATGGACTGGAAGACTTAATACTATTAAAACATTCATACTACCAAAAGCAATCTTACAGACTCAGTGCAATCCCTGGCAAGAACTAAATGGCAAATATAGGAAAAATAATTTTATTATTGATATGGCTACACAGAAGACCCTGAATAGCCAAAAGAATCTTGAGCCTCAAGCAAGGTCTCACATCTCTTGACTTCAAAATATATTAAAATGTTATCATAAAACAGTTTGGTACAAGCATAAAGACAGATACATAGGCCAATGAGACAGAACAGAGTACTCAAAAATAAAACCAGACATATATGATCAAACAGTCTTTAACAAGAATGCTAAGACTATACAATGGGAAAAAGAGAGTCTCTTCCACAAGTAGTGATAGGAAAGCTGGATATGCAAAATTGGACCCTTCTCTTACACCATACACGTGAATCAATCCAAAATGAGTTAAAGACTTAAATAAAAGACCTGAAACTATAGGCAGAAAGCTCTATTACATTGGTGTTGGAATGATTTTTTGGATTTCACACAAAAGCAAAGGCAACAAAAGCAAAAATAGACTGGTAAATACTTCTGCACAGAAAGAAAATAATCAACATAGTGAAAAGGCACTTTACAGAATGGGAGAAAATATGTGTAAACCATAAATCTGATAAGTATTTAATATCTAAAATATAGAAGAAACTCCTACAACCCAATAGCAAAAACCAAATAACCCAATTAAAATAATAGCCAAAGGACTCTAAGAGAAATTTCTCCAAGTAAAACATACAAATGACCAAGTATACGTAAAAATGTTCAACATCCCTAATCATGAGGAAAATGCAGATCAAAGCCAAAAAGAAATATCACCTCATACCTGTTAGAATGACTATTATAAACAAACAAACAGAAAATAAATGTTGAGAGGATGTAGAGAAATTGGAACTCTTATGCACTATTGATGGGAATGTAAAACAGTGCAGCCACTATAGAAAACTCTGTGGAGATCCTCCAAAAATTCAAAACAGAACTACTGTATTATCCAGCCATCTGGGGATGGGGATTTATCCAAAAGAACTGAAAGCAGGAGCTCAGAGATAACTGCATTCCCATGTTCAATGTCGCACTATGCAATATCCTATAGGCGGAAATAACCTAAACACGTTGATGGATGAGTGGATAAAGAAAACGTTTTTTTATTTAGAATATTGGGCAACTGGACTATTTAGACTAATTGGGCTAAATGACTGTTATTTAGCCTTAAAAAAGAAGGAAATTCTAACATATGCTACAACATGGATGAGCCTTGAAGACCTTATCCTAAGGGAAATAAACCAGTCACAGGAGGACAAATAATGTTTAATTCTACGTATATGAGGTGTCTAAAATAGTCACCATTGTAGAAGCAGAAAGTAGGATGATGGTTGCCAGAGGTTGGGGAAGGTAGAAATATAGGCTTGCTGTTCAGTGGGTACAGACTTTCAGACATGCAAGATAAAAATGGTCTATAGATCTGCTGTACAACAATATGCATATAGTTAATATTATTGTACTAGACACTTAAAAATTTGTTAAGAGAGTAGATTTTATGTTATGTGTTTTTATCACAACAAAACAAAATGTTCTATGGGCTTATTGGCTTATTAGTATTTAAACTTCTCAGCTTTATATTTAAGATATGTCACAATCCGACTCATAACTTTTTTTTAAGACAAGTGGGTTTACTTTTGCCCTCCATCCCTGTGTTCATTTTTGTACCTGTTATATAAAGACTTTCATTCCTTGACTCTACCTGGCTAAATCCAACCCATCCAACTCAAAATCCTAATTTTTCTTTAAAGTTTCTCAGAAATATGACCACATTAGTCATTCTTTCCCCTTCCTTGGAGCTCCTTATTATTCACTTATGTGCTGCTTAGTTATGCTTTTTTAACTTTTCACATGTGGAAATCTCATGCTTTCAGAAAATTACAAGTTCCTAGCAGACAGAAGACCATGTTTTAATCTTGTTTTCAAGTAATTGTTTAACACAGTACATTGTTCATTATACAAATTCGTATTTCTTAGCCGGCTAAAGGAAGTCTGAAGAATAAAATGATAAATAATAGCAGAAACCTTGATTTAGCATATAAAATGAGAGTCTTCAGGGTAGGGTCAGGTGATCTTAGAAAGCTACTTAGTTATACATTTTCCTCTTACCACGTTAGCTCCCCTCTATAAAGATGATCACATGACATTTTAATAATTCAGTGTGAAGGTTATTTTCACATATTGTGTAACATAACTTCACAAATAGGCTTTCTCTAAAAACTTATCAGAGATGTTATACAATAGAAAATAGCCTGTTTTACCATCCCTAATTCAATAGCCAAAGTAACAACACATATACAGCAACAAATAAATTATTCCTCTGTTTACTGAAGAACAGAGAATATTTATTGGGTACTCACTTCCTGCAGTAAGCAGCAAAGGATGTGGTTTGTCTAATGACGTGGGATGCTTGAAAGCAGATGGCCAAATTGGGTAGCTCTTAAAAAAGGCTTGCTAAACTATGTTTTGTATCTATATACACATTTATATACACACACATTCTCGCAATCAGTAGAAATATGATTATGAAACACAAGTTTCCAATCTCAGTTTGAGGTTTTTTAGTCAACTGGCAGAAAATGGAGAGAAAATAGAAAGCTTCTTTAGAGCTGTGCCAAATCACTCTGGAAAGAACTCAATTTGTTTACAAAGAGGGTAACCATGTATTTCACATAGAGTGCATATAATTGTTTTGATGACCACCTTGAAGAGCCTCAGTGGAGCTTTACTAATTTATACTGTCCTTACTTTCCAAACAAGATATGTATATTAAAATAAAGGAAGTTATAAGATGCTTCCATGATATAGTGTACACTACTAAAGAAACTCATCATGCTAATGGGGTCAGTATATTTGACTCTTTTTTTCCCTTCTGTTTCTAGAAACAACTTCAATAAATATGGGAAACACCAAGAAGAAAAACATAACCAGACCCCTCTCAAACTACAAGACAAAATCACATCCCTCTTCCTTTAAAATTTTCTGGTTCTTTTCATCTCTTCTGAAATATTACTTAAAATTCAGTGATATATAAACAATCAATTAGTCTAATGACATTGTTGCTGATGGGACTTCAAGTTCATGTTTACTGAATACATTTAGATAAAGAATCCACAAAGTAATTATTACTCATTGGAAATTCAACCATTGGTATTCATTAAAATGTCTGGTTTTCAGGGTTTTTGTCCCACTCTTAAACAATGTAATTCTAAGACTAAAATAAGGACTGAGAAGGAAGTTTTAAAGACCACTGTTGTAATATTATTCAAGAGGTCAGTTGGATTTCTTCAGTCCTCTGATATTTTTCTTGACAAAACTTGAAGTGAAACAAAATTTCCAAACTGAAAAGAATTTAGAAAGTTACCTGGTTCTTCACCTACTATGATATGCATTCTTGAAAACATTAAGTTTAATTATTACTTCCGCTTAAAGTAATTTTCAATTTCCTAGAGTGGAATCTGTTTCCTTAATTATCTAGGCTCTCACAGTGCTTCACCAACTCTTTTGTATAGCATTTCTTACAACATTTTGTGATTTTTTGGGGGTATCTTTTACTAAACTGTTACCTCATCCAGGGGAGAAACCATAGTTTAGGAATCTTTATAATCTCACAGTTACTACTTGGTTGGTAAAAGAAACACAATATATCTTAAATGAAATACTAAATGAATGGGTGAATAGTGTTTATATATGCATCAAGTTCAAGTAAGTAGCAGGTGAAGGGAGAAGAAGTTATCAACATTACAGAAGTTATCAACTCCATTCTTTATACTACCATTCTCACCCAACATCCCATCATGATACTATTTCTACTTTTAAGCTTGATTTACTGATTATTTATTGATTAAATAAATATTTATTGATTATTTCCACCTTGATGTCAAAAAGGTACTTCAAACTAAATATACCCAGAATGAAACTTCTTATATTCCCCATCCTTCAAACCTGCTCCTCCCAAGTTCCCTATTTAAGTCAATGACATCAGTAACCCAAGTTGCAGTCTCAGCTTCCGTTGTCTTCAGTTTCCCTTTCCCCCATCACCTTCATTTAATAAGTTACCAAGTTGTACTGTTTCTATTTCCAAAATAGCTTTTAAATACAGTTATTCAATCAATCATCTATTCAGCCAG
Organism: Nasua narica; assembly: GCA_028533885.1. NCBI lineage: Eukaryota > Metazoa > Chordata > Mammalia > Carnivora > Procyonidae > Nasua > Nasua narica. The sequence goes on from CM052798.1 coordinate 64,241,892, forward strand.
TATCTACTGTATTCCTATTCTATGATATGGATATTATTATGGTTATTGTGATGTTTATAAAATCAATTAGTCTCTTCTCTCAAAAGCTCATAGTCTAATAGAGGGACAAGCAAATCAGCAGTTATAATATATGAAGGTAGCTGCTTGAAAGATTTTTTTTTAGGACTGTAGAGAAAGAATATCTTGATCAGACTTGTAAGAAACAGTGAAAGCTTCCTGGACAATGTAATATGTGATGTGTAAGTGTTAGCTAGAAGAAGCAGGGTACAGGAAGGCAGAGAGATAATCAGACAAAAAGGACAGCACACTGGAAGTTCTGAGATTTGAACAAGTATGGCACGGTTTGGTACTCTAAACAGTTTAGCTGGAGTGGTGCTTTTGGAAGAGTGCTGGTAGATGTGACTATAGATAATAGAGTTAAAGAGAGGGGGTAGGTCATAAAGAGCTTGTGTAAAAAGCCTTAACCTGGAAGCTGTGGAGATCGCTGAAGGATATAAGCATAAGGGTGGCATGATAAGATCTATACTTTATAAGCATTATTCCATCAGCAGCTTGGAAGCAGATTTGAAGAATACCAGACTGGAAGCTGGAAGAACAAATGGATTATTACTAATGCTGGTGAAAAATAAAAATGGCCTAAACTACAACATTGACAGTGTGAATGGTTTTAAGGGCAAAGGGGAAATTTTGATTTAAGGGAGAGAGTATAAAGGTGATAATTGAAAAGAGGATAAGGGACCTCTGAGACTATATCAAGCATACTAATATTCACATTAGGAGAAGAGAAAGAAAAAGGGATAGAAAACTTATTTGAAGAAATAATGACTGAAAATTTCCCTAACATAAGGAAGGAAACAGACATTCAAGTCCAGGAAGCAATAAGAGTCCTCAACAAAACAAACCCAAAGAGACCTAAACCAAACATATTTTAATTAAAAATATTATAATTAAAATGGCAAAAGTTAAAGATAGAATCTTAAAGGCAGTAAGAGAGGGCACCTGGGTGGCTCAGTTGGTTAAGCATTCAACTCTTGACTTCAGCTCAGGTCATGATCTCAGAGTCATGAGCTCAAGTCTGTATTTCTCTCTCTCCCCCTCCCTCTGCCCCTTCCACCCCCAGTTTTCACACACTCCCTTTGTCTAAATAAATAAATAAAGGCAGCAAGATAAAAAAATAAATAATCTCAAACAAGGGAAATACTACAAGACTATCAGTTAATTTTTCAGCAGAAACGCTGGAGGTCTGAAGGGAGTAACAAGATACATTGCAAGTGCTGAAAGGGGAATATTTACAATCAAGAATATTTTACTCAGCAAGGTTATCATTCAGAATTGGAGGACAGATGAAGAGTTTCCCAGACAAGGAAGCAAAAGAAGTTCATCAGTACTAAACTGGCCTTACAAGAAATGTTAAAGAGTCTTGAAAAGGAAAGTTCATAATTAAAAATAAGAAAATACATGAAAGAAAAAAATACCACTGGTAAAGGCAAATATATATGGTAAAGGAGTAAATCAGCTACTTAAAAGGTTAGTATGAACATTTAAAGACAAAAATAGTAAAATCAACTATAAATACAGTAAGTAGTTAAGAGGTATACAAAATAAAAAGATGTAAAATATGATGTCAAAAAACATAAAACTGGCAGAGGGAAGAGATGTAATGCTATTAGATATATTTGAACTTAAGCAATGATCAGCTTAAAATAGACTGCTATATATAAGGTCAATGCATACAAACTTCACAGTAATCAAAAACCAAAATCCTGGGCGCCTGGGTGGCTCAGTTGGTTAAGCGACTGCCTTCGGCTCAGGTCATGATCCCGGAGTCCCGGGATCGAGTCCCATATCGGACTCCCGGCTCTACGGGAAGTCTGCTTCTCCCTCTGACCTTCTCTCCTCTCATTCTCAGTCTCTCTCTCTAATTAAAAAAAAAAAAAAAAAATCCTACTGGGGCGCCTGGGTGGCTCAGTGGGTTAAAGCCTCTGGCCAAGTCATGATCTCAGGGTCCTGGCATTGAGCCCCGCATTGGGCTCTATGCTCAGCAGGGAGCCTGCTTCCCCCTCTCTCTCTGCCTGCCTCTCGGTCTGCTTGTGATCTCTCTCTCTGTCAAATAAATAAATAAAATCTTTAAAAACAAAAACAAAAAACCAAAATCCTACAATATATATACAAAAAAATCGAGAGAACAGAATCCAAACATAACACTAACGTAAAACATCAAAACACAAGAGACCAAAAGAAGTAAGGAACAAAGAAGAACTAAAAAAAAGACCAGAAAACAACGAACAAAATGGCAATAAGTACATACCTATCAATAATTACTTAAAAGGTAAATGGAATCAAAAGCTATAGGGTGACTGAAGAGATAAGAAAAACAAAGTTCATCTATATGCTGCCAACAAGAAACTCACCTGAGGTCTACAGACATATATAGACTGAAGGTGAAAGAATGAAAAGAAATATTCCACACAAATGCAAAAAAAAAAAAAGCTAGAATAGTAATACCTATAAAAAACAAAATGGATTTTGGGGGCACCTGGGTGGGTTAAAGTCTCTGCCTTTGGCTCAGGTCATGATCTCTGGGTCCTGGGATTGAGTCCCGCATCGGGCTCTCTGCTGAGCAGAGAGCCTGCTTCTCCCTCTCTCTCTGTCTGCCTCTCTGCCTGCCTGTGATCTCTCTCTCTCTGTCAAATAAATAAAATCTTAAAAAAAAAAGACAAAATGGATTTTAAAACAAAGATTGTAAGAAAAATAAAAGAATGGCATTATATAGTGATAACGGGGTAAATCCAAAAGAGGACATAACATTCATAAATATTTATGCACCCAACGTAGGAACACCTAAATCTAGAAAGCAAATATTAACAGACAAAAATGGAAAAATTAACAGTAAAGTAATAATAGCAGGAGACTTTAATATCCCATTTATATCAATGGATAGATCATTCAGATAGAATATTAATAAACACTGGCCTTAAATGACACATTAGACCAGATGGATTTAATAGATACACGTACGGAATACTTCATCTGAAAACTGTGAAATACACATTCTTTTCAAGGGCATGTGGACTATTCTCTATAACAGGTCACTAATAAGGCTACAAAATAAGTTTCAATAAGTTCAAGAAGACTGAAATTATATCAAACCTCTTTTCTGACCACAACATAAAACTAGAAATTGATTACATGAAGAAAACTAGAAAAAACACAAACACATAGACTAAACAACACACTACTAGACAATGGGTCAACAAAGAAATCAAAGAGGAAATTAAAAAATACTTTGAGACAAATGAAAATAGAAATACGACTTTCCAAAAATCTATGGGACACAGCAAAAGTAATTCTGAGAGGGAAGTCCACAGCAATACAAGCCTATCTCAAGAAATAGGAAAAAACCCAAATAAGTGATCTATTTTTATATCTAATGGAACTAGAAAATAAACAGAGAAAGCCCAAAGTTAAGAGAAGGAAAGAAATAATAAAGATCAGAGTGGAAATAAATGAAATAGAAACTAAAGAACAATTAAAAAGATCGATGCAACTAAAAGCTGGTTCTTTGAAAAGGTTTAAAAATATCGACAAACCTCTAGTAACACTGATCAAGAAAAAGGAGAGCCCAATTAAAGTAAGAAAGAAAGAGGAGAAAACATAGGCAGTACACTTTTTGACCTCAGACTTAGCAATATATTTTTGGCAAGGCAACAAAAGCTAAAATAAACAAATGGAGTTTTATCAAACTAAAATTCTTTTGCAGAGTAACAAAAACCATTAACAAAAAAGGCAACCTACTGAATGAAAGAAAACACTTGCATATCACATATTTGATAAGGGGTTGAGATTCAAAATACATAAAGAACTTATATACTTTTTTAAAGATTTTATTTATTTATTTGAGAGAGAGCAAGCATGAGAAGAGGGGAGGGACAGTAGGAGAGGAAGAAGCAGATTCTCACTGAGCAGGGAGTCCATCGCGAGGCTCCATCCCAGGACCCTGAGATCATGACCTTAGCTGAAGGCAGATGCTTAACTGACTGAGCCACCCAGCTGACCCTACACAATTTAACATAAAAAGCAAATAAACAACCTGATTAAAAAATGGGCAGAGAACTTTAGAATAGGTAATTTCCCAAAGAAGACATACAGGTGTCGAGAGGCATATGAAAAATGTGCAAAATCACTAATTACCAGGAAAACGCAAGCCAAAACCATAATGAGATGTCACTTTATACCTCTCAGATTGGCTATTATCAAAAAGACAAAAAGTAAGTGTCAGTAATGACTGGAGAAAAGGGAACTCTCATACATTGTTGATAAGAATGTAAATTGGTGCAGTCACTATGGAAAATAGTATGGAAATTACTCAAAAATTAAAATAGAGCTATCATGTGATCCAATAATTCCACTCCCAGGTATTTATCTAAGCAAAATGAAAACACCAATTCAGAGATATATGCACCCCTATGTTCATTGCAGCATTATCTGCAATAGCCAAATATGGAAGCAACCTAAGTGTCCATTGATAGATGAATGGATAAAAAAAGATAGAGATAAACAATGAAATATTACTCTGCCATAAAAAAGGATGAAATCTTGCCATTTGTGACAACACATATGGACCTAGAGGGTATTATACTAGAGTATTATACTAGGTGAAATAATATTATACTAGGTGAAATAAGACAAATATCACAAGATTTCATTTATCATAGAATCTAGGTAACAAAAATGAACAAATGAAACAAAACAGAAACAGTCTCATAGATGCAGGAAACAAACTGTTGATTACCACAGAAGACAGGGATCAGGGCAGGAAGGCAAATTAGGTGAAGGACTTAGGAGTTACAACTTCTAGTTAGAAAATAGCAAGTTATGGAGAGATCATATACAGAATAGAGAATAAAGTCAATATTTCAATAACTTTATATGATTAGAGAGAGTAACTACACTTATTGTGGTAATCATTTCATAATGTATTAAGTTGTCAAATCATCATGATGTACACAGGAAACTAACAGGGTATAATATGTCATAATTAAACTTCTATAAATAAAATAATAAAGAAAGAAATTTTGCTGATTTCTAGTAATATACACACAACAGTAAAGGAAGTTAAAAATGCTTAGGGTTCTTCAGTTATTTTGTGCTATGTATAAATTCCAGTACAATGTAGCCTTTCTTATATTTTAATCAGAGGATATTTTATGGACCCTGAAGGATTTCAGTGGCCAGAAAACTCTCATCCATATATCATAGGTTATGGCTTTTTAGGCTTTTTCATCTCTTCCAAGAACTCCTTTCTCAGTGATTTATGTTTTTTGAAAATATCATCCCCTTAATCTATATCGATACCAAACAAGGAAAATCATTTTCAATGATCTGAACGCAAGAAGTTGGATAATTTAACTATAACAAAGGGTACAGAAAGAACAACTAAACACCCACGTGACTTCCTGATTATCTTAAAATAAGCTCTACAATTTATTAAATGCACCCGAGACAGTTAAAAAATATCCAGAAATGTTCTGATATTCCTAAAGTCTTTTTTTCTTTAACCATTCATTGAAATGTGAGATTAGAAAACTAAATATAATACTTTTTCTTTCCTTTTCTTTTTTTTTTTTACCTTTGATCCTTCAGGGCCATTTTGTCCAGGAATCCCAATATCTCCTGGAAAACCCTAGGGAACATAAAAATATAGAGAATTTACTCAATAACTATTACTAAAAATCTATTAAGCATATGAAAATTTCCTTTACCATTCTCTCATTCCAAGTTAAAGTACTCAATACTGCTCAAAAACTCAGTATTAAAGGTGAATTATTAGGTAGTTGTTCAACAGTGGAATACAAAACTGACAAAGTGTACTAAAACAGAATTTACTTCACCAGTTATTCACAATTTTCAGACCCAAAGAAAATTCTTTAATCAAGTCTAAGAGAACCAAAGTCTTATTCCAAAACCATCCACAATATGAAAAAAAGGCAAAAAGGTTCATAATAGGTCCTTTCAGTGACCTATGCAACATATGGCCACCCAAGGATTAGGGGAATGTAATTTTTTAGATTTACTATTTACTAATCAAATATTAACTTGGAGATTTTTGTTAGGTAGAAATGCAAATAACTTCTATCTGGTGAAAAAAAAAACCCATAAAGGTTATGGGTTAATATATAGGATATTCATCAGTTTTGTATCTAATTTAATTATCTTATTTTAACATTCCCATATTTAATAGTCAACAATTAGCTCTTCAAATGCTCCTCAAATGCATCTTAACATCCTACCGATTTCATCCTACCATTTCATTAATTAATGAGTTCAAAAAAATTTTTCACCCATATTTACTTTATATTTGCCTGAGAATCACAATTTTACTTTTTTGGAAATTATATTTTAGCAATCTTAGATAGTTGGCTCAAGAAATAAAAAGAAGCTGTGGTGTCAAATAAAACCTGAGCTGGGGAACTTCTTTCAAGACACACCTCCAAAGGAAAAGGAAACAAAAGTGAAAATGAACTTTTGAGACTTCATCAAGATAAAAAGCTTCTGCACAGCAAAGGAAACAGTCAACAAAACAAACAGGCAACCCACAGAATGGGAGAAGATATTCGCAAATGACACTACAGACAAAGGTCTGATATCCAAGATCTATAAAGAACTCCTCAAACACAACACCCAAAAAACAGATAATGTCAAAAAATGGGCAGAAGACATGAAGAGACACTTCTCCAAAGAAGACATACAATGGCTAACAGACACATGAAAAAATGCTCATCATCATTAGCCATCAGGGAGATTCAAATCAAAACCACATTGAGATACCACCTTACACCAGTTAGAATGGCCAAAATTAACAGGACAGGAAACAACAGGTGTTGGAGAGGATGTGGAGAAAGGGGGACCCTCTTACACTGTTGGTGGGAATGCAAGCTGGTACAGCCACTTTGGAAAATAGTGTGAAAATTCCTCAAAAAATTAAAAATAGAGCTACCCTATGACCCTGCAATTGCACTACTGGGTATTTACTCCAAAGAGACAGATGTAGTGAAAATAAGGGCCAAATGCACCCCAATGTTCATAGCAGCAATGGCCACAATAGCCAAACTGTGGAAAGACCTGAGATGTCCTTCAACAGAAGAATGGATAAAGAAGATATGGTCCATATATACAATGGAATATTGCACAGCCATCAGAAAGGATGAATACCCAACTTTTGTATCAACATGGATGGGACTGGAGGAGAATATGCTGAGTGAAATAAGTCAAGGAGAGAAAGTAAATTATCATGGAGCATAAGGAATAGCATGGAGCATAAGGAAAGTGGAGCATAAGGAATAACATGGAGGACATTAGGAGAAGGAAAGAAGTGAATTGAGGTAAATTGGAGAGGGAGATAAAGCATGAGAGACTGTGGACTCTGAGAAACAAACTGAGGGTTTTGGAGGGGAGGGCGGTAAGGGGATGGGTGATCCTGGTAGTGGGTATTAAGGAGGGCACTATTACATGGAGCACTGGGTGTGGTGCATAAACAAACAATCTCGGAACACTGGGAAAAAAAAAAACCTGTGCTGGGGAAAGGCCTAGAATGTTGCTCTAAAAAGGTTAGATCAATCAATGTTCTTGCTGAAATAGTAAATTAGAATGTGATTCATCATGATCAGTTTCAATAATGAGAATAAGCTATTAAATGTGGTTTTATTTCTATTGATTTTTATCATAGATAAAGCTATTTCAGTATTTCCTGCTGACTTGGGCTAAGGAAAGAAAGTAAGATGAGGACAAGAATCAGCATCTTTTTTTAATATTGATTTGAGAGAGAGAGAGAGAGAAGGAGTGGGAGGAGGGGCAGAGGGAAAAACAGACACCCTGCTGAGCAGGAGCCCAATGTGAGGCTCCATCCCAGAACCATGAGATCATGACCTGATCATGACCAAAAGTCAGATGCTTAACCTACTAAGCCACCCAGGTGCCCCAAATCTTAAAAAGTAAAAGTTGCAAGTAAATATGAATGTGAGCTGGAAAGGGTAGTTCAATGAATTAAATATGATCGTAATAAAAAGCCCATAAGTTACATGGAACTGCAAGATTGATTCTGGAATACTCATCCTGGAAAGAAAAACAAATCAAAAGAAAGTGATACTAACTCATCCAGTCCAGATTAGGAGAGAAATTCCTTGACTCTGATTTAAAACTTGTATTCTATGGAGAAAAATATTACTAGGGATATTTCTGGCAAGAGAAAAACTGATAACAGAAAAACTAGCCACAGGATCAGACTTAAGTTTGGAAACAAAATATGTTTAATACAGACTGGTTGATTGCTTTTCTAATTAAAGAAAAAATCAGATTCACCTATGCCTTCCCTGCCTAAATAATTTTCCTTCATCTTTACCTGGGAGACTTATGTTTTAAATAGAAAATTGAATAATATTATTTATAAATTTTTATTTAAATTCCAGCTAGTTAATATACAGTGCAGTATTAGTTTTAGGTGTAGAATTTAGGGATTCATTACTTACATACAAGACCCAGTGCCCATCACATCCTTAATACCCATCACCTGTTTAACCCCTCTCCCTGCCCACCTCCCCTCCAGTAACTATCAGTTTGTTCTCTATAGTCAAATTATGGAAGGAGCCCAAATATCCATTGACTAATGAATGGATAAAGAGAATGTGGTGTGTGTGTGTATAATGGAATATTGCTCAGCCATAAAAGAAATGAAATCTTGCCATTTGCAATGACATGGATGGAGCTAGAGAGTATTGTGCTAAGGGAAATAAGTCAGCCAGAGAAAGAAATACCATATAATTTCATTCATATGTGGAATTTAAGAAACAAAATAAATGAACATAAGGGGGGGGAAGACAAACCAAGAAAATTGAGTGATATTTTGCCTCTTTGATCCATAAACCATGAGTTAGGTCTCTTCTAAGAACTCTCACACCATCCTAGAGTCCTACAAGGTCACCTAATGTTGTGTTATGGCTTGTATTATTTTCCTCATCAGATTGTAAACTCCTTGAAGGCAGTTTTATGTCTTACGAACTATAATATTTCCAGTACAGCTAGTACAACACCTAGCACATAATAAGTGTTGAAAAAGTTATTTTGTTGTTGTCATTGTTGAGTAACTGAGTTATTTCTCTCAGGAAAAAAAAAAAAAAAGACAAAAAGTCTGGTAGCTACTTTTGGTCCCTGGGTACTGGTTTACAACCACTGGTTCAGAGCATCCCCATGAATAAATTCATAGTTCCTGTCCATCCTCTAGATGAGCCTGAAACACCTTGTCATTCCAGAAAGCAAAAAGACTACAAAAGATGTCAACCCTAGAGTTATGTTAAAAGAACCAAGGGGACTTGAAGAGGATTCCCCTGAGCAGATATGGGATAATATGAATTTCAATAAGGAGAAGAATTGCAATGGATTGAAACATATTAAATATGTTTAAGTTCATGAGTTTGTAATGATTCAACAATTAAAGAACTGCCCACTTATAGAGGATGAAAGGAAGTCAACTCCTTGTTTTGAAAACCAGTAAAGAAAGGTAAAGAATCAAGCAATTATTCTACTTTACCCATATGTACTGTGCTCTACTGTGCTCTACTAATAGTAGAGCAGGGAATGTATTTAGCCAACAAAAAAGAAATGATAAAGCAAAAATATCGCCATTTTGCAGTTACCTAAATCTAATACATCTGGAAGTTATCAACTGTTATTATTATTATAAAAAAAGAAATAACTAGACATTATGTGCTTTCCAATGAAAGAACACAGTATCACCTATAGTTTCACCAAAAACAAACAAATAAACAAAACTGAATATGGTCAGGTCTCTGTTTGTGACTACTCAGGTCACATGACGAGGGATCATTAACAGCTAAATTATGAGGGGGGAAGAGGAATGGAAAGAGAGCTTGTAGACTGAAAGATATAGTAACAAAATAAATCTATCCTACAGTTTTAAAAGATGCACACTTGAATGACAAACCATAAAAGAAAAAAGCACTGCCAACTTTTGGGAGAAGAGAAAGGCTTGTGGTTGGGCTGGAATACAAAAAAGCTTCTGAGGTTAACTGGCAGTTCTATTCTTGACTTTGGCAGCAGTTACAATAGTGTTTTTCTTACAACTGTTTGTGATATACATTTGTTTATATAGTTTTTGCATCTGTGCTTTATTTTTCAATAAAACAGTAAGAAAAAAGTTATTGAGGTGACTTCTGGGTAAACATGGAATATTGAGTATATCTATGAATATCTGTTCCTTCTTAAACATTAAAATAATGTAAAGGAATATTAAAAAAAAACTTGAAGTGCTAAAGACCAGGAGAATAGGAGACGACAGATGTCAATAATTTAGAAGCTTTTTTTTTTTTTGTCTGATTGCCGTGGCTAGGATTTCTAGTACTATATCAAATAAAAATGGTGAGAATGGACATCCCTGACTTGTTCCTGACCATAGAGGAAAAGCATTCAACTGTCAGAATGACTAAAATTAACAACACAAGAAACAACAGGTGTTGGCAAGAATGTGGAGAAAAAGGAACCTTCTTGTAGTGTTGGTGAGAATGCAAACCAATACAGCCACTCTGAAAAACAGTACAGAGGTTTCTCAAAAAGTTAAAAATAGAACTACCCTAAGATCCAGCAATCCAACTACTAGGTATGTACCAAAGAATACAAACATACTCATTCAAAGGGATACATGCACCCCAATGTTTACAGTGGCATTATCTACAATAATCAAATTATGGAATTTATCAAATTATGGAAACGGCCCAAGTGTCCATCTACTGATGAATGGATAAAAAATGTGGTGCATATATATACACACACACACACATATGCATATATATATGTGTGTATATATATATATACACACATATATTATGCACACTCACACAATGGAATATATTAGTCATAAAAAAGAATGAAATCTGGCCATTTGCCATGATATGGGTGGAGCTAGAGAGTGTTATGCTAAGCAAAATAATTCAGTCAGAGAAAGATAAATACCATATGATTTCACTCATATGTGAAATCTAAAAACAACACAAATGAGTAAAGGGAAAAAAGAAAGAGGCAAACCAAGTAATAGACTTTTAACTACAGAGAACAAACTGACAATTACCTGAGAGGAGGGGGGATGGGGGTGGGTTAAGTAGGTGATGGGGATTAAGGAGGGCACTTGCTGTGAGGAGCACTGGGTGTTGTATGGAAATGTTGAATCACTGTTCTGCACATCTGAAACTAATATCACACTGTTCTAGAATTTAGATAAAATTGGAATTTAAATAAAAACTTTCTTAAAAAGTTTTAAAAAGATGTCGATAATCTGATCTTTAAAATGATATTGATAATCTGATTTTATGGTCATATCAGTTGAATATTTTTAAATTAAAACTTTATTTGAAAGTTCAGAAACACGTCAGCACAGTTATTAAAAGGAGAAAAAAACAATCTCTATTTTCTTCTCAAATAGGATACCTTAGAAACAACCAGAGGACATTTTCGTTATGTTAAAAAGTTCCAATCTGTGTTACTATCAATTAGAGATCTCACCTTTTAAATAACAGATTTTAAATATAAAAATCAGAATTGACTGCCTCAACTAAACTTTAATGATAACATGTATATAAAGGAATTTTTTTATACAAATAACATATGTATATAAAGGAATTTTTTCTTGACTTTAACATTCAAAATTTAAATCAAATGGCAGGACATGGCTGTCCTTGCCAAATAGCAACATTTCAAAAACTTATAGGCTGAAAGACAAAAAGTATATCAGAGTATAATTTACATTAAAAAATTATGTTGGCCTAAAATCAGCAAGTCAGGGAACGAAAGATGTTGGCGAGGATGCGGAGAAAGGGGAACCCTCCTACATAGTGGGAATGCAAGCTGGTACAACCACTCTGGAAAACTGTAGGGAGGTTCCTCAAAATGTTGAAAATAGAGCTACCCTATGACCCAGCAATCGCACTACTGGGTATTTACCCTCAAGATACAAATGTAGTGATCCGAAGGATCACATGCACCCGGATGTTTATAGAAGCAATGTCCACAATAGCCAAACTCTGGAAAGAACCTAGATGTCCATTAACAGATGAATGGATCAAGAAGATGTGGTGTATATATATACAATGGAATACTATGCAGCCATCAAGAGAAACGAAATCTTGCCATTTGCAACAATGTGGAT
>CM052798.1:64254202-64309311 GCA_028533885.1 Nasua narica
AAAGATACTTTCATTCATTTTAACTTGAAATAATTTGGAAAATTTTGAAAAGTCAAAATGATTTCTCCCACAATGTGTTTCATTCATTCATTATCTCAGTTAAGTCATCACATCACAATAGAAAATAAACATCTTAGTAAGGAGAAGAAAGAGCAGCCTCACTTCTGGTGCCTTTATTTTTAGCTGAGATATAACTGACACATACCATATTAATTTCAGCTATAAAACACATTCATTCAAATATGTATATATTGTGAAATGCTTACCACAATGTCTAGTTAACATTTATCACTACAAATGGTTACAATTTTTTTTTCTTATGATGAGAACTTCTAAGGTCTACGCCCTTAATAACTTATGGCAGTAGTTAGAAGTTCAGAAACTACAGTGTCCTAATAAAGTCCATAATCCTCTATGACATACATTGAGCACTTTAGTATTTCTTTGTTAAGAGTTATAAAGTCTCTGTTTTCTGCTAAAATACATAGTCTTTCCAGTTAAAAAATGGTTAAAAATGGTAAATGGATAAACAACCTATGAATAAATATATCCAGTGGATAAGCTAATTATGGTATATCAGAAAATAAAACCTGGATATGGTAACCTGGATGAATATTGAATGTGTTCTATATTCTTGGCTCCTTTGTCATAGATTAATTGACTGCATATGGATGGGTTTATTTTTGGGCTTTCTATTCTGTTCCATTGACCTATGTGCCTGTTTTTAATGCAAATACCATACTGTTTTGATTTGATAGCTTTGTAATATACTTTGAAATTGGGAGTGTGATGCCTCCCTCCACCTTTGTTCTTCTTTCTCGAGATTGCTTTGGCATTTCGAGTTCACCTGCGGTTCCACATATGTTTTAGGACTGTTTGTTCTATTTCTGTGAAAAATGTTATTAGAATTTTGATAGAGTTTGCACTGAATCTGTAGATAAACATATTTGGGTAATATTGACATTTTAACAGTACTAATTCTCCCAATCCATGAACATGGAATATCTTTCCATTTTATGTGTGTCTTCTTCAATTTCTTTCATCAATGTCTTATGGTTTTCAGTGTAGATGTCATTCACCTCCTCAGTAAATTTTTTCCTAGAGATTTTATTCTTTTTGATGCAATTATAAGAAAATCTTAATTTTCTCCTTCCGATAGTTCATTATTAGTGTACAGAAACAAATAATTTTTGTAGGCTGATTTTACATGCCTTTTTAATAGAAATAAAATAGTCTGATCATCAATTTTTATCAAGAAGCAGAAAACTGAAGTGGCTTTAAAAATAGTATATGAAAATGTGTCTTCTATTTTCAGACTTCTTACATTGGTTTACAGCACTGATAAGAGTGACTCAGCATTCTCTCCAGTAATACCAATTTTATTATTCTCTAATCACTGGAGACAAATTCAAATTTTTAAGGCAAAATCTAGGAACCAAAGTACTAGCAGACTCCATTAGTTTCCGGGGAAATCACAAGGGTAAAATATGGTCATTCTTATTTTGGCAGTAGCTAGAAGTTTGGAAGATAGCATGTCCTATTAGAGTAAGTACATGATGCTCTATGGCATACATCGAGCACTTTAGTATTTCTTTGATAAGAGTTTCAAAGTCTGTTTTCTACTGAAAAAAATAGTCCTCCCAGTTAAAAAATGGTTAAAAATGGTAAATAGGTTTTTGGCAGTTTCCAAGATGGAGAAGTAGGAGACCTTAATTTCATCTGGTCCGAGGAATTCAGCTAGATAGCTACCAAACCATTCTGAACACCTGGGAACTCAACTGGAGATCAAAGAAAAGAATAGCTGCAACTCTACAAACAGAAAAGCAAGCACCTTCTGCAAGGTAGGAGGTGCAAAGAAGTGAATCTGAGGTGATATATGGGAAGATAGACCACAGGGGGAAGGAAGCCTCTGTCAGCTGGCCACTGGCAAGTGACAGAGCAGCTGAACCCAAAATCAGAACTTCTAGAAGTCTGCTCTGGTGAGGGGACATCAGTCTGGTGGCTAAGTTGGGGGTGGAACCCTCGCTAGGGCAGTGTGGTCTCAGGACCCTTGGGGTCACAGAAGACTGGGCACCCCTGAGTGCATCAAAGCTCCCAGGGAAGCCAGCAGCAAAGAGTGAGCCAAGGAGTGGGCTCTCAGCTCAGGATTGTGATAAACAGTGAGCCACAGCACAGTCAGGTTGCCACTGCTCTTTCAGCAGGAACCCAAGAAGCAGCAAATCCAGGGAGACTCTCCTTCCTCCCTGGGGAGGTATGGCATGGGAGCCCACCACAGGAATCTGGTGGGTTTGGAGTATCCAAATGGGGCTGGTTGCCCTAGGTAGAAATGCTTGGTCCCAGGCCAGGTGAGCACAGAGTGTGGACAGAGACCAGGGAGACAGGAGTGATTGACTGCTTTTCTCTGGGTCCTCTCTAAGGAGTGGGACCCCAAGCTCTGGGCTCCCAGGCTGCAGATTAGGAGGCTGCCATTTTCCCTCTATCCTCTAAACTTCACAGAAAGCCTTCAGGGAACAAAAGCCACATAGAGCAAACCAGAGCCGAATTACTTAGCCTGGTTCCTGGCAAGGGCGGTGCAATTCCTCACAGGGCAAAGATTTTGAGAATTAACACAGCAGGCCCCTCCCCCATAAGATCAGCAAGAACATCCAGCCAAGACCAAGTTTATTAATCAATGAGAACTACAGTTATTCTAGGGGAATACAGCACATAGAATTCATGGCTTTTTTCCGTGATTCTTTAGTCTTTCAACCTTAATATTTTAATTTTCTTTTTTTTAAATTTTTCTTTTAAATTTTTCTTCCTTCCTTCTCAATCAACTTATTTTATCAACTCCTTTTTTAAAAATCTTTTTTAATTTTCATTTTTACAGTCACATTCTATCTCTTCTTTATATTTAACCTTAGTTTTATGTGTATATGTATGTTTTTCTTTTTTAAAAATTTTGGGATGCAGTTTCTTCTAACAGACCAAAATACTCCCAAAATCTAGTGAATGGCTCTGTTTATTCACCTGCTTGATCATATTCTCTCTTTTTCTTCTTCCTTTTTTTTCTTTTTTGTCTTCTTAAAGTTTTTTTTTTTTTTAATTTTCATCTTTACAGTTACATTCTACCCTCTCAATGCATTTAATTTTATTTTTGTATATATAAGTTTTTCTTGCTTTACAATTTTGAAATGTAGTTTCCTCTAACAAACTGACCAAAATACTCTCAGGAGATAGTGTATTGCTTTGTTCTGTTCAAAACTGGAGGCATGAAGATTTCTGATTTCAAGCTGTACCACAAAGCTATAGGGCACTGGCCCCAAAACAAACACATGTATCAATGAAACAGAACAGAGAACTCAGAAATAAAATGTTGTTATAGACAGTAGCATCATTTAGGCTATTTAACTCTTTTGAAAATTTTCTATTTTTCATTGATTTTTATATCAATCATGTTTAAATATATAAGAACACAATACAGTTGGCTTCACTTTATCTTCTTAAGTAGTTTATAAGTCTGAACAAAGTAGAAATGAATGTATCTCTTATAAAAACAGTCCTATTGGCTTGCTCCCACAGTGCAAAAAAGACGCCAAGGAATGGACCTACCCTATGAGAAGAGAGATGCAGGAAATTTTACCTGGATTGTTTTTAGGTCCATATTCTTCTGCTATGAAAAGCAAGCTACCTATACTACAGTAAAATGGAATAACCCATATAATATGCATAAGACAAAATATTGAAGCAAACTTTGTTAAACCAAACTTTCAATAGTTATTGAGATATTTAGTCTTGGATATTGCAGATAATCCAGTTGAAAACATAATATATTATTTTCCCATGACTAAAGAACTTATTGATGGAAGCTTACAAACTGGAGGAAAAGTTCTTGTCCGTGGAAATGCAGGGATCTCCACGAGTGCTGCCTTTGTTATTGCATACATTATGGAAACATTTGGAATGAAGTTCAGAGATGCATTTGCTTATGTTCAAGAAAGAAAGATTCTGCATTAATCCTAATGCTGGATTTGTCCATCAGCTTCAGCAATATGGAGCCATTTACCTAGCATAATTAACAATGCAGATGATGTCACCACTGCAGATAGAAAGGTCATTATCTGTTCATTCTGGACCCACAGGCAGATTGAAGAGAACACATGAAGAAGATGACGATTTTGGAACCATGCAAGCGGCGACTGCACAGAATGCCTGACTTGAGCAACATGAGAGAGGATGTGAATTTCTATTTGGGAAGGAGAAAATACTACAGACAATAATAATGTAAAATGGTAAAAAAAAAAAAAAAAAGTCCAATTAAAACAGGGTAAAGTTAATAAATCATTCAAGCTGGGGCAACATGTAAGTAATGGATTCCTGAAGGGCAAAGTTATTCAGAGCCTAGTCTGGTGCTTGGATACAGTACATTCAATAAAGATTTGATGGCTTCAATTGATATGCAAATTAAAAATAAACTATTTGCATAATTATATTTTCAGTTTTGTAGTTTCAAAGTTATTGCTTGTTAAAAAAAAACAAACAAAATACTGCCCCCAAAAAACCCACGTAGCATAGCTTCTATAGATAGGATTGTAACATATGAAAACAAGAAAGAATGCAGAGGGAGAGAGGTTCTATAAGGGGAGAATTCCGTTTGAGACATGGATCCAAAAAACAATTGTAAGATTTTGTTCTTTAGCATTTTTGGAAGTACATGCCATGTCAGTAATACAGTGAGTCCAAGTTAGAAAGCAATAAAAATCTTTAAAAAAGGATGAAAATGACCTTTTCAGAGTGAGAATAATCCATGTAAAAGTTAATGCCAAAAAAAAAAATTTGACAAGGCAGAAGTAATAAATTCACTTTCCCAAGAAACTATAGAAACGAAACTTAAGCACAGCGCAGCATACAACTGCAAATTAAGGAACTGTTTTGTCTTTTGGGAAAACCACAAACAGAAAATATGAGCCTCTGGAAAAATAAAGGCAAAATAAGGAATTCATCTAGGTATCTGGCTTTCTTTAACTCTCTTTTGCTGTTTTAGAACTAAAAGCCATCAAAAGCAATTTTTTTTCATTATGATATCATTGAAAATCTTTGCAATCTTTGCAAATGATCACTGCTATTCATGTATTTTCCCTTTTGCCATTCTATATTTTTTGAGTAGTAAATTTAGCACAGTTGAATTCCATTAATATGTTGCATCCTAAAAACTCAGCAGAGAAAATTCAGAGACAATAAAGACAACGAGAATTCCTTATAACACAACATACACTCTCTAAATGACTTGTTTAGTAGGACTTTTTTAAAATAATACTATCGGTATGCTTGAAGACACTCTACAAAATCAGTTGCAAAGTCCATTTTTATTTTACTGAAATCCACACAAACCTATGTTAAACTTTTAATTTTAAGATAAACTATTTTGACCATTATTTGACCCTTAGATTTGGATAACCTATAGTGAAAAAAAGCAGATCAGTGTTAGACTGGGGAAGAAAAGAACATGAGAGAGAGAAAGGAAGAACTACAAAGGTGAACAAAGAAATTTCGAGATTTTTAAAAAGGTTTTATTTATTTATTTATTTGCGAGCAAGAAAGCGTTCTCGAGCAGGGAGGAGAGGGGAGCCAGAGGGAGAGAATCTCAAGCAGACTCTGTGCTGAGCATCAAACCAACACAGGGCTCAATCTCAGGGCCCTGAGATCATGACCTGAGCCAAAACCAAGAGTTGGACGCTTTACCAACTGAATCACTCAGGTGCCCCAGAAGTTCTGAGATTTGATGGATGTGTTCACTATCTTGATTTTGGTGATGGTTTCATGAATTATACCTATGTTAGAAATTATCAAATTGCACAATTTAAACATATACAGTTTGTTATATGTTAATTACACCACAATAAAAGTATAAAACAAAAGATAATTGGTACTGGGTGTTTTAAATAATCACTTCTCTTTGGTAGAAAACAGTTTGCAACCATCTGAAGACCCTTAGAAAGCTTGTCCCCAGATAAAAATCAGCAAAGCTAAGATTTCAAAATGTTTTGGAGGTAATAACAGGACTATGATTTGATACTTATCTTTGGATAAGTATCATTTTAGGTACTCCAAGTCTATATATTTGACACATTTAAAATTCTCATGTGTCTTTTATTAAAGCATATCAATTTATTCATAGAACATGTTACTATGTATCAAGCATCATTCTTGGCATTGAACAAAGGCTAGAGAACAAAAACATGTCCTCATACCATACAATGTATATTCTGGAGACTATCTCGGATTCTCCCTTTTTCAGTGTGTGTAAGTTTGTGGCAAAGAATGGGAAGTTAGAGGTTTAAAAAGTTGATTTATATTTTTATGAGGGACTGGCATATATCAATTGCCTACTTTTGTTTTAAATGCACAGCTGTGGGCATGGGCCACTCTACCTTGTTTCCTAGTCTCTCTTTTCTCCAAATGGAATGAATATTGTGGCTATTTTGTTTTCTTTCTAAAAATCATACTGATTATCTGAGAGTCAGATCTATATATAGGCCTCACTGAAAAGAATGCACTTTACTCCAAGAACCTGGCCTTGGAGCTACAAGCAATAATTGATCAGTGCATTGGGTTATCTTCTTTTGGAGAAGGGAGAGCATATTTTCAGCTGTGTGGGTGGCTGTACTATGTTACCAGAGGCATTTTAAAAACTATATTAATTGTGTAGGGATATGCCTTGGTGGCTCAGTTGGTTAAGCATACAACTCTTGGTTTTGGCTCAGGTCAAGATCTCAGGGATGTGAGACTGAGCCCTGTGCTGGGCTCCATGCTGAGTGCGGAGCCTGCTTGTCATTCTCTCTCATGTCGCCCCCTCTACTTTTTAACTTAAAAACAGAAACAGACTGTATAAGTGGGAGAGTAGTATATGTAGCTAGTGGGCAACAAAATATAAAATGTAGAGAGCATCTTCTTTTTTGTCTGCTCACCATTTCTGAAAAACTACTCTTCAATTTGCTGTCTATGTGCTTCTGGTCTCGGTCCCAATTTCCAGGGGTGAGTAAATGACCCAAATCTTGCCAATTACAGTATTCCAACCTCATGATTACTGTGATTGATTTAAAGATGATCATGTAATCCAAGCCAGATTGGCTGAAATCCGCCTTGGAATTTTTGCTAGAGCTATAAGGAAAGAAGAATGCTTTCTTTTTCTAAGACTGCTAACTCTGAGGGCAATATAAGCCTAGAATTGCCAAGGGCCACCTTTTGCACAATGTGTTCCCGTGAATGAAGCCAACAGACATAAATAAGGCTAAGAGACAGAGAGTGTCTTGATTATATTCAGTCAAAACTCGAGGCACATGCACTGCTGGACTTCCTGATTATATTAGCCAATGCTGAGTTTTGGTTAAAACCATTTGAGATTTTTGTCATTTTTAATGGAAACAGACTTGACAGTTTTTTAAACTTTTTTAGATAGTTTTTTAAACACACCTAGCTTCCTCCTCTATCTGTGCTGGAATACTGTTGCCCTGTTTCCATTTGATAGGCCACTACTATTTCTTCAAGTCTTTGCTCAAGCAACCATACTTCCTGGAAGTCTTCTTTAACTCCCTGCTCCATGTTCCCTCATCACACAATTTGTTGCCAACTCAAATATAACATAATCTGTGAGGCCTTTCATGGTTCCCCTTAGCCAGAATCAGTAGCTTGTTCCTTTATATTCATACAGAACTCGGTTAAAATGGCTATTTAGTACTACTGACTCTATATGGTACTTAAGGGTTTGTTACTTTTTTTTTCCAATAAAATGTGAGCTCATAGAGGAAAATGAAGGTATCTTACCCATCTTTATACCTGTAACATTTAACTTAACAAGCTGCTGCTACGCAATTCTCCATAGTCTCTTGCGCTTCTGCACATTATACAAATGTGCAGTCTATCTTTTCATTGTTCCAGTCTATCTTTTCAGGGATTTCCACATAGCAAAGATGGCCATAGTGTTTCCCTTTGTAGCAAAATGCAGGAATGCTTAATAATTTCTTTCTGTAACACAGTATTTTTTTTTATAACTGACCATTATAAAAGATTCAGTTTCTCTAAGTTCAGAGTTCCTCTTATGTAATACAACAACTGCACGTGCAAATGTCATGTAGCTCTCTTCACATCCCCCTATGAGAAGTAAGCCTCCATGAATCAGAGCAAAAATGCTGATACTCTGGAAAACTGTTATTGTTAAGAATAATAAACTGTCTGAGTTTATTGTCTCTGTCTGAGAAGTCTTGCATCTTCTGATAGAAATCTATGAAACTATCAGGCTAACTTGCAGGCTTGGGAATCCTTCACAGTCTCTGACAGTTCTGGTAAAGATAATGGGATACTGATAGAAACACAGCTTTCTGAAAGACGAAGTATGAAAGCCTCACCACATGATTAATGATATTTGAGGAAAGTCCATGGGAATAGGCAGTAAATATGTAAACCAATTTGTATGGTCAATCAGGCAATAAATGGTCCTCTTCTCTATTGTCTGCTAAAAGGAGGAATTGGAAGAGATGGCTACAGGCCAAGTACCAGGAACAGAAAGTATCTTCAAAGACAGTTGTCAGTTGTTATTAACTTTCCTCTGGGTGGGAAGATTTCTTCATTAATCTAGTGAGCAACCTCAGATTTACCTCAATGTAACAATAATACTAAGGTTCCTCCTGGGTAGGCAGAAGATTCTATCTTCTTTTAAACAACAGTTACGGAAATTCCCACCTACACTATGAAAGGACAGAAATTTGTGACCATTATGGGTGGAAACCAAGCAAATCAATAAAATTTTGGCTGGTTCATTTGGGAGATCAGGGGGCAGGTTCCATATTTTTCCCAATACATGAACTGTAATATTAGGTTTCACTATCTAGCTACTGAACACTCTGTCTTGATATCACTTGGAGTCAAAGGCCTTGTGCAATTTGGCACCAACCTAGTTTATAACCTTATCTACCACTCTATACCAATACAAAGAATCTGCATCAGGTAGTCAGTTTCATTCACTGTTCTATAAATCCACTATGCATATTACCTATATGTCTAGGCTCTGCCCATGTGATTTGCTCTGCCTGGAATGTCCTCCCCTTTTCCTGCCATTTATTTATCATCAATCTAGTTCAAGATCCATCTTTTCCATGAACCCGTCCCTAATCCTCCCATCTTATGTTAATCTCTCTCTACTAATAGTGAACTACAATAACTACTTATTTCTTACATGATGCCTTTGCCATTAACAGTATATGTCTGTATCATCTTTTTCTAAAACAGACTGTAAATTGCCCCAAATTATAGACAATATATTGTTTTTGTATATATCCTATAATGTCACTAGGCATAGCTCTTACACAGTAGGAACTCAAGAAATGATTTGTTATTGCAGATTTGATCATATTTTCCTTCAGCATCAGTTTTTGAGTAACAACTAAAAACATCAAATTAATCAACCAATCCCAAGTGATACTTCTTTGTTAAGAAGTAACTGGTTTAAGTAAAAGGGATCCATCTGGACTAAGATCTACTCAACTGGATGCAGGCTGCCTTATTCAAGTTAAGTCCACTGAGGTGCTAAAATGGGGGCAGTTAAAAGATGAACTTTGGTATTTGTCTCTAGTGAAGACCATCCTAGTAGAAAAAGAGGACCCACTGCTTGGCCACTTCTGGTATCTCTCATTAGTAGTCTCAGCTCTTTTTGTAGTAGACAACTGGCCTCACTTACCGAGAGCATCCTCCAATATTCAACTATTTGGCAATCCCACTAGTCCACTGAGGTTAACAGCTGAATCAACAAACATTCTAACTATCCTGCTACTAAATTTGAAGGTGGTTTGCTGCCAGAACTGGGAGGAAACATGAGTTTAGTGCTCAAAACTGATACTTCTATGTTTAAAGAAATAGTGGAGATTCCTCCACAGCATTTTCCATATGTTTTTGTTAAAAGCAGACAAAGAACTAGCATGGAAAAAAATTTAATCTTATGTTTTAAAGCACGTGATGTTTTATCTTGGGACATCTCTAATATTTACAATTCTGGAAAGAGCTAAATGCACAGCTATGTTTACTTCTCTGGTACAGCAATTTAACTTTCCTACAATAAATAAAACATTATGAAGCAAGGGGAAAAAAACTTTGGAGTAACATTTGTTCAGATGATCTTTAATGATGAACAGTCTCTTCAATGCCAATGGCAAGTAACTTAGCATTTACAACAAAAACTTCATAGTGCTTTGCTTTCATTGACTTATGAAGATCTGAGATTCTGAACTAGAAGTACTAGAAAGAAATATTGACCCGTCTTGTCCTGTCTTATTGGTAGTACAGATGACAACTTAGATGGTGTGATTAATTTGAAGAGCATCAAAGTTTAAATCACCCATGAATCTTTCCCTACTTACTAAATGACACCCTAAATTCTACAATTCAAGACTCGTTGCATTAGTTTCAGGTTTCTGTTTAGTGTTAAAATGTAAATATCCCTCAAAGGGGATTCTATTGAAGTTAGCTGTTCTGCTAACCATTTACGGCCTGGATTAAGATATATTTATCAGATCATTCAAAACATGCTTTGATGAGAAGGATAAATTATGGAAGGGAAAAGAGACACTGATTGTTTGAGATAGACAAGAACTCATGCTCCAAAGGGAAAGAACAGAGGAAGATCAGCGGCCAAAGCAATTAAGTTATTTGGCTATTTTATAATTTTCTCTAGAGACTAAACTGATTCTAGATTTTCAAAGAATTAACTGATTTTTAATTTTTTATTATATCAAACCTAATTAATTTTGATGTCTGAAATAGAGAGACAAATAGAGACAGTGGAGGCTTCGATGTAGTCAGAACTGAATACTGATATCTTGAATATAAGTTCCTTGAAGTCAAGACCAAATCTAATTGACCTTGGCATTTTAAAAATTTTTTTAGTGATGAATATATAATGGTTATCTCAAAAAAGATTTGTTGAAAGAAATAATTAGAACTGGATTCTCTAAAAAAGAGCCTAAGTGGAAGAGCAATTTCTATAGTTAGGTAGACCTCTGGGTTCTAAGGATCACTCATATCTACATGACTGCCAATCATATCAGAGAGTATGTCAGAGATCCCTGCTAGCATTAAAAAATCTAAAATATGTATGTGTGATGGTCTCTATCAGAACATTGTTTTAATTCACCAGACTGCCACCTATAGAAGTCAGTTGGATTGTGGAGACTGAGTAGATAACCACAGCCCCAGTTGCAGCTGCTGTGTCAGACACAGCAGATCACCAAGTCCTTCTATACTTGGTATGTAATCACTGATCTGGCAAACATACTCTTTTCCTTTATAATTAAAAGAAAATTAAAAAATAGTCTGCATTCATGTGAGGCCCTTCAAATTTGGAAGTATCAGCAGTTCATCTTCACAGAAACAGATACATATTTTATAAAAGTTTACTTTTCCTTCCTTTAAAGCTCCAACTAGCATCACTATCTAGAACAGTATAGAATGCTTGATCCACAGGCATGGAACCCCACAGAGGAGAGCATTTGAACAAGATACCCTCTCTATATCAAAGCTATAACAGTGGGCCCTGATATGATCCATGGGCTTTCACCCATTCTGTACCATTTAGAGGTAGCCAGCCTTACAATACAGTGGAACTGCCTTCTAAAGTTATAATTGAAGAGCCAACATAAGGGAAACAATATGAAGGGAGTACAACCCTTTGGGATATTGCCTATTTTTTTTTTTTAAGTCAGAGACCTGCATATGGTACTTTTGTCTCTAATAGGAAGGATGCATGATTCTGGAAACTAAAGAATAGAAGTGGATGTGGTCCTATTCACCATCACTCCCAATGATGCACTATATATTTTGCACTGTTTTTCCCCACAGCCTTGGACTCTTCAGGGTTAGATATCCTGTTACCCAAAGGATCTCTCTCTTGACAGGAGACCCAGCAACCATCCCAATAAACTAAACTAAACTTAGTGCTGTCAACAGGGCACTTTGGACTTTTTATGATGAGGTCTGAGCCAACAAAGAAGGGAAGTCACCATATTGGCATGGTTAATTGACCCTGAACAACAAAAATAGGCAAGACTTCTTTACACAAAAAGGGCAGGAAGTGATACACATAGAACTCAGGTGATACACTGGACACTTCTTAGAACTCCTATCAAGAGTTCATATTCGCAGTAATGAAGGTTAAGGTCATACCACTAGCCACCAAGACCCACTGAGGTGACAGCTGAAGGTGAAAGGAATTTAAAAGAGGTAGGGAAGGAGGTAATGATGAGTAACAGCTGCGACTCCAAGAGCAATTAGATCAGCAGTGGCCATAGTACATGCCACTTACATAGATCAATTAGACCAGAAGTAAGTGAAGATATAGGAAAACCTAGACAACATAATAAAGAAGAGCTAGTCACTATATATTATATATTAAACTCCACATTTAATGATAAAAATATACCTCCTTGTCAAGTGTATACTGAAGTGTATAATGAAATGTCAAGTGTATACTGAATCACAAAAAATGATCACAACAAAAAATAAAAGATGGATAAGGTCCAAAAGACAGAACATCCTCTGATAACAATGCAATAGAAGTAAGAATTATTGCAAAACCATAACAACAGGCTTTCCCACCTGGAAATCTTAAAACTCCTTTTTAAATAATTCTTGAGTGAAAAGAGAAATAACTGAAATTCAAAATATCTAAAAGACAATGGCAATAAAAATACTCCATACCACAATCTTTGAGATACATTTAAAGTAGTAGGCAGAGGGAAAGGGATAGCTCTTAATAGTTTTAGGAATGAAAATAACAAAAATAAATAAAATTAAATTCCTAACTTAAAAAAAAAAAACAAAAGAATCTCCAAGAAATGATAAAGATAAAAGGAGAAACTAATTATGTAAAAAAAAGAAAAACAGAAAACAATAAATAAAATTTTCAAAAATTTGAGAAAAAAATAACTGGACAAATGGAATCAAGCCTAACCAAAACAAACCAAAAAAAGGATAACCACATACATAAATATTAAAAAAATTCATGGCACAAGGAAAACAACCATTAAAACAAAAATTAAAAAATCACGAGACTATTTTGTGGATTTATATGGAAGTAAATTTGAAAACCCAGATGAAACAAATAATTTCCTAAGGACAATTTAGCAAAGCTAACCCCATTAAAGATAGCTTGAAAAGGTTAAATTTTGCAGAAGCTGTAAAAAAATTCATCAAGGAACTACCCCATAAAAAAGCATCAATTCCCAATGGCTTCACAGAGGAATTCCATCAAAGCCTCATAGATAAGATAGGCCCAAGTTCCATAAATTACTTCATAGCACTAAAAATTAAGAAAACTTCCTAATTATTTTCATGAAATAAGTATAACACTAAAACCTAAACTTGACAAAGAAGTACAAAAAAGATTGAACATTATAGATCAAGACCACTTATAAATATTGATGCAAAAGTACAAATAAATATTAGTACATATTGGTAAATATTGTACAGCCATTACAGAAAAAAGTATGAAGTTTCCTAAAAAAATTAAAAATAGAACTACCATATGATCAAGCAATTCCACTTTTGGGTATTTATCTAAAGAAAGAGAACACACTAACTTAAAAAGATATATGTACCTCTATGTTCATTGCAGTATTAATTCACAATAGGCAAAGTAAACAAAATCCGAGTGGATTATCTAAAAATAATCCATTTGATGGGTGAATGGATAAAGAAGTGATGTGAAGGAGAGAAGATGGTGGCAGAGGAGGAGGATCCTAGTTTCGCCTTGTTCCGCTAATACAACTAGGTAACTATCAAATCCTCCTAAATACCCCAGAAATTGATTGGAAGACTGGCAGAACAAACGCTCCAACTAAAGGTAGAGAAGAGGCCACATCAAAGAAGATAGTAGTAAGTGCAGAGATGTGGTTTGGGGAAAGAAAGGATTATGGCTGATGTACCGGGGACGGAGCTGCAGTTGTAGAGGAAGGTGAGAGGTAGACTAGCACACAGGGGAGTACATGGGGAAAATGAATCCCCACAGCAATAGCTTGGAAAGGGAGAGGGGCTGAATTTTGTGAGTTCTTGCAACCAGCAAGGCTTATAGCCTCAAGTTTTAAAGGTCAGTGGGTATGGCTGAGATAGACCCCAGAGTGCATTGTCCTAATCTTGGGGAGAAGGCAGGCAACCTGTCGACATACAGCATGGAAACAGTTATCTGAAGAGTCACACAGTAGGGAGGTTATTCGCTCATCTCGGAGTATGTCCCAAAGAGGCAGCATTCATGCAAAGACCCCTCTGGGAATAAATAAACAGGCTAGGGCCATGTCCCCGCCCTGCACCTCAGTATAAGCACAGGGCACCCTGCAGAAACCAGCACAGCCCAATACTCCCTACCTAATTTGCTTACACCAAGACCTGTCACTCTGTGCTCCAGTGGAACTGGCCCTCCCAATCACGCTTGCCTCAGTCCCAATGGGCCTCTCTCCTTTAAGATCAGCCCAAACCCCTGCTCGCATTGCATCTCCCAATGTGAAGGTTTTCAGAACATCAGTTCCAGTGACACTGGCAACAGGTCTCATTTCATAAACCTATCAGAGCATACCTAATTAGAATGTGCCACATTCAGACCAGGGATCAACCACTGCTCAAAACAGGCAAAGAGAGCCTCTGCAGATGACTGGTCTGATGGATAGAAGAGCCAGGACAAAGCAGCAAAGCACACATACTCAGGAGACACTCTCAAAATTGCCAGACCCTGGGGAATAAGGGATGCTACACAGCAGGGCAGTACAGGACCTCCTCTTCCTTAGGCCATTACCCTCAAAAACAGCAGACATAGCTGACTTTCCTAATACACAGAAACAGGCACAGAAACTTAGAAAAAATGACAAGACAGATAAATTTTTCACAAATGAAAAAACAGGACATGGCCCCAGCCAGCGATTTAAGTGAAACAGACATAAGTAACATGCCTGATAGAGAACCTAAACTAATGATCATAAGGATACTCCATGGACTTGAAAAAAGAGTGAAAGACATGAGTGAGACCCCTAACACAGAAATAAGGAATGAAATGAGAAACATACCTGATGGAATTAACAGCAGGCTGGAAGAAGCAGAGGAAGAAATTAGTGACCTAAAAGAGTAATGGAAAGTAATCAAGCTGAATAAAAGAGAGAAAAGGGAATTATGCAAAAGGAGAATAGTTAGGAAACTCAATGACTCCCTCAAATGTAATAACATTCATATTACAAGAATTTCAGAAGAAGGAGAGAGAGACAAGGGAGCAGAAAATTTATTTGAAGAAATGATAACAGAAAACTTCCCTTATCTGGGGAAGGAAATGTCCAGATCCAGGAGGCACAGGGAACCCCCATCAAAATCAACAAAACAGATCCACACCTAGACATGGTAATCAAACTGGCAAAATACAGTGATTAAAAAAAAAATTTAAAAGCATCAAGACAAAAGAAGACAGTAACATACAAGAGAAAACCCATTAAGGCTAAAAGAGTTTTTTTCCTACCATTGAAACAATGTGATATTTGTGCAGGAATAGACAATCATTCAAGTGGAATAGAAAAAAAAAATCCAGACATAGACCAAAAAAAACATGAAAATTTAGTATTTGTAGAGGTGGCAATGAAAAATGACTAAAGACCAATTGTGTAACAAATAGTTCTGGAACAACTAATAACCCACTTAGAAAAAGAAAAAATTAAATACATATATCATGACATTCAAAATAAAAAAAAATTCCAAGTAATCTGCTCAAGTTACTGAGGCTGCTATCATTCAGAAGTATTAACCCAAAAGTATGTTATTTTTCAGATATCAACTTGAACCTTTTATCACCCAGTAACTAACAAATGGTATCACAGAAGTATAAAACTAGGTGTCATCATTTTGGCTCCTAATAGAATTACTTTTACTGAATTATACTTTGGCATTTATGACATCAGTCTGAAAGATGGAAATCACACAATACCATGAACACCCGCCCTTCTTTTGAACATTAATGTGTTTTTTATACAAGAGAGAAGAGAGTCATATAACTGATCATGTTTTACTGTTTTTGACTAGTAGGAAATTCAGACTAAAATTTACAATACAATTCCAAAAAAAAGTACCAGGCTTTGTGGCTATATTTTGCGAAAAGACGGTTTTTCAATCTCAGCTGAGTTTTTTATTTTTATTTTTTAAGGTTATTTATTTATTTATTTATTCATTCATCTGTCAGAGAGAGAGAGAGCACAAGCAGGGGGAACAGCAGGCAGAGGAAGAAGCAGGCTCCCCACTGACCAGGGAGCCTGATGCAGGACTCGATCCCAGGACCCTGGGACCATTACCTGAGCCGAAGGCAGACACTTAACCAACTGAGCCACCCAGGCATCCCCTCAGCTGAGTTCTTAATACCACTTGGAAATCATCTGATAAGTCCTCATTCATTCCCCCACTTACTCTTCACAGATCTCCTCAAGCACCCTCTTTCCCCACACCCACAATCCTCTAACTTTTGGGTTTGTCTCCTACTTACAGAGAAAATAAAATCTACCCTATTTCACCTCTTTTAACTTCTTTCTCCCTTTGAAACAAATCCCTACACTCGTGCTATGCACAACTCATTTATTCTTGATCTTTCCTGCTTTTTAGAGAAATGTGAATTTCCCCTCAGGTGTTGCTTTAGGTCCAACACCTAAAGTTTTATAGTGACTTATTCTCGTCCAGTTCTCAATATTTTCTAATTTCCATTGCGATTTTTTTCTTTTCCGTATTTTTTTATATTACAAAAGTTTATTTTATAGCTCTTACATTATTAATTTAAAACTTAATTGCACTGTAGTTAGAAAATGTATCCTCGGGGTGAGCGTCCAGGTGTGATATTTTCGAATTTTGTTTCATATATTCTCCCTAAATGATTTCATCTGTTAAAACTGTTTCATCTAATACCTCTATGTGGATGATTACAATGTTTATCTCTAGTCCTATTCTCTTCTGAGGTTCAGGTCTACAGTTTTCTATACACTTATTGGACTAATTTCTTGTATATCGAAACAGACACTACAGCTCTAACAAATTCAAAACCAAAGCATTATCTCTACCCATTCATCTGAATATCTTCTTCCTTCTCCCTTTTTATTCTCTCTTTTTAGAATGGTTATTCCACATTCTACTCAACTTTTCAAGAAACATTAAAATTGTCTCTTATTCCCATCTTACACAAACTAAATGAACTGGAGTGGTTCAAGTGCTGTGAATTATATATCCTAATTATTTCCTGAGGCCGTCCTTTCTTCTCAGTTTTAACAGGACTTCATCATTTATAGCCTAGCCTTGCATTATCCTCCTAAATAGTGTTTAATTAGTAGTTTCGTCACCTCTCTCTCTCTCCTTCTCTTTTACCATTTCGTTCTTGCTACCACACATGTGTTAAAAATACACGTCTGATAATTTCATTCCCTTGCTTAAAAATCTTTGAATACTGCCTAAATAAAGTCTAAATTTAACACAACATATAAAATCCCTTATCTGAGAAAATTTATCTACTGTGCAAGTAGAAACTTTTCAGGCTTGATATAATACTAAACATACTATTGTAAATCCTTGGACCTGCAACTCTTTCAAAAATCTAATGTTGAGAAGGAGTTGGATACAAGTGTTGCCTCATATTTAACCACCTACACATTATACTTCTATGATTAAAAAAAACTTACTATCTTTAGATTAGATCCCTTTTCCAAAGCAACCTTGTACCCATTACACGAATACAGGTTACATCTTTGGCCCAGTGAAAACATTTAATGCAGGTGAGCAGAAGGAATGGGCAAAGCTTGACCAGGTTGGATGTCAGGATCTTGTATTAGCAGCCGAAATCAAACACAATGAGACAATGTTTTGAATGATGATTGCAAATCATAAAAAGCTCAGAGGCAAAGAGAGGAAAGAAAGATTTTTGGAAGACCAAGTAATATTTAAAAACATGGCCCATGCATCCTTTAACCTGGCTTTAGGAAAAAGAAGAAAATGATCCCAACCATAGAGATAATTAGGAGGTGACACAGTCCTCCCTAACACGTATCCTATCTGTAACTACCGTTACAGTAGAACAACCCATGTTCATAATAATAATCTTTAAAGAAAATAAATTAGGTTCTGTATCCTCAGTATGCGAAGACAGGTAAATAGAATTCATTCCAGGAAGGTTTTCGTGAAAAAATTATTAAAAGCATACAGGCTTATAGAGGTTATAAACTTATATTAATGTGTTAATTACTATTTTAACTATCTGTTAATAATTGCTTCAATTACTCAAAATAATATCCTTCTTTCAGAATGTTGACTTCAATATATTGCTCTATTTTATCTCCTACTATGTCCTTATTAATAAAACTAGGTACAATGTAGTTTTTTAGATTTTTGAACTGCCAATATCCAATGTGTTTTTAAATGAGACAATAAGAAAGAATAACTATTTGCTGAAGAAACCAGCCAATCCTGAAAGAGAGATGCAGGGTAAAAAGTAGATTTTATGGTTTACAAAGAAAAGGAGAAAGCATCAGTACAGTGCTATTTCTAGAAATGCCTGCTGCTTTGACACTGTTTATTATTCTTATTTATTTATTCTGAAACCAAATTCATTTTCTCAGCTTTACTGCTGTATCTATGATTCTGAATTAGATGTGTATGTGTATTTTTATGTGTATGTACATATATTTTTGGCTTATATTTCTGAACTAGAGTGAGCTTCACAAGCTTTATCTCTATGTGGTACATATCTTTGACTCATAAAATGATTTTTTAAAACTCAAATCTTTCATGTTAGAAGCTTGTGTTCTCCGTGAACTTGCAGGAAAAAAAAGACACTCTACATCAGGTATTCAACCATAGTCAATTTTCAAAGAATAAAGAAGCAAATTTGATATATGTACTATAGACTTAATTGCATTTATTCTAGAATATGAGATCCAAATGATATATGCATACAGCAAACACTGGAAGCATTTTGTATTAAAAATTCAGTGGAGTTTATCCTGAAATTTGATTCCGTGCCCCAAGTATGTGTTATTAATGGCTGTGCTGAACAAATAAGTCAGCTGTGATCTAATCAGGACTATAATGTGTCTAATACTTTTCTATTCCCTTGGGATCACTGTTGCATACCTTTGGATATAGGAGAAAAAAATTTAGTCCAAACTATTTACAAAGATGTGAACTTCAACGAGAATCCTTCTTAAGCCTGTTATGCAAAAACATGTTTACAATCAAGCTTAATTTTTACAACTTTCGTTTCAAATTTATTATTTTCCAGCCAACATTTTACCTCTGGTCCCGGAGGGCCACATGGTCCTTGGGGTCCCGGGTCACCAATCTGGCCCTAAAGTGGGGTGAGAATCAAAGTAGAAGTATGAATCTGATATATACAATTCGAAACGGAAACAGACATACGGAAAGCAAACAATGTATTACGCCACACAAAATTATAATAACCTTTCAGCAAACAACACTCAATATATTATGTCAAACAAAGTTGTAACTACCATTCAGAAAGACTTAATTTGTAACCATCACCACCGTGGAAAACTTATTTAAATAAAAAGTGTATGGATGTAATCTATATTTACTCCTAAGTGTTGGAGATACAAACAAATTGAGTTAAGTGCTCAAATCAAGAAAAACATAGTGTGTGTATGTGTAGGTTACTCAGAGATAAGGAAATAAAGTTTGACTTAACAAGGTAGGGGACTTTAGATGAGGAACTGGTTTCATAAACAATGAGTCTGGGACTATCCCTGAAAATTCCACTCTCCTTTGATACTACAAGGGACCTGATTCAGTAAGTAAGATTCATCTGGATTTAAGTCTCTGCTGCTTAATCTCTCTTAGGCTCAGTTTTCTTAACAATGAAATAAGAATAATAGTGATAACAGGTACTAACATTGTTACAGGGTAATTGTGAGGATTAAAGAGACAATATATTTAAGGTGCTTGGGTTAACACAGTGACTGGCAATAAATGTTAACCAATTTTATAACCATTAACCTTCCCCTTTACATCCTCTGTCCTATCCAGAATACCTATAATTCCTAGATTGTTTTGATCATTATTATATTAAAATGTTGAGGATTTGTTGTCAATATTTCTGAAGCCATTTTCTGACATCTGGATTAATCATGTGAAATCAG
Organism: Nasua narica; assembly: GCA_028533885.1. Lineage (NCBI taxonomy): Eukaryota > Metazoa > Chordata > Mammalia > Carnivora > Procyonidae > Nasua > Nasua narica. The sequence goes on from CM052798.1 coordinate 64,274,377, forward strand.
GGCTGGAGAGGAAGTTCAGAGGAGAGAAAAGTGGTTATAAAGCCTGAAATTAGACATGAAAGGAGGCAGTAGTTTAACACCCTTGTTTTCATAAGAAAAGCTACTGAATTCATTATTTCTGTCTTGTTAAATTTCTATATGAGTTTCAAATTTGACCTAATAGGTCTCAGATTACATAAAATTACAAGAAATAATATATGCTTATCCACCTCTCAGGAAGTAAAACACAGTTTTCCATAAGCACGTAAGCCATTCTCATATAGCAGTTAAGTATCCAGGTATCTGGATACAAAACAGTATACAATAGAACTACTGCAATCAAATTTAGAGAAAAGTAATGAAGTGTTATATAAAACTTGACTTAATTTCTCCTAAATAAAGTCAGAATTCATCATAATCAATACCTAGAGGAGTCTTAAATTCTTAAAATGGCAAGTACCTCTCTTAGAAAGATAAAGATGGGGCTCTCACTGGAGACCTCTGGTGGCAAAAAACAAATGAGAGGCTAAATTTATAAGCTTTGAGGAAAAAATAGCATACTCTAGGTCTTTGTTTTCAGAAAAGTTAATTGACAACCAGACATTTAAAAACACAAACTTTGGGAAAATTTCATTCTGCAGAATAAATCTTCATTTTCAAAAACATCAACTGGAAGTTTCCTAGAATGTCAAGTCTCCTTTAAAAAAACTGAGTTTTCAAGTAAGTTTTAGATAATGGGGTAAGGATTGGGTAAACCTCTATAACTGACAACAATTTCTAGTTAAAAATATGGAAAGGCATAATAATTGTCTTTATTTTCTTTGTTTTAAGGAAAGAATATTTCTTAACAACTTCTGGTTGGTAATTGTCTCTGGTTTTTAGATGGTTGCAGAGCAAAAGATTCCCTAATTCCAAAATGTAGAAAGCCTTCCAAATCAGGACATTCTTTCACCATACAAGTATCTTTCGTGTTACAACTTAGACTCATTTGAAAAAAAAATCACTAATGCCAGCATCTTAGAAAACAGAAAGCCAAAAGTAGGAGATATACAATAAGAAAGACATCCTTATGATTTGACATTCTTTTTCATAATAGTAAACAAGTGATTTAGATAGACACTAACTTGTATAATTTCTTTTTAATATAACCGATTCAGTGCAAGCAATTTTTCATTTAACAGGTGTCTTCCTCCAAACTAGAGAAGGTTTCTAGGTCAAACCTCTACAGTTTTTTTTTTCTATTAATAAGATACAACAAGTGATAAATAAAGTGAGAGACTACAAACTCTCACAAATATTAATTCACATATCTCTAGCCTATCTTCAGTCTGATGTATATATTTCTCAAAGATTTGAAAAACAAAAGATGATCAACTATCTCCTACCAAATAATCCCTGCTGACATTAAAAATGCATTTTTTATTAGAAAAATAAAGAAAGGTACAAGATGAGCAAGTAAAAGCCTCACTCTTATCATCTTAATGCTCCCTGCAGCATAGCCCTAAAAAAACATATTAGAGTTGGTTCTGGTGATTTATTTCAGGAAAAAAATAATATTAAGGGTTTTAAGACAATGTATGAAAGGTGAAATAGGCTCTTCACCTTTTCTTTAGCTCAGACTAGAGAAATACTGGTAAACATTGTCACTGAGAGAGAAAACTGAAGAGTCACAGATTTGCAAGGAACCTTAACTATGACATAGTCTCTCAGTTTAAACAAGTAACTGAATATCACAGTGGTTAAATTCTCAAGGTCATAGCAAGTCAGTGTCAGGGTTGGGACTCAAATCCAAGTCTCTGTTTCTCAGAGCACTATATCCCCCCTGCCTCACAATAAACATGTTATCAATACAAACCGTATCAAAAACTAAAGGAGACATTAAAAAGGTTTACTTTGTATAAGCATGATGTCTGACTTTAGTTTTCTCCAGTAATTAATTGTAAAGCATTACAGAATAATAGTGATACAATTTATTACTTAGTATTGGTCTTAGAAAATGTGTTATACCTGCTCCTTTCATTATTATTGGAAGTCAGAAAATCTTAACATTATGAACAATTAAGGATGTAAGAAGTCTTACTTTGCCAACCACTGTAGATACTGTAAGTTCCTGTTATGTGGTTAGAATCAACCTTGAAAAACAGAAGCTCGGGGCGCCTGGGTGGCTCAGTGGGTTAGAGCCTCTGCCTTCAGCTCAGGTCATGATCTCAGAGTCCTGGGATTGAGCCCCGCATTGGGCTCTCTGCTCAGCAGGGAGCCTGCTTGCCCCTCTCCCTCTGCCTGACTCTCTGCCTACTTGTGATCTCTCTCTCTGTCAAATAAATAAAATCTTTAAAAAAAAGAAAAACAGAAGCTTTTTGTTAGCTTCATGACCTATTTTAATGCCCCTTATTTATACACTTTGGAATTTCTGAGATTCAACTCCAGAGCCCAACTCTGGGTACATGACTGACCAGGTTTACTCCGAGTCCAGGGCAAAAAACTAGTAAGAGCGAAGCTCACCACCAGCATCTCACTTGAGAAAAAGATACTGAAAACTTTTCTTTGGAATAAATACTTTCTAAGAGATGTATATGAAATCCTGTCACTGTTAGAAGTCATACCGAATGAGGTATATAAAGTACTATAACTTAATGCTGCTTCCTCTGACAAAAAATAAACAAGCCTGAGATGGTAGAAGGGAGTTAGAGGAAACAGGAAGATTTGCTCAGGGAACAACACTCTTTCTATAATGCATATTTTAAAGTTATATTAATAAATTATAATTTCCATCTAATTTTTTCTACCTACAATCACCTGTACCTTCATAGAATTGTAATCAATATTAAAAATCCCAGAACAAACTTAAAATATTAAATCCTAAAACAGTATGGCACAGTGGCTGAGTGTGTGAGCTCTGACATATGATTACCTAGGATTTCCCAGATGGCCGACAACTAACTACGGGAACTTGGACAAGTTATTTAACTCTGTGTCTCAGTTTCTCTAATCTGTGAAATAAGAACAATAATAGTACCAACTTCATATGACTTTTGTAAAGATTAAATTAGAGATATAGACTTAGAATAGACTTTGTATATTCTAAGTAGTACTTTGTAAACACTCAGTAAATCTTAGCTATAATAATTATCATGACTTTTTTTTTTAAGATTTTATTTATTTATTTATTTGACAGAGAGAGAGATCACAAGTAGGCAGAGAGGCAGGCAGAGAGAGAGGGGGAAGCAGGCTCCCCGCCGAGCAGAGAGCCCGATGTGAGGCTCGATCCCATGACCCTGAAATCATGACTTGAGCCGAAGGCAGAGGCCTTAACCCACTGAGCCACCCAGGTGCCCCTATCATGACTTTTAATATAGAGAGACATACTGTTAACTCATGTTTTAAGCATCATTTAAATGATTTTAATTACTCAGCAATTTTAGTTTGAGTTAGGTTTCATGTTAACTACAATATATGGTATTCTTTTTTTTTCAACTAATTGATGCTGAACGGTTAAAAAAAAAAAAAAGACAATTAGTATATTTGTGCCCACAGAGTGTGACATGCTAGATTTTCTGCACAATATTTCTTTAATGAAATACATTAGAATGAAAGATATTCAGAAACATTAAAATATCTTTAAGGTGCTTTGTATTTTCTACGTTAAATATCTATTGTTCTTCAGATACTATGCATAACAGATCAAACAAGATGTCTAGGGCTCACAGAAATTTGGTTTTGGCCTGGGATGAGGTGGAGGGCAGGAAGGATAACATCCAATACTCTATGGGATGTGAGATGAAAACTTGAAGGATTAGCTGCACCCTAAAACTGAAGAGAATAAGATGCCAGACTGGTAGGCTTAGCTCCTACTTCTTATAGTCTACTAATACCTACAAGTGTCAAGACTCATGCCATTATGCACACTTCGTTAATGGGGAAGAGCAAAGGAAAACTTCAAACCTACTGAAGGTCCTGGCTTTCCTCTCATCCCTGGTGGTCCTGGAACACCAACAGCACCCTACAGGAAGAAAATAATAGAAGATGAAAGCTATTACACTACAGAAGGCAGCTTGCCTCTGTATACAAACTGCTTAAAAAATTTATGGATTGAATCTAAAAACTTGGAGAAAACCATTTCGAATAAAACGTGTAAAACTAGGGCGCCTGGGTGGCTCAGTGGGTTAAAGCCTCTGCCTTTGGCTTGGGTCATGATCTCAGGGTCCTGAGATTGAGCCCCGCGTCAGGCTCTCTGCTCGGTGGGGAGCGTGCTTCCCCCTCTATCTGCCTATTTGTGATATCTTTCTCTCTGTTAAATAAATAAATGTTTAAAAAAAAACAAATGTGTAAAACCATATTCATACCATGACATTCATACCTAACAAACTACATGATTAAAATAATCATTATTCCCTTCTTTTCAAAGAATTTATACTTTTTCACTGAATTTTTTGTATTTATATAAACGTAATGGTAAAAAAAAAAAAGTTACCTTGTCTCCAGGATACCCTAGTTCTCCTGGCTCTCCTGTAATGCCTTGTTCACCCTAGAGGGCACAATTTCATACAAAGACACTTAAGCAACACAAACATGGCAATATTATAACAAAGTAAATATTAATTCTAGAATAATAATTTCTCTATTTTTCCTACTTCTGATAAAAGTTGTATAATTGACAGTACAGATTAGATCCCATATATAAAAACAAGATATTTCATAAGTATTGACTAAAAAGAAAAAAGCATGATAAGAAATCATCTCTATGATAATGTAAATATTTAAATCACCTTATCACCTTTGATTCCAGGTAGGCCCTTATTCCCGGAAAGACCCTAAAAAAAAAAAAAGTGATTATTTTGTGACATTATGAGAAATTAAAGGAAAATATCCATTACGCAAATAGAGACATACCATTGGGCCAGGATTTCCAGAAGGTCCAAATGGTCCAACAGGGCCAATACTGCCCTGAAAAGCAATTAGACAGAAAGGCATGATTAAGCACCCATTAGGATTAGAAAGAGAATATAGTAAAATTAATTAACTAACCCAGAACAGTTCATCTCACTAAGCTCCCGCATGCGCCTTGTTCTTCCACAACTTCTTTTACTCTCCACATTTATAAATCATACCAATGTTTGAAACTTTAGCGAGGTCATCCCACTCCCTAAAGCCTATTCTTCCTCGTGTAGTCCACAACGATCCTCCCCTTCCTTTAGTTTGTATAATGCTTAACTGTCCATGGCATTTATCTTGAAATATTTCTCTAACTAGATAATATCTTGAAGATAAGGGAGATATTTTAGTGCCACATTCCCAGGAGGTATTCAATAAATACTTCATTTGATCATCTTATATTTTTACTTCACCCATTTATTCAGGAATTATTTATTGGGCACTTACTATGTTCCAGACATTCCAGTGATTTTATTTCATGATTTGAAATTTGCAGAATGATAAAATTTACCATAATTTCAGGGATAAACTGAGTACTGAACAAACGACTCTACTCTTCTGGGCTTCTGTCATTCATTCATCATTTAACATTTGTTGAACATGTACACAGACACTGTAGTTGTGTGGAGGAAATAAAGATGAAAAAGACACAGTCACCAACATCAAGGTTCTCCGCTTAATGCTCCAATGCAAGATTCCTTAAAAATGTAACAAACTATCATCTCCTACAAACAAGTGATGTAAAACAACTCCTCAAATATATCATCTTAGAAGACAAAGGTCAAGAGCCACAATAAGGGTATTTCAAAGTAAAATTTGAAACAAATGGATTGGGGATCACTTACAATTTTTGTGTCACTGACACCTTCATTTTCCTTCTGTCTCTTGCTACCTCTCGGTGCCTAGTTTCTGTATGATCCTTCATCTTCAAAGAACAAGTTGCCTTAAACCTTCCTTTTATGGTTTTCAAATGTTAAGGAACTTCTAAATGTGTAAGTGTGGCAATGCTAGAAATGTTGCCCCTTTCACCAAATTTGTTAGGAAAGCATTCCAGGCCCTCTCACCCAGGTTTGCACCAACCCTTCCCGTCTTGTCTACATTCATTTGTCCCTACTTCTCCTTTATTTCTACCTCATCCAAATCCCACCCTCTCATCACAATGGACGGTTTTCCATTTTTCAAACATGCTCTCTCTTTATTACATGCTCCAAGCCTTTGAAGATATAGTTACCAATACTGAAATGGCTTTCAGCTGCACTAGTGAGTATACTGTACTATACTTTTCCCCCTGTGTTCTGGTCTGCACATTCTGTGAAAGCAGAAGCATGTTTATTGATTTTTTACTTCCCAGGCCCAACATAGTTCTTGGCACATAATAGGTTTTGTTTTTTTTTTTAAGATTTTATTTACTTATTTGGCAGAAAGAGAGAACACAAGTAGGGAGAGAGGCAGACAGAGAGAGAGGGAGAAGCAGGCTCCCTGCTGAGCAGAGAGCCTGATGCGGGGCTGGATCCCAGGACCTTGAGATCATGACCTGAGCCGAAGGCAGAGGCTTTAACCCATTGAGCCATCCAGGCACCCTGGCGCATAATAGTTTTGAAATAAAGTATGGAATGAATACTGAAGAATAGCCAGAATCAAAATAGCCAAAATCAAAAAGACAAGAAATAACAAGTGTTGGTGGGGATGTGGAGAAAAAGAAACCCTTGTGCACTCTGGTGGAAATGCAAATTGGTGGAGCCACTGTGGAAACCAATATGGACATTCTTCAAAAAATTAAAAGTAGAACTATCATATGATCCAATAATTCCACTACTGGCATTTACCCAAAAAAAAGAAGAATACTAATTCAAAAAGATATATGGACCCTGTGTTTATTGACGTATTACTTACAACAGCCAAGATATTGAAGCAACTTAAATGTCCATCTATAGACAAATGGATGACGAAGCTGTGGCGTGCATGCACGCGCGCGCGCACACACACACGCGCACACACACACACACACACACACACACACACACTGGAATACTACTTAGCCATAAAAAAGACTGATATCTTGCCACTTGCAACAACATGGATGGACCCAGAGATGAAAATGCTAAGTAAAATAAACAGAGAAAGATAAACCATATGATTTCATTCATATGTGCAACTTAAAAAAACAAAATAAATGGATAAAGAAAACAAACAAACAAAACCCAGACAAATACAGAGAACTGGTGGTTGCTAAAGGGGAGGTTAGTAGTGGGATGGCTGAAATAGAGAAACAGAATTAAGAGTACACTTACTGTGATGAGCACTGATTAATGTACAGAATTATTGAATGATTATACTGTACACTTGAAACTAATGTAACACCATATGTTAATTATACTTCAGCAAAAAAAAAATTTTTTTTAAACAGTGATTTCAAGAGCTCCAAGTCCCAACACAACAGAGCATTGTTAATAGACTACATTCATATAATACAAATTTCAGAATGGAAAATATGACATCTTTACTTTTGCATGAGTCCTAAAGCCTGTGAAATATAATGGAGATAAATTATTTCCAACATGTTTAATCTTGAAATATATGAGAGAGGGAAAGAGTAATACTTTCCAACTTAATAAACAGATATGCAATATTCATATGTCACTGACAAATTCTGTCAGTAGGAAACAATTGTTCTTATAATTACAGTGGCTAGTTTATTCTAAGTTCATAGCTTTAAAAATAAGGACAGTTTCAAAAATACAATAAACATTTCTGTTTGGAAATTATGCAGCAATAATCTATGTAAGTATGGGAAAAAATCTTATAAACAAAATAACATTTCTTTGTCATCCTGTTGGTTTTTTCTATAGGCAACAACATTAACTTTGTTTCAATAAAGATATCACTATCCATAGACTAATATCCTCAGATGAATGTACTCTGTATGTACAATCTACTGTTCTACTTTTTAGTGACTCAAAGAATTATCACAAAATAGTAAGTGTTAAGAGATATCGAAGATAAAAAATTATAGTAAAGATAAAAAGATTAAGTAATATAGGGAATTAAAAAGTACAAACAGTATGAGTATAGAAAGCTCCGAGAAATAGCAAACATTTTGTGGTAGGTTACAAATGGTGTGGAAAATCCTAGTCCTGAAAAACTATAGCTTTCTCAAAGCAACCTGCCATAGGCTCAGAGCAGTTCTCAGTTCCACAAGGATAATGCGAAAGCCCTCAGCACTCTGCTTACCCTACTCCTCTTCCATGAGAAGACTGAGCAGACGGGAGAAATACTTCCATGCAGGGCAGCTCAGCGGAGGGTGTCTGGGATACAGCACCAAAGGCAGAAGACCCTCCCACACATCCGGAAAGAAAGAACTTTCGAGTCAAAGTGAGTCAAAGAAACAGAGACCTAAGCACAGGTTCTTCATATAAAATGAGCAGCCGCTAGCCAATTAGGGCTCGTGAGTGAGTGCGCTGTAGAGAAGACTGTGGGTTCCTCTTCAGGCTTTTCCAACCACACCCACCCACACTCACAGGTGATAATCACTATCACTAATTAAGAAAGCAAATGACAATCAGCTGCAAGGAAAAAGTCATTTAGAGGAAGCTGTATCATCTCTTGTCAGAAACTATATTTCCTATAAGGGAGCAAGCAGATGTGTGCTTGCAGATAAACGGGGCAAGGAGACAAAGTGTTTACTATGAAATGTAAAGGTTCTATATAAATCTTTCCCAGTTATCATCAAGTCCTCCCATCCTTCCGTTCCACTCCCATTCCCCCACACTTCCTAGGCTACAGTCCCACTCCTTCTCTTTCCATTGTCCAAATCGCATTTTTTTTCACCTCTTCTGTGCATTTCGAGAGCCATTCTTCTGCCTCAAGAGTTCTTTTCCTATCTACTCCATTCCATTCATGTATAATCTTCAAGATATGGTTAAAACACATCTCTTTTGTGAAGCCTCCTCTCTCAAGATGACATAAATAGCTCCTTTCTCAGTGGTTTTTAGTCCGTGAGAGCAGTGATCACATTATATGATATGCTGATTTTTCTTTCTATGCCACTGGATTATAATGTCACCCCAAACAGAAATTTTGTTTGTACTTTTAGGCCGAGCTCTAGTTCAGCATTTGATACATAGGAGGTGCTCTCGTTGTTTTGATTTAAAAATTTAGTAAACGTAAAATGGAGTTTGTAATACCTGTTCTATCTACTTGAGGAACAAATGAGATACATGTGGGAAAGTACTTTGAAAGGTATAAAGTACTATCTATATCAATGTAGGGATGAAGATTACAAAGATGACTGTTAGTATCATTTGCCATTTTATTTTCTGTCGAATCTCTTCCCAGCAACCAGAGCGTAAATTGAGAAACAGAAAGATTTTCCTTAAAAATCAATTTAGAGCTTGCTTGTAACACATGAAGTAGGTAATTAAGACTCCAGAGTCTTATGCCGTGCATTACAGCCACAATTATTTTTAGCTTGAACTTGAACACAGATCTTTTGAGTCTAAATTTAATGTTTTACCCCCACATTAACTGCCCCAAGGCAGAAGGTGACAACTTGACCAAAAGAATACATCAGGAGTTCAATTATTGGAACTGTGGTTAAAATCAGTGTAACAAGCTTTAACTTGCCATTCCGGGCTGGCAAGAGTATAGAATTAGGGTTAGGGTTAGGGTTAGAGCACCTGAGTGAGTCTTAACACATTTAAATTTTTCTTTTATATGATAATACTAGTATACTAATAATAAAATTAGCAATAACAACTTATGGGGGAGGGGCATGGGACAGGGGCATGGGGGAGGGGCAGAGGAAGAGAAGCTCGAGCAGACTCCCTGCTAAGCACAGAGCCCAGTGCTAGGCTCAATGTGGGGCTCGATCTCATGACCTGAAGATCATGAGCACTGCCCATGGTCACTTACCTTTTTTTTTTTTTTTGACAGAGAGAGAGAGAGACAGCGAGAGAGGGAACACAAGCATGGGGAGTGGGAGAGGGAGAACAGGCTTCCCTCCAAGCAGGGAGCCCAATGCGGGGCTCGATCCCAGGACCCTGGGATCATGACCTGAGTGGAAATCGGAGGCTTTAACCCACTGAACCACCCAGTTACCCCGACTTACCTATTTTTATATGGATATACATACTTTAATTTTAAGATTCTAGTTTCATTAGGCTCCTTAAATTCATAAAAGTATGAATCTCGCCTTTAGATCTGCTGACTGTTAAAGCACATGGCTCTAAATTTATATAAAATATCTGCAACTTACATCCCTGTCATGAACCATAAGCTTGACTGAGAGAAATATATTTATGGAGATACGGCAGAAGTAGCAGTCTATTTTCTTCAATAAACAATCTAAAATTTACCAGATAACTACATATCTGGAGTACATTATTTTGGTCTCCACAGAATTGCTTTTTCTAAATTGTACTTTGCCTACATCAGAAACTCCAGTGAAACTCAGAGGTAAATTCACTGAATAAAAATGATTAAGTGGACAAATAATACAGTCACTTATATTTTTAGTATAATAAATTAGGTATTAAAATGTTTAGCAGTGGCGCGCCTGGGTGGTTCAGTGAGCTGGGTGTCTGCCTTTGGCTCAGGTCATGATCTCGAGGTCCTGGGATCGAGCCCCATGTTGTTGGGCTTCCTGCCTAGTGGGGAGTCTGCTACTCCCTCTCCCACTCTCTCTGACCACCCCCCTGCTTGTGCACACTCTATTTCAAATAAATTTTTATAAAATCTTAAAAAGAATGTTCAGAATTAGTGAAGTGCAACTACTACCTATTGTTCAGGATATTTCCCAGCCATTTATCCAATTTTATTCCAGAAATAAAATCTACCGTTACCATGTGCTATAATATATGATATGATATGGTATTTAGATCTATCTGTATCTATCCAGGCCTGATGGTATGAAAGAAATTTCAAAGGAGAAAAGTGGCTGTTCTATGTCATACTTTTGAAGAAATTGAGTCTCAGGTATCCACTAATGAGACAGACATAAATAAATCTGCAGAGACTTGTTATTTTAGATTAATCATAAAGTTTAATTTTTTGATTCATACTCCTGGTGTAATTTGTGTATCTGGTGGGAAAATACATTTGAGCAAGTCTGATATCCAACAAGGACACTAAAATATCTAATTTTTCTAAAGATTTTAAAATATATCTAACAAATATAAACACAATATTTTATAAGAATGATAATACTTAATACTCACTCTAAGCCCAGGAAATCCCGGAGGTCCAATGCTACCTACAAGTCCCTATGTAAAAGAAATGTACAAGGGTGGTTAAATATAATTGCAGACTACTAAGGGCATTTTCTAAAGACACAGACAGCCAATTCTAGAAAAAAAAATACGTCAAATTTTACCCTCATGCATCCTCCTAAGAAGTATAAATCTCTGGTGGTAGTTTAAGTTCTCCCAAAATGCCTTTGGCTCCATGCTTTTGGATGCCAGGACTACCATCTAGCCTAGGATATAGATTGTTCTGTGTCCTTTATGTATCTAATAAAGGAAGTAAATCCTATAAGTAGTCAGCATTATAGACATAACCAACCTATGTATTATGTAAAAAGATAAGTGGTCAGCATATAGAACTCGAAGAGCATTTTCAGATGGTTTAAAACACTACCCACTCTTGAAGTGTATTATTTAAATTCTCTAAACTTCATTTTTATTATTTATAAAATAGGAATAATAACATTTGGGGGTGCTGGGGTGGCTCAGTCAGTTAAAGTGTCCAACTTTTGATCTCAGCTCAGGTCTTGATCTCAGGGTCATGAGTTCAAGGCCCATGATGGGCTCCACAGTGGGCATGGAGCCTACTTAAAAATATAAAGGAATAATAACACTTGTTCTGTTGTAAAGATCACAATGAAAACTGTCATAATGTATAAAAGGTTTTGAAAAATTTCTCACAAATGCAAGAAATTACCAATATCATTCACTATGAATATAATAAATGAGATTTTAAATTATCAATATTAGTTTTTCCAGTTGATTTGTTGTCCTTAAACCTGTCATTATAGTCTTTATGGTAATTCCTAATCTACTCCATGGCAGTGTTAGATAGTGAGCAGCCCCCCTCCCACTGTTTGTACTTGAAATTCCGTTTTGAAAATAAGATATAGTAAAATATAGAGAGAATTATAAGCCAATCAATGAAAATATCCAGTTTTTCCTTATATTTTAAAGATATTAAAGCCTGAAAATGCTCTTCAAGAAGCATTTTATTTAAATAAAGAGATTTCAAAAAGAAACATTTTAAATATGGTAGAAGCTCAACACTAACAAACTTCATGTATATTTAATTGACAAAAAATTAAATAAGATGGCTTCATAGTAGTTACGCAAGTACATAAATGGTATTAAAAGAAAAAGTAAATAACGCTTACTTTATTACCCTTGAAATGAAAAGCTCCCCAGAATCAAAGGTAAGAAAACTATGGTAAACATTCTACTTACAACATCATTCAGATTTTTAACAATTTATTTGGAAATCAGTTCTACTCCTATCTGCCAAGACTCACAACAAATAAAACTTTGGCTAAATTAACTGAATAACTAATAAAGTCATAATTTAGAAAAATAAAAAAGAAACAATTTTCAAACCCTTTAAGTATAAATGCCAGTAATTTAACTGTATCTATCTGAATATAAGAACTATTCCTAATTTAGGCTATAAGAATTTAGTGATTAACTCTAATTCACCTTAAAATCTTATTAAAAGAATGTGTGCATGGAATAGATTGGAGGGATTTGATAAATGCTTTTTGAGAGCTAAAAAAAAAATGATTTTTCTATCTAAGGTCAAAAAAAACCCAATCCATCATCATTCTTTGATAACATAATTTAACTAATTATAGAACAGTAACTCCCTAAACTGAAAATAATAGCTGAATAATCCCAAAGGATAAGATTTCTCTAGAAATAAATACCCAAAAGCCGGGTAGATCAATGACAGGCTTGAATCAAAAAGAGCAATCACTGGGAGCACAATTTTTACCTGAGGCTTATTAGTACCTTCATGTACATGAAAGGCTTCCCCCCACCCCAAAAATAATACAAGTCAGTATTATGATCATATATTTCTAATTTTACTTAAGCAAGTACATTTTATATGGTCACAATGATTCATTTTAATGATTATCTCCCAAGACAGAATTTACTCATAACATTTTTGTCTTTACAAATTGGAATGTGCGCAGAGGTATCAAAACTATCTGGCCAGTAGCACTTATTTGAATGTCACGAGGATGGCAAGTGTAGGTGCTGTGGCATCTGAGTGATGTCAGATCGCAAGGCTGGACCATAACAATGTACTCACGGGACTGCCATCAGGGCCAGCAGGGCCTCTGTCTCCAAAGTCACCTGGAAAACCCTGGCCCAGGGAAAAAAGAAGAAATGCTGTTAAAACCAACACAGATAAAGAATTCATTTTTGTCCATTTGTGTTTTGAAGGGCAGGCATCTCAGCTCTTTCCAGTTTGGCTTTCATGGACATTGCTGCTATGAACATTGGGGTGCATGTACCCTTCTTTTCACTACACCGTATCTTTGGAGTAAATACTGAGGAGTGCAATTGCTGGATTGTAGGGTAGCCCTATTTTTAACGTCTCAAGGAACCCCTATACTGTTTTCCAGAGTGGCTGCACCAGCTTGCATTCCCACCAACAATGTAAGAGGGTTCCCCTTTCTCCACAACCTCACCAACACTTATTGTTTTCTGTCTTGTTAATTTTGCCATTTGAACTGGTGTTAAAGTGGTATCTCATTGTGGTTTTGATTTGTATTTCCCTGATGGCTATGATGTGGTCCATATATACAATGGAATATTACTCAGCCGTCAGAAAGGATGAATACCCACCATTTGTATCGACATGGATGGAAGTGGAGGGGATTATGCTAAGTGAAATAAGTCAAGTAGAGAAAGACAATTATCATATGGTTTCACTCATATGTGGAACATAAGGAATAGCATGGAGGACCACAGAGGAGGGGAGGAAAAACTGAATAGGAAGAAATTAGAGAGGGAGACAAACCATGAGAAACTCTGTACTCCGGGAAACACACTCTGGGTTAAAGAAGGGAGGAGGGTAGGGGGATGGGGTAACTGAGTGATGGGTATCGGGGAGGGCACATGTTGTGATGGACACTGGGTATTATATTCATTAGTTAATGAATTGTTGAACACTACATCAAAAACTAGTGATTACTATATGCTGGCTAACTGAACATAATAAAAAAAAAGAATTCACTTTTGTTGTGTTTTCTGATAAGGAATTTACTAATAGGAAGTATTTATTTCCTAACTTCTAAATTGTAGTACAATAAAAACTTGTATTTGTTTTGTATAATACTTCATTGATTTTGTTCAATACAATATTTCTATGTTTTATAAAAATTATTTTACATGCCACATAATATATATACATTTGTTCGTCACTATATACAAATATAGTGACGTCATAATACAAATATACATTTGTTCATCACTATATAAAGAATCGCTGAATGAGAGAAAACATAACAAAGATTTCTGCCTGACCAATCCATTAGTTATCTCCATGATTTCATGCCATTCGTAGATCCACATCACAAAGAATGAAATGGCTAATATTATATAAGCATGTACTCAGCACACTTACCATGTGCTAAGGGCTTTAAACAATTTATTATATACACACTACTTCATTTTATCTTCACAACAAGTTGAATCAATGAATATTAATATCCCCACTTTGCAGTTGAGAAAACTGAAGCACAGAGAGCTTAAGTCACTTGCACTCACTAGTCATGAATGGGACTGAGATTTTGAATGGATGAAGTCTGAATGCAGAATCCATGCTCTTTCTCCTATACTACAATGCATATTTTAGCTCATCATTTCAAGACATGAAAAACATGTAACAAATGTCACTTAAGTACTACATTATTGGGGAAAGCGATAATGTACCTAAATCCTGCAACCATAAAATGCAATGCCACTGAAAATCAAGGACCTACTGAGGACTCTACACCATAAAACTATGAAGGATAAGTAAGTAACACACTTTCTTATTATATATTCTTTTGTAAAATAACTCAATTACTTAGTTACTTTATATACTAAAATTCTTCTCTAAAGATTTACCACTAGATTTATGAACTTTAAAGTACTTTTTAAAGCTACTTTGCATAATGGTTTATAAGCTTTATTATTAACAACATTCTAATAATATTTCTTTTTAAAATTTTTATAAGAGTAACAGAAATAAAAATACATTATTGGAGTCTTATAATCTATTTAGACAAACCAGTTATTAAACATATATTTAATAGATTGCCAAAAATCACCAGTTCACCAGTACAAACATGAATGGGAAAAATTTAAAAGACAGTTCAGCAATGGAAAAAAAAAATGATGGATCTAAGGTATACTTAACTCATACTAGAAGCAGTTTTTCTTATTCTGTAATCAGAGGATAATGCAAAAACCATCTGTGTAGTCAAACATATTGTAGCCATACCCCTTTCAGAGTCAGTTGAAGTTCAGGCAGGCATTTTGCTTTCATTGTCCTTGGAAGTCTAATTCTGTTGTCAACAAGCTCACATATCTGCAATACATCATACTATTCGGTATGAGCTAATAAGGGTATTTCAAAGTATTTATGATGTACAGGTAATGGAAAAAGTGGAGGAAAAGTTCTGTAAGAAATCTGAAACATAAGAGATGATTGATTTTTTAATTAGATCATAGGTAGGTTTTTCCAAAAGTTCAGTGAAATAATAAAGATGGGGTACATATCGCATAATTCCATTAATGTGAAATGTCCAGAACAGGCAAATCCAGAGACACAGAAAACAGATTAGCAGCTCCGTAAGGCTGATGCTGCAAGGAGAATGGGGCAGTGAGTGCTCATGGGTACAGGGTTTTTTCTGGGTGAAGAAAATGTTCTAAAATTAGTGTGACAGCTATACAACTCTGTCAATATAATAACCACTGAACTGTACATTTTAAAAGGGTGAATTTTATGGTATGTGAATTAGATCTCAATAACTTTTCTTTAAAAATGAAGACACCATCAGTCTGAATAAGGAGCAGAGAGGGACTACTGCAAACATCCTTGGGGACTCACTCAGGATTGCCTAGAAGATGTGCTCTTTGGGACTGAGTGGCCCCATCCTCATCTAGTAGGAGGAGCCGCTTTCCAGTTCAGCTTTCCATAAAATTAGTGATCCCCCCCCCGCCCCAGGAAGGGAAAGGGGAGAGAACTATGATCAATTCCGCACCTATGACAAAACTTGCACTAGCATATCATAGCATAATAGCATAATAAAATACTTATTATTTTCAACGTCCTATTCTTCTGATAGTTCAACATTATAATAAATATTAGCTGTTAAACTTGACTTTGCCCCTGGAACAATTTAGTGAAACCGAGTAATGTCTACTTTTAAATTTTTTATGTACTATTTCTCTTCTCACTTTACTATCCATTAAACATTTCATTTCATTCTTAATTCTCTAGTCTAGACAGATCATTTGTTTTATTATTTTTTATCCTTGTCTCATCAATTTCTGATATAATTCTTATTCAATCTAGACATACTTTCCTATTTAATGAAATATAGAACAGTTCATGCTACAAAAAACATCATTATATTTGGCTATATACTGGACATATATTTTCTTTTAAAAAACATCATGCTAATGTTTTATGATCCTGAACATGTCATGTGTTTTCTATTTATCAGCTATTTAATATCTAGTAATTACATGCATGATTTTTTTTAAGGCAGGAGAGGTTGTGTATTCCTTTAATTAGGAGCCTAAAGGTTTGCAGCCACAAATCTCCATTATCAAAAACCGATTTTAAAAGATTGGTTGTGAAATATGGAACAGTAGTGACAAAACACTTTGCCTTTGAACTTAGTATACAAGATAGCTTCTACAGTTTCTTTCTCCACTTGAAAGAATTTGTTATAAAATAAAATACCAATTTTCTCTCACATTTACGTCGTGGAAAATTATAACCATTAATTTAAATCAAATTGTGCCTTCCTAGGAATACCTTTACACTGCCAAAGTATTTAATAACCATTTTCCAGGATTATCATCCATAGGGAAGCTTGAGTTTCTGCCTTTCTTGCCCCCTTTGCCAACTGCATCAATGTAATAACTGTCTACTAGTGGGCAAGCCAGAGTTGCACTGTTTCTTCTGTGTTGTGCATAACTCTCTTTCTTACATTTTAATCGTTTTGATGAGTCATAAAATTTTATCTTATGAAGAATATGACATTTCAGGGATTTTGTTCGATCTCTTCAAGTCAGGTTCTTGTTCATTTCCACCATTGGATCAGTATAGAGGACAGGCTTTAAGGTGACCTTTTCTGACCTCCTGCTATTCCTGCTTTTGTGTGATACCTACCCTATGAGTGAGAGTGGGACTATGATTTGCTTATTCTAACAAACAGAATATAGCACAGGTGATGGAATGTCACTGATATGATTATGCTGTACTATATAAGATTCCATCTCCCATATGACAGGGAATTGTGAGTGATCTCTAGGACCTGTGGATAAACCATAGCACCTTGGTCTATAGCCAAGAGCCTGCAAAAAGCCCAGGGCGTTCAATTCTACAGCCTTGAAGCAACGATGTGTTCTCACAACCTGAATGAAGCTGGAAGTAAACTCTTCCCAAGCCAAGCCTCTCGATGATCGTGCAGCCAGCTGACACTTCCTTTGACTGCAGCCTTGAGACCCTGAGCAGAAGACCCAGTTAAGTACCTGGACTCCCAACCCAGGAGAACTGTGAGAAAATAAATGGGTGTTGTCGTAAGCCACTCAGTTTGTGGTATTTGTTATACAGTGACAGAAAACTAATAAAATTGGTAATTAAATCTTTAAATAGAGATTGTGTAAAGTCCTATTTGTAAATCTTACTAAGTGGTAATGTTTAATATAAAACTACTTGCACTGCTTCTGGTTTTTAAAAATTTAAATAGATCACCTCTCTGAAGACTTTCTATGGCTTTTTATTTTCTATGGCAAATAATAATTACTATCAGTATTAGTTAAATTAAAATTTTATATTTACTTAAAATTTTTAAGATTTAGTCTAATATCTATATTTTAAAAGCATCATTCTAGCATTTCATATTCATCTAATTGCTAGTGCAAAATACATACTTCATGAATTTTGTGTTTATAGTTATGAAATGCAAATCTAGGAGTAATATAAATTGCTTAATAATGCAGAATATTTGTCTCTAGGTGCAGCTATTGCAAAGACTGCACTAATTCTATTACCTCTAAAACCATAAATCATAACACACAGAGAAGGAAGAATATAGAAGTCTGCATTATCAGGAAACAGTACTTCTTTGTACAGGATTCTACTGCATTCATAGTGAAAGGAGAATTAGATAAGTTAATTAATTCTTCTTGCTCTTACCTAAGTGCTTCTACTTCCTGCCCAAATCCCCCCACAATCTTGAGCAGTTTCTGTCTCTAATTTTGGCAGTTGTACCTCCTACAAAGCTCATGGCATTCAGACAGGAGATTATAAGCCACAGATATAGAGAAGAATTTCTCTGAGGCCTGAAGACATTAAATTGTGATAGCAAGCCTCAAAGATGGACCCCTATGCTTCTCATGTCCTAATATTAATGCCTTTGTGTAGTCCCCTCTCATTTTGAATCATGGCTGGCCTATGTGACCAACAGAATATCGAAGTACCGTGTAATTTTGGAGGTTAGGTCATAAAGACACTATACCTCTACCTTGCTCTCATGGACAACTTCATTCTAGTGCAAGCCAACAACCATATCCTGAAGACACTCTAGCTGCCACATAGAGAGGTCCCTAGGGAGAAGAAATGAGACCTTCCAGAAACCAGCACCAAATCGGCTGCCTAGCAAACGAGCCTCCTTAAAAGCAGATCCTCCAACCCCAGTCAAGCCTTCAGATGATAGTAGTCTTGCCCCAAATCTTCACTGTAACCTCATGGGAAATGCTACGCTAGACTCACACAAATAAATCATTCCCAAATTCCTAACTCACAAAAACTCTGAAAAATAAATGTATATTTATTGTTGTTTTAAGCCATTAACTTGGAATAATTTGTTATATAGCATAGATAAGACAGAGTAACAAGAGTGGTTGTCTAGGATTACAGGCCATATTATACCAATGCTAACTGCTTGATCCTGAGTGACATGGGCACTCATGTGTTTTGTTTTGTTTTGTTCTGTTTTGTTTTTAATACATTTACTTTATTTATTTGTGATGTACAGGGTCCTCAAAAGTATAGAGTCCAGATCAAGTTTCTCTTTTGCCTGGGTCTAACAAGGGTACTGTTAATCAAATATAGTAGTTACCAAACACTAAGAACTATTCTAGACTTGGTATGCCTGAATATATGCATGCTATTAATATTTTAGAGCACAGATACTAAACTTGGTAGTATATCTAAATATCTTGAAACACTGGGAAACTTATTGCTTAGGGAGTCTAGTAAAATGATGATTTCCCTAGTTCTACAAAGAAATTAGAAAAATACTGCATATAAAATAATTAGGGAAGTGTGAGAACCCAAATAACCATAAAATACTAGTGACTACATTTATAGAATTTTAAAAAATAAAAGCAATGCAAAATTTTTCTGTTAAAGGCCACAGTTAACTATGAACATACTTTGCTCGTTTCAGGGAACAATGGATTGGAAACAACATATTCAATCTAAAGTAGAGATAAATAAAAATTATCATAAAAGACATATACACTAAATAAGCATTACCGACAAAAACGGGATTTCAACTTTTTCTAAAACTAAGCAATGAAAAAAGAAGATCAGACTAACTTGTCTGGATTAGAAACACTACAACAAAACCTGGTAGTTGTTTCTACACCTTTTACACATGAATACATATTACCACAAAATTGTGATATCTTTAAATCCTTCAAAAATAAAGTACAATTACAACAGGAAAAGGCTAGAATGTGAAGTACTCTGTGAACATTCATTCAGTCTCTTCCCCTTTCTTTTCCTCACAAGTAGGACAATTTGATCCATACTTCAAGGGTCAACTATTTTCCTGTTGGTTGAAACTAATTTTAAACTTAGGAATTTAAAGAGTTCTAGCCTAATTCTTAGAGACTTAGCATCAAGTCAGGCTTACTGTTTACCTAGTTACAACCTGGGCCTCAATTCTCAGACTCAAATTCCTGCTTTGTTCTTAAAGACTGGTTACCATCTTATACTCCAGTTACGGGAATTGCAATCTGCCTTATTCTTGTGTCCAAGAAACAGTTTTGGTATACATGTTCTAGCCCTCGGTCATAAGAGCCCCAACCTTATTCTTGCAATTTTCCCACATAGGGAACACAGTCCCTGAACTCAAGCCAAGTCTTATGGGCATATTTGTACTCACATTCCTAACCTACAGGTATCTAAATTTTCTCTTACATTATCTGCCCTGAAAATAAATGCCTGCTTAAATTTCCTCCTGTTAGTGTTGTATCTCTATGAAATCATGCTCTACCAGGACTTTCCCCAAATTATCAGCTGTAGTTCATTGGGTGTCTCTCTTCTCTACCTATCCCAACATGGAAGGTAGGCTTAATTCAAAGTCCTGGCCTCTTCCATGCATCTTGTCAAGATGTAGGTAAGCAAAATACAGTCACTATAGGCTACAACCAGTATGTAAAAATCAGAAAATACATTTTTTCTGAAAGAGACAGAATCACTTAAAAATTAATTTTTTTTTCAGAATGCTCTAGTAACAGTGGTACTTCCTCCACAATCAAATTAACTACAACCTTTTCTTCGAACAAAGAAAACATTGTCTCCAAATTCTAGATAAAATGTATGTATCTGAGACACAATTGTGTAATATGTATTTAAGACTGTCTTGCGCTAAGGATAGAAACTAATAACAGATGTCTAACAGAAGGATTTTATATTCTGAAATTCTTACACTGGAGTTAGAAGCCAAAATACAGTTTACTTTAAATAGACTCTTCTAACAAAAAGATGTATGAGAAAAAAGGAGGAGACACTCCTTTCTATATAGTTAGAAAAGTAAACATCTCTGAAGTCCAGGTGGCTTAAGGGTATTATTTTGTCTGCATTCTAAGGCTATGATATTTTTATTTGCATCAGAAGAAAACAAAGTATACTTTTTCTTTGTCAAACTTTAATGTAATATGATTTGATTATTTATAATCTACTCCCATCAGGTCTGAAAAACTTCAAAAAACTCTCTATTTTGACAACAGTTTTTTAGGCGTTATTGAGAGTAAATTCCACCTCCAATTTCATGTTTATCTTTAATCCTGACAAGTCAGTTCTGGCATAAATATTTTAGATCTGTGGAGTCATATAAATTTGCATAATCAACTTAGTACAACAAAGAGACTACTGATTAAATCAATCCGGGAACCATCTAAAATGCTTTTTTTTAAAAGCAACTATAGAACTTCCTGACTGTGGCACTCCAGAATGAAGTTTGAAAACTTTGCATTAAAAAAAGCTGCTTACAATTAGGTAATACATATAAAATCTGATGTTAACAAATATATATGAAACCTCTCCCTGCCTTTCTCTCTTTTTAATAGCATTCCTCTTTTCCATTATAAATCTGTGGATGACATGCTTTTAAAGAATCTGGCTCATCAGATATGTTCCAAGAAGTTTTTCAAATAAAGACAGTAAGGCATATAAAATAGATAGAATGGTAGTTCTATGTTATTTAAAAGAGTCCTGGACAATTAAAGATTGTCTACTACCTTGTTTTTATCAGAGATGTCTTCAGAAAGAACTTGAGATAAATACAAGCTCTATCCAGAGACAGCAAAAAGAATGGATGAATAGCTCTTAGACCCCCATGGCTATCCTCTAATATTAACTGACAGTAAGGATTTTGTTCCAGTTGTAATATGTATGGAGTGAAAGAGGAGAGGAAAGAAAGAGGTAAGAACTATAATATCTCAATACCCAAAAGCATGAGTACACAAATATTGACTAATATATAACTGACTACATGAGGTCTTCAAAAAAAACTGTAATAATAATTAGTAAATACCTTATCCTACAATCTTGAAATAAAATAGTTTATAGTTCAGGGAAGAAAAATACTTCTCAAATGTCAACAAAGTAAGACCCAAGAACAAATAAATTTGTTAATATGACTACTTTTATATATTCTGATCCTAAAATATACCTAAAATATACTTGGTAAAATATACCAAGTTTCCAACAAAACCAAATTTCTTACTTTTCCTGATTGAAAAAATAAAAACACACTGTTTTATAAATATCAAATCAATCTGTAAACACTGAATAAATACAATGTTTTATTTTGGGGAAAAGTTTTCTGGGAAATAAGATTTAAAATGAAATAATTTTAACCCAAACATTAAATTTAAAAAATAGCAGTATGAGGCTAAATACTAAACAACTCTTGAACAACCAAAATAATATGCCATTTTGAAATGTTTCCATTTTCAAAAGAATTCATATAATATTTATACTATTTAGAAGATATCTCTTACTTGTAAGTCTATCATTTTATTTTAAAAAAATACAAAAATCACAAAGGAGCTGGTTCACAACAACTTAATTCTATGCTTAGTGTTTATTCAGGAAAATAAGTGATGATTTGGCTAGCAGTAGGAGCTATGATTGATAGCAACAATTTTCAGAGCCCAAGCTTAGTAATGTTATTAACTCACTGAACAATTTTAGACAGGATTTTTACTACTCCTCTATGTTTCTGCACCATATGAACATACCATATGATGTCTATATATAAGGGAGAGACATATATCAATATTTTGGTAAACTTCATATCAAACATAGCTTTAGCACACAGGTTAGAAACCAACTCAATAGTGCAAAGAAGCTTATCTTGATTAATATTTAGAAAGGCCTGAACTTGGATTTTTAAGGTTTTCTATGTCTATTTTGACTGTCAAAATGTTTCATATCATACATAATACAGAAAATGAAGTACTTCATTTTACCAGCTACTGGCCTTTATTTCAGACTTTTAAAAAAAAAAAACAAAAACCTGTGTAAAATATTACATAAAACTTAAGGAGTTATCTAAAAAGAATTACTAATTTTCTACGAATTACATTATAAAAACTACTTCAAACTGAATCATAGTCTATGTTCTCAAGACTGCATATTTCTATCTACCTAAAATTTGAGGAAATGAGCTAATTTAACACACAGAAAAAATAATCAAATTAACTAAAGGGGAGTGATGATTATAATAAAGTACATCTGGCGACATTCATACTAACGATAGTAAATGAAATAACATGGGATCCACATAGCAGTAACCTAATAAAGCATGAACCTACACTTCTAAATAAATTTGAAGTCAGCTGAAAATTGGAAATAACTCTTTGACATATGTATAGCCAAAAGTTTCTTAGATACAAGTACTTTTAGATTTCAGTATTTCCATGGTTTCTGTTTTATTCTTTCAGATATATAGGTTTCTATCCTCTTCTTTATGGTAGACTGGTATGCTTTAGTTCTGCCTCTGTATGTGAATATCTACTTCATACATAATAACAAATACTATACATAATTAAACAAATTGCCAAGAAAAAAAGGTCAAATTTATATTCCACACACCTAATATTTTCTACATCAGAGAGTGGATACCTCATCAAAAGATACTTTCTTTTTACTGTTATCAAAACAGTAATAAGTAATCATTCTTCTCATGGAATTTTAATCATCTAAATTGAAATGCAAGTGCCCCATAAGGCATAATATCCTATGCTAGTATGTTTGTCTTTACTTAATGCCAAAGCTATTTGAAGATGATTTTACTTATAATTAACAGAACATAGAGGGACATTTATACATAAGATACTATTCTAGAACAGTGTCTGAGATCAGCCTTGGCATGTTGACTTGGATGTAACTGTATCTGACTTTAAGTAGTGTGATTTCCACATAAACATGGCTAAATCATTTTGTGGTAAAAACAAAAATACATATAGCATACATGACATATTATAGCACCAGACAGATTTTCTACGATAAACACTACTTAGGAAAAATGAGATACATATGTTTTTCAAATATAATTTTCCTAAGGATCTAAATCTGTGAGAAGGGCATATGTTTTTAAAGCAATAAAACTTTACAAATTTTGTAATGTAAAGAACAGTGTAATCAACCCAGTAATCATTCATTCATTATTTTTCCACAGTTTTCTTGAACTCCTCCTTTGAATTCAATAACATCTGTTGGATAATTTTATAATTCTCTGGGGAGTAAAAAACCAGAAGTTATCTATAAATTTCCATGGATAATTTGAGTTCATGATGGGGCAGGAAACTGGAAATTACCTATACACTTCCAAGATAAAGTTAATATCTATATAAAACCAGCCATATTAATAAATAAAGTTGGTAGCTATGTAAGTGATATATCACAGGGGCTTTGGAGAAATATCCTATTTTTTTCAACAATGCCTAAGATTCCACCATTGCAGATTACTTAAGTGTACTTAAACTACACTTAAGATATAATTACTAGCAGGTTAGGTAACAGTTGAAGCATTAGAAATAATTTATATAATACCACAAATAATTTTATTCATTCTTTTACTAACATACTTTGATAGAGGGGGACAGGAAAAAAAAGACAAAGAATGAAGATAAGAATAAAGAAGATAAATTTCACCTACTGTTAATTTTGAGACAGCCTTAACCCGCATATTTAGATTAGATATTTGTATATGATAATGAGAGGTATTTCTGCTGGGGTGTATGTATGAGGACTTAAACAAAAGGAAGTAACATAACATTTTGCAGAATAAGAGAGTGTAATTAAATGAGATGGCATACAAAATATTTATCAGAATGCTTAAGAATTAAAAGTGCAGATGGTGATGGTGACAGTTTCTGTGGCTAGAAATGCTAGAAAATTAGCTTTTTTCTTTTAAGATTTTATTTATTTATTTGACAGAGAGAGAGCACAAGCAGGCAGAGAGGCAGGCAGAGTGAGAGGGGAAGCAGGCTTCCCACTGAGCAGAGAGCCCGATGGGGGGCTCAATCCCAGGACCCTGAGATCCTGAGATCATGAGATCATTACCTGAGCTGAAGGCGGAGACTTAACCCACTGAGCCACCCAGGTGCCCCTAGAGGATTAGCTTTAAAGTTGAATATAAATGTAAGAAAACAAAATGGTTGGCTTATTTTTAATTTCTTGACAGTTTGGTAAGCTTATCTTAATAAACTGAAATTTTTAAAGTGAAACTTTAAAATAATTTTATCTTATTTTGGCCAAATGTCATGAAAACATTAGTCATGCTCTTGTAAGCTGTGTAAGTAGCAGAGAGCAGAAATACTGAGGGAGTAAAGAAAAGAATCCTGGATTTATATTCAGAGGAGCTGAGATCAATTCTTGATTTTACCACCATTACCTATGGGATTCTGAGCAAGTCTCTAAACATCACTGAGTCTCATTCTCCCCCACCTATATAATGGTGATGTTCATACCTATTCTAATCTATCTTCAAGAAATACTGCAAAGCACAAGAATAAAATGCTTTAAAAGGATAAATGAATACTCTGGTGAGTTTTGTAACCTTTTACAATTATCATCAAGGTTTTATTTACATATACCAAAATTTTAGAAAAGCTGTTATGAAAAACTCAGTTTTCTCCCTCATAGACTAGAAAACAGTGTAGCACAAAAAGTGTTAACCTAATAAATACCTGTGGATAGCAGTAAAAAAACAACACAAGTGTCAAGGAGATGGCTAGGTAGCTATACTAACTCAGCCACGATAACATGAGGATGCTTCCCTGAACCACAGTTTTCTCATTTGTTAAATGATGGGGGTATCAGATGATGTCAAAATTTCCTCCCATCTCTGAAATTATTATTTTATCTAGCAAAACTCAAATTCCTTCATAAAAGGAATTTTTTAAACCTGAAAATATAAGAAGGTGTAGTGAATTAGTCTCTGAGCTAATATCTGAAGCAGGCATTTTTAAAACCTGTAAAACATGAGGGTGAACAGTGCTATCATTAGTGTTTTAAACTGTTCATGTATTTTCTGTGACATTTTCGTTCCTTGTCATAGGGATAAAGGTCCTTTCCACTGGTCTATTAAATGGATTAAGAGCATTAAATTTCATTATTTTTTCATTTAAAATTTCCTTCACAATCTCAGGCATTATTTGAGACTGTTAAGGTAGTAAAAATTTAATTCTGTTGAATGAGATAGATCGGGGACAACAAGAGCAACTACATTTATATTTGTATAGGTGAGAAATATGCATGAAATTAGATTATATTTCTCTGAACTGAACCTCAAAAAACAAAATTGAAATTACCTGTCTTCCCTTAAGACCCCTCTTTCCTCGGAGCCCTGGAACACCCTAGAATACATAAAAGTCAAAAATAAACATTTGTTGAATGAATGAATGATTTAGATGCTATAGACCTTTTTTTCCCCTCAAACATCAATTAATGAAATATAATGAAGAGAAAAATGAATTGTTCTTTAAATTGGTATGATATTCAGAAAAGTTTCAATATATTAATTTAACTGAAGTGTCTCCTTTTCTTCTTCATAACAACATCCTGATTTTATTCTGGAATGAATCTTATCTGTATTTCCAAATGGGATCCTGACATTTCTCTGGTGATAGTTATTTGTCCAGAGGTAGGCACACAACCAAAGGTGACACAACTAGGTAAAAGGAAGGTCTTACTTTTCCAAAATTCAAAGGACAATCACCTCATCTCTCTGTCTCCCTATCTCTCTGGCTGGACATAAATGAAAGCACGTTTAGCCCTCACACTGGCAACTCTGCAACTGCAACTCTCTCCTTCGTGTCAAGCCAACATTAGGCAAGGCAAGGCAAGGCAGAGAGACGGTATCACTGTGCTCAAGATCATATTGTGCCTAGATCCCACCTAACCAACAAATTTCTGGTAATACAGGAAGCTGAAGGGCATAATACTTAAACACTCGAGCTTTGGAGCTGAACGTTTGTATTCAAATCCTGGCTCTGCTCTTATTAACTATATATAGTCTTAGACAAGTCTTTCTCTCTGTATGCCTCATTTTTTTCATCTGTAGTGAGAATAATAATAATAGTACCTATCTCACTTTATGTTTAATGTTTTGTGAACATTAAAGGAGTTAATTCATATAAAATATTTGCATAGTGCCATCCATATATATAATAATTCAGTAAACTGTTTGCTATTATCATTACCACCATTATTAAAAATTTCCTCATTTTTAAGCCGGTTTGAGTTAGGGTTTTCTGTCACTTACAGTCTAAAATATCTCACTAATATAATCACATTGAGATATAGCCAACCTTTTTTCAAAAAATAAGGTAATTAATTTTTATAATTTTAGGAGCTCCACTAAATCTCAGCAGGAAACCTAAGGATAATACAGACAAAATTATATAAGCATTTTGTCATATATATACACATATGTATATTACTGACTCCCAGGAAGGAATTGTTCTATTTTTATTTTCAGGAGTGATTAGCATTATACTCTCTTTGTTCTTCTATAAGCTTCCTCTCTCTTCTCTATGCATGTTCTCTCTTCTCTACATGTACACATTTTATAACATAATAACAACACCCAGTTAGCTATATTATTCATAGTTTTAATCAAAATTTTGAAGTAGCCAAATAATATTAGGACATATTACCCATGATAGCCAAAATATCATAAAATGGTCTTACATTTATGATTTGAGATAGAAATTAATATTTTCATATAGACTGGTCAAAACTAATGATCATGATTACAGGCGGTGTATCTAATGATGGTCAGTGATGGCATCCTTAAATCCAAGATGATAACATTTTCAAGGACATATAATTTTGCTTTATTAACATCATTAACTAGAAATAAGGTCAGGGAAGTATTATATCATGAGCAGCAGAGTAATAACAATGTAAATTGTATATATTGCTTTGGTCAATGAGAAGCAGTTCAATTCTTTGCTTGACAGATTAGAAACACGATCTATAAGTCTGCTGTATCTCAAGGCAATTAAGTAGTTTAGTTGTGGGATCACACTGAAGATATTTCTGCAAGTGCAAGAAATGACTTGTATATTCATCAAGGGAAAATCTTCACCTCATCTCATCAAAGAAGACTGGACATTTTGATTGTCACCACAGCACATTAAAACCTGAATATTTCTTCTCTGTCAGGAAATTCTCAAGTGATTACAAGAAAAATGTGATATAATTCACACACACTATGTATTTGAAAAACTCATCCAGCAAAGAATAATCTGGTTTACTTTCACTTGCAAAAACCAGTTTCCAGAAATGAAAATTCTGGCTTGAATAGCATAGCTACAATAATATTGTTGAATGCTAAATTCTGAATATGACTATTTTCAAACCTAGTATTGTTTGATTCTATGTTTTCAATGAATACTGACAGTAAAATGAAGGAAAACAAATAGAAACCGGTGAAGGGCATATAACACTGAAAATTAGACTTGATGACGTTGAAATGCCAGAACTCTGTACCTAGCTCGAGTAACTGTTTTAAGAGAACAACCATTTTGCAAAGATACTGTCTTTATTCACAAGTACCTTCATTCACAGTTGATATCTGTCTCATCCCTAAATTTATGAACAGTCACCTTCCATTATTAAATTAAACAAGAAATATATCTTCTAAGAAAAAAAAAATCTTCTGAGGGTGAATTATTTACTGTATTTTTATACTATAAAATTTAAGATGTGTCAAGAGTTTCTGCTTAAAGATCAATGAATTATAAAACATAATTTTCAGTTATTTTAATATTTCAATTTGTGTTTGTTAAAAATTAAATTTAAAATAGCTAATGTATACATTTTGTATCATCTTACTTCCTTAAAACAAAATTCAGTAAAATTCCAGAGAGTTTAATTATGTTTCTGGTAGGTGATTTTTCTTACGCTGGCTTGCTTCACTCCATAAAACTATATTCTTGATATGTGAGATTATAACCTCTGTTGTGCTATCATTTGCATATCACTTTAGAAATAATATTTGAAGGAAATGGACTTACTCTTTCTCCTTCAGGTCCCAGTTGTCCTACTTCTCCAGGAGAGCCAATAAAACCCTTAAAGTAAGCAAATAATCTTTATATTATTTCATTTGAATTCTTAGCCTGCAAGTAATTCCAAATAGAGATCATAAATTTTTTCATAATAATATGAAACTCTAAGGCTTAACAGAATAACTAACTTACCCTTGCTCTATCACCTTCCTTCCAGAAATTACAGATCAATCTTCTCATTTAAAAAAAAAAGGAGGGAGGGGCCCCTGGGTGGCTCAGTTGGCTAAAGCCTCTGCCTTCGGCTCAGGTCATGATCCCGGGGTCCTGGGATCAAGTCCCGCATTGGGCTCTCTGCTCAGCAGGGAGCCAGCTTCCCCTTCTCTTTCTGCCTGCCTCTCTGCCTACTTGTGATCTCTCCTCTATGTCAAATAAATAAATAAAATCTTAAAAAAAAAAAAAAGTAGGGAACATAACTTAAGACACAGTGACCAATGAAAATCAAGACCAAATCCTTTGTTGAATTTTATAGTGGGAAGAAAATATATAATTAACTAAAATATAAAGCAGAATGGAAATATCAAAAGATACTTAGTACAGAGGAAGAGATTCATTCCAATGTGGTAGGAGGTAAAGGCAATAAAAAGAGACTTCAAAAGAGACTGGCACTTGAGATAGGCATATAGAGTAGATAATATCCTGTCAAGCAGAGGATGGAGAAAGGCAACTCCAGAGGTGCCTGGGTGGCTCAGTCCTTAAGCATCTGCCTTCAGGTCAGGTCATGATCCCAGAGTCCTGGAATTGAGACCAGCATTGCTCGGTGGGAAGCCTGCTTCTCCCTCTCCCTCTCCCACTGCTTGTGTTCCCTCTCTGGCTGTGTCTCTCTGTCAAATAAGTAAATAAAATCTTAAAAAAAAAGAAAGAAAGGAAACTCCAAGCGGAACAATTATAGGAAGTGGAAACAGAAAACTTCACGAAGTGTTTGTAAGTGGTAACAGATAACATTATACCTATAAATGCTTTGGAGAAGAGTAAAGATCCATTGTATCCTAAAGAAGATTCCAAGTGGTCTGACAACATGGGGTAAATAACAATGCAACTGTACTTTATGTTAGGATAACATTCAATAGGATAAAGTTACATCTCCATGGCAAATAATGATCCCTTCATCAATTTAAAAGATAAAGTGTATGATAGTCTGGAGACTAGATTAAGGAGACCTTTAAATTTCAAGATAAGAAATTTTAGACCTTATGTTTTAGACAACTGAAAGCTATTGCCTTGAGCGGATTGTGGTAGTGCCCTGAGGATAGGTTGTCTCTAAAACATTAATCTATCGACGGGATATAGAATACATCTGAGACAAGAAACGATGAATGTAGGAAAATCTGTTAGAAGGCTCTTTTGATGGTCCAAATTTGAAGTAATATGAGCCTGGACCATTGATTCAAAAAACATTACTTAAGTGCCCACTATGTAGAATACCATTAAAAAAAAAAAAGAAAGAAATTTTGCCATTTGCAATTATGTAGATGCAACTAGAGAGTATTATGCTAAGCAAAATAAGTCAGAGAAAGACAATTATCATATGATTTCACTCATATATGGAATTTAAGAAAAAAACCTGAGGATCATAGGGGAAGGGCAGGGAAAATAAAACAAGATGAAACTACAGAGGGAGACAAACCATAAGAGACTCTTAGTCAGAGGAAACAAACTGAGGGTTGCTGGAGGGGAGGTAAATGGGGAAATAGGATAACTGGGTGATGGACATTAAGGAGGGCATGTGATGTAATGAGCACGGGCATTATATAAGACTGATGAATTACTGAACTCTACCTCTGAAACTAAGAATACACTGAATGTTAATTAATTGAATTTAAATTTAAAAAATAAAGAAAATAAAAATAAAGAAAATCCATTCACATCTTTTACACATTCATATATGTAAAAGAAATATTGTGAGCAAACCAGAGAAAGTTACTAAAGCAGCGTTGGTCCAGGATATCCCAATTCAAACTGTCAATGCAACACTGCCAAGGTTCAACTGACTTACACATCATCACAAAAAATGGTTTTTTTTTTGTTTGTTTTGTTTTTTAAGTAGGCTCCACACCCACTGTGGAGCCTAATGTGGGGCTTGAACTCATGGCCTTGAAATTAAGATAGAAAGTAGAATGGTTGCCAAAAGTTGGCAGGAAGCAAGAATGAGAAGTTACTCTTCAAAGGGTATGGAGTTTCAGTCTGGGAAGACGGAAAGTTCTGGAAGTGAATGGTGGTGATGGCTACACAACAATGTGAATGTACTTCATGCCTCCTGCTATGGACTAAATTCATATGTTGAAGTGTAGTTCCCAATGTGACGGTATTCGAGGTGGGCCCTTTGGGAAGTAGTCAGGTCATAAGGGTAGAGTACTCATGAATGGGATTAGAGGTGACTGCTATTTCAGCTATGTGAGGATACAGTAGGAAGGCAACTGTCTAGAGCCCATGAAGTGGGCCATCACCAGATATTGGATCTGCTGGTGCCTTGATCTTGAACTTCTCAGACTCCAGAACTGTGAGATACAAAAGTTTGTCATTTAAACCACCATGTGATAGTATTTCTATCACAGCAGCCTAGCCTAAGACCACTAAACTGTACTCTTAAAAATGGATAAAATGGAAATTTTTATGTTACAGAGATCTTACATTTTTTTTTTAAAGTAAATATCTCAGGAATCATTTCTGTTTTGCCTGGAATAAGAACTTTGGGAGAGACTTAATCTCTGACGGTGAAAG
Source organism: Nasua narica (assembly GCA_028533885.1). NCBI lineage: Eukaryota > Metazoa > Chordata > Mammalia > Carnivora > Procyonidae > Nasua > Nasua narica. The sequence goes on from CM052798.1 coordinate 64,306,128, forward strand.
CTAGTTGGGTGTTGCCTTGGTAAGAGGAGCACTTTTCTTTGACAAGGAAAACACCTTTAAAATTCCCTACATTCCACAGTTTGTACGAACAAGCAAAAATTTTTTAAAAAGAGAAAATCAGTTTCCTTCTACTTAAATTTAGTAAGTAAAGCATTATAATTTGTTTGCTTAAAAGCCAAGCATGTAGAGAATGTGAAAAGGTTCCTGTAAAATGAAGCATCCATAAACATTCCTAATATCAAAACATTTAGGATTATAATGACAAGCTATACGTATTTTCAGAATCCCCAGCTACAGTTAGCCTCAAGTTCAAAAAGACTTAACTTTTATTTTAACATATACAACTGAATTTTTGCTTATAACTAAAAAGAATAGATACCCTAAGTGGCATACACTTATCACTGCACTAGAAAGTTAGACCTCTACTCAACATAGCCTGAATAGGGTGCAAAAACATTTTACAATTAAAGATTTTAATGAGTAATTATATAGGTGTTTCATAAAAGTTTCTAAATAATTATTAAGCTGATACTAACAGAAATAAAATGCCAGCAGCACCCACTATGAAATCACATGGGGTTGAGGACTTTCTTAAGACACTACCCCTAAACTAGAGTTTAATGTGTAATGAAACAAGAACATTAAAATAATAATAATATACATGCTTTTTAATTTTAGATTGAAGGTTGTATATCTAGTTAGAGGAAATTTTGTGCCATCAGGGCCACTAAAAAGTCAGAAGAGGCCCTATACACTTCTACTTTTTGAGGCACTGAGCATATGATTACACAAAGAAATGCTAAAAGAGAGTTACAAAATATACATTTAACATAAAGTAATATCAGACTGCCTAGGTGGCTCAGTTGGTTAAGCATCTACCTGTGGCTCAGGTCATGATCCTGGGGTCCTGGGATCAAGCCCCACATCCAGCTCTACACCCAGTGGAAAGTCTGCTTCTGCTTCTCCTTTTGCACCCCCCACCCCCATTGCTTGCGCTCTTTCTCTCTCAAACACATAAAATCTTAAAAAAAAAACCACATAAAAGTAATATCATAACACCAAAAAATGGAATCAAATATTCCTGCCAGTCAAAAGATCATTTATCAACATGATTTATAAAAATATTAATTTACAGTGTATAGCATATGGTATAGTCCAGTAATAGGACACAAATCAAACGAAAAACATCTTATAATCTTGTCGGTGTGTTTTTGTGATTTTTGTCTTTTTTTTTTTTTAATTTTTTTTTTAAGATTTTATTTATTCATTTAACAGAGAGAGAACACAAGCAGGCAGAGAGGCAGGCAGAGGCAGAGAGAGGAGCAGGCTCCCTGCGGAGCAGGAGCCCGATGCGGGACTCGATCCCAAGATGCCGAGATCATGACCTGAGCCAAAGGCAGTTGCCCAACCAACTGAGCCACCCAGGCGTCCCATGATTTTTGTCTTTTTAATCAAATGTCGATTTGAAGTTAATGTTAAAAGTCTACATTTGAGACCCTCTGTGAATGTGAAGCCTATAGAAATGGCCTTCCTGAATCCTCCTGTATTCCCAAAGGAAAATTAAAGAATTAAATCAATTAAATCAATCAGAAAATAAGTTATATTTATTATTTTTTTAAATGCTTTCATGAAGCTGGCTGTAAAAATCTAAAAATACATCCTAAAAAGGGTTACAACCGTCTGGGTTGTAACTATTGTCTAATAGTTTCTATACAACTGAGGAAAAAAGCAATAAAAGGATGTATAATACAGTACAAAAGGATGTATAATATAGTGGTATAAATAACTGAGAAAAGTTCTGGGAATCACTGAAGCAAGATGAGAAAATACAGTAAGGGAAAACTGCATGGTACCAAATAACATGTCTTAGAGTTATGAGTTCATGCACAGAAAAGACTCCCAAATTCTAATAAAATGATAAAGTCTTCAAAGAAAATGCATCTACATGCTAGACACTATGGTTTAAGAATATCAAGCTCCAGTTGTTGTAACTACCTTAAAGGTAAGTTCCACTATCACAACCTGATAAGATTTTTTAAATGAAGGGAAAAAAAGCAGGCCTATCTAACTCCAAAGCCCAGGTTCTTGACCATGATTCTCTACTTCCCAGATTCATGTCAATATGTGCTTTTGGTATGGTTTTCTAAAAAAAAATACATGACTTTTCTCCACTATATTCTCACTTAATAGAAGGGTAGAGACAGTATAGGAGAGAGGAAAGAGTACATAGCTAAAGGTGAGAAGACTTTGGTTCTTTGGCCAGCTAGGACTTTGCCAACTTGTGTAAATTCCTTAGCTTGCTATTTTCTCATCTGTAAAATTACTTCACAGGATTGACAGCAAAATAAAAGAAGAAAATACATATAAAAGTACTACTTAGAAATTTTAAAAATTTAAAGCATCACTATAGCACATACTGTTTAAATACTTTATGCTTTGAAAAAGGAATTTTATTTTTTATTTATCTGTATTTTTTAAAAGAGAGAGAGGGATGTGACAGAGGGAGAGGAAGATAGAGAATCCTAAGCAGGTTCCACACGCTGCACGGAGCCCTAAACAAGGCTCCATCTCATCACCCTGAGATTATGACCTGAGCTGATCAAGAGTCAAATACTTAACCGAATAAGCCTCCGAAGTGCCCCTCAAAAAAGGTATTTGAGATAATATAAGGCATAGATGTAGATTCTGGAAAATAACTTTCTATTAAAATACACAATTATAAGATCAAAAATTCCAGTTTACTTTTTCCAATTTTTCTTAGACTAGCTTTGATTTTGATTTGTAGCACACTACATAAGATATCACAGTATAAGATATCACAGTAATTGGCAGCAGACCTATCCACAGAGACCTGGCAGGCCAGAAAGGACTGGCATGATACATTCAGAGCCATAAATGAGAAAAATATGCAGCCAAGAATACTCTACCCAGCTAGGCTGTCACTGAAAATAGATGGAGAGATAAAAAGCTTCCAGGACAAACAAAAACTAAAGGAATTTGCAAACACCAAACCAGCCCTACAGGAAATATTAAAAGGGGTCCTCTAAGCAAAGAGAGAGCCTAAAAGGAACAGAGACCAGAAAAGAGGAGAGACAATATACAGTTAACAGTCACCATACAGGTAATGCAATGGCACTAAATTCATATCTGTCAATAGTTACCCTGAATGTAAATGGGCTAAATG
>CM052798.1:64309811-64400668 GCA_028533885.1 Nasua narica
AAAAAAAAATACTCTGAAAGATATTTTCTATCTTTCTTTTCCCCTATAGAAAGTCAACAAGTCAGTGTTTGGGAAAAACAAAACAAGCTGAATATATAGAGGAGAAACGGGAAACTGCACAACATATTTTCTTCGAAGTAATTCTGGCAGCTGTGTTAATGTTTCTTTTTACCTCAGAAAAAGCCTAGTCATATACATATACCTACCGCTACCGTTTTTTACCAGTTATTCCCAATTCTCACTTCTTTCCTACTCTTCAGGCTGCACATTCTTGTATATATCGTGCCAGAGATTATTATTTCCTAAGAAAATAAACTAAGGGTCTATTTTAGGGTAAATAAAAAAGGGTATACCTATAACCAAGTATACCTCACTTCACATATAAAAGTTAAAGAGTGACTTCAGAGTTTCAGAAGTCAGTTGCTGCCCTGATATTAGAAAAGCAATAAGAAAAGAAAATCTTCAACATTCTATTAGTGACTTTGACTTCTTTCTCCACATGAATTTTGTCCCCATCATTAACTGAAGGGTTTTATTTTTCATAAGGTACTGCCTTTTGTGGGCATCACCTTCCTAGATTAGGACAACATCCTAATTCCTTTCGCTGAGAAAAGGAATTTAAAACATTGACTTTGGGCACAACTTCAAAATGAGATTTAAAGAGTTCAAGAGCTTTCAGGCAGATGACATCCAATTATGTCAAAGTAAAACTATGTCTTAGGAGTCTTACCTTATCACCTTGCATACCAGGGGGCCCCATTAATCCAGAAAGACCTTGACTGCCCTAAGAACAAAACACAAACAGAAGTTTAATGTTATGAAAAGGAAGTGAAAATTAGAATTCCCTCGCTGCAGGATTTCATCTTGGATGTGAAAATCTTACTGCATTCATTTCTGATCTTTGCAATTGGCCTGAAGTTCCACCTCCTTTCTGAGTTATTTTGAAGCTTTTTCTGAGGCTCCTGGTATTTCTCTCTTCCCACACTGAGTACCACTGTACTTCCCCACCTCCATACTCCTGCTCCTTTTTTCCTGATGCTCTTTTCTCTCGGAATGCCCTCACTCCCCAAACTCCTGCAGTTCCAAGGTTTACCAAGTCTTAAAAAAAAAGTTTACTTAAAAATCCTACAAGCACTTCGTGCGGCAACTGTGGAGGGCTCGGGCTGCCTCCTAGCAGGACTCCCACTAGGAACCTGAAGGCAGGTTGCGGGAAGCAAGGGCTGGGTTCACGCGGCCAGAGAAAGGGACACCACAGAAAGGGACACTTCCGCTTCGGGGCCAGAGAAAGGGACACCAGAGAAAGGGACACTTCCGCTTCGGGCCTACACTGGTATTGGCCATTGCAGGGAGTAAATGCTGGGAACATTTTTTGGGAGGACGTGTGTTTGGCTCCAGCAGATGGGACTTCACCTATTAGGGCGGTCCTCCTGATGTCACAGCTCTGATGAGGGCCTGTGAGCCCATCTTAGAATAGGAGAAAGAAAGTATACTCCTGTGAGGGGGAAGAGTGGCGGGTAGAAGTGATAGTGGGGATAGAGGAGGCTGTGTGAATTGACAAAACACCAAAAGGGAATGGGAAGATAATCTTGAGGCGCTTTGCTCCAAGTAGTTTTTCTTTACTTCCCTTCCCCTCCCTCTTTCTGCTGCAACAAATACATTGTGCATTGAAAAAAAAAAAACGATGTTGTGAAAGAAAAAAGGGTACTTAGTTCATAATCCTAAATAAACTCCTAAGTGACTGTGTTGTGTTTAACATTTAGTGCACTATGTACTTTATAATGTCATCAAATTAAATAATCAGAACAGAAAAGAATGTTTCTGATGATTAACAATCGAGTACCTTTCCATTTGCACTAATTTTATTTTAATACTTCTCGACATTTTACGAAGATGGTTTCCATTTGTGATGGGATGACCATTTTATACAGATAATTTTTTTTTACATTCATTACTCTGATGAGGGAAAAGAAAGCTGCACTAGGAAACAGGTTATTGGAGGCTTGTCTCCTTCCACTAGGTCTAATCATGGGTGGATCACTTGTTTTCCTTTTAAAGTTCCTCCGCCAGGAAAATGAGAATAATATCTCACCTGACTTATAGGAAAGGAAAAAGGAAAACCACTATTTAATAGTTATTTTTGTGTGCCACTAAGATCCCAAAATGGCTTAAACACTTAAACATGCTCTATGAGAGACGTTCTTTAATACATGTTCCATACTGAAGGACTAGACCCTGTACTTCCTATGTGTTATCACTGACCATATATTTATTGTAAAAATGGCTGTGATTAAAAATAAAACATAATTGTTTTCCAACCCCCTCAACTCTCACCAATATGATGATCCTATTTTATTTTTATTTGTAATATATGTATATAACTGAAATCCTGTCTCCTCAGTTTGAACCTAATCTTAAATGTAAATACAATATCTAAGAAATGTTTTTAAATTTTATCATTTTAAAAATACATCTCTCAATTTTAAGGGTTGGATTTCACTTAAGGCTCAGTGGAAACATATTATTAAATCCTGTATCTTACTACCTTACACCTATATAGCATTAACCACAATTAGTATATGAGTAACTCAAAAAGTGAAAAAAGACTGACATACTTCCAAGCCTCAATTCCAATGCTAAACCATCCTATATTTTATACAGATACTGTACACATACTGAACCACCCTATATTTTATACAGGAAAGCCACAAGTAAAGATAAAACCAAGCACTTGATATAAATGTGAATGCTTAATTTGGGGGATTTATTTAAAGCAGTCACCAAAACAGAATGGACTTCTGATTTCTAAATTTTAAGTAAGAAGTCAAATGTTCTATATTTAGATATTTTAAAAGATGGCATTTTGTTTCTCAGATTGCAGGATATTTTTCCCAGCAACAACTAAGGGACCAATGAAAATACGTTTCTAATAAATTTCCATTCTCTTTCTAAACTATTTATATTCAGTGAACTCAGTTCCGTCACTGGAATAAAATTCTCAAGATTCTATATTAAAAATTTTTTGAGGATTTATTTGTTGGAATAAGAAAGTTCATTCATATGGTGTGTTTTTGTTTTTGTCTTTTAAGTTTACAAGAGTTTCTGTAAGCCAATTAAAGATCAGATTTCAACCCAGGAACCACCAAAATTATTCAGGGATTTTAAAAGTTTGTGAATGTATACCATACAAAAAAAACATCCTATAATTGTATCACATTCATTAAGTACGTGTCCAAATAGAGATTCCCAGATGTATTCCTAAAGACTCCAATTTTATTCATCCTCACTAGAAAAAAGTGTCCCACTCCTAACAAAGATGTTGCTAGCTTTATTCAAAATGTTAGTTTCTTTTTACCTAAATGTGAATGTGTATGTTTGACAGCATTACTGCTGTCATACTAGACTAAATGCATACTAGACTAAAAGTCAAACGAATATATCATTAACTTAACCACTTACTATCCATGAGTCATTTAAATTCTAAGAATTTTGTTTTCTTAACTGGAAAGCAAGATAATGATGAGTGCTTCTTTTATAATTACTGGGGACTTAAAGATAAAGTACATGGAACTAGTCTAAAAAAGGCACAAAACGGCATTAGAATTTATTATTGTGTGTATGCCTTTTAACAGCAAGTTTTTGAGATTAGGGCCACATCCTGCTCTAATGTTTTGCCCCACCCCTAATGGGCAGGTAGCACACTGGTAGGCAACATTAGACACCCAATAAAATTAATGTTAAGATTTTAATTAATGCATTAAGCTGATGATATAATTTATTTTTCACATATTTCTTCATTCAAGTTCTCAATCTTCTCTGTCTGATACCTTCTCTGGTTCTCCATCTTCTCCATCTGATATCAAGTAAAATCTACATTTAGAAAAGGTAAAAATGAATTTTTAATGCTTGAAATATATCACCATGATTTTATTCCATGGACAACTAATTACCTTTTCTCCAGAAACAGCTTGACCAGGGGAAAATCCTGGATCTCCTTTGGGGCCCTAGATAAAATAATTATAAAACACTTGGTGAAGCATAAATTACATACAGTATATCACACTTCTTCAGCTGAATGCATCAAAAGATGATATATATATATAATGTGGTATTAAAATTATTTTAAATTGAGATGGGGATGCATTCTTTGCTTTTTTATTCTACATTTTTATTAGCCTTATTTTTAAATGCCAAGAAGATTGTCAGACACAGATGATTTTTAAAATCTAATAAAGTTATGCTACCACTGAAACATCTTTCCTTAAGGCTATATAAAGGCTCCATTAACATCCATTTTTGTGACATATTCAGTTATAACTCCTATTTTAGCATTGGAAAACTAGTTACTTTCAGTAAAAGAAATCTGCTTATAATTCTTAAAAGTTTATGATATCATTCCAAGTTTAAATATTTTCCAAAATCTTGCAATGTACATGCATTACTTTTGTAATAAAGAAAAAATAAGTCAAAAATACCTCTAATTGCCAAAATAGATATAAAAATAGATACTTTTCCTACTTTGGGAAACATATTTTACATTTCAAGAGAAATATGACATTAGGATTCAACCAAATTTTTTTGCACAATATTAATCTTTCTTATTATGTATACTGGCAAAGGATCTCTTTTTCTATTTCCCATCTCATAAAATTAAGAGGCCACAACTGAGAGTCTTTATAATTCTAATTATGATTTCATTACCATTCTCAACTAGTAATAATTTCCATTCTTAGAGAGTTGTAAATGATATTTTCGTTCTATGAGAAATAGTCATGTGTTCTTCCACAACTTCAGAGATACTTTCAAATACCAGTCAAACTGAAGAGAAGAAGGAAAACCAAAAGAAAGTCCTTCATGTTCTCCATTTTACAAGTCTTCCCATTTTACAAACTAGAAATAAATCCTCACTGGCTAACCGGCCTAGGTTATTGAATCAAAGAAAATTTTTAAGGAAAGGTTGTTTTCCAGGTTGACTTCTTCTTTTCCATAGCTATCACCACTTTTATCACTGAAGTTACAATTTTAGACCACTGGTTACAAAATTATGGAACCTGGGAAACAGCTTTAGTAATACCTCAAAATTTAAGAACTCAATCCATTCTCAAAAAAAAAAAAAGGTAATGTAGTTAGAATTTATACGAGATATTAGAGCTTATCTAGTAAAACACATTTTATAGAAAAGAAGCAATGAGGTTCAGAAATGTTAACGACTTGATTAAAATTGTTTAGAAAAGTACTGGCAAACCAGGTCAATTATTTTTCTCATATCACAATGTCTATTAAATAAAAATCTTAATAAATAAATAAATTATCTTCTTTATTGGTTTTTAATATAATTCAGTCTTTTATTATAAAACCTAGCCAACTGATTTGAGGCAATACGAAGAATTTTTAGAAAACTTAAGAAACGATAGCCCTTGAGAATTTTAAATATAACAAAATTCTTCATGGTCAATGTTTTTACTTATAAGTATCACATAAAAATTCTTATTTTTAGGTTCTTTCTGAATTTTCTATTATCTGTCTACTTTCTTATATCAACTAATTTAACATTTCATCCTCATTAGAAAAAAACCCTGAGAACATAGATAAAAATAATCAATTGATCAATAAAAATCATATTTAAATACAGAGCCTTTTCTTATTCATAAGCTTGATGTATCCGGGCAACGTATTTAAAGAAATACATGCTAAATATCTTTTAGTCCCATACAAATGTACTTGAGTTTATTGATCAACTTGTTCTATAACCATAATTTCAGTCTTCATGAAGTGAATGCTCTTAATGTGGCCAGCAGTGGGTTGGGATCCTCCGTAGCATAAAATGCATGAGCAGAGATTATTGAACATGCCAACTTTACCTAAAATGTCAGAGAAGTAGGGTATATTTTTCTGCATTAAAGACTACTCCAAAATTTCTTACTTTCTCCCTCATTTTGTATTAATTCTGATTCCCAGCACACTTTTAGTCATACTTGATAGGCTTGTCAAATCCACTTTGAAATTAAAAAATAAATGTTTGGGGCCCCTGGGTGGTGCAGTTGGTTGAGCGACTGCCTTCAGCTCAGGTCATGGTCCCGGAGTCCCGGGATTGAGTCCCCGCATCGGGCTCCCAGCTCCATGGGGAGTCTGCTTCTCACTCTGACCTGCTCTCTCTCACTCTCTCTCTTTCCTAATAAATAAATAAATAAAATCTTTAAAAAAAAATAAAAAAAATAAATAAATGTTTATAAACTAATTAATTATAATTGACTTTGACTTCCAATATTGACTTCTACATTACTTTTGTTAAAGGAGCTATATATCCTTTTGAGTAAGAGGAAAAGGAAATTGCCTATCCTTTATTACTCAAAGAATTCTCAAAGTCCCACCTATTCTACTATTCTGCTATATAGTCTAAAGTCCTCATTATCAGCATAGCTCTTTTAGACTATTATTGGATCCGAGGCCCCTCTGTCTAGGGAAGAAAACTCCTTAAGTACTAGACCCATTAACATGTTAGAACAGATTTATCAGATTAGAGCCCATTCAATATAATGGAAAGAACACTAGGACTTAGAGTGGAAACACTGAACAAATTATTTAATCTCTCTGATTTTGAGATTCCTCCTCTGTAAAATGGAAATAAGAATAATATCTGCCTAATTTAGCTTGTAAGATATAGGTAAAATACTCTATAGAGCATATATAAATACTAAAAATAGCAAGACTAAAGACAATCACTAAAATCGATTTTACAATTTTTGCCATCTTAAAAAGCAGAGAACACTACTCTTGCACAAATCACTGATGGAACAGAAAAATTTAAAAGAATTTGGAATTAAAAATTCAAATATGGATGAGCTTAATTAGGAGAGTCTCATAAAAGAAATACTAAGTGACATGATCTTGAGGTAACATCACCTGAATATTCTTCACTTTAACTTTACTAATAACTATATGAACTCCATAATATCAATTTAAAGCATTATGTTGCCTAAGCAACACTTCCTATCTTTTTAGCTTACTCTCTAAGCACCCACAGCAATTATTTGACCTACTGTAACTGCTAATATGTGATCCCACCACATTTTCATTGTCTTATCCCCATGTGGCCTAACTTCCAATCCTTAAGCAGCCTAAATACCAAGGTCTGACATTATAAGCACTTCCTTGCATATGTAAACGGCACCATTTTTTCTTTCTCCCTCTGTCTTACAAGCTTATCTGGAAATTCTTAAATCTAAACTCATCACCTCCTCTGTCCCATCCCCTAGTAGCTAAATGTGACTAAGAGAAAACAATCATGCTGACAAACCTCACTTTAAATTCATGACTTTTTACATTAATTGGTTTTGATTTTTTTCCTTTGAAGTGTCTAATAATTAGTCAATTCACATTTCCATTTTTATAATTATTTCATAACTCTCTCCTCACTCTAAGTGGGTGACCTTGTCACAACCTGTCTCAACCAAATCCACTACCCACCTAAATCTGTCCCAAAAATACTCTTCCTTCATTACCAAAGCCACTATTCTCTCTCAAAGGACATCATTGATCCATTGTCTTCCCTACATTATTTTAATTTTTATTTCTTTCCGGGATCATTGATGTCATAAAGTAAACACACTGTAATTTTTCCAATCTTAAAAAACAACTTTCTTTGAGCTACATCCCCCTTCTCTGCTCCATTACACTATTTTGAGAGCAAAACTCTTAGGAATTTATCTATATTAATGAGGAGACTTCTTCCATTCTCTCTTGGACTTAATCCACTCAGGCTATTGTCCCTACCCTACCTACTGTCATTCTTTCTCAGTCTCTTTTGCTAGTTCTCCTTCTTCTTACTAATATGCTAAACTCTGGGATACCCCAAGACTTGGTCCTTCGACAATTCTCTGTCTATATTTATCCATAGGTCAAGATAAGACACACAAAACAATTATTTGAATGCACGGGAGAACAATCAAAAAGCAGGACACACTGGAGGGGATTCAACTCTTGCAAGAAAAGAACCACGCTTTGTACAGTACACATTTATACTACTTTTCTTCTAAGGACCCTCCATAGTCTGCATGGAATGACTAGAATTCAAGCAGAAAACCATAGATGTTTTGGCTAATGGTATCAGAGGACAGAGTGAGACTACCTGAATAACTGCAAATTGAGGGGGGAAATCTGGAAAGGGAAGGGGAGGGGAGGGGAGGGGAAGGAAGGGAAGGGAAGGGAAGGGAAGAAGAAAGAGGACAGCTTCCCCCCAAAATCTAGATAAAGACTCTCTTCAATTCTTCACTGATACTGAATGTGGTTGCATGAGATGGATTCCAGAGTTCACCAAAAAGCAACAACCAGAAGGGTAAAATAATTGAATATAAATTTTAGCTGCTGGCCACCGCAGGAGAAATATTTTGGGGTGTGAGTCACATCACTTTAAGGGACATGGTAAATGCCTTCATTATCACCTTTCCACTGAAATTCTGGAAGGGCTATACTTTAGAAGCAAGTATTATATCCTTGGACTAACACTAATACTATAAGCAAAACTGAAGCAAATCCAACCCTTAAAAAAGTTACCAAACCTATACAAGTTTAAGGTGATGAGCCAGTTATTTAATTGACTATAGAACAAAAAAATCAGCCATTATCTAAGGGTTTCAAAGAAAGATAACAGAATCTAAAGTTCTTCCACATATCATCCATAATATACAGTACATAATTAAATTTTCCTAGGCATACAAAGAAAAGTAAAATCTGACCTGAGTTAAAAAAAAAAAAAAGTGGTCAATACAAACAGACCTCAAAAGGACCCATATATTAGAATTAACAGCTGAAGATTTTAAATTAACTATTATAAATATGTCCAAAGATGTAAGGTAAATGGTCATCATAATTAGTAAATACAGAAATATCAGCAGACAGTGAAAACTATACAAAAAAGAACAGTAGAATCCAGGAACTGATAATATAGTATCTGAAATGAAAAATGTTCTAGATGAGATTAACCATATATTATAGAAGGCAGAAATTAAGTTTAGTAAACTTAAGGAGAGATCCATAGAAGTTAACTAATCTGAAGTAAAAAGAGAAAAAATGTAAAAATGAGCAAAGTTCTAGTCACCTGCGGGACAATATGAATTAGTCTAACATACATGGAGTCCCAGAAGGAAAAGAGAAAGAATGGGACAGAAAGGTTATTTGAAAAAATAATAGCCAAAAATATCCTAGATTCATTACAAAAAGACCCAAAACTTACAGGTCCAAGACATTCAGTGAACTTCAAACAAGAAATATCTAAGGGAAACTACCTGTATGTACATGGTCACCAAACTGCTAAAAGCCAGACAAAGAGAAATATCTCAAGAGCAGCCTATGAAAAATGACACATTACACTAAGGGGAAGAACAAGGTGACTAATAATTAACTGTTTATCAGAAACAGTAGAGATTACAAGACAAGAACTACAAGCATCTTTAAAGTGCTGAAACAAAAACACTCTCAACCAAGATTTCAATACTCTATAAAAATATACTTCAAAGAACATAGATTAAAACAAATTTCAGGTAAGTAAAAACCAAGACAATCCATCACCAGCAGAATTGCTCCCCAAGAAATATTGAAAGAACTTCTTTTAGCTAAAGGGAAGTGATACCAACTGGAAATTAGATCTATAGGAAAAAAGAAAAGCCCTAGAAGTGAAAATAAATGAGGAAACATAACTCCCTTAGTTGTTTCTTCTCTTAATTTCTTTTTTTTTTTTAAAGATTTTATTTATTTATTTATTTATTTGAGAGAGAGAGAGAGAGAATGAGAGGGGAGAAGGTCAGAGGGAGAAGCAGACTTCCCACAGAGCCGGGAGCCCGATATGGGACTCGATCCCGGAACTCCAGGATCATGACCCGAGCCGAAGGCAGCCGCCCAATCAACTGAGCCACCCAGGTGCCCCGCTTCTCTTAATTTCTTTAAAGACTGATCACTTAATACAAAAATTACTACATTGTACTTTAGGGTTTATAACAATAGAGACATAAAATAAATGACAACAAAACACAAGGATTATATAACTATAAGCATAATGTCATAAGGGTCTTATATTTTAAATGAACTGCTACCATATTAACTCTAATAAACTAGAATAAGGATGCATATTGTAATCTCTAAAGCAACCATTAAAATCAACCAATCAGACATATAACTGACATGTCAATAGAGAAACTATATGGAATACTAAGGAATATTTTATTTACCCAAAAGAAGGCAGAAAAGGAGGAATAAAGACCAAAAAAAACCTATGAGATAAATGGAAAAGAAATGACAATGTAGGCTGAAACCAAATCATACCAATAATTAACAAATATAAATGAACTTAACATTACAATGAAAAATCAGAGATTATCAGACCAGATAAACAAGTAAGATCTAATATGTATTGTCTATAAGAGATGTATTTTAAATATAGAATGGTAAAGGAAGAGAAAAATATATACCAATCAAACAATAATCATAAAAAAGCTGGTGTGGCTGTTATTATCAGACAAACTAGACTTGGAGAAAAGGAGTACCACTGGAGATAAAGAGAGACACTTGATAATGATAGAAAGGATCAGTTCATTAAAAAGACACAACAATCCTTAAATATGTATGCACAACACAGAGCTGCAAATAAATGAACCTAACACTGACTAAATACTTCCAAAACACCTAACAGAGAAACAAACAAATCCAAATCATAGTTGGCTGTTTTAACAAACCTCCCTCAATAATTAATGGAATAACTATATTGAAAAAAAAAAAGTAAGGATAGAGAAAATTTAACCATCATCAACTTCCTTAATCTACTTGGTATTTATTGGACACTATAACCAAAAACTATAAAATACACAATCTTTTAAACTTTGCAGCAAGAAAAGGAGTGGCATGATATATTTGAAGTGCTGAAAGAAAAAAAATCTGCATCCAAGAATACTCCATCCAGCAAGGCTATCATTCAGAATAAAAGGAGAGATAGTTTCTTAGATGAACAAAAGATGTAAAGGAGTTCATGACCACTAAACCAGCCCTACAAGAAATGTTAAAGGAGATTCTTTTGATGGAAAGGGAAGACCATAAATAAGAGTATGAAAATAAGTATATCTGTAAAAATCAGTCAAGGGATTCAAAAAATTAAAAGATGTGATTGATGTATGACACCATATATCTAAAATGTGGTGGGAAGAGGAGTAAAGAATAAGTTCAAACAAAAGTGACCAAACTTAATAAAGACTGCTAAATGCATAAGATATTATATAAAAACCTAATGATAACCACAAATCAAAAACTAGTAATTGATAAGCAAGAATAAGGAGAAAGGAATCCAAGTATATCACTAAAGAAAATGAGCGAACCATGAAAGAGAGTGAGATAAGAAAGTATCAAAGAAAAACTACAAAAATAACCACTAAAAAGGTAACAAAAAGGCAATAAAGACAAATCTATCAATAACTACTGGAAATGGATCAAATGCTCCAATCAAAAGACACAGAGTGACAGAGTGGATAAAAAAAGACCCATCTATATACTACCTACAGGAGACTCCTTCAGCCCTAAAGACACTAGCAAATCGAAAATGAGAGGATGACAGAACATTTATTGTGCAAATGTATGTCATAAAAAAAAGCTGGAGTGGCAATATTTATATCAGACTAAATAGACTTTAAAACAAAGATTGTAACAAGAGACAAAGAAGGACATTATATAATCAGAAAGGAAACAATCCAACAGGAAGATGTAACAATTGTAAATATTTATTCCCCAACATGCGAGCACCCAAATACATAAAACAGTTAATAATAAACATGAAGAAACTAATCAACAGTAATGCAATAACAGTAGGGTACTTTAACACCCCACTCACATCAATGGAAAGATCATCCAAAGACAAAATCAACAAGAAAAGAGTAACTTTGAATGACACACTGGATCAGATGGATTTAACAGATATATCCAGAATATTCCACCCTAAGACAGCAAAGTACACATTCCTTTCAAGTGCGCATGGAACATTCTCCAGAAAAGATCATATATTAGATCACAAAAGAAGTCTCAACAAATCCAAAAAGATCAGTCATACATCTTTTCTGACCCCAATGTTATGAAACTAGAAATCACCATAAGAAAAAATATGAAAAGAGCACAAATACATGGAGATTAAATAACACGCTACTAACCAATTAATAGGTCAACCAAGAAATTAAAGAAAAAATAAAAATTACATGCAAATAAATGAAAATGAAAATATACAGGTCCAAAATATTTGAGATGTAGCAAAAGTGATTCCAAGAAGGAAGTTTATAGTAATATAGACCTACCTCAAGAAGCAAGAAAAATCGTAATTAATAAGCTAACCTTATACCTCACAGAGCTAGAAAAACAACAACAAACAAAATCCAAAGCCAGCAAAAGGAAGGAAATAAAGATTAGAGCAGATATAAATGATATAGAAACTAAAAAAAAATAATAATAAAACAGATCAATGAAACCAGGAGCTGGTTCTTTGAAAAGATCAACAAAACTGATAAACCTCTAGCCAGACTAGAAAGAAAAGAAAAGAAAAGAAAAGAAAAGAAAAGAAAAGAAAAAAGAAAAGAGGAAAAGGAAGATAGGAAGAAGGAAGCAAGGAAGCAAGAAAGCAAGAAAGAAAGAAAGCAAGAAAGCAAGCAAGCAAGAAAGAAAGAAAGAAAGAAAAGGGAAAGGACTCAAAATCACAAATGAGAGAGAAATAACAGCCAACATCACAGAAATACAAACAATTGTAAGAGAATATTATGAAAAATTATAGGTGGACAATTGAACAACCTAGAAGAAATGGATAAGTTCTTGGGAATATATAACCTACCAAAACTTCCCGAAGCAGAAATAGAAAATTTGAACTGACCGATTACCAGCAATGAAATTGAATCAGTAATCAAAAAGTCCCAACAAACAAAAGTCCAGGACAGTTGGTTTCATAGGCAACTTCTACCAAGTATTTAAAGAATTAATACCTATTATTCTCAAACTATTTCAAAAAATAGAAGGATAAGAGAAAAACTTCCAGATTCATTCTATGAGCCCAACATTCCTCAGATACCAAAACCAGATAAATATACCACCAAAAGAGAGAGAGAGAGAGAGAACTACATGCCAATATCTCTGATGAACATAGATGCAAAATCCTTAACAAAATATTCGCAAATAAAATACAATAATACATTTTAAATATGACCACAATGAAGTGAGATCTATTCCCAAGATGCAAGGTAGTTTAATATTTGCAAACCAATCAACATTATATATCAATCTACAAGAGAAAAGACAAGAACATATGATCATTTCAATAGATGAGAAAAAGCATTTGATAAAGTATAACATCCATCCATGATAAAAGCTCTCAACAAAGTAGGTTCCAAGGGAACATACCTTAACATAATAAAGGTATGTTTGAAAAACCCACAGCAAACATCATATTCAATGGGGGAAAACTGAGAGCTTTTCCCCTAAGATCAGGAATAAGATAAGGATGTCCACTTTCATCATTTTTATTCAACATAGTATTGGAAGTCTTAGCCACAGCAATCAAACAACAAAAATAAAAAAAAAAATCAATTGGTACAGAAGAAGTAAAACTTCCACTATTTATAGATGAAATGATACTATAAATAGAAAAATAAAACTCTACCAAAAAACTACCAGAACTGATAATTCAGTAAAGTTATTGGATATAAAATTTATGCACAGAAATCTGTTGCATTTCTATACACTGATAATGAAGCAGCAGAAAGAGAAATTAAGGAATCAATCCCATTTATAATTGCAACAAAAATAATAAAATACTTAGGAATAAATTTAACCAAAGAAGTGAAAGACCTGTACTCTGAAAACTATAAATACTGATGAAAGAAACTGAAGATGACACAAACAAATGGAGAGACATTCCATGCTCATGGATTGGAAGAACAAATATTGTTCAAATGTTTATACCACCCAAAACAATCTACAGATATAAGGCAAACACTATCAAAACACCAGTATTTTTCACAGAACTAAAACAAACAATCTTAAAATTTGTATGGAACCACAAAAGACCCTGAATAACCAAAGCAATCTTGAAAAAGAAAAACAAAGCTGGAGTTATCACAATTCCGGACCTCAAGTTATATTACAAATCTGCAGTAATCAAAATAGTATGATACTGACACAAAAATAGACAGATGGATCAATGGAACAGAATAGAAATTCCAGAAATAAACCTACAATTATATGATCAAATGATCTTCAACAAATCAGGAAAGAAAATTCAAACGGAAAAAGATAGTCTCTTCATCAAATGGTGCTGGGAAAACTGGACAGCTACATGCAAAAGAATGAAACTGGACCACTTTCTTACACTATACACAAAAATAAATTCATAATGGATTAAAGAGCTAAATATGAGACCTGAAACCATAAAAATCCTAAAAAAGAGCACATGCAGTCATTTCTCTGACATCGGCCATAGTAGTTATTTTTCTAGATATGTTTCCTGAGGCAAGGGAAACAAGCAAAAATACACTATTGAGGCTACATCAAAAGAAAAAGCTTCTGCACAACAAAGGAAACAATCAACAAAACTAAACAACAACCTATTGAATGGGAGAAGATATTTGCAAATGACCTATCTGATAAAGGGTTAGTATCCAAAATCTATGAAGAACTTCAAAACTCAACACTAAGAAACCAAATCATCCAACTAAAAAATGGGCAGAAGACATGGACAGAAATTTCTTCAAAGAAGACATACAGATGGCCGACACATGAAAAGATGTGTCGATCAGGAAAATGAAAATCAAAACAATTACCTCTCACCTGTCAAAACAACTAAAATTGAAAACATAAGAAATTAAGTGTTAGTGAGGATGTGGAGAAAAAAGAACGTTCATGCAAATTGTTAGGACTAGAAATTGGTTGGGAATGCAAACTGGTGCAGCCATTCTAGAAAACGTATGGAGGCTCATCAAAAAGTTAAAAATAGAACTACTCCATGATCCAGTAATTGCACTACAAGGTGTTTACACCCAAAATACAGAAACACTAATTCAAAAAGATACATGCGCCCTGATGTTTACTGCAGTATTATTTACAATAGCCAAATTACAGAAGCAGCCCAAGTGTCCACTGATAGATGGATAGACAAAGAAGATGTGGAGTGTGGGGGTATGTTTGTGTATGTATATATATTATATGTAATGGAATATTAGTCATAAAAAAAGAATGAAATCTTGCCATTTGCAATAACACGGATGAAGGTAGAGTATAATGTTAAGCAAAATAAGTCAGTCAGAGAAAGCCAAATACCAAATGACCTCATTCATATGTGGAATTTAAGAATCAAAACAGTTGATGGTTACTGGTGGGAGATGGGTGGAGGGAATGGATGAAATAGGTGATGGGGATTAAAGAGTATACTTCTCGTGATGAGCACTGAGTAATACAGTATACAGTATACAATATACTGAAATTAACAGAACACCGTTTGTTAAGTATACTGCCCCTTGTCCCGGCCTGCCTGTCTTCTGACAATCCTTCACTAATGTCAGCAAAAGAGACCATCAGCATGTTGACATTAACCTAATAGGCAGAGAGATGTACGAGCAAAGTCCTGATTGGCATGACTCAGCACATCGTGATTGCTTAAGATAGTGTTGCAAAAGAGCTCACAAAAACCCCTAAACTTAGAAACTCTGAGGGCAACCCTTTCAGGTCCCCTCCTTCTCTCGGAGCTTTGTACTACTGCTCAATAAACTTTGCTGCCCACCACTCTTAGTCTGGTCTACCTCTTCATTCTTCCAAGGGACAAGAACCACGGGCAATAAAGGCAGAGAAATCCTGGCCACACAAGGGCCTACAGAATCGGGCTCTGGCTGTCTCTCGGACCTATCTTCCAGGATTCATCATGTTCAGTTTATCCTCCAACACTGCAAAGCAGCCGCCAGCCTCAAGGCTTTTGGACTGACTGGGTTATTGTTGTTCTTCAACCCGTTCCTCACCAGGATTGCCAAAACGTTCATTTTAAATTCTAACATGCTTTCCTCATTTCCAAGCTTTTTCTATAAAGAGAAACTACCCTTCATCAGCTATTTGGTGGTCCTGAGCTTAAATTCCATTAAAAGAAAAAAAGGCAAGATAATTTTATAAGAAAACTTTTATTCTTTCCCCTTATTTTTCTTCTATTTATCATTTTTCAAAATAATGATATTGTGGTAGAATAAAAATATATATTTTGTCTTTGTTCTGGCTTCTGGCACAGAGCTCCTAAAACCCCTGGAATTTCCTGAGTCTTACAAATGTCTTTTGTTATTCATAACAATCCCCTCTGGCCACATCTGAGCTTATGCTAATGAAGTGACTCAGGGTGGTACCCATAGATAGCTTCAGGATGGAGGCTAGTCACCAGAAAGGCAGACAAGTGGCTAGAGGGTGGGAATTTAGGAGGAGTTGGGGGAGGGGAGGGTGAGAGACTGAATTACACACACTTTTGAACAAAGAGATTTCAAGAGCTTCCAGGTTGGTGAACACATTGATATGCCCGGAGGGTGGCACACCTGGAGAGGGCATGGAAGTTCTAAGCCCCCACCCTCCATACTCTACCCTATATGCTTCTCTTCCATGTAGCTATTCCTGAGTTGTATTCTTTATAATGGACTGGGAGCTGTTTTTCTGATTTTGTGAGCTGTTCTAGTGCAATATGAAACCTGGGGTCTTGGGGGGTTGTGGGAACCCCTGAACTGGTAGTCAGTCACACAGCAACACGAGCAACCTGGACAACTCCTCTGTGGCTGTTGTCCCAAGTAGAGATAGTCCTGTAGGACTGAGTCCTTAAGTCTGTGAAGTCTGACACTAACTCAGAGCTGAATACCCCGTTGGTGTGAGAGGATTTGATCATGTCAGAGATATAATTCCTTAGCATCCTCTAAAGGTGACCAGAGAGGGTTTGTCTGCCTGTATTTAGCATCATTATAACTCATGGATTTAGACATACTCGATGGGATTCAATCCACCGCAGTTTATCCTGAATGGTGTTCATACCACATCACTCTTTGGCTAGAAGTCTTTCAAATCGGCTCCAGAATCCTTCTGACATGACCCTAATAATCTCTGATACCCAGAAAGTAGCATTTTTAATACAGTTAAGTCATATTTTAACTGAAATTGCAAGCACAAAATCAAAGGAAAGGATCATATTGTTTTCTCTAGTCCTTTATAAGATAGTCTCTTTGTTGACTGGACTAACAGAAGCACCTCAACATTTGACATACTTTACGCTTTCAAAATGCTGGACTGAACATTTTTTATAGCAATTTGATTCAGCTAAAATTCTTAGAATGGGTCAACATCTATGCTCAATACATTTATTTTTTCACATGTAAAGAAAACGGGACCTCTGGTTTAGAAGACAGGGGGACGTTGGGTCAAAATCAAGAATAGAAATAGCACTAAGATTATTCTTTGGGATTCAATGTTAAGTATTATTATGGGTCAAAATCAAGAATAGAAATAGCACTAAGATTATTCTTTGGGATTCAATGTTAAGTATTATTAATAACATTTAACTTAATATTACTAATGGGACATTGTTATTACAATTTATTAAGGTTAGATGATTCATATAACTGGATTAAACTTGGGGTTTTTGATTTATTGGCAAAAATTTTTTAATCTAATTTAATTTTAAAATGCTTTTTGAGAATAGTTGACACACGTTACATCAGTTTCAGATGTACAGTATAATGATTCAACATCTTTTTACATCATGCCATTCTTACCACAAGTGTAACTACCATCTGTCACCATACAATGTTATTATAATATCACTGACCATATTCCTTATGCTGCACCTTTTGTTCGCATGGCTTATTCATTCCATTACCAGAAACCTCTATCTCCAGTTTCTCTGCACCCAATTTGCCCACCCCTCTTCCCTTTGGCAACCATCAGTTTGTTCTCTGTATTTACTTGCCTGATTCTGCTTTCTGTTTATTCATTTGTTTTTTGTTTTTTATTTCTTTTAGACTCCACATGTGGGTGAAATCATATGATATTTGTCTTTCTCAATAACTGGATTAAATTTGAAGGACTATCGGCCTTGACTAAAGTAATATAAACTGTGAATGCTTATGGGAAGTTTTAAAGTTTCCTTCAAGAAGTGTTTTTGGGGGGACCTGGGTGGCTCAGTGGGTTAAAGCCTCTGCCTTAGGCTCAGGTCATGATCTCAGGGACCTGGGATCGATCCCCTCATCGGGCTCTCTGCTCAGCAGGGAGCCTGCTTCCCCCCCTCTCTCTCTCTGCCTGCCTCTCTGCCTACTTGTGATCTCTTTCTCTCTGTCAAATAAATAAATAAAATCTAAAAAAAAAAAAAAAAAGTGTTTTTTGGGAAAGGAACTATCTTGACCACAAATAGATTGCCTGGACTAGAATTATAAGTATATGGTAGGCTGAAGATAAAGACTCTGAATTCATTACTCAGGTTTAAAGATCTACTCTATAATATACATTTAATTAATAGTAATAAAAATATTCATCACGCTGCAAATAAAGTTCATTAAATAGATAAATATGATAGACTGTGAACCCAGATGGCATTTGCTGACAAGAAAAAAAAATGCTATTCTCTCTAGTAAATAAGAAATGGAAATAAGAAAAATCATTTTTTTTGTGTGTGACAGTAATTTGTTTATGCAAAAACACTCTCCAACAAGTAATTTGAAGGGAGAGAGTATGAAACCTAATCAACCTCTAAACAGCCTATATCCAAAGTTTGGGTAAAATCCCTAGTGTACTCGCTTTTATTTTTTTATCCTTTTCTTATAGTCAAGTATATTTTATACACAGTGAAATGCTCTGATTTTAAGTGTTATTGTTTGATGAGTTTTGACAAATGAATACACCCATACTCTTATCAATATATAAAATATTGACATCACCCCAGAAAGTTCCTAAGGGTCCCTTCTCAGTCAGTCTCCATGCCCACAACGAACTACTATTGTGATCTTTTCCATTATAGGTTTGTTTTGCTTGTTCTGGATGTTCATACACAATGTATTCTCATGTGTTTTTCTTCTTTCCTTCAGCACAATGTTTTTGAGACTCATTCATGTTATTGCATGTCAATATTTAGCTCCTTTTTACAGTTGATTAGCACTGCATGGATAAACTAAAATTGGTCTATCCAATTTTCTCCTATTGTTAGGACCTGCTTAACCTAAGTGATCCCATTTTGTCCAAGTAGCCATTTTGTTGTGAACACAAGCTGACCTTGCCTTAAAGGAACAAAGTCAGCCTGGAGGAACTTACTTAGAAAGATAAGTCCAGGACACCAGTGGAATGTGGTCTGCTGGCTCCTGATGACAGTCCCCCAGAAGAACAAGGTCAAGTCAGGCCAGGTGGAGACGTCCAATCAGTAAAGGACACATATGTAACCTCCCCTGACCCCACTGCTTCTGAAGTCAGGTCAGGTGGAGCCGTCCAATCAGTAAAGAACACATATGTAACCTCCCCTGACCCCACTGCTTCTGACCAATAAGGATAAGCTCACAGTCCATTTGTGGTTTTGCCCTATAAAAGATAGCCTATAAGACTAGGCGGGGTCGCTCTCCGCATAGAGACGACTCTGACCGGCCAGTGTGATTCTTGATGCATGGTGCGAAATAAAGCTTTGCTTGATATTCGCTTTTTATCAGTCTCATTCCTTTGTTCACGGACCCTAACAGTTAGAAACGGATTCATTATAGTTTTTGACTTTATTTGTAAATAAAGCTGCTATGAAATTCTAGTTAAATCTTTTCAGACATACTATTTCTTTTTTCTTGGGTAAATACTTAGGAATATAATTTCTGAGTTATAGGGTAGGTAGGTTCAACTTTATAAGAAACTGCCAAACTATATTCTATGTCCATGTACCACTTTATACTTCTTCTAGCAGTGTGTATGAGTTTCAGATGCTCTAGCTCCTCGCCAACACTTAGTGTTTATAGTCTTTTTAATTTTAGTCATTTTGGTAGGTGTGAAGTAGTAATTAATTCTTTGCATTTCCCTTGTGACTAATAATGTCAAGCAGTTTTTCTGGTACTTATTGACCATATTGAAATTAATTTCTTGTAATTTTTCTTAGAAGGTCATTATTTCTACCATTAGTCTCCTGATTTCAGTTAATGAGCTCAATAGTCTTTATTTTGAATGTTAGTATTACCAAAGTTGAAAAAGTTGCTGTGTAGCCACTAAAATTTTGTGTGACATTTCATTCTGTTATTTAACAATTTAACAACATAGTTCCCAAGGCCTAGAGATCAGTTTCACTCTTTATGCAGTTTATCTTTATATGTTATTATCAGTATCCACAGAATAAGCTAGAACGTTGGAATAGGCATGTTTTGTTACTACTGTTAAATGAATTCATAGTCTTTAAATTCTATTAGTTTACCCCACCCCCACCCTTCCTCCTTCACATAGTGTTTTATAAATTAATTACTCACTATTTTCAGAGACAACATGGTGTTAGGAAGAGAGTAAGATTCACTTCTGAATATAACTCTACCAGTTATAAATTGTGTATACCTCGGTTAAGTACTCAGCTCTCTATGTATGTTTTCTTCTGTGCAAAGCAAAGTACTACTCTGAATAGTACTTTTAATTAAAATGAACCTAAATGAGATGCCAGACATAAAATAACTGTCAGAGATTAGAAGCTTAAGAGTACTAGTTCTCCTTCTCTTCTGATACCTGTGTCTTGTTACTAACGTGAATTCAGCTTTTTGGTTTAGTTTTACATTTACTGAGTGCCCAACACATGCTGGGCACCGGGCTAGACACAAATGCAAAAATGAGTAAGTTCTGGCCCCTGCATTTGAACAACTAAGGGTTTATTAAGAAAGACCAGCACATAGTGAGAACTCATTTTGTCTGAAGAGAGACGAGAACTACCAAGATCGGTTTATATTCCCTGTCCTTTATGATAAATACTAATTTTATTGTAAAAGCAAAACAAAATAAAATGATTAGTTTTTGTATCAGTCTAGAATATTTTAGCAAAATAAGCTTTATTCTTATGAATTTTAAAATAGCCTTATAAATAGAACCAATTTATGTACTGTCTTAAGGTATTTTCATTCATAAGAGTCACAAGACTCTTTTTGTTTTATTTACCAAATAAGAAGTGTGGTATTTTTAGCAAGTCACATGTCTAATTTGCCTAGTTGCTTCATAAGTAGCTCCTTCAAGAAAAGAAAAATAATATTTTCTTATACCAGACGCTTTATGTGCTTTAAATCATTTAACTTACCTTTTGGTTCTAATGACTTTTATAAAGTCCATTAACCCAAATATGTTTGTATAGAGATTCCATTATGTGTTGCATTTTCTATTTCAGTTAAACCTTTCTAAACTGCAATTGCCTTAATTTGCTTTTTCCACAGATTCAAGTAACCTCCCTTTGAAATGGACAGATTATCCCTTGTCAAGAAACAAGATGACTTTTTACACAATCTTCTTAGAGGCCAACAACTCTACCTCTGCTATTCCCACTAAATAATAACTGAGAAGAAAAATATGTGGGATTGTCTTTTTTTTTTTATTTTAAAGATTTTATTTATTCATTTGTCAGAGAGAGAGGGAGAGAGAGCACAAGCAGGCAGAGAGGCAGGCAGAGGCAGAGGAGAAGCAGGCTCCCTGCTGAGCAAGGAGCCGGATGTGGGACTCAGTCCCAGGACCCTGGGATCATGACCTGAGCCAAAGGCAGCAGCTTAACCAACTGAGCCACCCAGGCGTCCCGGGATTGTCTTTATATTTAAAATTTCTTAAATTAGAAGAAACCTTTATTCCTGAAAGGCAAATAAATTCTATGATTGCATGTCAAAATTTATCATCAACACCTTGTACTCTTCATTTTTTGCATTATCTTGAAAAAAAAGTATAGAAAGATTATAAAGTTTGAATGTTCTATTGATCTTGGTTAATTTAAAATGCATGTTAAATATAAATAGGAAACTTTTTAATAAAACCATACCCTATGAGCTTTATTGGATGCATATAAGACACAGTTGTAACTTTTAACACCTGTCACAAATCTATTGTCCTTCACAAATATGTGCAATCAAAATAAATCATGTTCAGTTTAGGCTATTTTGGATATAATCATCAATTATTAAGTTAAACATAAAGACTAATTCCAGTTTATAAGATTAAGTCCTTCAACAGTCTAATTAGTTGCTTACAAATTACAAGTAGGGCTTTTTAAATTCCCTCATATATGATCACATAAAAGTATTTTATTGGTGAATACTTATAAAAAGTCAAAATATGTCCACACTATTAAATATAATATTAAAACTTGAGATCCAAGAGAGCCTGGGTGGCTTAGTTGATTAAGCATCTGCCTTCAGCTCAGGTCATGATCTCAGGGTCCTGGGATCGAGTCCCACATGGAGGCTCTCTGCTCATCAGGGTGCCTGCTTTTCCCTCTCCCTCTACTTGCCACTAATGCCTACTTGTGATCTCTCTTTCTTTCTCAAAATAAATAAATAAATAAATAAAGTCTTTAAAAAAAAAACCCTTGAGATTCAAATTTTTATCTACCCTAGATCATTTTACCAAAAACACATTCATATGAGTCAACACTAAAAAATAGTTTTTAATCTTGAGAAAATAATAATTTTTATTTAATAAAAAGTTTTTCATTTTCTCAAATATTTTTCCTCTCTAAATATACACATTTTATTTTTTGTTTTTATTTTTTTAAGATTTTATTTATTTATTTGAGAGAGAAAGAGAGAGCATGAGCAGAGGGGCAGGGGAAGAAGGAGGAGCAAACTCCCCACAGAGCAGGGAGCCTGATGTGGGGTTTAATCCCAGGACCCTGAGATCATGACCTGAGCTGAAGTCAGACACTTAACTGACTGCGTCACCCAGGTGCCCCTAAATATACACATTTTAAGGGGCACCTGGATGGCTCAGTGGGTTAAAGCCTCTGCCTTCAGCTCAGGTCGTGATCTCAGGGTCCTGAGGTCAAGCCCAGCATTGCGCTCTCTGCTCAGCAGGGACCCTGCTTCCTCCTCTCTCTCTGCCTGCCTCTCTGCCTACTTGTGATCTCTCTTTTCTCTGTCAAATAAATAAATAAAATTAAAAGAAAAGAAAAGAAATATACACATTTTAAAATGTCAATTAAACCAAATACTTTTCACTATCTCTATCTTTATCTCCTTACCTTATTCTCCATATTACTTATTTGTTTGTTTTGAGAACCTAATTACTCCTGACTGAGATAGGGAAAGGGGGAGGAGAATAAAGGTATGTGGAAATCTCCCTCTCAAGTTCTCTATCTTCCTTCATATTTGTACAGATGAGGTGGTCAGTAGGACTATAAACTCCTTGGAACTTCAGCCCCATGAAGAAATGTGAGCTGGACCCTTATAGTACTTTAATCTTTTACTATTCTAAATATCTTCAAAGTCCCCAAATAAAGCTTAAAGGGCTAGGAAATCACAAATTTAAAAACAAACTTCTAATTTCTTTAGAAGTTGTCTGTCTTAGAGCTTGGGTAGCTCAGTCAGTTAAGTGTCTGCCTTTGACTCAGGTCATGACCTCGGAGTCTGAGGATCAAGGCCGACCCTGGACTTTCCACTTAGCAGGGAGTCTGCTTCTCCCTCTCCCTCTGTGCTCACTCTCTTGCTCTCTCTCTCACTCTCAAATAAATAAATAAAATCTTTAAAAAAAAGAAGTTGTCTGTTTTCTCTCTCATTGTTACACATCTAGTTGATAGAATTGCAAAAGTGGCAAGAGAAAAACAACTTGTTTTGTACAAGAAAACTGTCATAAGACTAATAGCAAATTTTTCAGCAGAAGCTTTACAGGCCAGGAGAAAGAGGCATAATATATCCAAACTGCTCAAAGAGAAAAAAACAACCAAAAATACTCTATGGGTAAGATTATCATTCAGAATTGAAGGAGAGATAGTTTTGCAGATAAGCAAAAGCTAAAGGAGTTCATCACTACTAAACTGACCTTACAAGAAAGGTTAAAAGGACTCTTTACGCCAAAAAGAAAGAGCATTAATTAATAACAAGAAAACGAATCAAAGTATAAACCTCACTGGTAAAAGTAAATATATACAGAAAAGTAGTAGATTATTATAAAACTTCTATGTAGGTTAAAAGACAAAAGTAGTAAAAATAACTATAATAGTGAGTTAAGGGACACATGAAATAAAGAGATGTAAAATGTGACATCAAAAAAATAAGATGTTGGAGGGAGTAAAAACGTAGACTTTTAGAATTTGACCAAATTTCAGTTGCTATCAACTTCAAATAGACTGTTTTATATATGAACAGGTATATGATGTTAGCCTCATGTTAAGCAAAAAGGAAAATCCTATACTAGACACACAAAAGACAGTAAGAATGGAATCTAAGCACAATACTAAATAAAGTCATAAAAACACAAGGAAGAGAGCAAGAGAAGAAGAAAGGAACAAAAGTCAGAAAACAATTAACAATAGGCAACAAGTACATACCTATCAGTAATTACTTTAAATGTAAATGGTCTAAACGCTCCAATCAAAAGACACAGAGTAGCTAAATGGATAAATAAACAAGACCTATTTATATGCTGCCTACAAGAGACTCATTTCAGATATAAAAACTACACAAAAGCTGAAGGCAAAGGATTGGAAAAAGTTGTTCCATGCAGGTGGAAACCAGAAGAAAGCTGGGGGCGCTGTACTTACATCAGACAAAATAGACTAAAACAAAGACTATAATAAAAGAGAAAGATGGGCATTACATAATAATTAAGGGGTCAATCCAATAAAAGGATATACATTTGTAAATCTTTATGTACCCAATACAGGAGTGGTCAAATATATAAAACAATTACAATAATAATAGGAGACTTTAATATCCCATTTATATCAATGGTTAGATCATCCATATGAAAAATCAATACAGAAACACTGGCCTTGCCTTTAATGACACATTAGACCAGATGGACTAAATAGATATAAAACATTCTATCCAAAAGCAGCAGGACATATATTCTTCTCAGTGCACATGGAACATTCTCTAGCATAGATTATATATATTAGATCATTAATCAGGTCTCAATAAGTTTAAGACTGATCATATCAAGCATCTTTTCTGATCACTATGATAAGAAACAAAAATCAATTAGAAGATGGATACTGAAAAATCACAAGTATATGGAGATTAAACAATGTGCTACTGAATAACCAATGTGTCAATGAAGAAATCAAAGGAGAAATAAAAAAATACAATTTACCAAAATCTTTGGGATGTAGCAAAATCAGTTCTAAGAGGAAAGTTCATAATGATATAAGATTACCCCAAAAAGCAAGAAAAATCTCAAACAATCTAACTTCATACTTCAAGGAACTAGGAAAAAAAAAAGATCAATGAACTAAGACCTGGTTCTTTGAAAAGACACACAAAATTGACAAACCTTTAGCTAGACTCAGGAAAAAGAAGATCCAAATAATCAAAATTAAAACAAAAAAAGATTTACAATGGATACCACAGAAATACGAAGGATCATAAAAGACTACTATGAACAATTACATACAAAGAAGTTGGCCAGCCAAGAAGAAATGGATAAATTCCTAGAAACATACAGTCTTTTAAGACTGAATAATGAGGAAATAAAAATTTGAGTAGATTGATTACTAGAGTAAGGAAATTAAAGCAGTAATCAAAAACCTCCCAACAAACAAGATTCTAGGACCTACACCTTCATTGGTGAATTTTACCAAATATTTAAAGAAGAGTTAATGCCAATGCTTCTCAAACTCTTCCAAAAAACAGAAGAGGAGAGAATGCTTCCTAACTCATTTTACAAGGATATCACAAAAAAAGAAAACTACAGACCGATATCCCTGATAAACATAGATGCAAAATCTTCAACAAAAGAGTAGCAAACTAAATTCAACAATAGATTAAAAGGATCATCAAGGGGGGTTTATTTCGAGGATGGAAGGATTTACAACATCTGTAAATCAATCAAAATGATACACCACATTAACAAAATGAAGGATAAAAATCATAGATCATCGCAATAGATACAGAAAAAGCATTTGACAAAATTCAACATACATTTATGATAAAAATTCTCAACAAAGTGGATATAGAGGGAATGTACCTCAACATCACAAAGGCCAGATATGACAAGCCCACAGCTAACAACATACTAAATTTTAAAAAGCTAAAAGCTCTTCCTTTAAGATCAGAAACAAGGTAAGTATGCTCACTCCTACTACTTTTATTCAACCTAGTATTATAAGTCCTAGTCACGGTAATTAGGCAAGAAAAAGAAATAAAATACATCCAAATTAGAATGGAAGAAAGAAAACTGTCACTATTTGAAGATGACATGATAGCATATATAGAAAACCCTAAAGACTCCACTGAAAAGCTGTTAGAACTAATAAATTCAGTAAAGTTGCAGGGTAAAAAATCAACATACAAAAATTTATTGCATTTCTATATACTAACAAGGAACTATCAGAGAAATTTTTAAAAATTCCCATTTATAATTGCATCAAAAAGAATAAAACCTAGGAATAAATTTAACCAAAGAGGAAGAGACTTGTATCCTGAAAACTGTAAGACATTAACAAAAGAAATTGAAAACACAAATAATTGTAAGATATCCTGTGCTAATGGAGTATTAGTATTCCTAATTATTCCTTATTAGGAATAATTATTCTTAATTATTCCCTCATTAATACTAATGAAGAATTAGTATTAAAATATCCATATTATCCAAAGCAATCTATAGACTCAGTGAAATCCCTATCAAAATTCCAATGGCACATTTCACAAAGATAGAACAAATAATCCTCAAATGTGTATGGAACCACAAAAGACCATGAATAACCAAAGCAATCTTGAGATGAACAACAACGCTGGAGGCTTCATGCTCCCTGATTTCAAAGTAGATTACAAAGCTATAATAATGAAAACAATATGGTACTGACATAAAAAGAGTCACATTGATCAATGGAACAGAGTAAAAACCCCAGAAATAAACCCATGCATATATGGCCAATTAACTTACAAAAGAGGCAAGAATATACAACAGGAAAGGACAGTTTCTTTAATAAATGGTGTTGGGAAAACTGGACAGCTATATGCAAAAGAATGAAATTAGATTATTCTCTTTTACTATACACAAAAATAAACTCAAAATGAGATAAAGACTTTAAGACCTGAAACCATAAAACTTCTAGTAGAAAACATAGGCAGTAAGATCCTTGACATCATTCTTGGCAATGATTTTTTTAGATCTGACTCCAAAAGTGAAGGCAACAAAAGCAAAAATAGGGGCACCTGGGTGGCTCAGTGGGTTAAAGCCTCTGCCTTCGGGTCAGGTCCTGATCTCAGGGTCCTGGGATCAAGCCCTGCATCTGGCTCTCTGCTCAGCAGGGAGCCTGCTTTCCTGCCTCTCTGCCTACTTGTCATCTCTCTCCTCTGTCAAATAAATAAAAAAAATCTTTAAAAAAAAAAAAAAGACCTACATTAAAAAAAAAAGCAAAAATAAACAAGTGGTAATACAACAAATTAAAAAGCTTCAGGAAAGGAAATTATCATAAAAATGAAAAGGCATTACTGAATTAGAGAAAATATTTCCAAATTATTTATCCAAACTCATACAACCCAACATCAAAACAATTGATTAAGAAATGGGCAGAGGATCTGAATAGGCATTTTTTCAAAGAAATACAGATGGCAAACAGGCACATGACAAAGTGCTCAATATCACTAGTCATCAGAGAAACGTAAATCAAGACCACAGTAACTTATCACTTCACACATGTTGGAAAGGCTATTATCAAAAAGACAAGAAATAACTAGTGTTGGTGAAGACCAGTAAAGATGTGGAGAACAGGGAACCCACAGGTACTGCTATAAGGAATGTAAATTGGTACAACCACTATGGAAAACAGTATGGCGTTTCATCAAAAAATTAAAAATAAAAAACTTCTAGTTATAAGATAAATAAGTTAAGGAGATGAAAAATACAGCATAGGGAATATAGTCAACCATATAAAACAAAAAGTGAATAGAACTAATGATCCAACAATTCTAATTCTGGATATTTTATCAGAAAAATACAAAAACACTGATTCATCAAGATAATGCACCCCTGTGTTCATTGCAGCATTATTTACAATAGCCAAGATATGAAAAGAGCCTAAATGTCCATCAGTGATTGAATGGACAAAGAAGATGTGGTATAAACACACACACACACACACACACACACAGAATTGATTACTACTCAGCCATGAAAAAATGAAATCTTGCCATTTGTGACAACATGGATGGACCTTGAGGGCATGAGGCTAAGTGAAATAAGCTAGATAGAAAAATACAAATATTGCATGATCTCACTTATACGTGGACTCTAAAAAACAAAACAGGGGAACAAATAAAACAAAATTAATGTATTCAGAGAACAGAGTACTAGTTGCAGGGGTGGGGCAGGGTACACACTTGCAGTTGTGAAATAAATAGGGGATATGATGTCTGGTGTGGTGATTACAGTCAGTGGTACTGCATACATATTTGAAGGCTGCCAGAAAAATGGATCATTAAAATTTTCATCATAAGAAAAAAATTTTTTTGTAACTTTTAACGGTGATGGATGGTAGCTGGACTTAACATGGTGATCATGTGCAGTATGTACAAGTGTCGAATCATTATGTTATACACTTGGAACAAGTATAGTGTTTATGTCAACTATATCTCAATTTAAAAAATGTTAAGGACCTTCTTTAATAATGTCAGGAAAATAATGTGATACTCACTAGTCATCACTCACCTTTGGACCTGGCAATCCAGGTAACCCAGGATTTCCATGTGGCCCTGGTATGCCCTGCAAATAGTAGAGGTCAGATCATTCTTAGAACAGATCCAGATACAAATAACAGACAGTGATTATTGCAACGTTCAGATAAATATTACAGAGCATAATTTCGTTAAAATGAATGTTACCTTTTTTCCCCCACAAAGTTCTTTACCTTTTCCTAGAGAGTGGATATTTCACTCTTGGACAAGAGAGCTACACTAATTATAGAGGAGGGCTGTATTTTCTGTCTTTTGATTAAAAACACTGCCTTGAGATGCATACCTCCTTTATTTTTCACCCCTATCTCCAGCCATATTGCACAGTGCTACTTCTAAAAGCTGTGCACAGTAAGAAGCCTAAAAATAAGAAAGTGCAAATGATTATTCTTCTGTTAACATGTGTTAACCCTTTCTGCACTTGGGTTTTTGTTTATGCCATTTTGTATGCCTGAAAGACTTAATCCATTTCACTCTGCCCCCCTACAGCTGCCCAAATCATTCTTCAAGAGTTAGCTAAGATCCCACCTCATTTTTAAGTCCAAGTTACACTATCATAAAGTGATTTCTCTTTCCTACTAACTTCCATAGAAATTGCTGCCTGTAAAATTCATTTGTAATTAATTGTATATGCCTTTAGGACATTTCTTACACTGTTCTAATCTGCTCTTTAAATATTTTATTGCTATTTTAACTATCTTATGACATGTGCCATTTAGTTCTAGGATTTTTTTTGAAAAGGGACTGTTTTTCATATTACCAGCATAGCACTTGGAACATATTAAATACTCAATAAGTACTTGTCATTAATTGCTCCTGTTTACCAACTATGCATAGATAACTGTGTTAATGCTTTATATTTCTTATTACTAATCCTTATAACAATCCTGCAAGGTGGTTATTTTTAATCCTATTTACAAATGAAGAAACTTAAGCTCACAGGACCAGCAAGTGGAGGAACTAAGATTCACCTCCAGAAAGCCTTCCAAGTTTGCACACCCCTCTATTCATTTGGGTTTGGTACCCACTTCTGGGCTCTTCCGCCACAATTCTAGGTTAACATATAATATATAGTTAATAATTACTTATTTTCCTGCCTTTCAATTCTGATTTAATAGAGCATTTCAGAAAGGAGAGAGGCATCAGCAATGGCAATACTGGGGTATATCTAGCAAGATCAAAACTAAGGAAAAAGATGAGATGTTATGACATGCCATTTGTAACCTTCAAGAAGTAAACTTCAATAAAATAGGTAGAAAAATTTATGGAGATTTACAAATGAGTTATTGATGGAGATGTAAGGCAATGGCATGAACTTATTTTACAAAGCTCAAGAATGCAATGGTGAGCTAGGACAGTAACTTTAGGAAAAATTGTCAGTGAAAGTTTGAGGGTGTTTTTTTAAAGTATAATTTGTTGGTTGTTGCCAAATGAGACAAAATCTAGGGAGAGAAAAAATAAAAAGTTGCAAGTTTTAAGATAAATAATGGAATGGGGATAAAATCAGGAACACAAATTAATAATTAGTTTTGGAAGAGGAATATTGTTCCTTCTTTAGAGAAAGGATTAGACAAATTAAAAAAAGATAAAAATTAGAGAAGGAAACTGCTGCATCATGAGAATAGATGGAAACTCAGATGTTGAAGGTCATGCTGTGGGAAAACAGCCTCCGTGGTGGGAAGGGAAGGGAAGTAGCACAGAGAGAGATCCAGTCCCTCAGAAGAGTAGGATCCACACAGACAGCGAGGAGGACAGAGGTGCACCAGCTACGGGAGGGAGAGTGAGCGCATTCAAGAGAGACTCTGAAGGGAGCATGATAGGTCATCAAGTAGAGAGAAATAAACCAAATGCTGAACAACTACCACCAGTGAGCATTCATCTGGGGCCTCATACAGACAAGACTTTGTTGGGAATATGGACAACTCACAGTAATATTTCAGGATGATTTTTCATTATATTGTTTGTATGACAGATAAAAATCAAGATAGAAAGAAAGTGAGATTGTCCATGGCATGTGCATTTGTCTTTATAACAGTCGCAATTCCTTTTCTGGCTCTTTGAAGAATTCCTGTTAGTAAAAGTCCACATTGATTTTTTTTAGTTTTGAAAGAAACGAATTTTAACACAGCAGTAAATCTTTTTTGGACCTGTGTAACGTGAGAAACTACTGCTGATCCTTAAGGCAGCTTTTTCCTCAGGACAATTATTTTTCTAGTCAGTAGTTCCAGCATTTTCCACTATGTAATCCAGGGACGTTCTATTTTAAGGCAGCCCACTCCTCTTCATTTCCCAAAGCCAATGACCCCACCTTGAACTATCAACTACCTATGAGATCACTTTATAACGAAGAATAATGTTACAAGTAGCACCAGAAGAGCCACTAATCTACAAATTTGATAATCCTTCTTGGACATGTTCACAGATGAGTGAACTGTGGTGGGTGTTTACTCTCAAATAAACAAGCTGCACATGTTCCCGAGGTTCTCTTGAATTGGCAAAGGTAGGGCTACGTTTGAAAATCCAGGCAGGTTTCCAAAGGAAGTGCATACCATACAATACTAGGAAAAACATACTGCAAAGTTACTAATTCTAACAGCAAGTGAGACACGGAGCCCATTTACTTACCCGTGGACCTCTCTTTCCTGATGGACCTGGGGTACCTGCCGGACCCGGCGGACCCTTGGAAAACAAATGCCGAGATGTTAGACACCATATTAGATGCATCTTTTCTCAAAAGTCTCATTAAGATTCCCACACTAGGGCTTTTTCTTTCCGTCCCCAGTTCCCAGCTGATGATGATTTTAAAGTAACATGAATCCCCTCACCCTAATCAGCAGGGGTGAGAGTTGAAACTCAAGTGTCCTCTTTAATCTGGCCAGAAATGGCAGCAGGAAGTCTGTGACATATGGTTACAGCCACTGTATCTGGTTTTTACAGGGACCATAACTAGTAGTTTTGTGGGTAATTTTTACCTAACTTTACTTTTACTACTGAAGGCAGAATTCAATTTAGGGTTTGGAGACCAACAAATACAGGTTTTTCCAAACACATTTCAAAAGACTTGCCCTGAAAAATTAAAGCACTGACCATATTATGTTCTTTTAAAAGACTTATAGCAAGAATCTGTGTAATGTGTTAAGCTGTTATAATGAGATCCTTCTAGTATATTCAGTAATAAATCTGCCTTACACCATATACAACATGCCAGGTCAGTAATTGACTTAAATGGTTAGCAAAACAAAGTAGGAAAGCAAAAATTGATCCATTTTAAAGTGCTCTGAGTTCTTTAAATGTTACTTATTAAATATATCAAATAAGAAATAGGAAACTACTACTTTCCTCATGTAATGCTTTCTGTCATCTTTTTTACTTTAACAATCAACTGGGGCAGAATGAATGAATGTTCATTTGGGATATTCATTCATTCATCTTTCATTCACTTAATTGTTACTGAGCACTCTGCTGACGTGGAATTATTCTTCATGCCTCTAGAACATATACATCTTCCATTTTACAAATATACATTCAATATTGCCTTAAAAATAGTATGAACGTTGAAATTATACATACCTAAGTGCTAGCCCTCTCATTAACAAGTAGCATGACCTAACGAGTCTCATTTTTTGCAGCATTTTTTCTCATATCTCATTCTTGATATTAACTACTCCTTGAAATTCTCTTATTTATATTACAGTCATTCTGAAGTTTTATAATGCTCTTTATGTATTTCAAATTGCCCATTTTCCTTTCATTTTATTTTTTCTTCTCTTACCCCCTAACCTGATAAAAACCTCTCATGTATTTCCTAATATTGAGAGATAAGTACTATTTCTATTCAACCTCAGACTGAGGGCATTCTCCTTCCTGAGCTGTTCAAATATTTTAACAGATATTATTATATTACTAGCATCCATCAAAAATTGACTCCCACTTATTTTTTTTTAACTGGAATTCTTTTCACAGTTCTGGTTCTGTTGTTATAATCAGAAATTAAAGGCTTTTTATTTGAAGTCCTCCCAAAAATAAGAAGAATGAAAAATTAAATGGAAAATTAAAACAGAATGTCTAGTGTGGTTTATTGCCTTATCACACTACATTACAGCAAAAGAAAACACTATCCCATTCAGGTAACATTAGCTACTGGGGAAGAAAGAAAGTATATTTTATGTCATGATTGAAATATTTACGTTGTTTAATAAGCACTAAATAAAAGTCAATTTTAGCTTTCTTCACAATTTTGCAATTTCAAATCTTTGAGAACAGATTATTAAGAGGGATTTCTAGAAAACAGGAAAGCAAACTGATTTGATATGTCATGACTGATTGAGCATAAGCTATCTTCTGTAAATAAAGTTAAATACTAAAAATGGCACTTTAACTTTGAGATTATTAGTTATTAAGAGAAAGTATAATTCAACGAAAAGAACAGTGGTTTTGCACTGTTCTGTCTAGATTCAAATCATGCCTCAATCATTTACTAGCTAAGTGACCTTCGACTGTTACTCTTTCTATGCCTTAGTTTCCTCATCTTTAAAATATGATGATAAAAATATGCCTTTCAGAGTTCTTGTGAACTTTAAAGATACTATAGGTATAAAATACTTATAACTATTGCTGATACATAGTAGTTAACCAGTAAACTATAGGGTAATAAATTTTTTAAAGGTATATATGGGCACATCAAGCACTCAATTAATGTTAGTTATAATATAATTACTAGGGTAATTATTATATTACTAATATATGACTATATAATATTCCAATATAGGCAAACAAATTCAAATATAGGCAAATAAAGGCAAATATATTCACTAGAACAAAACTTCTAAAACATAGTAATGCCTGGTCAATTAATCTTAGAAATCCTGTGTCTAAATTTCCTTTTTCAATTCCTTCACTCACTCATTCATTCACTCATTTGATAAACATTAGTAAGCATCAAGCCCTCCTACAGTTTACAGTCTGGATAAAAAGACACATGTTAACAGATAAGCATATAATTATACATTTTACTTAGTGATATGAAGGAAAGGAACAAGCAAGCAACAGAGAGGTTAACATAGTGTATTCTAATTTATCCGTGGTATCAGAGAAGACTTCTCTGAGGAAGTGCTAAGTTAGACTGAAAAGATGAAAAAGAGAAAAGAGAAGAAAGTAAAATTCCAGAAAATTGGAAGAAGATGAACAAAGCAAACTGAACGAAAAGCACAGTCATAGGAGTTAAAAGGAATTAAAAGAATTAAAAGAAATGAAGAAATTTCTTTTAATTAAAGAATTTCTTTTAATTTCTTCCTTAAAGAAATTAATTTCTTAAAGAAATTAAAAGAAAAAAAAAGAAAAGAAAACTCAGTGAGCATAAGGAAAAGTGGGACCAAATGAGGCTGCAGAGATAGGAAGGAGCCAGATCACACACAGCTGCATAGGTTATAATAAAAAGTCTTTCATTTATTCTAAGAGCTTTATTCTTCTGCCACTGAACAATTTAAGCAACTAAATGATGTGATGTGATTTGTGTTTTTGAAAAGATCACTAGAGAATTTACATAAAACATGGCAGAATGAGAACATTTTTTAAACTACCCTCCCTCTCTCAAAACCCACTAAAAGCAACAAAAAAAAAAACACCAAAAGAAAAAACATCATCTCCAACGAAACAAGGAAAGGACCACAACCACAAACCACAAAATATGATGATTATCTTCCAAATACTGAGAAACCTTGTGGTAAGGAAAGATGTTGAGAGATGACCAAAAACAAAAAAAAAACCTCCTCAGACCTCAAATCTTGGTCAGGCTGCAGATATCTAAATGCATGTCAATCCTGAAAGTTCATTCCAAAAATCCTTTGATTAACAATGATGAGGTTTAAAGGGAATGAGAAAGCTACAATAGATGTGATTAATGACCCAGTGAAGACCCAGCTCCAAACAGCCAAGAGTAAGGAGAAGGTAGATTTGAAGAGGAAAAACCCATCATTTTTATGATCTTCGACCAAACCTCCTAACCCCAGGAGATTGTTGGTGGTGAGAAGGGATAAAAGACAGGAGCATAAATCACCATATTGGTTCAAGAGGGCCTGTGAAATAAAGGGCTTCATAACAAATTGTACATGAAAATAAGAGGAGATATGTTTCTGAGTAGAGGACAAAATAAATATGATCAGATGGTGTTTAAAGGCAGCAACCTAAATTTGACACTGTGTACCACTCCACCTTACTTCCCTTTGCCTTTCCCAGTACTATTCTAAAACAAATAGTGGCCCAGTTAAAATTCTCTTTATTTTAAAAACGGCTAATAACCAGGAAGAAACAACCAGTTGATCTATACATACATAACAAGGAGAGGGGGAAATACGAGGACAGAAACATAAAAGTAGAGGAAAATTATTTATCAGAGGAGGAATTACTCCACACAACAGAGAAAAAGTTCAGACATATAGATGCAAAAACTTTCAAGATGCCATTTTCCTATAAAAAGAGAGCTCAAAGAAGGGTTATAAGAGATAAAAATAACAATAAATGTAATGAAATGTGAACCAGAAGCATTTAAGAAAGACATGAAAAGAGCAAAAAAGAAACCATTATAGATGAAAACCATATCAGATACAATAAAATCAGATCAAATACAATTGAAAAATCAATAAAGGAATGTTAGTGCAGGATAATCGAATTCACACAAAATGAAACAGAAAAAAGCAATCACATAGACATGCTTGTAGAAAACATGATAATATCTATCATCACAAAGGACATCTAACATATACATATGTTAGGATGCCTGAAGAAGAACATGGAAAAATGGAAAAGAAAAGTAGTTGAGGATATAAGGGAAGATGTTTCTATAATGAAATAAAAATTATCCTCATATCAAAGGAGTACCAGAAAAAAACCTGATACAGACCTAAATAGATTTAATGAACTTCAGAGATGATGAAAGAACTACACAGGTATATGGCAGAAAAAATCATCACCTACAGATAGGAAAAATCAAGCTGGCCTCAGAGTAATAGTAGAGTAGTAGTAACATCCACTTCAAGAAGTGGGGCCATAATCCCCACAAAGTTCATCATTTCATTATTATTCGCACTTTCATTAGCTTTTTAAAAATCTACCTCTAGTCTTCTATCCTACACTTAAGTTGGACTTGTGAAGTTCAACAATGAATTTCCCACCAGAAGAGTAATGCATTTCCTCCACTGTTTTTCAGTCCTTATCCTTTTTGACTTGATGTAACTTTTGGTACTTTTGATCAACTTCTTCTCAAAACTCTCTTCTAGAGCTTTTGTCACAGTACACTATACTCTCCTCTCCCATCTGACTGTTCATTCACATTTCTGCTTTTTTTTTTTTGCCATAATCCCAAAGCAAACATTCCCCATGATTTGGCTCTTGACCCTATGCCAAACTCCTTTCCTTGAAAATTATCCAGCCCTATAGCTTCAACTATAATATTGATAGGAAAATTTCCAAATCTATATCCCTATCTTGATCTCTCTTTTCCATTTTAGTTTTTTAACTTTTCCAATAGCTGACTGAATTTTCAACAGTGTCTTCAATGTTCTAACTTAGTTTTCTCTCCTAAAATTGAATTCCTCTCTTAATTACTGATTTTAGTAATGGTATTACCATTCTCTCAATCCACAGACTTAAAACTTTAGACAACTTTGATTATCTTCCTTTGTTTCATCCCTAGGTCCAATTAATTTTCTAGTTCTACCAAATCTTGCTTCAAAATATTTCTTAAATCCTACCTTTCCTCTTCATTTTCACTGCTGTCATCCTACCTAGATAATGTCCTGGTCTTATCAAGATGATAGCAGGAACTTCTTGTTTGTGCGAGGCACTAGTAACAGACTGACTTCCCTATCAGTATCTCTACTTAGAAATCTATAAAATTCCTAATTAGAACAAGATAAAGTTAAAACTATTAGTTTGACAATTAAAACTCTCCATAACCTGACAACATCTAGCTTGGGTCTTATATTTGTCCAACATTATCTGATCTAACATCACGAAAGAGTTTGAGCTTTAGAGGCAGAAAATATGAATCCAAACTCTGGCTCCATCATTTATTAGTAATGTGGTTATGAGCAAGTAAATTAACTTTTCTGGGCTTCAGTTTCTTCAGTTGAAAAATGAGGATAATAATACCAATGACACCAAGTTATTTTAAGATAAGATAACGAATATAAAAGGCATGGTAGAGCATCTGCCACAAAGTAAAAACTCAATAAATGATTGCTGTTATGCCACTTTTCCCATATAAAAAATAGACCAGTTCC
This sequence comes from Nasua narica, assembly GCA_028533885.1. Taxonomy (NCBI): domain Eukaryota; kingdom Metazoa; phylum Chordata; class Mammalia; order Carnivora; family Procyonidae; genus Nasua; species Nasua narica. The sequence continues at coordinate 64,346,965 of CM052798.1, forward strand.
TTTCCCCATCAAAATCTATCTGTTCTTTGAGGCCTGAGTTATAACTAACGTTGTCCACAAGAACCTATTCTGAACTCAGCCTTAAGTGATTTCATAGGAATCTCCTCGGAAAATATTTCTCTTATAAACATTTGTACCCCATACATTTAGTTTGTAAGCTCTCTAAAGAATGACTCTGTTATACATACTTTGTGTTCCTGTTTTGCCTATAGCAGAAACTAAGTAAATATTGGTTAAATATTATTGCTTCATCTACCAATGTTGAAATGACTATTTGGGGATTCATAGAAGAGCTTAATGCTCATCTCATCATACTGACTTTTTCTGAAGAAAGTAAATGGCTTCCATACCTCTTTGTTTAATATGACCCACCCAGTAGATTAGTTTTTATTACTAAGATGTTAATAATTCATTGTTATAGCTGAAAAGAGTTTATTTCTCTATAATAATATATTCTTCAGATTTTATTTTAAAACCTTTAAACATTCACTCTAATAAGAATTGTTTAAGGATCCCTGCCCTGGGTGGCTCAGTCTGTTAAGCATCCACCTTCTGCTTAGGTCATGATCCTAGGGTCCTGGGATCCAGTCCTGCATCAGGGGCTCCTTGCTCAGCAGGGAGCCAGCTTCTCCCTCTGCCTGCTCTGCCTGCCATTCCCCCTGCTTGTGCTCAATCTCTCTGACAAATGAATAAATAAATAAAATCTTTAAAAAAAATTTGTTCAATACCTATCAATACACTTGAAGCAAGAACCACAAAGGAAACATAAGCTAAGTAAGTGACATCATCTTCTCCCATTCAGTGGCTTCTGGAACCAAACTAATGACTCAAATTTTATTTTCATCAAAGAAAGAAATACTTTAAGATATATTTCAGTGTGTTTGCAATTAGAAAATTATTTTCTAAACATATATAGGTTCATTACTTAAGATATACAAACATAAAAGGCAAGAACATGTTTCTAATGTGATTTTAAATAGATTTAAATGAGTTTTAAACGACTTAGAAATTTTTCAAATGTTCATCTGTAATTGTACCCACACAACAAAAGAATTTCAGAGCTGAAAATATCTATTATCTCATAGTTTTGTGTATATATTATTAAATAACTGATTTGGCTGGATTTTTTTTCCATTGAATAGACAGATGGGCTGTTAGCCATTTTTTTTGCATTTGGTAGCTGGAGAGTTTATTAATTCATAAATGTAAATGAACCATATCATTAAAGATTTAATGAAATATGTTATTTTTAATAGATACTATTTCAGTTAGAATGATAATGCAAGTGTTTCCTTTTTCTAGTTAGTGATTCACCTCAAAATTATCTCTTTCTAAAATAAATTTTTCTAATCTATTTTAATCCACTTGATATTATTTTGCTGGAAGATGTGTTTAATGATTATGAATTAATTTAATTGATGTATTTAATGTATTTTTCTTTAGCATACTACAACTGTCATATTCTTCTCTTAAAATGACTATGTATTAAGTCTATGGTTTTTCTATAAAGAATACTGATCTATATTCAGCAGTTGAATTCCTGATTGGATTTCAGCTGGACAACTGGATATAGCTTACTCACCACTTCACCAGAATTAAGTAACCTTTCAGTCTGCCAATAAAAAGGACAACAAAAAATACAATAGTGTTGCATTCTGGTTGGATGCATTATAGTAATGACAAATTCACTCACTATAGTCAGGCTACATTTCTGAAACTGATCTGATCTGTTCTGTATTGTTCAGTCTAGAGATTTCTTTTTTGATAAATTAATACATTAAGACATTTAAAATAACAGGAACTTACAGGAGGTCCAGTGTCCCCTTTTGGCCCTCTTAGATTCTCCATTTCGAGCATTGTATTAAGATCCTCATAATAATAGTAATAATCATAAAGGTCAGTCTCATAGCTACTTTCGATGGGGTAGGTGGCATCAGGATCAAATTCACCTTCTTTCTTCAAGTCAAGGTGATTGTCCACAGCTGGCTCATCTGTCACTCTGTATAAGGTTGTGTTTAAAATCTGTTGTAGTTCCATGAGTTCATTAGTGTGTAGATTTGCTGCCATAGCCTTCTTGAGATTAGTAACTGTTTCTTGTTTCATAAGTGGAAGAACAGATGATATCTTCTTAAATGGTGACAAACCAGTTACTCTATCATTATGTTGTGTGACATTGTCAAACACATTTGGGAGAGAACTAAATTTCTCTTTGTTACTTGTTCTCGCCTTATGGAGATGATGGGTCACTGACAGGCTGACATTTGCCTGAGTATGTTCCTTAGCGCTCATTTCTTTGGCCTGAATTCCATGGTTTACAAGATCCACAGCAGAGACATTGCTTGAATGAAGAGACGTTGCCTGAGATTTTGATATCTGGTGTCCTTGTTGTTTACGAACTGTTGCAGAATCGTTATTTATGATGTTTGGAATGCTTTTGCCTTTGGTAAATGTGTCCTCTGACAGCACTTTTTCACCAAATTGTTTGGGCAAAGGAGAGTTTTCCAGTAACTCCGCTGGTATGATGGTTGTATGAAGAAGGCTTATCTCAGGGCGACAACGCTGGTTCACATATCTGCAATATTCTGCAGATGCTTCTGCAGAAGGAATAATATCCAACTGACATACTATTCCTTCAAAGTGGACAGAATTATTATTCATACTTCCTAAGGTAAACACACTGTTAGAATCAAAAGTCTGAACTTCCAAAAGAGTCTCTCTGCTAAAATATTTCTTTCCACACTCAACATACATTGAGACATCTTGGTTTCTAACAGTAATGGCAAATGAGTGCCATCGCTCATTGTGAACACTGTAGTTGAAAAATACAGACTGTTTTCCTCCAAGGTATACCATTAACTTTTTAGGTAATAATTGCACTCCTAATTGCAGTCTATTTTTATTTCTAATGCTGAAGAGAAATGCGTTGTTTACTCTATGTGACCGCAACCCAATTAATATTGTAAATGGCTGTTCTAAGTTGACTGGTAAAATTTTCAAGAGAGGTGACTCAATGTAAGCATCATTTGTTAAAATGACACCTGATTCTGTTAAATGGACCCCCTGAGGTAATGGTGTAGATGATGATGGTACAGCAGTCACGGATGATGAGTGTCTTACATCTTTGCCTCCGAGGCCTAGTTGATGAAGAATGTCTATGCCTGGGAATTAAAAAGAGAGAAAGAGAATGAATCTTACTCTTAGGCATTCATGTGTTGATATAAATGTTTGAATATGAGAACATATTCCTTGTCAGCAGGAACCCCTAAAATAAGCATGGTCTATCAATTTCCAGGTAATGAGAGAGATGGAGAGGAAGAGTAAAATGTCACACTCAGTAATCTGAAAAACACACAAACCTACACACACAGCCATATTCCAAAACCCAAAACTTAATAAATGTTCTCTCATTTTTCCTCATCAATTAGGAATCTTATTTGTTACTCTAAGGAATTTTACTTCTTTAATTTAGAACTTAAAATATTATGACTGCTACGTTAAAGAGGAACAGGGGACACAGTTAACACAAAAGATTTATAACTTGGAAATCATTTTATAAATTAAGTTCACATAATATTTTAAACTATACTTTTTCAAGCTATTTTGCCTTACAGCCTTCTGGGAATTTACAAGTCACACAAAAGTTTTCCCTATGCCTAATACCTTAAGTTTGCTACACATAGAGTATTCGGCCACCTTGATATCTCCTAGACAGAACTTTAATTCCTATTGATGATCATATACTTTTTCTTTCCCATCCAAGTTTCTCTTGCTTCCATTTTTTTTCAGGCCTCCACAGAAATTTTTACCCAAACAATTTTTAGATTCTTTTTCCATATTTATTAAATATTATAGATTTGATATAATACAAATTTTATATGATTATGGTCTTTCCTAGTTTATTTTTATTGCAATGTTACTAATAGCATACTGCTTATTTCCCTTGTCAAATTATAAACTCTTAGAAGACAGATTCTGTGCCTGATTCATTATTGGATATCTACTATTCTTGCCTTGCAAATAGTTCTATAATTTCTAAATTAATGAATTTGCCCCACCAGGATTTTATCAGCATTTATCCCTAGATTCTAATAAAATTAAATACAATTTGTAAAGAATGATGAATCATTTCTTAGACATATAGAACAGTTTAGTCAGCCATATGATCTTTATGATTTGGGGGGGTATAAACCTCCTACCTGTATCTTTGTACATATATAATCATTTCCAACAAGAAATGTCAAAGAATATTAATTCATAACTGTGATAGGTGAGAAAAAAATAAAAGTTTTTCAATATTAGCCAAGAAAATTGTGAGTCATACTAGTTTTTCTTTTATAAGAAATTAGTAGATAATTGATAATTCCTGTTTATTACAAATAGCAAACATAATGGCAAATATAACTCATGCATAATTCAGCAATACAATTAAAATATTTTCTCAGCAGAGAACTTTACAAAATACTCAAGTGTTTTTACTTTAAAGTTAGAACAACTGTCTAAAGTAGTTGTAGTTTTTTAATAGTTTTAAATGTTATAAATGTTTGTATCTAAGACACAGTATGACAGCATCCCTCAATCTTTTCCACCAAAACATTACTAACAGCAGTTTAGAATTACATATGTCTCCAGGAATTTGGGGGAATATTTTTAAAAGGTCCCATAAAAACACAAAAAACATCTTGACTTCTCATCTTTTATAATTATAATTTAAGAAAAACTTTATTTTTACTCTATAATATGGCTATTTTTAATATAAAACATAAATTACCAGCTAAATCAGTTAACTATCCCCAGTCCCCATCTTCACTGAAAATTTATACTCCTGAAACATATATCTGCTTACTCTGTGACTTTGGGTACTCTTGCTCAATGATATCTGCCTCTGTGGGTGTGCGTACCTCAACCTGAGAAGTAAACTATGTTAAAAACATTGCTCCAATAAAAATCACAATGTTTACTGTGTATATAAACATATTATGTGAAAGTTATCATTCTAAGATGCCAGATAGGTTATCTGCACACAAAGGAAGTGCCACATTTATGTGGTATGATAACAAGGGCTGCTCCTTGCCCAAAGAAAACTTCTCCTTGCATTTAACAATAATCCCTGCACTCTAGTACTGCAAATTTCTGACCCTATTAAAAGAAATATTACTGGAAAGAGTATTATTTGAAAACCTCATTAATATATGTGTGTGTGTTTAATATATATATTAAATATTATATATTTAATTTTATTACATATGTGTGTGTTTAATATTTCATATATATTTTTCCTTTAATTCTATTTTATTTGAGTTTTTATAACAAATAGCTAAGTTAAAAAAAAGTCATTAAAAAATTGTTTATTCAAAAAAAAAAATTGGCTATTCAGAAAGTGTCTTGTTATTGAACCATCCTTGCATTCCTGAAATAAAATGTACTTGATGATTGTATATTATTCTTTTGATATCTTGCTGGGTTCTTGAAGAATAACATGTAGAACAATCACATCATTAATTATGTTAAGACTGGTCTGTGTTTTTTTCTCTTATTGTACTATCTTTATCAGACTATAATATTGATTCATTATTTTCTATGGCCTAATTTAAATAGAAGTTACTAAGTTAAGTTTTAAAAACAAAGTACAAATTAGACACCATTTTCTAATCACAATGCTAACAAGTTAGCTTTTAATTACAAAAACAGAAAACAAACAAAACCCTTTAACTGGAAAATGTAAAGGTTTTCTCCTAAATCATTTGGGTCAATGGAAAAACACAAATAAAAATTACATGGTTTTTAGAAAAGAGCAAAAATGAAAATACTGCAGATCAAAATCTATGGGATACGGCTCTAGAATTATCTTTTAGAAAGATTTATATTTTTATTCTGTTACCTTTAAAATTATAAATGTACACAATGTCCCTGGTCCTCTTTATTTAGACATAGTTATTATTTCTTTCCTATGAACAGCGTTTCCTTTTTCTTTTTCTCTCTCTCCTCCCCTTTCCCTTACCATCTAATATTAGCCAATAGAATTAGCTTTCTTAGCATTTGCCTTTTTATTATTACTTATTCTGATAGTAGCTATTTGCTTTATTGGCTTTGGATAATATTAATTCCCAGCTTCAACATATAAGCCAATCAGCAAAGTTAATGTACTTCCTGTCTTTTTTCCCTCTTCCCCTTCCATTTGTCAATGATTGTACCATTCCTACATTAATTCATGTGGTAACTTATATGCAGTTCTACTCCCATATTTTCTTCTGGTAAAAAGAGCCAGTCTTTTGTAGTCATTTTCTCAGTTATTTCCTTTTTGATGAAGTTTATCCTCTATTAGTCTCCTTAAGAAGCATTCATAGAAAAATTTCCTGGATGTTTGACTTTTTAGAATTGTTTGTTGGCAGCCTTGTATCTTAAATTTCATTGGATATAAAATTCTTTGCTAATATTTTCTTTCCTTGAACACCTTATAGATATGATTTCACTACCTATAGGTGTGGAATATTAGGATAGAAAAATCTGAAGACAGATAATATTCTGAATTTTCTAAATTCAGAAGTTCTCCCTCTAGGTGACTCAATTTTTTTTTTTAACCAACAAGCCCTAAAGTGATGTTCTTTATCTTTGAAGTGAAGTGCAGATTTTATTACAATATGGCTTTATATTGACCATTGTGGTTTGTTTCCAGGCATACAGTATGCCCATTTGTTGTACAGATTCAAGTTTTGTTGTTGTTGTTACTTCAGCAAAGTTTTCATGAATTATATCCTTGAATATTTGTTCTATTTTATACTTTTGGTTTTCTTCTTCAAAAATTGCTATTATTAGTATGTTTACTTTCCACTGCTATCTTCTATGTCTACCATTTCTCTGCAATTATTTAAAATACATTCTTTATCTTCAGTTCTGCTTGATTTTCTCATTTCTAATTTTACCGTGTTTTCTATGATGTCTAATCTCTCTTTGTGCTCCTTCCAATCTCATCTTGATTTAATAAAAGGGTTTTTTCTTTGACATCTTTTCTGAGTTCTACAAGCTCACAAATCATATCCTTTTAACGTCTTGCCATATCTTCCTTCTCTTGAGTTCTTATATTTCTATTTTATCATCTTCCTTCATAGAGGTATTTTTTTAATGTGTGCATTTTTTCATTTTACTGCTTTTCCCTATATAGTCCTTACTATACCTTTCTATTTATGCTGTGCCAGTTGCTTTTAGTTACTTATAATTTCATGGCCCAACAATTTATAGAAGGATGCTGAGGGAGAAGACAGACGGCGATGCCTTCCAAATCTCAAAACCCAAAGGCTTTTTCAGCATTACCAGCATTCCTTCTCAAATGGCTTTTTGATACAGCCTCAGCTTCTCTGACTCAAACCCAATCTGGGAGAACTTCTACAGCCAGACCAGCTGGCCACACCTTAACTCTTCTTCCCCTGTATCCAATCTCGTTGGTATACACTTCAGAATGAATCCTTCACCTTACGAAGTAGATTTGTGGATGTTCTGAGATCTGTCCCCACTGAGCCATTTAGCTATTATCTGTGCTTCTCTCTTATACTTGCTCCTGGGCAGCTTCTGTCTTCCCCATATCCTGTAGCACTTGTTTTGTACAAGGGCTCAAGGTTAGGTACTTCAGGGTATGCTCCTCATCTTTAAAAAGTGTGTGGTTAGGCTGGCACTTATATCCTTTTCTCAGGATATTTTGAGAGCTTGCAGATTTTATCAGTCCCCTACTTTTGCTGAAAATGGTGTTTTCAGGGTTTTTCATATAACATCCAGAAACAGAAGTGGGAAGAAAATACCTCATGGTTCCATGTTTATACTTAAAGTCTATACCTATTTCACAGATGAAGAATCTGAGGCCCAGAGAGATTACATAACCCGGTCAAGGTCATACAGCTGATAAATAGTAGAAATGGATATGAGTCCAATGAATCTAGTTTCAAAGTCTATAATCTTTGCCCCCCACACTGCCTCACAACCACTCTCTTCTCCACATCACCTCACATATCCCTTTGCAAGCCTCAGGAATTAATCATAGCAGTTATTTCTTCCCACAGAATCTCATAATGGGGAATACTCTCTAGGTAGCCACCACAGTTGTATCTGAGTGCATATCTAAATGTTAATACAGTTTTAAACTTTCAAATCTTAGTGTGAATATGTTTAGCAAATGCTTTGAGCAGATATTGATAGGAAGACAGTGAACTCTAAAGGATAAAAGGCACAGATGAGAGGGAGTGGGAAGAACAGAAGAAAGTCTATCAGAGGACAGACTCTTTATTTTTAATTTAGGTCTGACCCTGGATTTCACCAAACTGCAATTTGGAGGTTAAATTTAGATATTTGGTGATGTGAGGAAAAAAAGGCAGAAGAGAAATTGTTAAATTTCCTTCTACCTAAAGCCCATTGACAAGTCCTGAAACAAGCAGAGTGAAACTTGAAAGTATATAGTGGGGCACTCCTTATGACTCTTTCTGCCCACGGGTCCTGGCCCCACACTTTCATAAAACCACCTTTTTGCACCAAAGATGTCTTAAGAATTCTTTCTTGGTCATCAGCTTTGAACCCTAATATCTTTTTCTATATCAATTGATACCAATGCATACAGCAAGAAAAAACTTAGTTGTCTATAGTAAGTTACTTGTTTCATGAGTGGCCCTAACCACAAAATTGATCTAGTTTGTGTCATTTAGGAAATTGGTTACTATTTAAAGAATACTGATTACCAACTAGGCACTTAAGTGCTTTGCTTTTTTTTATCATTAAGAAAATTCTTTTCCCTTTAGAAATTTTTTTCTAAATTTTTTTTGAGTATAGTTGGCATACAATGTTACATTAGTTTCAAGTGTACAACACAGTTATTCAACAAATCTATATGTTATACTATGCTCATCATAGCATAAGTGTAGCTCCCCATAAGATGCTATTATAATACCATTGACTATATTCCCTGTACTGTACCTTTCATCCCCATGACTTCATTCCATAACTGGAAGCCTGTATCTCCCACTCCCCTTCATCCATTTTTGCCCATCCCCCCACCCTCCTTCCCTCTGGCAACCATCAGTTTATTCTCTGCGTTCATTTATAGCTCTGATTCTGCTTTTTGTTTGTTTATTCATTTGTTTTGTTTTTCAGATTCACATGGTATTTGTCTTTCTCAGTCTGATTTATTTCACTTGTGCTTTGCATTTTTTATAAGAATAAAAATAATAGCAGCATTCATTAATTCTATGTACCAAGCACTATTCTCACAACTTTATTAAGCCTCATAATGCTCGCGATAACCCTATGAGGTAAGTACTGTGGCTAACTCTAACAGTCATAAAAACTAAGTCACAGAGAATTTGAATAACTTTCCCAAGGTCACCCAAGTAGGAAGCGTAGAGGCACAATGTGAAAGCAGGCAGACCGCCCGACTCAATCTCTCATCAAGGCAACTTTTTAGGAATGCATATGTCACCTAACAGCAGAACTGATTTTATCTCTTTCACCCATTTGCTTCTTAAACAGAGAATAAATCGTCACCAAGGCAACGGGCTTTGCTCTTTTTACTGTAAACACCAAGCCTAATGACTTCACCCAAAACATGATTTCAATAACCACATATGCTGACTCACAAACCTCTCTCCTGGACTTGCATATCCAATTGCCTACTGAATTTATGCAGTAGAGATGAGACGTCCTGCAAGCACTTCTAACTCAATATATTTTCCCACACATTTGTTCCTCTTACTTTAATGCCTCTCTTAGTGAAGAACCCCACTACCAAACCACCAGCCAGAGTAATATTTTTATAGTGTCAATTATATCATGCCAATGTCCTGAACAAAATCCTCCCATGGATTCCTGTTACAGAAAAATGCAACCCAAACTCTTTATATGGTCTATGAAACCTTTGTCATCAGCCCCCTTCTTACCTCTCTTATCTCATCTCTTCTCATTTCTTCCCACCTTACTTTGCACCAGCCACACTGGTCTTTTCTTATTCCTTAAAACCACTAAACTCATTTTGAATTCATAGGATTTATACTTATTGTTCTTTCTGCTTAGAATGCTCTAAACCTTTAGTTCACTCAGATCTAGGCTCAAATGTGACCTCTTCAGAGAGGCCTTTCCTGACAACAAAACCTAAAATATAAAATTGTCCTCCTTCATGCCCCAGTGACTCTCAAACATCTTACTATGCTTTTTTTTCTCACAGTGCATAAAGTGTAGGGGGAGTTATAGATAAATATATCATATATATCACATTGTGTGTGTGTGTGTGTGTGTGTGTGTGTGTGTATACACGGACTTGCCTAATCCCTTGCCCCCCCCCAGGTGAAATGTAAGTCCATGAAAGCAGCACTTCATCATGTTTTACTGTTAAATTCCAACACTTAGAATAATGACCAATACAAAGTAGGTCCAAAGTATTGCTTGAATGAATTAATTAATCAATCCACAGCCATCTAACCCAAAAACCTGGTCATCACCTTTAATACTTCCTTTCTACCCATTCTTCATAGCTATTCAGTCACCAAGTCTAACACAAACCTTAGTTAAGATCTCTTTATCCTTAGATTATTATCTTAGTCTCCTAATAGATTTCTCTGCCTCTTTTAAGACACCCTCATCCAATCTGTCATCCACACTGCTGCCAGAAAAACCTTTCTCTCTTTGTACAGAACAAAAGGAACCTTTATTTCATGACACTGCTTCCTATAATACATCAGTGGTTCTCAAAGCTTGTAGTGCAAAATTGAAACTTCTTATTTCAGCCCTTGGGCCCTTAGTGATCTAACCCCTGCCTGCATTTCCAGTCTCATATCTCATGCCTTCCTAATAAGCTTTCGCCCTTTTTAATTTCTGCTAAACATCAAAGGTGATCAAACCCAAAAGATCAGAACAGGAAGATTTAGAATGTAGGAAAAAGGATCACTCTTAGCAAGAGAATATGCCAGAAATAAAACAGAATCATTAAACAAGGAATGAAATATCCATCTTCTTTCAGCTTTCTGGATGTCTTGTTTAAAAAGAATCTTTTTACCATTTTCCATCCCCTCACTCTTTCATTAAAGGATTATGACTTCATTTTAAGATAATTTTTGTGTTAAGAAATTCCATGGAACTGTGTATGCTGTGACACAGTTGATGAGATTGAGCAGATGTGCATATTTAAGATTATCCTTATAACTGTGCGTAGTATGGTGGCCTCATTGCAAACTATCAGATTATGCAAGTGAATCATCGGGACCCCCCCATCTTGATCTCACTTTCCCCAGCCCTTCTTTTCCACCCTTTCCACTATGGCACCCAAAGTCCACATGCTTCTTGTGTAGTAAAAAATTAAACCTTGCCCAAAGAGCAGTCAGACACCTGTCCTCAGGTCCTAGGAGACACTCGCTAATCCCCTGAATATCTTGCCTGATAAAAATATCTTTGTTTATCTGGGTGCTGTGGACAACACTAGAGAGTCCAACAATGTGATTTATGGTCGAATGAACCATAGTGCTATCTCTTCAACCTCAAGAGGGATTGGAGATTGAGGTCAGCTCCATGAGCAGGCCATCCTAGCTCCATGACAGAGCCCCAGTAAAGACTCTGCACATGAGGGCCCAGGTGACTTTCACTGGTTGGCAATATTCTGTGCATACTGTTACTTATCATCCTGCGAAAGTTGGCACTGACTCCGCTGCAGAGGACAATTGGAAGTTCCGTATGTGGGACTTTCCTAGACCCTGACCCATGTGTCTGTGCTGTGGGTTGATTTTAATCCATATTCTTTTGCTGTAATAAACTATAACTGTGAGTATAACAGATTTCACTGGTTCTATAAATCCTTCTAAAGCACTGTTGAGACTGAAGATTGTCTTGGAGACCCTCAAACTTGCAGTTGTGTCAGAAGTAAGCTTGGTCTTGCTGAGTGCCCCCTAGTTTACACTAGCCTTACACAGTTTTCCTTCAGTGGTATCTGCTCACTCCATGGCATTCTCCACTCTCTTTTCTTTTACTTTTCTTAAATTTCTTGCCATATCAAAATGTATCTGTTTAAAAAAAAAATCCCATTCTTTCAGAGCCCTGTTAATTTACTCAGCTTGTAAGACTCAGTTCGAGTGTTACCTCCTCTGTAAGCCTTCAGTGTAATTTTTATTTGTTGTTGTTTTGCTATACACTAAAGACAAATAGATCATACTCAATTTGCTAATAAAATCAATCTTCTAAGCCTGCAGGGCTGATGCTGAGATGTAGGCACAGATACTCCAACCCTGCTTGCCTTTCATTTGAAACTTGTAAATAAGCACCATTGATCCTATTATCACTTGTTAGAAGAAAAGAAAGAGAGTGAGAAGGAAGAGGAAAGGAAAATGGAAAGAGATAGAAAGTAGGAAGAGGAAGAATAGAAAAAGGGAGAGAAAAAGGAGAAACTGAGTCTCAGTAGATGATAAAATTATGACTCATATCCCAGTATTTGACTTCAAATCCAGTGACTAGAGAATTAACTCTATGGTGGAGTGTTCTATATACCTAAAAAAACAGAGATGGGAGAGCCAATGATTATACTTGCTTTACAAGTTTTATAAGCACTTCTTTCTACAAGAGAGCCAAGGAAAACATTATAGCTGTCAATATTCAACAATATTTTATCATAAAATGGAGGAACAATAGTAATATTGTGTTTGCCCCTCAAAAATGTAAGGATTCTTACATTTCTTAGTAAGTGGTAGCTTAAAAGAATTAAAAGTTAACAAATTTTAGATAAAAGGTAAAGAGTAATATCATTTAACAGAGTATAATAAATTAGAATGTTAACTCATTAAATAACTAAATTAATATAACATAGCACTTAATAAATTCTCACTGTTTAAAATTTTCATATATCTGGGTCAGCAAAATGTCCAAGCTATATTGTTTCTAATTTGTAGAAATGAAAAAATTAAATCATTGTTTAAAATAAAATCACAAAGGGGTACCTGAGTGGCTCAGTCGGTTAAGGATCTGCCTTCAGCTCAGGTCAGGATCCTGGAGTCCCAGGAAGGAGTCTCGTATCGGGCTCCCCACTCAGCAGGGAGTCTGCTTCTCCCTCTGACCCTCACCCCTCTTGTGCTCTCTCTCACTCTCTCTCAAATAAATAAATAAAATCTTTTTTTTAATAAATAAGTAAATAAAATCACGAAGTTGTAAATAAGGAAAATAATATAAGCCCTAATATACTTTTCTTTGCCCATTTACCCAAATTGACTAAATGAACCAGATAAATTGTCCAGTATCTACTTTCTCCTATTCTATATAGCCTCAGCCAAACAGTCAGTGCTAGAATCGAGACTCAAATACAAGATGACTTGCATCCAGCTCAGAGTTAAGGAACTAAAGGAAGTTGCTTAAATTCCACTATTTCAGTTTTTCAACATTATGAGTACATGGGAAAAGAGAAGACTCTTGCGCATTCTTTTTTAAAAAATTATTGTGTCTTCATCATATAACAGGCAAGTACTAAACACTTGCCATGTATTATCTCACTCTACCCATACAACAACCCTATGTAGTAAGAACTATTGTTATCTTCACTTTAGAGTTGCTGAAAATGAAGCTCAGAATATTTAAGGGACTTGCCCCAGGTCACACAGCCAGTAAGCACGGTACCTGACTTCCGGCTCTAGAACACCTGTGCTTTATTTACTACCGCTGTCACACTGGGTATGTGTGATTTTAAAATATTCCTACTGTGAATAACACATCTATTATGGATAAAGAGATAAAAGCAAACTTATGCATAAAATGAGACATGAAGCTTTAACCTATGTGTAAAGATTTGGGTTAAATGTCCATGAGGGGTTTGGGCAGAAAATCCTTAGATTAACTGCAGCAAGAAGGAGCTGATTCTCTGTTAACAATAAACACATTTTGAAAAAAAAAAACCCAAAAAACAATAAACACATTTTGGATTCATTTCCGCAGGAAACACTCTTTTTGGAAATAGCATTCTTCACACAGAGATTTCCATACATACATGTGTTTTTCACACCTAGGGACCATGAACCTAAGAGTGCCATGCATGTTGAGGATTAGCTACACACCTGGCACGGTGTACGTTAGCCTGTAGGGTAGTGCAGCTCGGTCATCTCTGGAGGCCAGCCCACCAACCCAGACTGAGCAAAAAGGAAAGCAGACTTTGTCAGATAAGCAAAGGGGTCTATCTCTGTTAAATCCTCAGAAAACTCAGCCTTAAATAAATTTTTCCTTGAAACAAAATCATGTATTCAATAAGTTATACCTAAAACTTGGTTATAAAACAAATGCAAAGTTTAAAGATGTTTATTTATTTATCTGAGAGAGAAAGCCCGTGCACATGAGTGTGGAGAGGAACAGAGGAAGAAGGAGAAGCAGACTCCCCACTGAGCAGGGAGCTCCACAGGGGACTCAATCCCAGGACCCAGGGATCATGACCTGAGCTGAAGACAGATGCTTATCCCACTGAGCCACACTGGCATCCCACAAAATTTAAATTTATTAGCAGGGTATTTTAAATTATTTTCTTGGCTGTGTTAAAGCTTCAAGGAATAACTGAAAACAGGGCAAGTAAGAGATGCTTATGTATGTTCAGTCTTAAAAATCTCACTAAAATGAGAACAAGGAAATGTGCTTTAAAACTACCTGGGCAAAGGGAATGACTGGAAGAGACAACAGCAGATAAGAGATATCAAGAAATGTTTGAAAGATGAAAAGCACAGGAAGGAATTAGCAAAACTAAAAAAACATAAAAAATAAAACCAAAAAAACAACTGAAGACTAAAGTCTTATAGTGTAGCATTGTAAGTGGTAATGCAGGTGGGCCAACTCACGTCACAAAACCCTGAAAAGCCTCAACAACTAAAGGTGCCAAGTCAGTGAATTCAGGAGGGAGGAAGGGAGTTTCAAGGAGGGTAGGGAGAGGAGTGATAAAAATCTGTATAAGAAGCTTCGAAACCTCAACAGAAAATTAAAGCTTACTTGTGTAGAAGAAACATTGCATCAATCATAGCAGGAGATGGAAGAGAAGCACCATAATGAGAACAAGGGGATTCAGTTAAACTCTGCACACTGAAAGATGAGACAGCCCCTCTCGCACCAACCAGCACCTCACAAACTGAACTCCAATAACAGAGGGAACCAGGATTATATTCCACAGGTAAGATATTGAAGAACTCCGGGGTACGTGGGTGGCTCAGTGGGTTAAAACCTCTGCCTTCAGCTCAGGTCATGATCTCAGGGTCCTGGGATCGAGCCCCGCATCGGGCTCTCTGCTCAGCAGGGAGCCTGCTTCCCCCTCTCTCTCTGCCTGCCCCTCTGCCTACTTGTGATCTCTCTCTCTGTCAAATAAATAAATAAAATCTTAAAAAAAAAAAAAAGGATATTGAAGAACTCCTCTCTAAAGAAACTGTAGAGCCTTAGACACTTGTGATCCAACAAGAAAATAGTCAGCTAAGTTCCTACTGCAGGTCCTCTATGTAAAATATACCAGTTAGCAAGCTTACCCATGAAAACAGTTTCCAAACATATTTTTAGTGCCTTACTTTTAAATGACAAAACAGGTGGCACAGACATAAAGACTTTTTCCAACATAAAAGACCAAAAACAAACGAAAATTTGTAGGAAACAAAGGCAATGTGGGGAGCACAAGAAAAGTTCAAAAAAGTTATTATCATCTTTAGATACATAAGAGTAGATATTGCATCCGAGAAACAAGAACAAGATGCTATCTTTCTTTTTTTTAAAGAACAATATGAGTAAGAAAGCTCTTAAAATTTTAAATACAGCATAAATAAAAAAATCTAAATGTCTGGAATAGAGACGCATGAAAACCTAATATAAACTAGAATAAAAAACAAAGATGGGAAATGGGAGCTAAAAATAAGAATATAAGGGGTTCAAGCC
Source organism: Nasua narica (assembly GCA_028533885.1). NCBI lineage: Eukaryota > Metazoa > Chordata > Mammalia > Carnivora > Procyonidae > Nasua > Nasua narica. The sequence continues at coordinate 64,362,853 of CM052798.1, forward strand.
AGGAGATCCAATATCTGAACAACAGAACTCACAGAAAGGGGAAATAAATATGAAGAAAGAACAAACACAGAAAAATTCCCAGAAAATGAAAGTTGTTTCTACATTGAAAGTCCAACTGAGTACCCAGCACAGTAGGTTGAGAAAAAATCTGTACCAAGCACGTCACTGTAAAATTTCAAAATATCAAGGATAAACAAGTGATCTTAAAGATTTAAGGAGGAAAAGAAAAAGGTCACGTGTAAAGAATTAATATAACATCAGACTTCTGAACTGCAAGCCAGGAGACAATGGATAGAAGTCTTTAAAATGGAAAGAAAACTATTAACAGCCTAAAATTCTGTACCTACTCAAATTACCTTCAAGCTTATGGGTAAAAGAGAGACATTCTCAGAAAAGCAATATATACATTCTCAGAATGCTACTGGATGATACGTTCCACTCAAATAAGGAAATGAATGGTGAAAAGGAAAATATGAGTTCCAAGACACTGGATCTGACACAGACAAGACATTAACTCTACAGGAAGCTTAAAGAACTATCAATCCACAGTAGAACAGGAGGATTTTATTCTAAAAGGAATAGCTCAAAAAAAAAAAAAAAAAAAGATGGTTAGTGTATTTGGTATTTTTTCTTGGAAAATATTTTTCAAAAATTTTAAATTCTTTTCGAGTATCTAAGAATTAGTTATAGTGACATCTCCCGAATAATGTTACATTATTGTTTCATGCCAATTTAATAAAAAATGTACTTTAGGAAAAAAAGTACTTCTAAGTTTCTGATAACATCCTACTACTTTCATATCATTTTTTTCAAAGTTTATTTATTTGAGAGGGAGTACACTCATGTGTGCACACTTGCACATGTGTGAGCTGGGGAAGAGGCAGAGGGAGAGGGAGAAGGAGAGAGAGTCTCAAGCAAACTCCCTGCTGAGCACAGAACTCAACGTGGGGCTCAGTCTCACAAACCTGAGATCATGACCTGAGCCAAAACCAAGAGTCGGCTGCTGGCCTGACTGAGCCACCCAGGCGCCCCTTCATTTCTTTTATTGAGCTCAAAAAGCGCCCAATTTTTGGAAGTCAAAGAGGTTTTATTATTTGTTTTGTTTTTATTTTTTAAAGATTTTATTTATTCATTTGAGAAAGATACAGAGACACAGAGAGAGCACAAGCAGAGGGAGAGGCAAAGGGAGAGGGAGAAGCAGACTCCCTGCTGTGCTGGGAGCCCGACATGGGGCTTGATCCCAGGACCTGGAGATCATGACCTGAGCCAAAGGCAGATGCCTAACCATCTGAGCCACCCAGGCGCCCCTGGAAGTCAAAGAGGTTTTAAAAAGATTTTTCTCTTTGTTAAGAACTCACAATAAAATGTTAAGGTTATAGGAAAACTAAAAACTATGATGTTCACGCTGAAATAAAGGAACATATTTCATATTCTATAAATGAAATCCTAAGGCTGAAAGATATTATTTCCTTCATTGGTTCTGAATTTTTTTTTAAATCCATTCAAAAATATTCAGTTCTCCTTATATCCTTCTTTGCCTGGGTTTTTAATATTTTGATATTGCTATCTTTTGTAAATTATTAAACTCATGACACCAGCAAATGATAATTGTGAAGCCAGAAGATGCGTAGTGGAAAGAGGTTTGTTGCTGTGAGAGACAGACTCTCAGATTCGAGCCCCAGCTGTATGAGCCTGAGCACACCCCTTCCATGAGCCTCGGTCTCTCCATCTAGAATCCCTATCCTGTAGGCTCATTATGAAGATTAGAATAATAGATGTAAAGTGCCGGCCAAGGACAAGCCACAAAATATATATGTAATTAATAATGACAATTCTCTTTTTGATCTTCTCTGTGGTCCAAGAGGCTCAATTTTAAAGAATTTGTGGACTTTGCCACCAATATACCTGAGTTCAAATCTTGGCTCTTCCATTTATTCGCCCGTAACCTTTGGGGTAGTTACTTATTCTTCTTAATCTTGGGTTCAGCAATTCTATCATGGGCATAATCATAAAAACCCTGTGATGAGGTAATGGTGAATATATATTCTACACGCACGGGGCTGGCACATAGTAAGTTCTCAGAAGGTAGAACATAAGTAATAACGGTAAACTAAAAGATACAGTTTCTCTCCTCTTCATGGCTAATCAAAACAAAATAAAGTAACAGAAATGACTTGGTCAAGAATAGCATTTCACGACGTGACACGCGACCTCCTAATTTAACCATTTCCCCGTAAAACAGAAAATGCCTTTCAAGATATTTTTTAATTCATCTACGTGCCACTTGACAGAATAGCTATCTGTCTACTTGTCAGTTTGGTCAGTCAGATAGAGCACCAGCCCTTCCTCTGTGCACCCTCTCTCTACCTACGTGTATTTCATTTACTTCTCTCTTTCTTACTGTTTAGTAAGAAAAAGAGTCAGTCAACAATTTGTTTAGTTGACTGACCAAACTGACAAGTGGCTTGTGGAATTAGTCACTGAATTGAAATGTCGGTTTTGTCAGAATGAATACTTTGGCAGCCCTGCTGATGCGAGACAGAGGATTTAAAAAATATATATATATATATATAGGGCCATGGCGATCCTATCTGTAAATCCAGCAGAGTTCCCGGGTTTTCCCTTTGACTCTGGCTTTTCATTTTTAACCTTTGACAAAGGCACTTGTTTTTATACTTTGAGGCCAGAGACATTATCTCATTTATATTTCCATCACGGGCAACTAGGAGATGAGGTGGCAAATAGAAGATACTTTTTAAAGTGTAAATTAATTAAATTAATTTGAGTGGACATCGATTCCTGAAACTCTATCACCATACTACCAGAGCAACTAGCCAGCAGGCAAAAACAAAACATTGAACTATTTTCTAAACCTCTCCATTTGAATTAAATAAAATCCCAAACCCGCTGGTATACAAATTGTATTTTGTTTCTTAATGACATAAATCTAGATGGAACATTTAGTATATGCGTGTGTTGTTTCAAGAAGTGCAAAGGTAACTCAGTCACAGTTTGCCACCCCCAAGAACTCCCACTTCCAATGAAGTCACAAGCAAGCCTTTTTACTATACAAAACTTCCATTTTATAGAGAGTTTGCTTAAAAATGTAAGTAATTTCTTAAAGGTCATATTCCCCCCAAAATTTGTTCCTTCGCCCTTACATTCTCCTTGTACTGGGTAGAAGTTTTTATTGTTTAATGTTGCACTTAAGGTTCTTAATGATTTTAAAGTCATATACTTTTGCTGTTCCGAAGCAAAATTGTTATATAAGCAAGTAAGTAACAAGGTAACTTTCTTACCTTGTTCTCGGGCATGAACACAACCCCCTGCCGCACATAGCACAATAAAATGGAGAAGCAGTTTCCTTAAAAAAAAAAAAAAAAAAAGGAAAATTTTAGTGGATATTTACAACCTATAAATCATACAAAATCCAAAATGAACTCTATACAAGATTAAGAAGTGAGATGTCATTTTAAAAAAGATTTTATTTATTTCTTTGAGAGAGAGAGCGCACACAAGGAGGAAGGTCAGAGGGAGAAGCAGGCTCCATCCCAGGACCCTGGGATCATGACCCGAGCCGAAGGCAGACGCTTAACTGACCGAGTCACCCAGGCATCCCAAGAAATAAGTTATCATTTTAATTAACACAGTATTTTGATATTTTGATACTCATAATGGTTAAGAGCAAGGGCTCCGAATTTAAATTCCAGCTTTGTCACTTACTATATGACTTGAGAACACTTTTTATCACCCCCACATTTCCTCATCTGTTAAATCTATCTCATTAACTTTTCAATGATTAACTGAAAAATTTCATGTAAGGCACACAAAACAGTACCTGGCATAAGGGAAGCACTCAATAAACATGAACTCTAATAAATGAAATTATTATGATGATGACTACATATTACATCAAATCATCATACATGCAATTTTATATGAAGTAATATAAGTTTACACAAAGTAACAGAACTTATAGTCACTTGACATAGTGATTATAAATTGTGGAACCAGTGATTTTTTTTAAATGAATGTTTATATGTAAAAGCCATTTGATCATCATATCAAAGCCACGTGAATATCACTTGTACTAGATTCATGATATTTGGGTTCTGAAAATAGCAATGGCCTGTAGATGTCAATATCGAACATTTGATTTGCAATAATTGTGAGCACAGTACTCAATCACTGCATATCAAAATGTTCATTCATACTGATTAGCTGACTACAAATATTTTATGATTTTTTTTTTAGCACAGCCAAACTTTTGATAGATTTTATTGAGTGGTCTTTGTAATTGGCTATAACTATCTCCCAAGTAAAAACTACAGAGATAATTTCAAAAAGTAATGCTAAACTTGCTGAAAACAATAGTTGATCACCTAATTCTGTTTTTTAATTTTATTTTATTCTAACTCAGGGACTTTCTAAATGACACTATTGTCATTGGAAAGTGATTACAAAGCCCTCTGAAAAATATTTTTTCTTTTTATTAAGTTCCTGGTGTGCTGACAGTAATTGGTATACTTCCTGTTTACTACCAATGATAAATATGTTTTTATCTTTTCAACTAGTATAAGTAGTATGTTACTGTAACAAAGATAATCTTCTACAAAGTGAGACAACAATATGTAATTATACTTTTCTCCTTGGTGTAATGGAACTATCATTTATATTAAAATGGCCTTAACCATATTTTAGTAAGTGAAAAATGTACACTCTATGGTCATGCTCAGTACAGAGCACAGCTTTTATAAGACAAAGTTTTGATAGAATACTTAAAACTGTTATCAATTCTATAATCTAATCAACTGAACAATTACAGAAATTTGAGCTGGTCTGGGGGGGTGAATAGCTGACCCATATATGTTAATGAAGCATATAAAAGATTCCTATGTATGGTGTCATCCATTTAAAACAACAGTTCTCGGGGCACCTGAGTGGCTCAGTGGGTTAAAGCCTCTGCCTTTGGCTCAGGTCAAGATCTCAGGGTCCTGGGATCAAGCCCCGCATTGGGCTCTCTGCTCAGCAGGGAGCCTACTTCTTCCTCTCTCTGCCTGCCTCTCCGCCTACTTGTAATCTCTGTCAAATAAATAAATAAATCTTTTAAAAAAAATAAATAAAACAACAGTTCTCAAACGTTAGTTTGCTAAAAGAGCCACCTGAAATGCTTGTGAAAAATGTAGATTCTGGGCTTGCCTCAAAGATTATGATTCATAAATTTGGAGTGAATCCTCAGTTGGTGTACATCTTTAACTAGGTGATTCTAATACGAATTGCACATATATCAAACTCTGAGAAACAAAAATTTAGAACATTTACTAATTATAGTTATATTGTACTTAAAACACACAAATATTATTTTGCTTAAATCACAGACATCTCATTTTATGACATGCTATAAGATTATTTGACCCTTGGGGGGTTGTTTTTTGTTTGTCCGTTTGGTTTTTATCTTTTTCTCCTGCTCCAGATCAATGGTTTCAAACTTCACTGTGCAGCAGAATCACCTGGAGGGCTTGTTAAAGATCGCTGGGCTCCACCCTGAGAGTTTCTGACTCACCAGGTCTGGGGTGAGGTTTGAGAACTTGCATTTATAACAAGCTCGCAGGCAATGCTGATATTGTCAATCTGGGGTTGATGCTATGAGAACCACAGGAACAGACGATGCTCAGGAGATGATGAAGGACCTACCTGTTTTGAATCTGGTTTTTACCTTCACTACACAGTGGAATCACCTGGGGAGTCTTAAAAACTACTAATACTTGTGTCTTGCCCTCTCCACCCATGCCCCCAGAGATTCTCATTTTAATTTGTCTCTGGTACAGGGATTTTTAATACTCCCCAGGTGATTCTACTGTGCAACCAAGTTGAGGACCTCTGTATGAGATTAAAATGCTATCTCTAGGTTCTCCAAAATGGATCCCAAAGTGATCTAGAGTTTGAGTAAAAAGAAGCTCTTTTCCTTTCAACTTTAAATTTTCAACAAATAACTGGCAGGATATATATACCAGTAAGACTAAAAAATAGCTCAGGATTACAATCACTGAAGGAGAGTAGAGCAGATTATGCTGTTTTAGCAGAAAATGGAATGTGAAAGGCATCACGTCTCATCTGCCCAAGGTAATCTGGCTCACGCAGAGTATAGAAATAACCCAACACGCACTCTTCTCTTCAGAGAAAGCTAACTAATGAAGAGTACAACAACAAGCAGTATTCATTTAGCAATTCAGCCAACTCACAGACTTCCCTAATGACCTCAGGGGAGAAAAATAAAAAATAAAGTTCTTTCTAGACGTGTTAACAAGTCCATTCCTGGTATAAGGCAGGAAAACCTGAACACATCAAACATCATCCCTTAGCCAGGTGATCTTGGGGTATTATGACAAATCAGTTGAGCCATATCTTATGTAACTGTACCTACGTATTAAAACCGATTACTAATAGAGAAGTAGAGATTGGTGACTGGAAGAGATTTTTTTCCTCTTTTTCTAATTATGTCCCAAACTAACAGCCACCTAAGGAAGAACATATGGATATCCACATCCATAGCAATATGGATTCCATTACACCTGACCTCCCCTCCCCTGAAGCTACAGCCATATCACATTATACTGTATTCCCTGGAGAGATCTTGTAAATCTCTCAAAGACCCTCTTCATCTCCACCTGTCAGAATCTTAAGCGTTACCAAAGCCTTATTTGAATAACATCTGCTCCATGAAGTTTCCATCATCTCTAAAGATGCCTGCATCTTTTCCTCCCCTCTGCACTCTTAATGCTTTAACGGTAACTTTATTATGTCCCATATACATTGTACCTTTTAGGATTAATTAGTAAGTAAATACCTGAACAGGCAATAGGTCTTCATCTTTTATCTATTTCTTACGTGAAATTGACACTTAATAAACATTTTTAACCGACTGAGCCACCCAGGAATCCCTTTAAAATGTATATATATATATCCTTATTTCTTTGTCAGAGAGAGCGCAAGCAGGGGGAACCATAGGCAGAGCGCTCCCCGCTGAGCAAGAAGCCCGATGCGCAACTCAATTCCAGGACCCTAGCTAGGATCCTGAGCCGAAGGCAGAGGCTTAACTGACTGTTTAATAAACATTTTTTTAATGGAAAGGAGTAACAGTAACATCTTCCAATGACTGAGGAATTCAATTTTTCCCTATGGATCTAATTCTTTTAAAACTTGGGAAAAGTAAAGTAAAATAAATAAAAGTACTTTTATTTGGCTGTCCAAAGAGTGAAAGAAGAGAAAGAACATTTAAAAATATCTGTTACAGGGGCGCCTGGGTGGCTTAGTTGGTTAAAGCCTCTGCCTTCGGCTCAGCTCACGATCTCCGGGTCCTGTGATCGAGCCCCACATCGGGCTCTCTGCTAGGTGGGGAGCCTGCTTCCCCTTCTCTCTCTCTGCCTGCCTCTCTGCCTACTTGTGATCTCTCTCTTTCAAATAAATAAATAAAATCTTTTAAAAAAATATCTGTTACAATAGGCTAAGTGGAAAGGCTTCTTTTTTTTTTTTCATTGTGACTGTTTTTCTCATCTCTGGGAGTGAAGTGGGAACACAACAAAGACATCAAGCTTAATTGACATACTCAGTTAAAGAGCCAAACTCCAGCATTGTATGAAATGGATGTCTAATGAATCCAAGCTTTCTGGAAAACGTCTAGTTGGGCTGGGCCCATTTATTTCTTTGGTTTTGCCCCTCTCCCATGATATCACATTTACTATACATTCACTTAATGAAGAAAACGTGTCACATTTCCACATTAGCAGTAGACGATAGGAAGAGTTCTCAAGGGCATCAGCTGTACCAGGTATGCACTTAGTGCTAAGGCAGGCTGGAGTCCTTGAATAAGTTAAAATGAAAACTGCATTTGGTTGGAGAGAAAACAGCATGGTAAATATGAAAGTAACACTAGACTGGGAGTCAAAAGACTAAACCTGGTTCTATTTCTAAATTACTGTGTGACTTTGGGCGGTTCAATGTTCTGAGTCTCGGCTGACTCATCTATCACGGGATGAGATAAGATAAATAAATTTTATATTTTGCATTCTAAATATAAAACCCTAGAATCTGTGTGTATGATAGAATCCTGTTAGTATACTAGCATTAAAGGACAAAGATCAAATTATTTAGCAAGATGTTCCATAAATCACTATATATAATAGACCACATGATGATTAAACCACAAATGACATTTAACCACAAATCGGGAAAGGTCTTCCTGAAGTTCTGGCCAATATTCTTTTAATTATGTAAACTAAAATAGTCTGCTAAGTTTGCTCATTTGTTCACATATTTACTTTCACAAAAAGTCTAATTAGTATATTAAATATGACTAGTTTTCAAATATTCAAAGCATGTCTGCTTTTGGTCACTTTTCTGTATGTCTGGACTGTATGTCACTAATAGAATCTAGCAGAAGTACATATATTCAGACATTTCACAAAATCAGACCAGGTCTAAAAGAAATCAACAATATGGTAACAGTCAATAAAAGTTCAGAAAATATAACCCATGACATTACTATCTGAGGAGCTCTAGGAAAATATGAAATATTTCTATGTGTCTGGTCTGCGAGCCACATTTTCAGTATGCAGGAGCCACAATCAAAACATAACCAGACATGTGAGAGGTGAAGGCCTGGAGGGGATCAGACAGGAAATAGATATCCAAAGACCATACTCAGAATATTTAAGGAACTAATATTCATCCCAGGCATCTTCCCTAAATAATTCTTAGAGCTATTCAACTTTCTCTTTATCTGAAGGGTTTAAGTTACTTTAAGAGAATCCCAGGCATCTTTTTGTTTAGGGCACCCAAGAGACTCTCACATCTTGTGTCTACAGGCTACCAAAGCTCATTCTAAGATAGATTCAAGTTATAATTGTAAGAAGGACTTGTGAAATCTTGTGCATTGGGAACTTTTTTTGTTTATGAGTTGCTGATTTTAATTTAAAACAATTGGAAATGGCAAAATAATCTGAAAACCATCCATGTGATATATATTAATAATTTCAACAATTACCATTGTAACAATTACCATTTACAAGCCAAAAACTCCTTTAAGTTACAACTTTACAGATTCTGCTCTTTACTAGCTGCAAAGACCCAGAAATAGTAACATTTTTGTCCTCTGTTGCCCAAATAACTGAAGATCAGTTCTCATGCCACCAGTGGGGTTAAAAGTTGAATGATTCAGGGAGTGAAGTATTGTCACTAACTTATATACAATCAATTTCTGAGATTATCAATTCAGCTCAGTAGGTACTTGTATAACTAATGCAGTATGAAGCATACTAGAATTTTTGGTTAAATTTCAAGCAAACAGGCAATTCATGAAATACAAAGGAAATAAATGCTTAAGGACGTCAAGTAATCAAAAGGCCTAGACTCCAGTCAGTAATAAGGAAGAAAAATAACTCAGCTAGTCTATCCTCATAATACCCCAGAGACTGTTAAAATGATCGCTGCCTACCCTAGCAAAGTTCCTGGCACACACTACTGTTAACTAAAGTTTTTTAAATGAATGAGTCAATCTTCAGTTAGCAAAGACTATCAGGTAGTCTTGAGTTTCAATAAACATACAACTTCTCTAGCATCTTCGACATGCACACTGATCCCAAGATCAAGAAGTCAGGTCATCCTAACCTCCTTTTATTTAGCTAAGAAAGTAACCCCTTTTAAAGACTTTTCAGAATCTGGTCTCTGGTCTAGAATCAGCTCCAGTCACTCCTCATCTAGAAAGTGTGCTCTACAACCAACTTTTCACTTCTTTCAGGCCCCCAAATGATCTGTGCTATCTCAGCTCTCAGCCTTTTACTGTTCTGTCTGGAAAGTTCCATGCCTTTTCCAGTTAGGTCTGGAATTTCCTCTGGTCAGCCTTTCTTTCCAGGATTACCCTTCGGTATCAAACCCACCTACCCAGGACTTCTAGGTGTCCTCCTCTCTGTACCTTTACCTCATTTTTGTATACCTGGTTGCTCATTTTCTGTTGCCTCTACTAACCTGGGCACATTGGGAGGGCAGCAGTTGTGTTTTTGTCTTGCTCCACCATCGTATCCCTTCTGCTTAGAGCCATGCTCGGCACTTAGTTGGGGCTTAGAAAACGTTTATTGAATAAATGAGTGAATGAATGCCAGAATAATGTTAGCCTTTTATGAGAATGAAAATGAAATGGTCTTTACCTCACTTCTCAGACAGAGTTGCAAATTCTAAAATAACTCATAGTTGCAAAGCATGGCAAGGAAACTGCCACAGCTATTTCAATTTCCATAATAAAATTTATTTTTTTCTCCTGCCATTTCACAGATTACCAAGCAGACTGCCTAAGCAACACTCAAAACTACTTTCCATAAGTTACAATCCCTCTCCTTGGGACATCAGTTCATTTTGTACATCTACTTGAAAGCAAAGATAACTAAGCAATTTTAAAGAATAGAGTTTCATGCCAACTAGGAAATAGATGTTTATATCTAAAACAACTCCCCTACACACACACACCTTGGTTATAGAAACGCTTTAATTGCATTTTTAGCCTTCTGGGCCACTTTCTGATACTGTTAAATCATTGTATCTAACACTGACTTCTGGTTTTAATTTCCTTTTATTACTTCCACAAATTCACATTAGGTAACTCACTTAAAAGCCAACCCCATGAAATAAAAATGTCTTTAAAGACCCAGTTTTAAAACTGTAAATGTTTTGGGGTGAGTAATCAGAATTGTGATTTTAAAAAACTGCTCCTGTTCTTACAAAAAAATGCCACCACAAAGGGATGGTGGAAAATTAAAACCTCAAGGATTTCATTAGAAACTCTAAGGTTTAATTCAGTGGACTGACATTATCATCAGCTAATCAGCTGCTTCTGCCAAGTCCCCTCCCTACAGGTTGGTAGCATTTTTGTGTTGTTTTTTTTTTTTTTTTTGAAGTTTTTTTTTAAGATATCATTTATTTATTTGACAGAGAGAGCACAAGAATGGGGGAGAAGGAGCAGAGGCAAAGGCAGAGAGATAAGCAGACTCCCCATGGAGCAGAGAGCCCAAAGCAGGGCTTGATCCCAAGACCCTGAGATCATGACCTCAGCCAAAGGCAGAGGCTTAACCGACTGAGCCACCCAGGCATCCGGTAATTCTTTAAGGAAATTGGATTTTTTTGAGAAACAGTTTTCTCAGATCAATCAGTCACTACCCTTTCCCCTACTTGGCATGTGTAGGGTTGGAGCATTAAGGGGTTGCAATCTGATGTAACCTTGAATTACCCTTAATTCTCTGCAGGCCACCCCCACTGACAACTGTAGTTGAACAAACTTGACGTCAAAGGAGGCTGCAAGGTCCCTGACAGAGAGACCTTCTAGAGCAGTGCCTTCACCCAGACCTCCTATCAACCCTATGAGCAAGGGTTCTTTTCCAGTTCCACGTAGTCTAATTTTTCCTCAGTTCCTTGGTGTAATCCATTCTGTTTGGTTTCTCTGCTTCCCTCCCCCCAATCATCTGGACCCAATTTACAAACCCCAAACTGCCCAAAAATTTACGCAGGGCCTTTTCTGGAAGCGTCTAGAAGGGAAGTATAAACCAGACAAGACAGAGGCTAGGAGCAGAAGATCTGCTTTAGTCCGAGAGGTTGGTCATCACTACCAACCCCGTGGGCCTTTGGGCAGCGGCGCAGGCCTTGCCCATTGGCCAAGGGAAAGTCCTCGGGGTGGGAGCTGGCCGGGAAGGCAAGAAGGGCACAGTAATGAACGCAGAGGTTGGAGGCCGGCCAGGAGGTGGACGACCTCACTCAGCCTCTCCTGGTGGCTGGACCTGCGGGGGCCCGAAGCTCATGCCACCATTCCACCGACTCGGATCAGCCGGAAGATGCGCGGGGTCCCGCAGGATCAGCTGCGCGGAGAGCCCAGCTTTCCGACCCGGTCCTCGCGGGGGGTAGGGGGGCTTTTATTGAGAAAGGCGGCGGGAAACCTGCCTGGGAAACCGGTGCGACCCGCCGGAGTCGCGCTGGGGAAGTTAGCCCGCATTGGCTGAGCTCTTCCGGGACCCGTGTCTCCCAGGTTGCCGGCACCTGGCCCCAGGCACGGGATTGCGAGCTTTCCTCCTTACTGATTCTTCCGGCTTCGGGCGCGAGGGGAGGCGCGTCCTCCTCTGCCGGGAAGCCCAGCTGCCCAGACTTCCCGGGGTCAGAGCGGAGAGCGCGCAAGCCCGAACCACGGTCGGCTGCACGCGGCTGGGAAGCACATGTGCACACAAACACTGCCACAAGGCGGTCTCTATCGGCGCCCCGCCTCCCTCCGCCGGCCCACTGCCGGCGCGGTCAGTTCTACCCACTACCCTCACCGACTCTCCCAAGGGGCGGCTTCGGGGCAGAGAATGACCGGAGCCGCTTTGCTCCCTCTCGCCCCAGGGACCAGAAGCAAACTTGCATAGCCCACTGACCTCTTCCAGGGGGAGCAGGGCAGCCAGCCAAGGCATGTACTCCCCTCCACGGTCTTTTCCCAGTGAGGGAGGGAGCAGGAGCAGGTACCGCGCCCAAGGAGGAGGTGGGGTGCCAGCCAGGGCCTGCGCGAACAGGCTGCGGAAGGAGAGCCCCGCCCCCGCGTCCAGCCCCTTCCCCAGTGACAGGCCAGGGAAGGAGGACGCAGCCTCGGCCCCAGATGGGCAGCACGTGTGTTGGCCTCCTAACGACCAAAGGCGATTGCCTCCGGGTCTAGCCCGATGCCCGAGGTTTTGCGGGTACCCTCTCCTCCAGTCCAGCAACCGCGCCCCACGTCTGTGCCCGGCAGTCCAGGCTCCGTGCACAGAGCCCAGAGGACCGCCAGCGCCCGGACAGCCCCCAGGCTGGACGCCCGAAAAAGCACCACGGGGAAGCAGAACCTCAGCCAGGACCCTGAGAAAGGAGAAGGGAAGGAAGGCGCGAGGGCGGCGGGAGCCGGAGCTCCAGCGGGCGTCCGAGCTCAGCTCGGTAGTCGCGGGAACCGCGGCGGCCGGCACCGGGACGCACGCCAGCTAGCTTTCCCTCCCCAGCCGCAGGACCTCTTTAGCATAAACTTTCTGAGAGATGGCAGGAGGCTTCCTTTCAAACACGGTATTTTACAAATTGAGGAGACAAGAGGAGGATGCCACGGCTGCTCGTCGTCTCCCAACCTCAAAAAGTGCCAAGGAGCGAGAGCAAAGATCTCGAACCCGCCCAGCGGGTTTAGAGGTTGGGGAGAGGGGTGGGTCTAACCCTAGCCTCCGGGCGAGTGGGCTACTTACGTTTTTGCCGTGTGGGAGACCTTTCCACGCCTTGTCCTGTGGGCTCCTAAATGCATTTGTATGCATTTGTCCCTGCAGCGAAGCGCTAACAGAAAACGGAAGGCAACTCCGAACTGCTAAGGGTGCAGGTACTGGCCATGAAAAAGGAAGAAAAAAAAAAAAAAATCACATGAAAATGATGCTCCTAAACCGCAACAACAACAAAAAGGGAGGAGGGAAATAGGAAGGGGAAGGAAATAGCACCCAAAGGGTCGATCTATCAGCTAGGCTTAGCTCCCTAGCTCCGTAACGGACGAGCCCGGGGGGAGCGTTCCCCTAGGAGGGCGGGCGAGGAGCAAGACCTCACTGGCAGGCGGCGGGGCGCCGGCAGCAGCTGGAACTCCGCCGCGAATGCAGCCCTTGAGTTCACTTGCGGTTCAAAGGCGACTCTGTGACTCCAGTGGAGTCCTCTGCTTTGGGCCTGGGAGGAGAGAAGGGCTGGGGGAGGGAAGGAGATGAAGGGGGTGTTGGGGGGAAGTCCTTGGAAACAACCCGCGCCGGAACATTTGTCAGACAAGCACACACACCCACTTCGGAAATCTGGTCGGTGCGAGGGGGCCGGTGGCAACTGCAGGCGCCCAGCGTTGACTGCCGCCGGCTGCTTCCCCTGGAAGAAGAGGAGCCCGGCAAATCCGGACGGTGTTAAATTTCACCGCTCACTGAGTTGCAATGACATCACCAAACACAGTGCACACCTCCCCCTCCGCCCCGCAACCTACCCCCAACCCACTCGGCGCTCCCGCGCCCGGGTCAGCGAAGCCCCGGGCCCGCCACGCTTGGCGAGCGCCCGCAGCCGCCGGGGCAACGCCCGGACGCTCTCGCTTCCCACGCCACCCTCCTCGCTGTCCCCGAAGATCGTAGGTGACTAGTATCCTTCCTTCGTCCCTTTTTCAGCAGTCCCCAATATGATGTTTTTCTCTTGCCTGTCCTCCATCTCCAATCTTTTTCTCTGTCCTCTTGACTCACGCCCGTCTGAAATCTTAGTGCAGCCCTTCATTCTCGACCTTCTTGCATTTTTTGCAGTGACGCTTGTGGCCTAAGTATATTATAAACGGACTGCGACAGTTCTCATTGCTACCTTTCCTTCCCTTCACTCTTGCCTTGCAGTCTGCCCCCTCTACTACTCTTCTGTTGATTTTTCTCTCCTGTTATCCACTTGTCTGCTTTCTGCCCTTCCCTAGCTTATAAACATGGATTCATGATCTGCATTTATGCATGAAAAACATGCTAACGGACCATGGCCTTTCCAATTTGAATACCTTCTCCAATTTTTGTAACAAATTTATTTTCTGACGTAGCCTCCATCCCTGCATCGCATTTTCACAGCCTGTCCACCTTCCAAGTTTTGGGGGGTAAAAAAAGTTAACCTTCTGATACTATCTTTTTATTAATCATACTGGAAATTCCAGGAGGCTAGGGATCTGTTATCTTGCTCATTGCTGTATTTCCAGCACCTAAAATACTACTTGGCATGTCTTTAACCAGTGACTGTTGTACACCATTGAATATCATTTCTTCAACAAGTTTTCCTGACCTAACCTGTGAGCCATTTATAGCTAACGATCCCTCTACATGCTGAAAAGCATCCCAGAGTATGCACACATTATAAAAGTTAAAGCAACCATATTGATGAACAGAAATGGTTGATGCAAACTTTAGAATTTTAGGATTTATTTCCAAAAAAAAAAAAAAAAAAAATGGGGATTTTTTTTCTTCCAGGAATATAGAATTTAATTCCTCTTCCCTTCCCTCAATTTTTCAAGTTTTTATTTTGAAATAATTTTGAAATAGATGTACATTAAAGTTTCCAAAATTGTAGAGTGACTATTCTACTATTCACTGACTTCCTCTGACTTCCTCTAATACTGATATCTTAAATAACAGCAATATTATGATCAAAACCAGGAAATTAACACTGATACAATACCATTAACTAATCTATAGATCTTATTCAAAATTTGTCAGTTTTCCAAAATATCCTTTGTCTAGTATTTAACTCAGGATCTTACACTGTGTTTAGCTAATTAACAGAGAGATTCAACTGTTAGATCTCCTCAGCTTCCTCCCATCTGTGGAAGTTCCTGTCTTCTTTTGTCTTTCATGACTTGGACCCTTTTGAAGAGCACTGGTTAGTCATCTGGTACAAGGTCTCTCAATTTGGATTTGTGTGATATATTCTCATGATTAGGTTCAGGTTATGTATTTTCAACATAAATACTACTGAAGTGATGTGTCTTTCTCAGGGCATCATTTTGGGTATATATAATGTTGAACTATCTTATTACTAGTAATGTTATCTTTGATCATTTAGTCAAGGCACTACCTGCCAGATCTAATCCCTGTAAAATCCTTCCCACCCTTTGATTTTTGTAACAAATAGCCACAGCTTTCTGGAATTCTTCTAGAAATCCAGGGCTGAGGGAAGATTAGTCATTCTTAAATAGCCTTAAGTAAGCTACAGTTTTTCTATTTTTGGATTACTAGTCAACTAAAGAAAGGTAATTTGGTTTGGTGGAAAGAATAGGTAAGAATTAAGCAGTAACTCACCTAATCTCTCCATTTTCCCATCAAATCATTAAGGATTAAAAACATTTTTAGGGGCGCCTGGGTGGCTTAGTTGGTTAAGCAACTGCCTTCAGCTCAGGTCATGATCCCGGAGTCCTCGGATCGAGTCCCATGTCCGGCTCCCAGCTCCACGGGGAGTCTGCTTCTCCCTCTGACCTTCTCCCCTCTCATGCTCTCTCTCACTGTCTTTATCTCAAATAAATAAATAAAATCTTTAAAAAAAAGAATTAATATCTTTAAAAAAAATAAAAAAAAACAAAAAAAAAACAAAAAAACATTTTTTTTCTTTTGAATGTGAATATTTGAATGCAGTATGAAACTGAATTATTATTAAAATGTATCTCAGGCTCTTTGACTATAAGAAGAGAATAGTTGCTCATTATAGTTAATAGAGCTGTTATCATGCAGAAGATTCCAAAGTGTATACACAGCCTCAAAGAGAGTACTCGTATTTGTAGGAGCAGAGGCATCTGTCCAGTAAAAAAATAAACAACGTAAGGTTTAAATGCTATAGATTTTTAGGATGGTGGAGATTCGCATAGATCAAATTGATCAAGACTGAGAACTTAGGACTTAGCTGGGCCTTGAAAAGTGAAGAGGATTTTCATAGGTGGAGCAGAGAAAGACAATGTGCTTGGAAATGGAGAACAGGAGATTCAAAACAATGGGTAAAAGGAGGATATCTTAATTATATTCAGAGGGAAAGAAACAGATTCATTAGTATATCTTGTAAGTTTGTGCAATGGAAGAGAGGTGGAAGAGAGGTAAAATATGAAAGTCTCTGAATGCCAGGAGAAGGGTTCATTCAGTCATTCAATAAACATTTAGTGTGTTACCTACTATAGGCCAGGGAGTCTTCTAGGCACTGAGTTACATTGGTGAACAAAATGCATGAAAATTCCCTTCACGGAGTTTACATTCTACCATTTTAGATTTGATCTATGGGCAATAGGAAACAAATTAAAGAATTTTAAACTGATAAATGGTTATGTTCCAAATTCTCATTTTGAGATGACTGATCAGTAACAGATGCCAAGATTGAAAAGAGAGAAGGTTAGAGGACAAGTTAGATGTAAGTAGTGAAATATGCTAGCATTTTCAACTATGGGAGAAATGATAGAAAAGCTAAATAAGGAGATCATTGTTTTAAAAATTAGGAAGTTCTGATAACTTCCCACATTGGGAAGGGAGAATGAAATTTCAAGTCCAAATGACTGAAAAATTATGCCATTGGCCAATATCAAAGGGAAGACAACTAATTCAGTTTTAGACATATTTAGCTTGATAGCTTGGTAGGAAATTCTATTGGAACCATCCAAAGATCTGTTGGAGTTGAAAGCTAGAGTTCAGGAGAAAGGCCAGACCTAGAGTTTTAGATTTCTTCATTATCTGCACAAAGTGGTATTTGAAGCTTTAACAGCGGAATCTATTTTCAAAGAAGTGAATGTAGAAATGGAGAACGGAGAGCCAAATATATAAACTTAGGTTACAGGAAGTGGGGAGAAACAAGGCAGAATTAAAAGAGATAGAACCAAAAGTATGCGTTATTAAATAATAGTATAGGAGTTCAAAAAATAATAATACAGTAAATACATCATAGTACTTACTATGCATGAATATTGGTTTTTTAAAATTTTTTTTTAAAGATTTTATTTATTTGACAGAGAGGAGAGAGATCACAAGTACACAGAGAGGCAGGCAGAGAAACGGGAGGAAGCAGACTCCCAGCCAAGCAGAGAGCCCGATACGGGGCTCGATCCCAGGACCCCGAGATCATGACCTGAGCTGAAGGCAGAGGCTTTAACCCACTGAGCCACCCAGGCGCCCCTGCATGAATATTGTTTTAAATATTTTTAAATATTAACTTGTTTTATCCTCTTAATAAATCCTATTAAGTAGGTACTGTTTATCATCCTCATTATACAGTGCAGAAATTAAGGCAGAAAAAGATTACAGGGGAACCTTGAACAACTCAGGGGATTAGAGTTACCAAGGAAGGAAGGGAGGGAGGGAGGGAGGAAGAGAGGGATGGAAAATGGAAGGAAGAGCGGAATTACTGACAGCATCAACTTTTTTTTTTTTTAAGATTTTATTCATTTATTTGACAGAGAGAGAGAGAGACTATGAGAGAGGGAATACAAGCACCATGGGGAGTGGGAGAGGGAGTAGCAGACTTCCCGCTTAGCAGGGAGCCCAATGCAGGGGTCAATCTCAGAACCCAGGGGTCATGACCTGAGCAGGACTGAGCTGCCCAGGCACTCCTTGACAGCATCAACTTTATCCAGAGTCGGTTGTATGGGTTTCAATCTTGATTACCAGTTTTGTGATCTCAGGCAATTTAACTACAATTGACCTTTGAATAACATGGGTTTGAACTGTGTGGGTCCTCTTGTACATGGATTTTGTTCAATACAACACAGTACTGTAAATGTATTTTGTCTTCTAAGCATTTTCTTAACATTTTCTTTTCTCTAGCTTACTTTATTGTAAGAATATGGCACATGAGTTGCTTTTTTACAATTATGGATTCCTGAGTCTTATGCCTAGAGATTCTGACTGAGCATGTCTGAGGTGGGACTCAGGAATCTGCATTATTAACAAGCAATTGCTAAAAGACTACGAGGAACTGTGATACAGATAGACTAGTGATATGTTAACGTGTCGACCCATCCTTGATTTAGTTATGAAACACAATGCTTATTAACGGTCTGTGAAATCTCTCCATGAGTAAGTATTCTTGTTCATGTGTACCTGAGTAGAATCACTGGGACTTAATCAAAATTCCATGCTTAAGTATTTATGGAATGAATAAATAACTAAAAAAAGAATGTCATGCCTGCTGTGTGTCAGGCAATGTCCTCAGACCTGGGGTTATGAAGATACATGGCATCATTACTCCTCTTAAGGAGTTTATAACCTGCCAGGAACAGAATCTAATAAGAAAAATGAACGGGTATAGATGATAGAAGGAAGTAAGAATAAGCACATGGTGACATAGGGCAGGACAGAATATACTATTCTGTTGAGAATGAGTGAGAGGGAACCTGTGAAGCTTGGGTCTTTAAAAATGAAAAGGTGTTTGCCAGGTAGACAGGAAGATTCAAGCCAGTCTGGGTGGAGGTGGCAGCACAGACAACAGCATGCAGGTATAAAAGGTCCTGGCACCATGATTAGGGACCTGCAGTTGGAATGACTATAATACAGAGGTGAGGATGGGAAGATCATGGAGTGCCTTCGTTGACATTTGAGGGATACGTGTTTAAACTTTACTCTCTTTAAAATATGGGTCCTAAGAGACTCTTAATCTCAGGAAACAAACTGAGGGTTGCTGGAGGGGAGGAGGGCGGGAGGGATGGGGTGGCTGGGTGATGGACATTGGGGAGGGTATATGCTGTCATACAGCATATGAGCATGTGAGCGCTGTCAATTGTGTAAGACTGATGAATCATAGACCTGTACCCCTGAAGCAAATAATACATTATATGTTAATAAAAAAAATACAGGTCCTGGAAATTAAGATTTCATTTCGTGTTTGGTACATAATGCACCTAAGTTAGAGACGAGAGTTTGTGACAGTATAAGGCTACAGTAATTAGGTGGGGGCCCCAGGCCAATAGCTGGAAGGGTTCTTTTACTGGGGCTTTTGAGAAGATGACCAAAAAAATCATAAAAATGACTTAATATTCACTTTGGGAAGAGATCTATATACAGTTGACAAATAACTAAGGGATGTTTACATACAATGTATTGCACATGATAAAATATTTCAATCCCTCCTCCCTAGAGAAACTGATGAAAATTCTTAGCTTGGATAGCGAGGAAATTTTTTCAATTCTGATCCAATGTGAATTTCCTGTCTTTTATCATGCAAACTTTTTGACCTTTTTTGCTGCTACTCTTTCCTTACCAAGTCTGTTTCTGCTAGGATCTTTCTTCTTTTCTTCTGTTCCTTTATTATCATTGTCATGAACTAACTCAAATGTGCATCTAAAACAGTTGACAGAATGATGTTCCTTTCTTGGTTTGCTGGTTCAGGAGCTGGAGCTCTCCTCTCCCATGTGGATGCCCACGTTCTCTGAGATGCTTTGGGTCACGTAGTACTAGAAGGGTGTTTTAGTCTGACTTTACTGGAAAATGTAACATGTTTATTGGGACTCAACCTAAAAACTAGACAGAAACACACCAGGCAGTCTTGTAACATTCTGCATAATTCACAGAGTCCACCATTCCAATCCTACCCAACCACATTCCCTTTGAGCAGGATCAGTTTGATCATTTCAACACACTAGAGTCTAGCTTACCTATTCAAATAAAACTTGGAAGTACCAAGAACTAAGGTCCAGAAATGGACCCCAAACTCCATGGTCAACTAATTTTTTGACAAAGTAGGAAAGAATGTCCAATGGAAACAAGATAGTCTCTTCAACAAATGGTGTTGGGAAAATTGGACAGCCATGTGCAGAAGAATGAAACTGGACCATTTCCTTATACCACACACAAAAATAGACTCAAAATGGATGAAAGCTCAATGTGAGACAGGACTCCATCAAAATCCTTGAGGAGAACATAGACAGCAACCTCTTCGACCTCAGCCCCAGCAACTTCTTCCTAGAAATATCACCAAAGGCAAGGGAAGCAAGGGCAAAAATGAACTATTGGGACTTCATCAAGATCAAAAGCTTTTGCACAGCAAAGGAAACAGTCAACAAAACCAAAAGACAACTGACAGAATGGGAGAAGATATTTGCAAATATCTGACATGTCAGATAAAGGGCTATAAATCTATAGCCAAAATCTATATATCCAAAATCTATAAAGAACTTCTCAAACCCAACACCCAAAGAACAAATAATCCAAAAAAAAAAAAAATTAATTAATTGCTTCTGCCATCCCAGTTCTCTGTTTCTCATTCCTTCTGTGTAATGTCTTATTGTTCTCGTCAGTTGCCACAGATTCTGATTTATTCATTTGTGAAGTGAGCTAGGTGGAGGCTACTGATTGATTTGAAGGCAACTCACTTTTCTCTGGCAAGGAACCTTAATAAATTTTAAGGTCTGAACCAATGGACTAGGATAATCTGAGTCCAACTATCAGACAAGATAAAATAAAAGGGACACATATATTCAGTATGTTTCACTAAGTGCTCTGATATTTTACTTTGGTCTGCCATTCAAACAAGTGTCTGTGTGTTGTGTGTAAAGTTTGAATGAAATTAAAATATGGCCACAGGGATGGTGATTACAATGGGCATCACACCTATGAAGCAAAGTGTTAACAGCGACACCGTTCGTATCGCTGAAGTGCACGATCTGTCAGCATTTCCATTTTAAACTCCTTCTGAATGAATTCCAAAAGCTACAGTATTACCAGAGGGCCCAGTAATTTCCAAATGTATATTTAAAGTTAAATTAAAACTAGTACTTTGGAGTATGTCTTTGAAACCTTAAAGATTTCTCCCCTGACTCTCTCTTCCCATTAAAAATTAATTGCTACAAACAATGTGCTCCTGATACCAGATATGGTAGCATGGTGGAGACAGGAGGCAGACTGATTGAAGGAGAAGTCTCTACAGGGATATAGATTTTCTAAACTTTTTAGTGTATCTCCACCCAAATGCCTTTATAGAACTGTTATAATGGAGTTATTTTATGGGAATAATAGGTATTCAGTAGTGAAAGGAATTTCTACTCAGATTTACTTTTCCTGAATCTCTTCTGGCAATTTCCCTCATTTTTCATAGTACAAAAGTCTAGTCTAAAATTTGGTGGAAAAAAAAAGTTTAATGTTATGACTTTTAATTAGAGTGTGATATTCTAGATGTACATAAATAATTTTTAAATAAGTTAAATGTTATGTTCACAGGTAATTATGGTACATAGAATCATATTGCAAACTAAATGACAAATCCAAATATTAATATTTTTCTACCAAGAAATGTATCATTAGGGTTGCCTGGCTAGCTCACTTGGTAGAGCATAACATTCTTGAACTCAGGGTTGTGAGTTCAAGCCCCATACTGGGTGTGCAGCCTACTTTAAAAAAAAGAAAGAAAGAAAGAAAAAAAGAAAAGAAATATAACATACATGAACATAAAATTTAGAGAAGAATAAAACATAGTGCTATATAGGAAATGTGACAATATTAGTACCTTTAAGTACTCCCCTGCATCTAGCCTCACCCTTCCCTTACCCAGTCACATCTTGTAACATTTTAGGAAATATTTTAAAAGAAGGTTTAGGCTGAAACTATTTTGTTGTCAAGTATATGAAGAATTAACTATTTACTAAGTGGCTTTTGTGAAAGATTATGCTAGGGGTTATAATATTTCTTTCCCCCCTGAAAATAAATCCTTTGGTTTTTTGCTTTGAACACTTGTATATTTGTCCAGTCAGTCTGTCCATGACTCCATTATGGGACTCATCTAGATCTTTGGTTGGAAAGGGCTCTCCCATGTGTGATCTCTCTATGCCAGGCCTGTCTGTCTGCCACAGATGTTTCCTAGCAGTTCTTAAAGAAGATTTGCAGGATTTGATATAACTACTCTTGATTCATTTAGCACTCATCCAACAGAGAAAATGAATCCAAATGATTACACGTGACCCTCTTATGCTCTAAAATAAGATTTCCAACATAGCCACACTTTTATTTATACCAAGGTCTCAAAGGTTTCAGATTGGCAAGAATTCTAAAATTCTAAGAATTTTTCTAAATTTACCCTTTCAATTGCACCTTTTAAAATTTTTTTCCTGACACACAATTCTTAGGCTTTCACATTTACTATGATATAGTGCAGGTCTCCCATTTTGTTCAAGCAAACGCTAGAGCTTATACAGAAAATATGAGCTAATCATGTAATTTTCCTTCTATTTTGTTTAGTGTTTGCACGCAAATATTAAATCAAAATTCTTTCCCGTGTGCCTGTTGAGAGAGACAGAGAGACAGAGACAGAGAGAGACAAGACTGAAGACCCAGTTTCTTTCTTTCTTTTTTTTTAAATTAACATATAATGTATTATTTGTTTCGGGGGTACAGATCTGTAATTCATCAGTCTTACACAATTCACAGCTCTCACCATAGCCCATACCCTCCCTAGTGTCCATCACCCTGACACCCCATCCCTCTCATACCCCTCCCAATTTCTTTCTCTTTAAGTCTATTTATTTAGCTCACATTTCCACAATTCAATTTAGGAAGTATATTGACTAGAAGGCTGTATTTGAACAACATACAAATCATTTCTGTCCTCAGAGAAAATTTTAGTCATGTTTAAAGACTCTAAAACAGTTCCAAAAGTTCTTTTAATTAATAGTTGTGTTAATATTGAGTAAAACTAAAAGAATTGCAAAACCACTTTGATGTTTAAATTGTCTCCAAATTAGGGATTTAGTATAGTATCTGCCCACTATAATCAGTCTTCATTTTCTTCTCAGAGAGCATTTAATTTTTCTTCATTTATCCACTCTCATTACCACTATAGCCAATGTGTGTTTTAACAAAATATCTGTAGCCTAGGACAAGAACAATATATTTTGGGATATATATTCAAGGGGAAAGTATTTAGAATTCCATTAGTGCCAGCCCAAAAGTATGGGCCATTACTTTGGTCAAAGAAATACTAAATGTGGATATAAAATATTTAGGAATTACAAGAAATGGAAAGAATTAGAGAGTGCCTTCAAGGTTAACCAGACTAATTCTAGTAGAGATGGATGTTCTTCCTAAAAATCTTTGGTTTAAATAAAATGCAAGAGAAATAGTGTTGGACTATAGTAGCAAAGATGATTTTTCCCCCCAGATCAGCATTTTATAAAAGAAGGAATATGAAACAAAGGACTTTTAAAGTTATGGACCAGACTGCGTAAAGGATTGTTTCCATTATATGAAAGTTGAGTAGCTTTTGAATGTCATGAATGAATATCTGCCTAGTGCGGAATGCTTCTTTTAAATGCATTGTGATATTAAGCACCTTTATGTAAATAATTATATAAACATCACCTTTGTTATGTGATACTTCTGAAAGACTCCGCTGACACTGTTACTTTTGGCTTAAGAAACCAGTGAAATCATATAGGGTTTTAAGGAAATCCACAGGAATGTATAAAATCCCCCTCCCGCTCTGGAAGAGAAAATCAATGTACCTTTTTATGCACCTATATTTCTATAGGCAGGTCTATAGCTTACAGCTGAAATAAGTCCATGTATACTTGTATGCAATATGGTAGATTAGGCTTAACTCAGTATGGGATTAATTCCTAGCTTTGCCACTTTGAAGCATAGGATCTAAGGTGGATTATTTAATTTCTCTCACCTTCAGCTTTCCTGTTTGCAGAGTAAGGGTAATGTACTGCTATTCATTTCACAAGGGTGCTGTGAAGATTAAATGAAATAATCCCTGAGGCGCCTGGGTGGCTCAGTTGGTTAAACATCCGACTCTTGATTTTGGCTCAGGTTATGATCTCAGGGTTGTGCGATTGAGCCCCTCACCAGCTCCATACTCAGTGGGGAGTCTGCCTACTATCCTCTCTCACTCCCTCTGCCCCTCCCCTCACTTACTCTCTCTCAAATAAATAAAAAAATCTCTAAAAAATAATAAATGAAATAATCCCACGTAAGGTGCCAGTCTCTGGCACATAGCACATGTTCAATAAATGTTATGGCGTCCCAACCACACTCTGAGGTCTGCAGTCCAGATATTGTTTATCCCAATTTTACAAATCATGAAACAGACTTGAGTACAAAGCTCCAGTCCCAGAGCTAATGAGTAGCAGAGTCACATTAGGAATACAGGTCTTGCTGATGATCATGATAATAATAACAATATTAATAATACTATTTCTGACGATAATGATAACAATAGCAACATTATTTTTACTATTGTTAGGTAATGACTTTCATGCTGGCTGATTGACTTTTTACTGCAGTTTGCTTCTTGTTTGCAACTCCTATGATGCTTTCATTGCAGATAGGAAACAAAGTATCCTCTCACAAAGAGAAAAGCTTCTCTTCCCTGGCTGCCTGGTACAAGTCCAGGACAACCAGAAAGAGTCCTGTTTTCTTTTGGAAACAAAGCAAAACAAATGCTGAAATTACTTAAACTATCAGTTCAAACGGAGATGCATCTGCCTCCTAATCTCTCCAAAGGATAACAATTACTGGTTTTAATGTTGATGACTTGCCACTACTCAAGACCAGTTTACATTACTATAAATGAATGAATCCTAGAGGGTTTGCTTTAGACTCTTAGTTCACTGAGTATTAGCAGGCCAGAGTCCATGTCTGTGCTCTGAAAGATTTATTTCAGTTACGTAGCTTAATACAGGCTACTGAATCTAGTAGAGTCGGGAGAGGAAAAGCCTTTGCTCCCTTTATTGGTTTCAATATTCTTGAAAATCTGTGAAATCTGTGGCCATGTGTGTACAGGGTAAAACAGATTTTTTTTATAAGTGAATCAATGTTGATCCAAGATAAGGTTCCAGAGGGGTTAATTCTACTCAGTTAAAGGACTGCTCAGATGTCTGTGAGTGTGTGCGTGCATTGCACACACACAAGCTGCGACCATGTGAAGCCAGTATGAGTTTACAAATGACAAGATCTGACAAATTAATCTAATTTCCCTTTTGGACAGATTAGCAAACCTTGGATCAAAGGAGTGAATATCAATATGGTGTATCTGGATCTTGGCAAGGCATTTGACTAGATTTTTATGATACTCTTATGAAACCAGAAAGAAATATGTTTTAGATGATAATAAGCCAAATAGTATATAACTACTCCAGGGATATTAATTAATAAATAGATATGAACTGGCATAAATATCTTAAAGCACATCAT
The DNA here is from genome assembly GCA_028533885.1 of Nasua narica. Classification (NCBI taxonomy): domain Eukaryota; kingdom Metazoa; phylum Chordata; class Mammalia; order Carnivora; family Procyonidae; genus Nasua; species Nasua narica. The sequence continues at coordinate 64,388,553 of CM052798.1, forward strand.
AAGTTCTGATGTTAGCAATTTCCAAGTTGAAGTTTTCAAGTTCTTAAGTGAGGACATCAAGGACATTTGAGGATGCTGATTAAATTTGGAAATGCTGTTATCATGGGGACGAGTGGGGTGACCAACTTTTCCCAATTTGCCTCAGACTTTCCCACTTCGAGCACTCTATGTCCCAAATCCTGGGAAATCCCTCAATCCCAGGTAAACCAATGTGATGGTTAGTCACCCTACCTTTGAGCCGTGACTAGGAATTAGAAATGACCAAGCAGCAAACAGGAAAGCATTGATTCAAGAGAGAGCCCGAGTATATTTGAGGACTACAAGCAGGTCAGGCTTGCTGGAGCAAATAGTGGTACACAAGAACAGATAACTAGGAATCAGGCTCTGTAGGATTTTTTTAAATTGTGGTGAAATATACCCAACATAAAATGGACACTTTTAACCATTTTTAAGTGTATCGTGGCTTTAGGTACATTCAGCTTGCTGTGAAAGCATGACCACAGCCAACCCAGAACTTTTTTCATCTTCCCAAGCTGAATTTAAATAATAACTCTGTATTTCCCCTACTCCCAGCCTCTAGCAACCACAACTCTACTTTCTGTATGAATTTGTCCACTTCTAAGTACCTCATATAAATGGAATCATATAGTATTTGTCTTTTTGTGACTGGCTTATTTCATTTTGTGTAATGTTGTCAAAGTTCATCCATGCTGTAGTATGGTCAGAATTTCCTTCCTTTTTCAAGTCTAACACACACACACACACACACACACATTTTGTTTACCTATTTATCCCACTCATTCATTGAGGAACATTTGAGTTGCTTCCACCTTTTGACTATTATGAATAATAGCACTATAAACATGGGTATATATCTGTTTGAGTCTCAATTTCAATTGTTTTGGGTACATACCTAGAAAAGGGATTGCTGGATCATATGATAATTCCATTTTTAATTTTTAAAGGAACCTCCATACTGTTTTTGTAACAATGACACCATTTTACATTTCCACCAGGAGTGCACAAGAATTCCAATTTCTCCACACTCCTGCCAAAACTTACTTTTAAAAAAATACATAGTAGCCATCTTAATGCATGTGAAATGGTACCTTCTTGTGGTTTTCATTTTCCTAATGATTAGTGATATTGACTACCTTTTCAAATGCTTGTTTGCCATTTGTGTATCTTCTTTGGAGAGATGTCCATCCAAGTCTTTGCCCATTTTAAAAGTTGGGTTCTTAGTTGGTTGAGCTGTAGTTCTTAATATGTTATAAACAGCCATCCTAATGAGTGTGTCCACAGATCTTAATGCCATCAAGTGCATTTAGGATTAGCCTCTCACAAGATGCAATTATTTTTTTTTAAAAAAGATGAAATTATTTAAGAATTTTGGGCAGATAGTATCAAGAGATTTAAACTTAGGTGGTTCATTCTGGAGAAGAAGAAAGAATGAAGGGGGGAAGCCTGAAGCAGGGTAACAATACAGAAACTCTTATCATTACCAGTCAAGAAACAATGAAGACCTTTGGTAGTGGAGCTGAGGAGGAAGAGATATATATGAGATTTTTAACAGGGCAATATCAAAAGGGCCTGATGACGATGGGCTGTGAGTGGGAGAAATCCAAGATGATTTCCCAGTTTCTTAGGAGACTTAGGTGGGTGGTAACACCATTCACCAAACTCAGGAGTCAAGGGAAAGTTAAAACCAGTTTTATTTAAGTGGAATATGAAGTACCTGTGGGGCAGCCTGGTGGATATGCATAGTTGCTTGAGCAGATACACTTTCTTGTGCACTCCTGGTGGAAAAGTAAAATGGTGTCATTGTTACAGAAAACAGTATGGAGGTTCCTTTAAAAATTAAAGGTAGATAAATATATTAACTTGGAGGTAAGCACAAAATCTGGGCTTAGGATAGACTTATCACTGTGTAGGTGAACCCTAAAATCATAAATTGTCCAAGGACAGTGGGTGAAATAAGAAAAGCATTTCGGTTTCTGAGAGAAACTCAAATTTATGGGCTGGGCAGAGCAAGTGAAGCCCACAAAGAAGAGCAGGAAAGAGTATCTATGAAGGTGAAATTTATAGGGATACAATTTCAGCTCAATGTAAGAAGAATGTTCTAAAAATGAGAGTTGTCCAAAAAATGGGGGAAAAATTCTTTTGCTGAAAGTAGTTCTCAGCTCCTGGAACTACTGTCAGAAGCAGGACAACCATTTACCTGGATATCATAGGAGGGATTCATTCCCTGGGAAGGATCTGCTTTCTTTAAGAATATACTTTTTAGGGCGCCTGGGTGGCTCAGTCGGTTGAGCAACTACCTTCAGCTCAGGTCATGATCCTTGAGTTCCGGGATCGAGTCCCACATTGGGCTCCTAGTTCCACGGGGAGTCTGCTTCTTCCTCTAACTTTCTCTCCTCTCATGCTCTCTCTCACTTTCTCTGTCTCTCAAATAAATAAATAAAAATCTTAAAAAAAAAGAATATTAAAAAGATTTTATTTACTTATTTGAAAGAAATGAGAGAGAGAATGCACGCACAAATTAGGGGGAGAGGAAAAGAAACAAGCAGACTCCCTGAGAGAGGAGCCCAATACAGCTCATTCTCAGGACCCAGGGATCATGACCTGAGCTGAAGGCAGACATTTAACCTATTGAGCCACCCAGGTGCCCAAGAATATACTTTCTAATGACTAAAAAACTACTGTTTCACCAGAAAACAATATGAATTAACAAAACCCTGGGAGATCTTTATTCGTTTAATATTTGAAGTTCCTAGGACTGATTGAAAAAGAAGAAATACATGAGGCTTTTTTAGTCTTCTAAATCAAGGGCTAGGCATATCCCACTCAGAAACTGCTGCAAATATTTTCAGAATACAAGCCAAAATAATAACTGTGATTCTCTAATAAATAATGCTTGTTGAAAGACTCAGACATACTGGCCAAAAGATTTTGGTTCCAGTAAGACAAGTAAAAGAACCTGCCAGCTCTTCGGAAGACGACTCCCCCTGTGGCAAAAGAAGGCTGTGTGTGTGTTCAGTTTTATTTCCAGTTATTAATTATGAGTATGGAAACATAATGAATAGAAGAAATATGAATAAGAACATACAGCAGAATTACTCTTGTTTTCTGTCCCAAATCATGAGGTTTACAAAATCCCGGGGAAATGGAAAGCAACAGAATAAAATTTCTCCAAAGAGCCACTCGATACACATTCCATCTCCTGGGTCGAAGGAAAGAGCAACCTTTGCCTCTGAGTCCTTTCTGTGGTTCTGTAACTCATAATGAGGCCCACCTGTCTCCACACGCAGACTGACAGCACAGCTGTGCTCCGTCAGGCAAGGTCCACTCCCAGGACCCACCGGACCTGGATGCCGTTCAGATCACCAGTTAAGGCGATCTCCTTGCTGGTCTCTGAGGAATGGTCACTGGCTTTCTAAACAAATGCGAACAGTCTGGGAATCATCTCTATAGTCTACACATAGGCAAAGCTATTTGGGAATGAAGGCAGTAAGTCTTTTTTTTTTTTGGTCTAAAAGCCTGAATTATTCATTTTTTTGTCAGTCCCTCCCCCATTCTCACCTCTGAGGAATTGAGATTTCTAGAAAACCTGCACCATTCTAATATCCTTTCAGGGTCAGACAGTGATGATTTGAATCCTGCCGTGTCATGTATTAGCTGTGTAAACTCAGCTATCTTTGCCTTGGTTTCCTTATCTGTCAAATTGGTTGTAATACATACAGAGCTTCTAACAGTGCAGATACATAGGACTCAACAATGTATGCAGGATATGCAGGGTTCCTGAACCCATCGGTTTACAGACCTCATCAAATCAAGCGATGTTGTTCCTGAATGGGTAAGGGAAGAAGACCAAGGATGCTTAGAAAATTAGCCTTTGGTTCACAATTGAAACAGACTGCTTCACTAGTTGAGCTATCAGTGTAAATCACCCTTTCACACTTATTCTCCGGGGTCAAGGGTCTCCAGTCTTTTCCTGATGAGGAGTTATTTATGAAATGATGCCATCCCCCAAATCTTCAGCATGCCGACCTCCGTGGAGTCCTTAGAGTTCCAGGTGATGGGACGTTTGGAGGTAGGAGAAAACCAATTGCTAAGAACTGATATCACCTGGCTCACTGATTCAATCTTTGAACTAAAGTGCCTTTCTATTTTAAGCTATCACCATCACCATCAAATCCTAGAATTTTAGAGCTAGAAGAGACCTTTTATTATTATCAAATCTAACCTCTTCATATATATATGTGTGTGTATATATATATATAAAAAGAGAGAGAGATTCTAAGTCATTTGCTCAATTTTTTTTTAAAGATTGTGTTTATTTATTTGAGGGAGAGACAGAGAGAGCAAGAAAGAGCACAAGCAGTGGGAGAGGGAGAAGCAAGCTCCCAGCTGGGCAGGGTGCCTGACACAGGGCTTGATCCCAGGACCCTGGAATCATGACCTGAGCTGAAGGCAGACACTTAACTGACTGAGCCACCCAGTCACCCCGCTCCATATTTAACCAATTAGTAGTAAAGGACTAAAATCCACCTTTCCTGTTCAGTTCCCCCATTCATACTTCTATCCAACAACTGTGTCTTAGATTCCTCTGATGTGAAAATATTGAGACTAAAGAGGTAAAAAAAAAAAATAGCCCTCAAAATCTTATAATCTAGAGGATAATTATATGAAGGAGATGGACCATTACAGTCTAGTCGTAAAATACTCAGTGCTCTACTGTTTAGTGGAAAGATGCCAGAAGGGCATGTTGTCGTCTGCTGAGAACATCTCATCAGCACTGAGGAGGACTTACTTTGTGTCAACACTAAGACTCAGGATACAAATGCACAAAGGCACACGGCTACCTTTCAAAAGTTGTCAAGATTAACACAAATACAGTAAAAACTAGCATATTCCGTGTTATGTGAATGTTACAGACAATATAGTACTAAGGAGTTCAAAAGATCTCCATCTCAACAAGGGATGGGGCCACCAGAGGAAATGAAAATGGCATTGTACTTCTAAGGAAATAACATTTGGTGCTTGGAATTTATCCCAAAAAAGTAGAAATATGATTCTTCCTTACGTCAAACCCAATTCCCTCCCCCAATATGATAGGTGTTCTCATGACAGTCTTTTTCGGAACTTAAAAGGAAGATTTTAAATGTGATGTTCTTAGAGCATCCTTTCTTCTGCCCCATCTTGTTTACTCTATGCTTCCTCGTTTATCCTCTCTCAAGGAATATTTTTTTAAATATTCAAATGTATTTTAAAGATTATTCACCTATTCCTTCTCATATCCCACTCTAGCTGATCCTCAACAAATCTTTTTCCTAATCCAGCCTTTTAAGAAATATTTCAAAATAGGTTTCATTTTTCATATTAAATTTTGGCATTTTCCAAACAGAGCTCAATATGTGTCTTTTAAGTAAAAAGTTAAGTAAAAATTGTCACAATGTTAACATGAAATATCTTTCAACCATTCAAGTGTGAATATGTGTATGTGAATTTTAAACTATTAAAGTCTGCTGAGTAAGTGAGTGATAGGAAAACAGACTAATATCAAATGCCTAGACATTATTACCTAAACTTGGATAAACCAGCGAATTTTCCAAATCAAATATGAAGTCATCAGCCAGTATGATTAGGAGAAAAGTGATGTAATAAAAATCAACTTTTAAATATCTACATGGCATGTTGCATTTCCTAGGAATCTTCAAATGTTTGCTTAAGGATAGCCAAAGCAATTGCAATAAAAGATAAAACAACTCTTTGAAATCATACTTCTAAAAATTTATAAATTTCCCCAATTCCCTACATTGTTTAAAGAAAAAGTTATTTTCCCATGAAGGAAACTTCATTTTAAAAAACTACTCCAGTATTTCCCTTGCAAAGAAATAAGCCAGATGATTCTAACACATGGAATTTTACTTGGGGAAAATTTAGAAATAGAGGGAAACTTTAGTAACTCTTTCATACTAACAACCACTGTGTAATTCCTAGAAGTTTTCTTCTTGGTGAAGGATGATGAGATCATAATCAAAGTCTACTGAGAAACAAAATAAACAAAAAACCTGGAAACCAGCAGCAAGTAGTTATATGGGATCCATATAATATTCTAGAAAGAACCTGGATTGGGATCAAGATGCCTGGATTTGACACTTACCAAGGCGAAGAGAACAGATTCCATAGATATGTTATATTTGATTTTTTTGACAAATGTATATACCTGTGAAACCACTACTCCAAATAAGATATAGCAGGTTTCCATTACGCTACAAAGTTCCCTTATGTCCCACTGCCATCGATCTCCTCCATCCCTGCCCTAGGCAGCTACTGATTTTATTTCTACCAGTATAAATCAGTCTTATCTTTTCTAGAACTTCAAGTAAAGGGAACCATATAATACATATCCTCTCGTCTGACTTCTTCGGTTCAGTTTTTTTTTGAGACTCATCTATGTTTTCATGTGTGTTATTCTTTCTGTTGCAGAAAGAATATCACACATTTGTAGAAATATACAGAAATTTGTAGAAATTACAAATATACAAATTTCTACAAATATATCACATTTGTAGAAATATACATTTTATTTATCTTTCCTTGTTGATAGACATTTGGGTTGTTTACAGCTTGGGACTATTATAAATAAAACTGTGATGGATAACCTATCATCATACTATTTGTTTTCCATTTGTCTCTTCAAATTATTTGTTCCTCTGTTTTTCCTTTCCTGCATTTATTTGGGTTAATCAAATATGTTTTTATTGTTCCTCTTATATCCTCGATTGGCTTTTTTATTATAACTTGTTTTCAATTTTAAGTGGTTGCTTCAGCATTAACAATACGCCTATTTAATTCATCAAAGACTATAGTCCAATATTTTACCACTTCACTCTTTATACCAGACTCTTCATACTTCCTATTTGCTACTCCTCATGTCACAAATGCAATAATTTTCAAGAATATAACTCCATTTACCTACCCTTCCTTTTACTCTTTCAAAGCTGTCAACATCACTTCACAACATTGTTATTTTCCATTTGATGGTAAATGACTTTTATATTTACCCATTTACTTACCATTTCCAGCGCTCTCCATTCCTTACTATAGATTGGAGTTCCATATGACATTACTTCCCTTTAGCCTGAAGAATACCTTTTATCATTTCTTATAATGCAAGTCTTTATTGTAGGAATTTTTGGAGACTATTTCTGAAATTCTTCAAAACTTGGACAGGGTTTTTTTTTTTTTCTTCTAGCAATTTAAAGGTATTAAATGGCCCCCATTGCTTCTGATAAGTTTGCCATTATTTGTATCATTACTTTCCTATAATTAATACATCTCTTTCTCTTCTACTTTCCAGATTTTCTCTCTTTGGTTTTCACCAATTTAATGGGTTTTTTCTTTATTTTTTACTTCTTATTTCTTGGATATAAATCAATGTGTTTTTACCAAATTTAGTAAAATTTCGGTCATTATGTCTTCAAATATATTTTCTTCTTTATACTCAGTCTTGGGGACTCTGCTACAGGTATGTTAAACCATTGGATATTATTCCATGGGTCTTGAGACATAATTTTCCTTTTTTTTCTCTGTTCTTCAGATTAGTAAATACCTGAATTTTAACTCAGGATCATTGATTTTTTTCTTCTGCCCTCTACAGTTTGCTATTAAGTTAATCTGGTGAATTTTTAATTTTAGTTGGACTTTTCCATTCTAGAATTTTCTTTTTTTTAAGTTTTTTGTATCTGCTGAGATACTGTATTTCCTCATGAAGATCATACATTCTTTTATTTACTTGAACACATTTTTCTTTCATTCTTTTTAACATATTTATAATGGCTACTTTAAAGTCTTCATGTGCTAAAACTAAAATATGGGAATTCTGGAAGTTGGTTCATATTAACGGCTTTTTTTCTTGACTATGAGATTTCTTTGAATGTCTAATAATTTTTGTTTGCATATAAACTTTATAGATGATTCCTTGCAGAGACACTGGATTTTGTTACCTTATTTTGAAGAGTGTTGATTTTTTTTTAAAGATTTTATGTATTTATTTGAGAGAGAGAGAGAGAGAGAGAGTGCCAGCACAAGCATGTGGGAAGGGCAGAGGGAAAGGGTGAAGCAGGCTCCCAGCTGCTCAGAGAGCCTGACACGGGGCTCAATCCCAGAACCTTGGGACCATGACCTGACCCGAAGGCAGATGCTTAACCGAATGAGCCATCCCGGTGCCTCTAAGAGTGTTGATTTTTGTTGCAGAAGTAGTTTAGCTGCTGAGTAACTTGAACTTGGGTAACCATGGCCTTACACTTTGCTAGCATGGTTCTGTGGAAAGTCCATGGTTTTTCCACATTCCTATTACTGGGCCATATTTATTTCTAGGCAGGGATAGAGTTTGGAAGTTTAGGTTTTGTTATAGTGGATCTAAAGTAGATTTTATTTTAGAGTGTGCTTCTTACTTGTAGGGTATGGCCTTACTGATATTTAAGCTAAATGGGTAGGATGTTGATGAAATATTAACTCAGTCCCTCTATTCTGATTGGGCTGGAGCTCTAATGTTTTCCAACACTGCTTGGCCCACCAGCTCATTGTGCCAGGGTCAAAAAATTATCACCAGACACAGGTCAAGGGTGAGGCTCACCTTGAGAGCTTTCCTTCTCTCAGAGATTATTTTGTGCTTCCTGTGGTCAAATGCCTGCAAACAGTTACCTTGCACTTCCTGGTTAGTTTTATAATTCTTTATGTCACGAGGATAGTCCTATGTCAGTCAGTCTTATCCAGAAACAGAAGTCCTCCCCAGGTATAAAATGACTTTGCTTTCTGGCTTGAATGACTAGGTGGTGATGGCTCCATTAACTGCCATAGGAAATCTGGGATCAGGAGCAAGTTTAGGATGAATGGTGACAACTTGGGTTTTGTTCGTGTTGCAGAGGAGGCATGAGATGGTAGAGATGGTGATAGTGTTATTCATTCATTAATACTTACACTTAAAATTGATCACCATTTATACATACACAAACTATTCTTTCCTATTATATTACCTTTAAATATCCTCTTTAGGTTCACCTGAGTGGCTCAGTTGGTTTAGAGTCTGACTCTTGATTTCAGCTCAGGTCTTGATCTAAGGGTCATGAGTTCAAGCTCTGTGTTGGGCTCCATGCCAGGCATGGAACCTACTTAAAAATAAAATAAATATTCTCTTTAAATTTTAAGAAATACAAATAGCATTGATTCAGACTCTTTTTTGAGTTACTTCAGAACTAGAAACAAAGTTATAGTAAGGGAAATGTTTGTTCCCCAAGTGAGGGGGAAAGACCATCGGTTTAATCTTGTGATAAACTATTTCTTTTTCTTCCACACTGCACGAGTATAACCATTCAGCTACTGTAGACTAGATATAACTGTGCCACACACGTGTTCTCACTGAAGTCGAACTCCTCCAGTGTACCAACCACAAATATGAAACAAAGGTGCTGACACAACTGGAAGAACACGAGCAATAACGACAAATATATTTGGGTGTTCCTGAGGGCTAAGACAGGAATGAAAGTAAAAAAAACCCAAAACACTCTTGTACGACTCTGAGCCATCGCTATTCCACTAGACATTTCAGTTTTACCAGTGGTAGCATGAAGGGCAGTTGGGAATTAGACTGTAAAATTCTCTTGACAGTCATTCAGAGGCAGTCACTGTCAAGAAGAAATTATACTATGTCCATTTCTGCCTAGCTGTGCAGGCCAGCTTCCCACCTGCATCCAGTCTATGACATTCCCCATATCTGGCTGGCAGCTAAGGGGGCTGCAATCTTGAACCAAAGGTCCACATTGATTTGTAGGATCTGTATCCTCTAGTTTCTCTTATAAACATGTTAAATGTTGGGCCTCATCAGCGGGAACATTTTGGTGCTGCAAATTCACCAATTTTACCCTCCATCTCCTTCCTCTATCCCCCTTGTTCCCCTCCCCTCACTAGGACCTGTTTCTCACGGTCATAGGTTCTGCTCTTTGTGCTATATGGATGCGTATTAATTGAACTAATCTTTGTTGCATGAAGATGAACAGAAAGTGCTGCGGTTTGCTTTGAGTGTTATGGCAGAAGTCAAAATAATTCACAGGCATTTAATATTCTTTAGCTAGATTGGTGACCATCAGATAACAGACTGCTTTAAATCTGTATTTTTATTTACTTTGTTTAAATTCTTGGTGCCTAACTCAGTGCCTAGCTCATGGAAAATATGCTCAACAAATCTTTGCTGTTGGGTGAACAGTAGGAAAAAGACACCTCTTCCAGTAACTTTGGCATAGGACACTCTAAAGAAAGGTAATATGTTGGAATTCCATCATCTTTAGTTCCATCTGCCCTCCTGTGCTTTCCTGACATAGTGGAATGAATTACTTGCTTGTTATACACACACACACACACACACACACACACAAAATAGATGTTGACCAACTTTGACATTTAAATGCTAGTCTCATTAATTACTACTTAGCTGTATGGCAATGGGCAAGCTACTTGACATTTCTGGCCCTCAGTGTTCTCATCTGTAAAATGCAGGTAATAATTGTACTGACTTCATAGGATTCTTATAAATATTTAAAAAATGAATGGCATTATACATGCATTGGTCACAATAAGATCTTAATATACAGTTACTTTTATAATTACTATTTTGAATAATTTTTAAGGAGATAAAATGGTAAGAATGATGTTTATAAAACATAAAAGCTACATAAAATCATAAAAGCTACAACTAGTAGCTTCATGAATGCTAACCAGAAGCAATAAATATGCATAATTTGGTTATTAACCAAAAATCTGGCTTCAGACCACTGGAAAATAATAAATTAGTTCTTGTATAAGCAAAGATTTTTAAATACTCGTAGCCCATTCTCATGCCTGAAGTATAAGTATGTTATTTACTTGATAACTATAGTTGTCTGAATTGTATCGCTCCAGAAGTTGGGTTGAGTCCTAATTCCCAGTACCTGTGAATGTGATCTTATTTGGAAACAGGGTCGTTGCAGATATAATCAAGTTACAAGGCATATTAGAGTGGGCCCTAAATCCAGTGACTGATGCCTGTATTTGAGAAAGGAGAGGAATATCAGATCCAGGGACACAGAAACACAGGGAAGAAGGTCATGTGAAGATGTGGGCAGGGACCCGATGATGCAGACACAAGCCAAGGACACTGGCAACCCCCCAGAAGCTAGGAAGAGGCACGGAAGAATTCTTCCCTAATCCTTCACAGGGAGCTTCGTCCTGCTGACAATTTGATTTTGGACTTCAAGGATGCAGAACTGTGAGAGAATAAGTTTCTGTTGTTTAACATCACAAGTTTTTGGTACTTTGTTATGGCAGCCTTAGGAAGCTAAAATAATAACTGATAGAAAAGGGGGGGCCATTTTTTCTCCATTTTAAAATTTCATCGTGAAGGGGCACCTGGGTGGCTCAATGGGTTAAAGCCTCTGCCTTCAGCTCAGGTCATGATCTCAGGGTCCTGGGATCGAGCCCCATGTCAGGCTCTCTGCTCAGCAGGGAGCCTGCTTCCCCCTCTCTCTCTGCCTGCCTCTCTGCCTACTTGTGATCTCTCTGTCAAATAAATAAATAAATACTTTAAAAAGAAAATAAAATAGGGGCGCCTGGGTGGCTCAATTGACTAAGTGACTGCCTTCAGCTCAGGTCGTATTCCTGGAGTCCCGGGACTGAATCACACATCAGGCTCCCTGCTCAGCAGGGAGTCTGCTTCTCCCTCTGACCTCTTCCCCCTCATGCACTCACTCTCTCTCTCTCTCTTTGTCTCAAATAAATAAAATAAAATAAATATTTAAAAAATAAAATAAAATAAAATTTCATTGTGAAACAAGGCTTTAAAAATATCTTTACTTGCCAACAGACACATGAAAAAATGCTCAACATCACTCAGCATCAGAGAAATACAAATAAAAACCACAGTGAGATACCACTTCACACCAGTCAGAATGGCTAAAACCAGCAAGTCAGGGAATGACAGATGTTGGCGAGGATGCAGAGAAAGGGGAACACCCCTATACTGTTGGTGGGAATGCAAGCTGGTACAACCACTCTGGAAAACTGTATGGAGGTTCCTCAAA